>JAHWGI010000994.1:350000-980000 GCA_029379305.1 Frankliniella fusca
CCCCCCACCCCCCCCCCCCTCCGGCGGTAAGTGCCTAAATTCGTGCGAGACTGTCCCGCCTCCGGGTAGGGAGTCGGCGGGCCATAGCCATACACACCATCCTACCCTATCCATCCAATCCAAGTCGCCGGGAGCCAAAAACCAATTCCAAGTCGACATCTTTGATGTGGGTTTGAGCGCGTTCCCGCGGCCCGGCCCGGCCCGCCCCGCGGGGACGGAGCCTCTGATCTTCAAACGCAAACGATTCGCACACGCGCACCGCCGCCCGCTCGTTTTTGCGTGCAGATTTTGTTTGCGAAATCTAAAATCACTACAAGTGGGACCCACCTGTCGGCAAGAAGAGCCGCATGGCTAGTACCGCAGCAAATATTTGTAAATCGCAAATGAAAACTTGACAGCAGTGTATAACCAGTTCGCTGACACGACGAAATCGGTGTTTCTAGGAAACAAAATTTAGTTTCTTAAACCTCGACTGACTTACTAATCAACCAAAGAGGTGATCAAGGAAACAAAATTTAGTTCCTGAAACCTCGGTCGACTTACTTTTAATTATGTCGTTTACCTCAAAAGATTGATTGTTGGACAGATAAAAATTTTGTCATCTCTATTAAATACTTTGACGAAATCAGCTCAAATTTAGTTCATTAAGCGAAAGTTTGGTAAATTTTCAGTCCTCTGAAATAAATATTCGGCTTTCTGGATGCCCACTCCTAAATCCTCCCAAAAAAAAAAATTATTGTATTGCAAAGAATTCTGCGTAACAGAAATAAAAAGCCAAATTTCTTTTGGAGTGCAAGAAAAAATATTTATAATACAAGGAAAGTTCCTGTACATTACGGTTGCACATAATTCTTTGTATGATACAAAAAAATTTTCTGTAGCACATTTAGAGTGAAGTAGTCCATCCACCCGCGACGATTTCAGCGACATTTCTCCCCAGGCTGTGTGTATATTTCCCTCGACACGGGATTATCGCGAGGCTATCGTTCGGGCGCGACCCAGCGCCAAGGCGGGGCGGGGAGGAGTGGGGTGGGGCGTGGTGGGGCGGGGCGGGGCGCCGGCAACACGATCCGCAATAGCTTTGTTAGTCTTCTGCGGACAGACGGCCTGGCGACAGCCCCTCCCCGATACTTCTTTGAAACTGAGGTAGTTTTCAGCGGTTTTCAGCGGCCGCGCCAGCGGCGCAACGGAGCACCGTATCAGTCTAACCTAAGACAATTATCGTTTCCAGATCAGATGAGGCATTTTAAAAACATCTGAGTGCGAAACCCAACGAAACTGTTCATTAGTTGCCCTGACCAAAATTTTACTAAATTTTAGGACAACAAATATTTTTTGGTCACCAAAAATACACTTTTATTCAATTACTGTGACGTCTCATTCTATTTCATCGTTATAATTGTCACTTCATTTTGAATGTGACTGTGAAATTCAGCCCGCAAAGTACGGTCGATTCTCTTTAAAACAAATGTGACATCACATTCTACACTCTAAAGTTTTTACAACCAAATTTGCTTAGAAGCTACTAAGCGTTTTTGCTGTCATAAGTTTTTATAGAAATATAACTACGGTGAAATTAAGTACTACGAACACATTTAGTATTACTCGGAAAAAGTTTAGTAATACTAAAAGAATTTCTTTATAACTTATGACAGCACAAACGCTTAGTAGTTACTAAGCAAATTTGGTAGTAAAAACTTTTGAGTGTGGGCAATGTGGCAGTTTTCACACTAAAAAGAATGTTGTGACGTCAGTAATTGATTTAACTTACAGTGGCTGAATTGTGAAATTCAGCAACTGGCTGTCGATAAATTTTAAGGCAAAGTTACGGAACATTTCGTAAATTTACGAGATTATTTTTCACAGTGCAGATGGCGCGCTGTGCGGTTCTGATCGCCTCGGTGGTGCTGGTGCTGGCGCTGCAGGCCGCCCACGGCTCCGAGGAGAAGAAGAAGTACGACAAGTGCCTCGCCGAGAAGAAGGTGAGCACGGGAGGGATAGAGGGGGAGAGAGAGAGAGAGAGAGAGAGAGAGAGAGAGAGAGAGAGAGAGAGAGAGAGAGAGAGAGAGAGAGAGAGAGAGAGGGGGGAGAGGGAAAGAGAGTAAGAGAGAGAGAGAGAGAGAGAGAGAGAGAGAGAGAGAGAGAGAGAGAGAGAGATATGATATATTTCATACATTTATTTTCATTGTACTAAAGGACTAAAAAGTCCTACGAGAGTACAATTTTTTTTCGACATTGAAAGCAAAAACTTAGACTAGCACCGTAGATCACAGTAGGCATGACATGAAGGAATATAGAATTAAATTTTATGCACAGGAAACGTTTTGGTAAAAAAGGCGGGCCTTAATTTTAAAGGTGTTGACAAAAGTTATCAGTGCGGTGTTGAGGTACCCTGAGAATACCGTTGTTCCTGAGCGCTGAGAGAGAGAAAGAGAGAGAGAGAGAGAGAGAGAGAGAGAGAGAGAGAGAATAAGGGAGAGATAAGCCCGGGTGACCGTTGTTGCAGTGCGAGACGGCCAGCTGCGACGGCGCGTGCAAGGGCGACAACTGGAACTACTGCCTGGCCATGTGCAGGCTCAACTGCAACTGCGCCTGCCTGGGCCTGGCGCAGGGCAAGCTCGACGCGTTCGACTCGTGGCAGAAGTGCGCCAACGAGCAGGGCTGCGAGAGCAAGCACGACGCGTGCAAGGCCAAGTGCGCCGACAAGGAGTGCAGGGACGCGTGCGTGCTGGAGCAGGACAAGTGCATGTGCAGGTGCAACGCGTAGGAGAGGAGTCCACAGTGGAAATAAAAACACCCACGTACGTATTACACACACAGAAAAAAAAGTCAAGATCTTGGTTCAGGAACGTGCGCTTGTTTTAATCCTAATGTATAATTTCCTTGAATCAATAAGTAAAATTGCATAGAGCTAAGTCAATGTTCTTTAAAACTGCAAGAACATTCGTTGTGCCAGGAAAGGGCTTTTTTGAATGCATGTCGTAATTCAATATTTACAATGTAATTTGGAAATTCACGACAGCCCATCATGTTTGTCCATTAATTCCGAATGGACACGTCGTGCTTGGATTTTGCAGTAAGGTGTTTCTTTATACGTTGGTGGACGAAAAATGTACCTGTATGTCTGCAGCTATTTTGAGTCTGCTGCACTTATCATAATGAATTCTGAATATTTTATGTATTCATTTGAATCTTAAAATTTTTGTTTTCTGCCATGGCGTGGTCTTTTAAGTGGCGAAGCCCTGCGTGTGTGTGTAAGTTTTCTCATATCAATGAAAATTTGGATTTATCCCTGAATCGTTCAGAAATAAATATTTTCGATAGTTCTGAAATAAATGAAATTTTACTCTCATTTTTTCCCCTCAAACGAAAAGAAAAACGGATCCTTCAGAACACATATTTTCATGGAGGGCGCAGTGCGGCACGTTCCTTAATACAGTATAGTTATCACCTATTTGACTTCCGCCTTGCGACTACATGTGTAGCAGTTCGGGGGGAGGGAGGGAGGGAGACGTGGCCTGCCGCAACACTATCACGCTCAGACACGCCGATAGACACTGAGTCTCTCTTTCTGTTGGAGAGCTCACGCGCCCGGCATAGCGCTGCAGTCATGTGCACCCGCCCCTAGGAAGAGCACCACCCGGCCCTCCCTCACTAACAGAGTCAGGTGCGTGGAAGTCAATACTTGCAAGTGAGTGGAATCTCGCACGGCTGTGTGAAATTCCTCCTCTATACACACTAAAATACTAGAGACAATTTGGTTCCTCATTGAGCACGAATCCGTGCATGCGCAACATGTGTACGATTTCTTCCCTAAATAAAGAAATAAAGTGCACTATTGTGCAGTTTACCTCCGTTATTAGGCACGAAATCGTACACAAGTTGCGCATACACGGATTCGTGCTCAATTAGGAACAAAAATTGTCCCTATTATTTTAGTGTGTAGCACCGCAAAAATGAGAAAGATGGAGCAGCCATATTGAATGGTTACCTGCAGAGGGACGACCATAAGATCGTGGCAGAGAGGCAGCAATATCATATAGCTCCTGCACCTCGTAATTTCAGTAACTGCACAGTAAAAGGCCACACCTCATTAACAGACACAACTGTAAAATCTGTTTTCTTTGATCACGGTACAGCCGTATCGTATATGGTGTTTACCGTGACGAATTCCGAAAGTATTAAAGATATACGTAGTACGTCCGTTCCGTACCCACTTAAAGCGGTTCAGACCGGGTAAAAAATTAAAAGTTAAAACCGTAGAAATTATCGTGCAAATTTCTGGCAGCGTACAACTATACTCTTTTTGTTTTAACCATATGGTCGCCCCACCTGAGGCAGCCGCACGATGGCTGCTACAACTTTCCAGTTCTCCAGGACTGCTCTCCTGGCCATGCTGCTGCCGGCGCTGTTGGCCTCCGCGGCGCTGCTGCCGCTGGCGCTGGCCGCCTGCCCGTGCCCGCCCGCGCCCGCCGCCGCCGAGGTGTGCGGCAGCGACCACAAGACCTACCCCAGCGCCTGCGACCTCACCTGCACCGCGCCGACCGGTCAGTCAAACAGCGCTCGCCTATAACCTCGTCTTATTCCCTAAGGGAAGAAGAAAAATGGAAAACTTTGAGGAGCTCCCTGATACGGAGAGAAAAAAAAGCCTTTGGGAGATGTGTCAGAAATGAGCGAAATTTCCTCATCTTTCTAGAGGAATTCATTAAAACCTGAGGAGTTCCTTGAACACTGCAATACTTCAAATTCAATTTCTCGCTCAAAATGGTTGATGACACTATTCCATACTTAAAAGGAGAGATAACTTTTAACGTCACTCTCTTCAAGCAAGACAATTTTTTTAACCTCACTCTATGTTGAAGTGGGAATATTTACAGCCTCTTTCCATTCGAGCACGAATCCTCACTTTATTAGGGCGAGGTTACAAATTCTCTAGAAAGTAATCAAATTACGCTCTCATATTCTCACTCGTATGGGAGCGAGAATTATGACTCGTTAGATTTTCAGTGATTTTTTTATTCTTTTACCTCATAAATTGCGCGACATGATTTCCACCATGTCCACCGCACCGCGCCGGCTCCAGGTACACGCGCGCTACACTGGAAAAACTAACTTGGCATGTGTCGTATGTCCACGGGTGACCGGTGTCGGTCACACCGCGTAATGTGACCATATTTTTGGTATCGTTTGCCATATGACGTCCTTAATTCTCATGGGCAAACAACATGAGGATGGATCCCACTCTAAAATACTAGCGACAATTTTTGTTCCTAATTGAGCACGAATCCGTGCTTACGCAACATGTGTACGAGTTCGTGCCCAATAATGGAGTAAAACTGCACAAAAGTGCACTTTTACTTCTTTATTTAGGAAAGAAATCGTACACATGTTGCGTATGCACGGATTCGTGCTCAATTAGGAACAAAATTGTCCCTAGTATTTTAGTGTGCCGGATGTCACACGACAAACGTGACCAAGACTATGATCACATTAGGTTATCTGATGAAAACTGGTCACGCCAATAATTGACGTGACTCATGTCACATTAGTTTTAGACACCTTCCGGCCTGACCGACGACGTGCTTGTACGCCCGCAGGTGTGACCGCGGCCCACCCCGGCCCGTGCCGCCCCGCGGAGGATTCCGTCCTGGCCCCGGAGCTCAACGACTCTCTCACAACCGGCGGCCGCGCGCGCCGCTCCCCCAAGGAGCCCGTGACCTTGGAGCAGTACACGGGGTGCTGCTCCCGCAAGAGTGGCTATGTATGTGGCTACCTTAAGAGACCTCCCTAAGAATGTTTTCGTAATTAACGTATAACGTCCTGCTATTTATTTTTCGGAGTGTAGCTGTGTGGACATGAGAATTATGGAAATCAAGAGGTGTCATCGTTATTTGCTGCCAAACAAGAATGCAGCTGCCTCGGTTTTCCCTCAGAAGAGTATCAGGGTATCGTGTATAACTTCGAACAGTGGGACCGGTGTAAGAAGCTGACGTGCTACGACGCTGGTCAGTCCTGCTGGCAGTCCTGTCGCCACGGCAGCAGGAAGTTCCAGGACTGCAGGAACACCTGCTACCTGCAGGGTCTGAGGTGCGGCTGCGAGTGCCTGGTGATGATTTTCGAGCAGCAGGACACCAGCGAGGAGGCCGAGGAGGCCGCGCCCCTGGTGAGGAGTTCCAGCCTGGATCCGGACGAGGAGGTGTCCCTGACCGCCGCCGCCCCGCGCCCCGCGGCCCCCGCGGCCCCGGCGGTACTGCTGGCCGCCGCCGCCCTGCTGACGGCCTGGTAGTCTAGGCAGGCTGCCCCGCGGCCCCCGCGGCCCTGGCGGTACTGCTGGCCGCCGCCGCCCTGCTGACGGCCTGGTAGTCTAGGCAGGCTGCCCCGCGGCCCCCGCGGCCCCGGCGGTACTGCTGGCCGCCGCCGCCCTGCTGACGGCCTGGTAGTCTAGGCAGGCTGCCCCGCGGCCCCCGCGGCCCTGGCGGTACTGCTGGCCGCCGCCGCCCTGCTGACGGCCTGGTAGTCTAGGCAGGCCGCCCCGCGGCCCCCGCGGCCCCGGCGGTACTGCTGGCCGCCGCCGCCCTGCTGACGGCCTGGTAGTCTAGGCAGGCCGCCCCGCGGCCCCCGCGGCCCCGGCGGTACTGCTGGCCGCCGCCGCCCTGCTGACGGCCTGGTAGTCTATAGGCAGGCTCCCGCATGGAAATAAGTACCAAATAATGTGACTAGGCAAAGTGTCCAAAAAGTGTACAAAAACTATACAAAAAGTATACAAAAAGTATAACGAAAGTAGCACCAAAAGTTGCCGTCCCAATCTGCTATAGTTTATATATACTTTAAGTATACTTTTGCTAAAGTACCACCTAAAAGTGTCATTTTTGTATACCTTTTTCCATGCGGGCTGCCCCGCGGCTCCCGCAGCCCCGGCGGTACTGCTGGCCGCCGCCACCCTGCTGACGGCCTGGTAGTCTAGGCAGGCTGCCCCGCGGCCCCCGCGGCCCCGGCGGTACTGCTGGCCGCCGCCGCCCTGCTGACGGCCTGGTAGTGTCTTAGTGTTGAGTTGCTCGGGTTATCAGCGATCAGGATAATTGATGACGCTGTCAGGTTCTACGCACTGTCACTATATTGGGCCTTGATCGGTGGTTACACTTGTACCTCCACACCCTACCTGTGCCTCCGAACGACTGACTGCTCCTACCCCCGTGTCCAGCGTATAAGGGCTCACCCCCTCCCCGTCGGCGTGGCCGGCCCGGGGCGAATGGCCTGATCGCTCTACGACACCCCTCACCCGCGTGGCATCCGCCTGCATCCGCCTGCATCCGCCTGCATCCGCCTGCATCCGCCTGCATCCGCCTGCATCCGCCCCGCGCCGTCCAGCCGCGCGGCCGCAGCGCCTGGCCTGTGTCCAGCCGCTGCCCAGCCGCCGTAGTGGCGATTTCTTGGGGTCTGTGACCGGTGTGACCCCTAATTACTCCCTGTAACAGTAGGCTGGCGCTGTCTCGGGGTATGCTCACTTCCGAGATCGGGGTTGTGGTGGCGGTAAAACTCTTCTCTCTCTCTCTCGCAACAGCTGCCTTCTCATGGGTAAAGAGAGACAGAGATAGCACAAAAAGCGGGCACCCCCAATCTCGAAGTGATAGGGTCCCGGCCTGCCCGTGGGGCAGACTAGGCTGGCGCGGTTTTGCGATTATCGAAATCGGAATTCGATTATTTTTGTAATCGACGATTAATTTCAGAGGCTTTTTTAATTATTGTAATCGAAAATCGATAAATAAATCGAAATAAAGCCTTGATTTTTAACAGGAGACGATTTTTTTCTCGATTTTTATTTCATATTCAGTTTTAAAGTTGGAACTGCGCCTACCTGGGTGCAGGGCAAGCTCGACGGGAATCGAATATCCGAAAAGTTCGCATTTCAATTCGGTGGCGAATTTCCCTACTTCGACCCCGAAGTATTAAAAATTTCGAATCTACAATGGTTCGTCTTCAAACCTTTGACTAGGCAAGTCACAACATTTTTGAAAAGCCGCGCGCATTTCATCTAAAGCGAGAATATTTTTCATTGTTTTATTTTATGTGTTTTTTCCCAAACTTTCTTAAAAAAACAGTAACACTGTTGTGGAGCGCATGGGCGAATTGAATGTTTTGTTTCGAGTTCGATTCGAAGGCGAATCTGGATAGTTACATTAGATTCGAATAAAAGAATATACCTCGAAAAATACATGTTCGATTCGAAATTATTTTTAGAGAATTCGACTCGGTTCGAAATGAAAATCCTTGATTCGCATAGCCCTAGGAACGGACTATTTGGCTGCATGTCGTTATTTAATATTTACAATGTGATTTGGAAATTTGCGCCTGCCCATCATGTTCACTGTGAAAAATATCTTTGTAGATTTACGATAAATTTTGTAAATCGTGATTTACGAAATATGTTGTAAATTTACGACGGACCTTTTTAGCTCGTGAATGAATTTCAAGCCAATATGTAGTGCTTGTAATTTTACGATTTGCAATTGTAATTTTACAACTGCACTTAGTGGAAAATTTTCCCGTAAACTTACGACTATTTTTCACAGTGTTTTTCCATGAATTCCGAATGGATACGTATGTAGTGCTTGGATTTTGCAGTTGATGTATTTTACACGTCGCTGGATGGGAAATGTGCTAGAAAACCTGCAGCTATTTTAAGTCTGCTGAACTTGTCATAATGCATTCTGAATTTTTAATGTATTCATTCGAATATTAAAATTTTTGTCTTCTGTCATGGCGTGATGCAAAGGAGACGGAGAGAGAGAGAGAGAGAGAGAGAGAGAGAGAGAGAGAGAGAGAGAGAGAGAGAGAGAGAGAGAGAGAGAGAGAGAGAGAGAGAGAGAGACCTGCCGCACACTATACACTTAGAGCACGCCGCCGAGGTACCTATGCCGATAGACACGAAGTCTCTCTCAGTTAGAGCAGCGCGCTGCAGTCGTGTGTATCCGCTCCTGGGAAGAGCACCACCCGGTCCTCCCTCACTAACAAAGTCAGGTGCGTGGAAGTCTAATACTTGCAATGCGTGAAATCTCGCACGGCTGTGGGAAATTCATCCTCTAGCACCGCGAAAATGACAAAGTTAGAGAACCATCGAATGGTTACCTGAGTGACGAGCATAACATCGTGGCAGAGAGCCAGCAATATAATGGCTCTGTAGACCGCACACTCCTGGGCAGGGCTATGTACTTTTTTGTGCGTAACTAGGTAAGAATTTACGCATGCACACTGTTAGAAAAAGTTGTTGCCTGACGACCATTTGTTTTTACAGGAACACTGGTAAAACTAAGGCGTAACTGTACGCTTGAATGTAGCATACAGTTACGCTTGAAGGCGTTACGCTTGAAATCAAGCGTACGAAAGAAATTCTCCCATACATTTAGATAGGACGAATAGGAGCGGATAGACCCATTACGCTTGATTTCAAGCGTAATCTCAGTACGCTTGAAAACGGGGCGTAAGGCTACACTTTAATTTTAAAGTTGCATCTTGATTGGTTTTATGGTGCGCGAGCGAAGCTAGCGGAAATTTTTCCAACAAAGTAGCAAAATTTACCGATTTTTGATGTTTTCGTTTGCGTAAGGCAAGATCATAGGCTATCAGTAAATTTTTCCTCGAGTTTTTTTTTACCCTCATTTCCCTGATTTTCCCTCCCTGAGTTTTCCAGGTTTTCAAAGGTTTTCCAGAATTTAGCCAACCGTGATGGAATACTGTTGCATCATTTATTTCATATGCTTCCGGCAGCACATGTACCATAATTTTCTGATACGCGCGGGGCAGCTTCTAGTAAATGTCACAAGACCTGGCTGCTCTGAGAGACCAAGTGTGAGACATTTACACACAAACACTTTGATTCTCTGTGTGAGCACAACATCGCTTATCGCCCATCGCCCGGGCCAGACGCTGCGTCCGGTATCCCACTCCAGCCACGCGGGCCCCGTCCACACTGTAAAAAAAAATCACGGTCGCCCACACGGAAATATACTGTTAATTGACGGTCTCTCCGTACATTCAGAGGCACGGAACTTTACCGTACCTACCACCGTGCCTAACTGATTTTGAGGAAACTTCCTCAGATTTGGAGGAAATTTCTTCAAGAAATGAGGGGAATTTCCTAATTTTTTCAGGGTACTTCCTTAAAATCTGAGAAGTTTTCCTCAAAGTCAAGGGGAGAGCCTCAAAGTTTTCCTCTTTTCCTCAAAAAGTCAGACAGTGTTTTTTCTATACGATGAAACTGTGGCACGTGTGCAACAGAGACTCCCTGACTCAACGAGTAGTCGCGTTACTTTGCCCCCCCTCCCCCCCTCCGGTCCCCATTATATTCCTTTACCCCATCCCCCTCCCTTTCCATTCCCCTCCCCCTCTTTGACCGCCAACCCCCACCCTTTTTCAGAGCAGCGCGCCGGCAGAGGAAATAAAACGGTCGTCATAATTATGATAATTTCCTTCCAAGGATATTTTCCGGCCAAAAGCGCAAGAGCGTCGTAGGGGAAGTGGAGGTAGGGGCTGGAAGGGGGGAGGGGGTGGGGGGGTTAAGAGATTGGAGGCGGCAGGTCGGGGGGTGGGGGGTGGCAGCAGTAGGGGCACAGCGCGGACAATTGTCTGTGGCGGCGCGCTCAGGTGAAAGGAGACCATCAGGATCGGCGATGGATGACGCTGCAGTGATAAATGAACGCCTCCGCCCCCTGCCCCCCATCCCCACTCCCCTGCCCCCTCCCCTCCGCCCTCCTTCCCCTTTTCATACCATACAGCGGTAGGTTGATACCCCCCCCCCTCCCTCCCCTCACTGCGCGGCGGGCGTGTCTCTGAGTCGAGGGAGCCGAAGCCGGCCGACACAGAGAGGACCCGTGGACGACACTGCGAAAACTATAAGGTTCCACTCGGAAATTTTCCATTCAGCTTCGTAAAAATAGTAGAGAGAGGTTTAAAGGGAAAGGTTTGCCACATAAGTACTCGGTATAATTTCATTTCAATACTGTAAAATTACTGAAAACACCAAAGGTGTGACTCAACAGAGGGGCCCATCACAAAGAAGATTAGAAATTGATGTTATATTTTTTTTTCATATTGTAATGAAGGAAAACCCAAAACAGCTTGAAAAAAACAGCGAAAAGAGAAGTTTTTGGGATGCGATTGCCACTAATTATAGGACAAAATGTACACACGATTGATTACCAAAGTGGTGGACCTCTCGGACTCAACAGCAATTAATTTAACATTTTGCAAGAAAAGCTTGAAACGTGTTTCCGTAAAAGAATGGTCAGTCGTGTGAATACACGGCATATTTTGCACATACTATATGTTACACCGCAACAGATTGTAAATCTAAGACATTTTTTTTCTCAGTGCGAACACAACCCCATGAGGGACCATCTCCTTTCGGGGGAGTACTCTGCACAAACATTCGTATTGGCTCATCCAGCGGGTCTCTCCCCTCCCTCTCTCTCTCTCTCTCTCTCTCTCTCTCTCTCTCTCTCTCTCTCTCTCTCTCTCTCTCTCTCTCTCTCTCTCTCTCCCCCTCTTTTCTTTTCTGCGCTTGTTTCGCACACCCTCTCGCTTTATCGTCGTAACGCATGTTTGCTCTTTACCACTGTTGCTCTGCACCCTCTATTCTCTCTCTATCTCTCTTTCTGTGACCCTCCCTCCCTCCCTCCCTCCCTCCCTCCCTCCCTCCCTCCCTCCCTCCCTCCCTCCCTCATGCCAAGAGTCCATCACACACATTGGGTCACAGCTGTTCCAACCGACCCCCACTCCTCTCCTTGAGCACAACTCGCACGACACGAGCGCAAAACACTTAAACTTTCAAATATCAAAAGCCACCACGCTTCACTAAAGAAAGAAAGAAAGAAAGAAAGAAAGAAAGAAAGAAAGAAAGAAAGAAAGAAAGAAAGAAAGAAAGAATGAAAGAAAGAAAAAAAAACAGGAAGAAAAAAACAAGGAAAAAGACTTGCATGGTTAAAAAAAAAAAAATAGTTCACTGGTATTTGCAAAAGATGTTGTAAATTTCCCACAGCGCATACACACTCCCGGGTTATGTACTTTTTAGTACATTGCTGTTGAATACGTCTATAAACTTACGATGCTTATGCACAAATTTAGTACACCGTAAAGCATAATATTATGTGCAAGCACGTAAAATGTGTACATAGCTACATATAATATAATGTGTAACGATGAACTAAATTTGTGCACAAGCATCGTAAGTTTATAAACGTACATAGCGATGTACTAAAAAGTACATAACCCGGGAGTGTGTACTCTTACGTCATGAAATTCCGAGTCGATACGTGATGCTTGTAATTACAATGTTCAATTCTATAGCTGTATTAACTGCTTCATATGCCCTATTAAAAGTTATGAGCACGTATTTAAGAGGAATTACAGAAGGCTAACCTGTATACGCACAGGGTTTTCGGGAGATGTGGTTCCCTCACCCTCGCAACAATAAACAGGGGCTCGGAAAAAACGCCCAGGCTGATAGCTAGGCTCCGTAAGGCCAATGCACCACTACCATCGGCACTGCGTTCACATTGCTATTCGCATTGCTATTCGTACAAGAAGGTAATCAATTGGAGCCGTGAGCAAGACGGATTGGGCCCTCTGCTTGCAGCTCCGCGCAGCGCGGCGGCCACATCCCCGGGGGCGGGGCGCCATCCACGACGCCCCGCCCCGCCCCGCCCCGCCCCGCCCCGCCCCGCCCCGCCCCGCCTCGCCTTGCCGCAACTTACCGCACCCCACCGCACCCAACCCCGCCCCCCCCCACCCGGTTCTCTGCTCCATCACTACCCCTCCTCCAAGGCCGCATTAGCTTAGGCTATTTGTCAAGGTCGGAAGGGCGCTGCGTAAAAATTATTGGCAGTGTCCAATTCCTCTGCCGATAACACGGTAGTGATTTTCCACGCAGCACCCCCGCCCAGCCAGCCGAACCCGCTCGCCCCCCGCCCCCCGACTCTAAGGCCTATCTCCCAGCCGCGATCTAAATTCATTTCATCCCACCGGTGCCCCGGGAATGAAACAAAAACGAAAACAGGAAAAGAAAATAAACTCATTTTCAAAATTAGCATATAACACCGCAGAAGGGAGTCGCGTGTTCTCGCGCGCGAACTAGAAATAAGCACTATACATACTACAGACATTTTCGCGACATCTCCCGAACTATCGCAAGAGAAGATTGCTGCTTTGGTGTTTATATTTTTTATTAGACGCGAGATAAAAAGTACGCTCCGTGTAAACTTTCTCACCGTCACCGTCTCCCCGGCAACGCATAAGATAACCACTTCCCAATGCCTCTATTCTCCTGCCGACGCACCTGTTCCAATAGGGACTGTTAACAGTATGATGGAGCGTCGAGAGAGAGAGGGAGAGGGGGAGAGAGACAGAGAGAGAGAGGAGGAAGCTTTTCACCGAAAGCCTCTTTCAACAGCGGCCAGCTAATGGCATGGACTGGTAGCTACTTTCACCTGATAGCGAAAAAAAAAAATTGAATAGGAAAAAAAAAAGTTCGGATCTTTTCTACTTCTTTTTTTTCCCTCTCCAACCTGACGGGCAGCCTCCACAACCCCCCGTCTCCTCAATTTTCTTTTTTCCAGTGTAGGTGTGCCTGCACGGATCGCCACACGCATTCGTCGCCCGTAAAGGAACAAGCCCCTGCGTATTGGGGCTCACGCACCACACCAGCGCCCCGCCCCGCCCCGCCCCGCCCGCACTGCCACGCAACCCCACGCACCGGAGCGCCGTATTTCAGGCGTGGCGTGCGAGGTGGGGAGAGATCGGCTCCCACGGCCGGAAACAAATCGGAAAAACCCATCGAAAGTGGCAGAAAGAATGGTTAGGGGCGTCCTCATTATTCTGCCTTCGCCCTACCCCGCGCAACCAGGTCCGACGCGAAACACAAAAGAATTTCACCCAATTATTTTATTATTATTCTTTAAAAAATTTTTTTTTTTTTTTTTTTTTTTTTTTTTTTGGGAGGGTGGTGGGTGGTGGTGGGATGGAGGTTTATACAAAACTGGTTGCGGGGCATTTTCTCTCACAGTAAGTCGTGGTTGGCGGCGTTTTAAACCAGAGCAGCAGCATCGCTATGCCTTATCCCCCCACCCCTTCCCCCTTCCCTGTAAAACTCAGTTCTCGGTTCTGTGAGCGCGCTCAGCCGCGCCCGGGCGGGCCGCAGCAGGCCGCACTTAATTTCCTTTGAGGCTCATTACGGGGCTAGAAGCTGCTGTCACCCCCTCCCTCTTTACCCCCAACCCCAACCCCCCCCCCTGGCGAGTCCAGTGACTGTACATCACAGTGTCAATCTCTCGAGAGGGGCACAGGGGAAGCAGTGTATACTCCTTCCGCGGCGGTATAGCGGGGCCACCGGGTTTAAGACATCGGAAGAGTTAGGCGTCGGGCAGAGAGAGAGAAACTACACTTTACTCTCCGACTCCTCAAGAATGTTTTCACTTTCAGCTATTCACAATTATTCTGTGCATGGATACCGATAACAATATTATGAATAGATATCAACAAATTTGATTGCAGTTATAAACATTTCTCATCAACAAAATTATTTATTGGTAAGGAATAAACAAATTTATTTGAAGTGCAAAACGTAATCGCTTACACCTTACCCTTCCAAGTTTATCAACGTAAAAATGACCAGAGGAGTGAGAGTGTACTCCTGTTGCGGAGCAGTGCGATTTTGCCACGAAAGCGAGGGGAGAAGGGGGGGGGGACCCATCGCACCACAATCGAACCGTTTCTTCAGTCGTCTGCAATAACAATCTTACGCGAAGCTGTTACAATTACACTCCTAAGCAGGCTGTGGCGAGTTTCAAAGCCGAGAACTGGCATTCCTTTTTCTGCAGAATGCCGATGGATCTGCTGCAGTCAGCGTGTCCACACAATCGGGAGAGTCGAATTCCCTTGCATTTCCCTGACAACATTGTATTTTTCCCTGACATGAAGGCAAGAATTTAAGGGGTAGAAAACTGTATGAAAAAACAAGACTGAAAAATCTGCGTTGCAAGAATCATTGGCAAATGCAGTCGATTGAAAAAATTTCCCTGACATTGAGCATTTCTGCCAGACACTTCCCTGCTGACCATCCCCCCCCCCCCCGCCCCTGACTTCCCTGACCTGTGGCCACCCTGTTAGAGAACGTTTTGACGGTCATTGGGAGTTGTTCAGTGGCAAAAACGTGACTCATGTCAGGACTGGGGAGGTTAAGCTACGAGAAGGTTTCAGGAGAGTATCGGAAAAAAAAGGGGTAGGAAAAAAGAGAGGGCAAACTTTCTCGGGGGAGGGAAGGGGGAGGGAGGGGGGTAATTAATTGCTGATTGGACTTCCACCTCCTCCAGCGATGCCACCCAGCGAGCGCTTGGACAACGGGGAGAGACGAGAAGAGAGACGAGAAAGAGATAGAGCGAGACTATAACATTATTTTCTTATTATCGCAACTCGAGCGTGTTCGAGAGTGAATGAATTGAAAGGGAGAAGGTGGAGTGTTCTGGTGGCACCATACCATGGCGCATAAGAAGCTGACGAGGAAGCTGAGGGGGGGGGGGGGAGGAAGAGAGAGAGAGAGAGAGAGAGAGGAGAGAGAGAGAGAGAGAGAGAGAGAGAGAGAGAGAGAGAGAGAGAGAGAGAGCATTTGGCCTTATACAATGGGGAACTGATATAGAGGCATTCAGCCGCACAGTGCAGCCCATAACTTACTAACCGCCCTGCCTGGCCAGGCCCGGCCACTGAAAGTCTCTCTCTCTATCTCTCTCTCTCTCGCCCGACCAGTAAAAAAAGTGCCGCGAGCGTCATTGTGAGGGTGAGGACGTAATCTACAGTACTCGGGGGAGTCACACTGAAAGAAAAAGGAGAAGAGAAAGTGGTAAAAAGGAAGAGGAAATAAAACACGAGGATTCTCGAACTTTCTGGCAGTAAGTGCGTCGCCCTCAGTACGGCGTATACTTACGCCGCCTTAACAGCAGATTTTTCTCTCTTTGCTGTAACTAATGAAAAAGCAGCCAGCAACTAGCGTGTATAGGGATGAGGGCGGATACAATGCCCGCTATCTCTTTTACTCTCCTTTCAGTTTCGGTCTCTATATATCCTCCTTTCTTTCCATCTCCCTGCTTTCTTGCGCCCTCTCTTTCTCTCTTCCTAACCTACTTTTACATTCATGAACAGAGAGGGAAAGACAGAAGCGGCGCTCCGAATGGCTTTTTGTGTCTCGCTTATTTCATCTCGGTCTGTCCGTCCTTTTCATCCCTCGCGCGTCTTAACGGTCAAAACAGTATCGTGGCGGGACCGAAAGAATACGACAACTTTAATGAAATCCCCCCCCCCCCCGGCCCACTCCTGAAAGCTGTGGGCAGATTAGGCTCAGCGATCACCTTTATGCACGATGAAGAGGCCTCCCCCGCTGAAATCCACAGGAAAAGATTTCATTTCTTTAATGCTCGATGAACACAATCCGCAACAAAAAAATCTTCTTTTATGAGTCCTCTCAAACAAAAATTCAAAACTATTAAAAAAAATACATTTACAAAAAAGGAAAGATAATCTACACAGCAAATTGAACACTTCTGCCGCGCGTCACAGAACAGGAATGCTGTCGAATCTTTGCCATAGGGAGAAAATTGGAGCTGGGATTCCAGTGTGAAGTCCAACCATATCACGTTAACTTGAAACTTTTAAAGGAAACTGCACAGTAAATGTTAATGGACATTTTTTGAAACTATCTTTGAACTATTTTGTACGTCACTAGAAAAGATACAATATTGTGTACCAATAGCTACAATTTGTAACTAACTACACACAATTAGGAGGTGAATATATAATCTAGTTATTGACCTGCCGAACCGTTCTGTGCTAGTTACAGAAATGTCCATGGTCACTAGTGTGGGCATTTGTAAAACTTAGGCATTACAGAATTATATATATATTTTTAACTTTTTACCTGGCCCTTTTTAAAAAATAAAACTCTTGTTTTATTTTTCTTACTTTGCTTCGTTTTAAAACCTTGATTTTATTTTTTTTTGCGATTTTGTTTTAAATCTTTTTATTTTTTTAAGAATACTAGCGGTTTCTTAAAGCCTGGCATCTTGAAAAACCAAGCATTACTTATGCATTTTTTTTAAAGCGGCAATTTGAAGACAAAAAGAGGGGAAGCACAAGATTACGAGACAGTCAAAATTCGCAATTGTGGGGCTGTCCCGGGGGCCCGGCCCGGCCCGGCCCGCACCCTGCCGGCAGCTGTCCGATTCCGAAGATCGTTCTCGCGCCTCCGTCCTCGTCGCACCTACGGCGGTGTCCTATGTTGGCATGCTGGCGCAGGGCGCCATGAGTGCGACAAGGACACGGAGGGTGCGTGAGAGCGATCTGCTTGAATCAGACGGCAGCGTGCGGCCAGGCCGCGTGCGGTAGAGCAGGGAAACGAGCGAGCGCAAAAGCTCGTGTGCGTCCGAAAACGACAGGTGCTCTGCAAACTCAAGTGTGAGACAGTATCACACTTTTTACTGCAGTACCACTGTGTCTCACACTTTCAAAAACTATTTTCTGTCGTTGAATAGCAATCACGTTTTGGAGAACAGCATCAGCTTTGGTTGAAAATCCCAGTTAAAACGAGCTACCATGTGATGGGGTTTGGAACAACAATACATTAAATAATCGTAAATTAATAGTTTCGTAAATTTATAGGAACGTTGTTGTTTGCGATCAGAACCCCATCACATGGTAGCTCGTTTTAACCGGGATTTTCAACCAAAGCTGATGCTGTTCTCCAAAACGTGATTGCTATTCAACGACAGAAAATAGTTTTTGAAAGTGTGATACACAGTGGTACTGCAGTAAAAAGTGTGATACTGTCTCACACTTGAGTTTGCAGAGTGAGAGTGAGACGTTCCAACTACAACTTCACCTGCTCCTCTCACTCTCACCTCTCGTTTTCGGACGCATTCGAGTCTCTGCGCTCGCTCTAGCGTGCGGCGCGGTGCACGAGCAGAGGGTGGAGGCCGCCTGCGAGGTAGGCCGCCGTGGGGCGCGGCTGCTCGGCGGGCCTGCCCACGCCGCGGGCGCTCCCCGTGCAGGAGGCGGAGCCCCCCCCCTATCACCCGGGTGCCCCGCGGGGCAACAACTCTAAATTTTGGTCAGCACATTTTGGGAATTTATGGAAATTTTAAGTGGATTTTTGGTTGAGTTTTTCCTAAAATTCTGCAAATTTTTGTAAATTTTCCAGATTTCTATTACTTTTGTTGAATTCTTCTGAATTTTTTCGAAATTTTCTGATTTTTTTTCTTGAATTTTTTGTTCTTAATTTTTCTTGAATTTTTCTGAATTATACGAGGTGTACAAACATTTCAGAGTTGTTTCCACCCCTCGCGGGGTACCCCCTGCGCGCTGCCGAGGCCGAGCAGTACAATATACTTTACGACCCCGCGCGCTGCTGCTGCTGCTGCTGCAGGCGCTCGCCGCCGTGCCAGCGCCGCTATGACAAATTTAGACCTATCGCGGAGGCCAAGAAACAATTTCCATAAAACGGCTGCTGCCACCTTTTATACGTTTGGAAAATGATGATGGCGGGAGGCAGTTTGAGCCCCGCCCCGCCCCGCCCCGCCCCGCCCCGCCCCGCCCCGCCCCGCCCCGCGCACGGCGCCATTGACGTGCGCCTGTCCGAAGGGCCGCACCCGTTAGTCCGAGAGGGAGCGGGTCCGATTTCATTTCGGCATTCCGAAAGGGGTCGAGTCCCGCAGCAAGACTTGACGCCGCAAACCGTTCGGCAGAGGCAAGGGGAGTGGAAGAGTTAGAGAGAGAGAGAGAGAGAGAGAGAAAAGAGAGAGAGAGAGAGAGAGAGAGAGAGAGAGAGAGAGAGAGAGAAAGGGGGGGGGAGGAGTATGGCACCGACGAATTTCTCCCGTCCGCGGACCGTCCCCAGGGAGCAGGAAATTTGGCCGGGTCGGGTTGGAATAGCACAGTGCCCAGTGAGAGCGAAAGTGGCAAGAATAGGGAGGAAAGGGTAAGGAGAGAAAGAGGAAAGGGGAGAAAGGGAGGGGGAGGGGAGAGAGAGAGGGGAGAGGGGGGAGAGAGAGAGAGAGCCGAGGTGAGAAGGGGCAGGGTCGGCTACAGTGGTATGACGCTGTGGGGCGAGCGATAGCTTCCGACTTTCTCTTACTTTTCTGCCCTCCCTCTCCGACCCCTCCGGCCTGTCCACCCTCTTCACACCTCTCGGCCCCCGGCCCCCACGGTAACATTTCACGGGCTGCGCGCTCTTCAGCAGCCCGACCCCAACCCCTCCGTCTTTTCGGATATCTCTGATTTCAGGTGTGCAGGGTCCACTGCACACTCGCACACGTGTTGACGATCGGTCCTCCGAGCGGGGACCAAAAAGAGGGAGGAAGGAGCAACAGAGGGCACGACACGAGAGAACAGCAGTGCAGTCGGGATACCGACAGACAGCACTGTGACGACTAATACTCTAAATGCTTACGATGGACATTTTCCTAACTGGCTCTGAAAGTTTTTCCGCGTCACTAAATAAGATATACACTATTGTGGCTCAGTGCAAATACAATTTTTAATTTTTTTTTTTTCAACCTACCTGCAGACAATTTACAGGTCCTAATTGTATGCAGGTTAGTGACGCACAGAAACGTCCAGAGCTAGTTACAAAAATGTCCGTGGTCAATTAGAGTGAATTTCAACCAGTGTTGCCAGTTAAGTAGGCAAAATTGCGGATGAATACACACATGTGTGCGGCAGACGGGTATCTCCGCCTGCCTACTAGGCAAAAGGTAGTCTCCACTATGTATTCATCCGCATTTTTTCCCTACTTATCTGGCAACACCGATTGCAGCTGCTTTAAACTTCTGGCAGTCTGCAACTCGCAGTTAAACAGGAAGTAGTGTTCAGGCCCACAGTTGTGCAATTACAAGAGTTCCACTCGCTATAGTTTTACGCTTGTCGGTGTTCAACTAGACAGTAATAGACGTGCAAGTATTAAACAGCACTTTAAAAAATAAATAATAAACAAACAACATTTTAAAAAATCGGAAATTAACAGAAATATATGTGAATTTTGTTAAACGACCTGACTATGAATTTATACTTTTCATTCGCGTTCATTAAAAAAGGGAATTCTGTAACTTCACAAACAAATTCGTAACAGCAAGGCTATACCGACCAGGTTGCCGATTTGCTCGCCGCGCTTGATTCCGAAAAATGACATCTGCACACAGTTACGCCGTTTTTCCCTTTGAATAACCAGCGCAGTGTGTGGAGCCCACCTCGATAAGTCGAGCCATATTTACATTCACATGCGACACATGTCGCTGTCATCCTCCCACACTGTCAGCTGAGCACCACATTGCGGTCAGGACTCTTTTTTTTCCCACATCCCTCCCTCTCTCTCTCTCTCTCTCTCTCTCTCTCTCTCTCTCTCTCTCTCTCTCTCTCTCTCTCTCTCTCTTCCCCCCGTCTCTCTCTCGCGCGCTTTTTTTTCTCCGCACGCCGCAACCCCTGTATCAGTAACGCGTACGCGACGGGTCGCGTTGGCGCGTGATGGAGACAAACAGGGCGAGATGGAGGAAGAGAGAGAGAGAGAGAGAGAGAGAGAGAGAGAGAGAGAGAGAGAGAGAGAGAGAGAGAGAGAGAGAGAGCGTTGTTCCGTTTCGGATATTGCCTGTCCCAGAGGCGTCTTATATAGAGACGTCATCCGTGGAAAAGCCTGTTCCGGTATTCCTCTTGACGCCTCGGCCTGGGTGGGGCGCGCCGCCGGCGGAGAAGATGTCGGATTTATCTAGTGTGAGGGAGGTCGTGAGGGGCTGGGAGTCGGGGAGCAGTTGGAAGTGGGGAGTGGAGAGTGGGAATGGGAGAGTGGGACGGGAGAGCAGCGGGGAGGGTGGGGAGTGGGAAGGGGAGGGTGGAGAGTGGGAGAGGGAGAGTGGGGAGTGGGAAGGGGAGAGTGGGAAGGGGAGGGAGGCAGGTAGGGGAGGGTGGAGAGTGGGAGAGGGAGGGTGGGGAGTGGGAAGGGGAGAGAGAGGGAAGGGGAGGGAGGCAGGTAGGGGAGGGTGGAGAGTGGGAGAGGGAGGGTGGGGAGTGTGAGAGGGATTGTGGGGAGTGGGAAGGGGAGAGTCGGAGAGTGATGAGAGCGAGGGGGGAGAGTATGGGAACGGGACACTATGGTGTCCTTTTCGACGCATTCAACATGGTGCTCTTTATGGTTAAATTATCCGACAATGAATTTACAGCTCAAGAAATTACAATAACAACTTAGTTAGGCAACATACGGAGTTGCCTTTTATTATCAGTCGAAACGTTAGTCAATTTTTTTTATTGCCCCTATGGAAAAAAAACAACTGGCACAAGGGATTTTAATTAAAACAAAAATTGCTATTTACAATTTGTCAGCCTCAAACTCTTAATTTTACACGGTGCACTCTTCATGCTTTTGAGTGGATAGGCTTTTCCGCTTTCCGCCTGTGCGAAATCACGCAGCCCAGTGCGCGGGCGCGCCCCACTTTGAAAGCCAAAGTAAAATGGTAGAAGTAGAGGGCGGAAAAAAAAGGAACCCTCACCTAATAATGATAAAAATAAAAAGTGGAGGGTGGACGAAGTGGTGGGCAGCGAGCAGCGTCTGCTTTTCAAGGAAACAATTTCGCGGGAACGACTCTTACTTACGGAGCGGCGCACAGCGCGGGCCGAGCCGGGTCGGGCCGAGCCGAGTCGAGCCGAGCTGAATCGAGCCGAGCAGAGCTGAGCCGAGCCGAGGCACGAGGCACTCCACCGGTACGAATGATGGCGATGGCCCACATCACAGAAATTTTATCCGCAGAAGTGGAGAGCGGACAACATAGAACAGCGCTGAGGCTGTTAGACACAGTTTAAAATATCATTATTGAACTTTGCTTAAAAGAGGAATTTTACAACCAAAACTTAAATGAAATCTACCTAGAATTTGAAATTAGAGTTTGAATTTGAATAATGACATTAAAATTAAAATAGGAAGTTTTAAATTTACGATCAGCATCGCAATTGAACGGTGGATCATTTTTACTCGACGAAGGTAACCAAGTTAATTCATTGTTTTCTCATTTCACAAAATTAAAATGTTTCAACTTGTGATATGTAAAATATTTCTCGCGGAAAATTTTCCCGGAAATTTTAAATGTAATTTTCACAGTGGACAGTCAATGTCGTTCGAACAGCTTTTACAGTAAAGTCAACAATACCTACACTTCCAGGATCATCTTAATAAAATTCTAGGTAAACTTGTATGCATCTTATTCCCGAATATTTCATCGAAAACCATATCGGTCCACCGAAAACGAAAGAAAAATAGTGTTGTTGTTTTTATTTGCGACAGAAGAAAACTGCTGCGTCGCGGACCGCAATCTATTATTGAGTGCAAGCGCTTTTGGCAGAAATAGTATCGTGAGCACGTAGGTGATGAATGGCTGGGTGGGGTTGTGAAACATTCAGCAGGGGCTTCGCGAGGATAGCGACAGGAATGCAGCAAAACCAAACGCGGGCGCGCGCACACACACACACTCACACACACACACACACACACTCACACACACACATTCACAAGTCCGCTAACACAAATACCGCCGCCAGATGTCGCAAGCGTCAGCTGCTCCCGATTGGCCGGGCGATCAGCCGCCGCTGCTCGCGTTATTTGCACGTCGTACTTCCCTAATGCGGTATATGGCTGTTGCTGCAAGCACCCTGCAACTGACGGCTGTCTGGCGACTGTGCCAGTAGAGCGAAGGGGTGAGGGAGAGGGAGGGAGGCAGGGAGAGAGAGAGAGGGAGAGAGAGAGAGAGAGAGAGAGAGAGAGAGAGAGAGAGAGAGAGACGGGGAGAGAGCGAAACTAAAGCCGTGGAGAGAATTGCGCGCGTAGGCGTAGGGCTGTAAACGTAAACGTAACACTTCAACAATCGAGTAACGGCGTGAATCAGTCCCGTCCCCCGACCCCTTCCTCGATGTCCCCCCACCTCAACTACTTCAAGCCCATCCCCCCTGACCCGCCGCCCCTCATTCGCCCCCCACCCCCGCCCCCGCCCCCTAATAGCCCTCGCCACCCGCAGCGCACCTTTCTTCTGCTGATAACAATTATAGCCGCCTTAGTCTCTTCGCCGCAGAACGTAAAAGCGCGCCCCCCACCACCATCCCCTGTTACAACCTGACCCACCCGCCCGCCTTGCCTTCAGCCCTAAACGGGCCCGCCAAATCCCACCCCGCCTCGGGCCTAACTACCCCACCCCGACCCACCCCACCCCACCCCACCCCGCCTGCCCACCCCGCCTCACTCCACCCCACTCTGCCCGCAACTCCAGTCTACCCTGCCACACTCCAGCCTATCCTGCCTCAGCCTACCCCACCGTACCCCGCCTGACCCTACCCCGCCTCAGCACGCGTCTCTCTCTCGCTCGCGCCAGTAACGCAGTAACGGTGCGGGCGTTGACAGGTGCAGGCCTCATTACGACTGCTCCTCCAGGCCCCCTCCCCTCCCCTTCAAAATAAATACAGGCGTCACGCAATCGTTATGTTTGGGCGCCTCTCTCTCTCTCTCTCTCTCTCTCTCTCTCTCTCTCTCTCTCTCTCTCTCTCTCTCTCTCTCTCTCTCTCTCTCTCTCTCTCTCTACCCCCTCTCTCTCCCTCTCTCTCTCTCTCTCTCTCTCTCTCTCTCTCTCTCTCTCTCTCCCCCTCTCTCTCTCTCTCTCTCTCCCTCTCTCGCTCTCTCTCGCGATCCAATATTTGCGGAGGGGTGGAAAAACGGCAGGAGGGAAAGTAAGCCCTGCAGACAAACAGGAACGGCGAAAGAATAAAAGGTGTCTCCGCCCCCGATGAGGACGAGAACATGGATTCTGCGAGCGCTAATGTCAAAATTTTCGCACACACGCCAGTGTTTTGACTTACATAATGTTCATTCTGCATGACTCTGACACTTTTTGAATCTAGGATACAATAGTTCTCACACTATTCACCGGAGAACACAATAATAGGTTTCACATTGCTCACTATGTAAGACGCAATGGGTCTGACACTACTGTCCACTATGGAACCGTCCCACGTTATTTCCTGCAGTTCTGCACTCCACTTCAGTTTGCAGAGCACTCTCCTTCCTTATCTCTCGCCCCCTCCCCCCCCCCACCCCTTCAGCGGCTGCAACTCGGACCCCAGCACCGCCAGCCACAGCCGTGACGACGGAAGCAAGTTTTACGAGTCCGGATCAGGCGGCGAGTCCTTCCGTGTCCGGTGCCACTTCCGGTAACGGCCTGGTGATGGCCCGGCCGGCCGGCCGCAGTGGCCGCAGACGATAAGCCTGTCCCCTGGCCGCGACTGACGCCACTGTGAAAAATATTCGTAAATAAAGGGTTACGGGAAAATTCTCCGTGATTAATGTCGTACAGTTACAACTTTCACTTGTACCAGGTGGCTGACGGACGCCGTGCACTTTTTGTACAATGCAACCCGCCCGCACCGCTCCATCCGGGACTGCATACCCATCAGGCGCCGGGGACCGGCTCCAAGCCTAGACGCTCCGCTCCGGCTCTGATGTTGCAGCCATCATCCCGAAAGGGCCCTCGCGCGGTTCGCGCGGTCTACGGCGGGGCGTTACCGGGGAGGTTCACGGTTTCTCGGGAGTAACCCGCGAGTCCGCCGGGAGAGCTCGCGGTCTGCGAGTCTCTCCGTGGGGGTATCTCGCGAACCGCGGATCCTCCGCGGGGGAAGGTCGAGGTCCGCGGATCCTTCTCGTGGGTTGCTCGCAGTCCGCGAAGGACCCACAGAGGATCCGCGGTACGCGAGATTCCTGCGCGGCAGGACGACGCGCGGACCGCGAACTTTCCCGGCGGGCTCGCGGGTTGCGCTCGCGAAACCGCGAACCTCCCCCAAGGAACGCCCTACCGTAGACCGCGCGAACCGCGAGAGGGCCCTTTCGGGGCGTTCGCTGCAACAACAGTGTCGGAGCGGAGCGTCCGCGCTTGGAGCCGGTCCCCACACTGTTAAAAATTTTGTTGTAAATTAACAGGAAAAGTATTGTTAATTTTGTTAGCAGCAAATCTTGTTTTAAAACAGGAAAAACTGTAAATTTACAAGGATGGAAAAAATCTCAGAATCAATTTTCGAGTTGAAATGTATTGACTTCTTTTTGCACTTAAATCTCTCTTCTGTAGTATTACAAAATTGTTGTATTTTGAACAGTAAGGGCTGTTAACAAAATTAACAGCGTATTTCCTGTAAAGAACCAACATACACAGTGATACTCATTCACTGTTCTTTGAGAGTGCTGCTGAAATAATCCATATGCAGTAAGTTTCTAACTGATAAAAGAACAGCTGTTCAGAAACAGGATTCCTGTAAAACAGTGTGTTGTCAGGCAACAACTTCTTCTAACAGTGCAGCGCCTGGTGGGTATGCAGTCCCGGATGGAGCGGTGCGGGAGGGTTGCATAGTACAAAAAGTGCACGGCGTCCGTCAGCCACCTGGTATTGTTACGATGATTCTTTTTGGCACAATGTGACGTGACTTAGTTTACTTTGACGAGTAAGAATTTGCTGTCGTAAAACTACGACTGCGTTCGTAAATTTTCAAATTTGTGTCGTTTATCACAAATTACGAAAACACAAGGTCGTAATTTTACGAAAAGAAATTTTTTACAGTGGGCGGTCGGCGCGTCCTGGTGACGCTCGTTGGCGGCTTGGAGACCACCACCCTAAAGCAGTAACGGCGACGTAACGGGACACTCGCCGTAGATTTTACTGTCCAATAGCGGCGTTTATCGTCACATTCACATACCTGCCTTCATCCCCGTGGTGAATGAGATTGCGAACGATAACGGGTGTCGGTCGGTAAAGTGATGTCATCAAGTTCAATGAAAGCAGAAAGAAAACTCAACATTCCCCCAAAATTAAGATATTCCCTTTGCACCTTGAAGAACACGCCTTACAAATAACGGAAAATTCATCAATTTTAAGGGAGGTTTCTTTGTATTTAAACGAAGTTTAAGCAAGCTTTCCTTTTTTCCCTTTTTCCCAAGCTAGCCAAAATCAAGATGTCAGGCCATATGAAATTTTCCGTGAATCAAAGTTTGATGACTGCTGCGTTTTCTTATTATTGTGACACAAAAAGTATTACAAAATTTTGTGATGGTGATTGCAATATTGCAGTAAAGAAACATAAAAGTATTCATCACATTCGATTGACACATTTACATCTTCACTTGGTCATTGGTATTTTTCATCGCATTAACCCATAAAGAAAAAATTAAAAAAAGAAAAAACACACAAAAAAACGTGTTTTTGCGTACCTACTCATTTCGGAAGAGCACCATGTTCTACACCCACGATTGAAACGTAAAGCGTTCATTTTCCAATGGCTTACGAAAACTTTGTGCCTCGATTAAAAGGACTTAAAAGAGAAATCGTTATTCCACGCAGAGAAGTCGGCGACGCGCGGTGCTACGCCACGCGAAGTGGAAATTAATCGCTTCGCCAAGTAAAGTCGAGGGCGGCGCGGCCCGCGGCCCGCGAGTCGGGTCAGCAGGCGGCTACTCCGACCCCCATTACATCGTAACTCCCCCGCCCTCCCTGCTGCCCGGTCCCGCCATCACGCACCCCTAAGCACTCCGGTCACTCTGCAACTTATTCGGTTTCTCCAGAGAGTTTGGGGACATAATAAAAACGGTACTCTCAGACCGTTATTCACTGGATACCCTCGAATTCTCGCCCGAAATGGGCGAGGACAGTCAGTTTTCCAAGCCTGATTAGAGTGGTAATTTTTAGGCTGACTCTCCTTGAGCCCTTTTTTTTACTCTCTCTCTCTCTCTCCCCCTTTTTTCCCCTTTCTCTATTTAAGTACGGATTTTTTTCAGCCTCACTCTGTTGAGAAAAAATTGTCACTTTATTCAGTCGAGGTCCCAAAGTTTTTGCTCAAAAAACGCGAGGGAAAACAAAGCGTAATAAAATTGCTCTAAAATTCTCACTTGTATAGATGCGAGAATTATGACACCTTGATTCCCAGTGTTGACATTTACTTAAAACTTATTGTTTTAAATGTTCTGGTGTAATATGGATCAATCCGTCCGTAAGAACATAAAATTTTCCGCGTGAGCTAACTTACATTTTTATGAAGGCCTGAGGAGAAAAACTGCAAATATATTCAGAAAATAGAAGGCCACACTCATACTAAGCCAGCACAAGGAAATGATTGTACGCGAATTATTGAAACTGTGTGAGAGTGTACTCTACTCTAATTTTGTACTTGTTATCCTGTCCTGTGTGCCAACACTACACCAAGGGGATAGTCACTTCTAAAAATCATTGTACGGTCCAAGGAAAAAACATTTAAAAAGTTTAAAAAAATAAAAATAAAGTCGAGAGAAAAACGCAGAAAAATCCCTAAAGTCGAAAACAAATAAACAAAAAACTAACTAACAAAATTAAAGAAGCCAGAAATGGAGGAAAGGGATCAAAACTTATCAAAAAGTGACAAAAATTTTCCATGAATTTTTTTTTTAAAAGAAATCAAAAGTAAAAAGAAAAAAAAATCACTGTTCACATTTTGTAAGCGGGATTCCTCCCCCCCCCCCCCCTCGCACTATGTAGCTCACCTTACTCAGCAAACGTCTGAGAGACGAGGAACTTCTCGTGCGGCGAGAATTATTCGCGATCGGAGTAGTGTCTGCCGCGTCAGCCCGCCAGTTATTGCCGTTGTCCCGGGCGACATGGAGCTATTTGGGGAATTCGGCTCTGTCAGGTGGATCGACGGCCCGGCCCGGCCCAGCCCAGCCCTGCCCTGCCCCAGAGCCCGGTCCTTCCTCAATTAAACTGTCATCCCAAAGTCCAAGAGCGCAAATGATAGACAGACGACCAAAGTTGCATCCCGTTTGCTGGGGTAGGACGACAGACGGTCTATAAACTTAAACTTCTACTTCCCTTCAAAACGTTACCAGACTTTTATGATATTCTCTTATTTTTGGGGTGATAATACCTATGAGGGGATTTCGTTCCAACAGCAGCACTGCGTCACTCAATTCCTGTGCTGTAACACCGTCGAGTAAAATCTAATACTTCGGCTACACATAAATGTCACATTCGTTTCAGCGTGTAGGCTAAGTCGTGCAAGCACGGTAAAAATAATGAGACATTCACACCAAAAGAATGCTCCAATTTTCAGAGTTATGGAAAAATTGAGACGTCACATAAATCGAACAACAGTGAATGGGATTTTAATCGAAATCAAACATGATTAAAGTGGAAAATTTCATTTGATATAGCTTTTTTCCCAGCTCAGTTGCTACCCATAAAATCTATCAGAAGGCAAAGTCACACTGTTTAACCAGTGGAAGTCAAAGTACCACTGTTTCACGAGCGGTACAATCGCATCCGATTCTTTACACAGCTGTATAATTTGTGCGAACAGTGCGGCCCTACCACCACGTCTTTCGCGACAAGCTTATTGTGCCACTCTTTCAACAGTTGGACCGCCGCCCAAACTCGCGGAGGAGTAGAACAGTGTTATTCTGCGCTTGTCCGCGACTCCTCGCGGAGGGGAGGATAAAAGGGGCTGGCGGTCCTGAGCAGAGCGCTGGGCCCGGCTCGACTGGGCTACGGGCCTCCGTCCTTGTCGCACCTACGGCGGTGCCCTATGAGCGGGATGGCAGGGCCCCATGAGTGCGACAAGGAGGGAGGCGCGAGCCTGCCGGGCTCGGGGTGTGATTGGGTGGAGGAGAGATTCGGATCTCGCAGCTTATGCTCCAGCAGGGTCCAGGAGGGAGGGACTTAGGCCGGCATTAGGGGCGCGACGAGGATGAGGGACTCACCGAAGAAGACGTTGAAGATGTAGAGGAGTTTCTTCTTGCGGAAGTCGGAGATGGACGTCATGGCGCCGAGTCTGCGGGCAGAACGGAGAGGAACCGTCATTCGGGACGCCGAGAGGAAACAAGTTTGTTTCGGATATTTAGCAATAAAGAGAAACGAATTCACAGGGTTTCGCTGTTAAATCGGCGCACAGATTCTTACTGCAGTTTGATGGAAAATGTAGTGGATTAACAAGAAAAATCGCGAAACACCAGGAAAAAAAATATAAAGTTAAAGTTACGTAGTTCTTTTGAAAAGTTACAGAATTATTTTGTAAATGAATACGAAAGTAAATTCACAGTCAGTTCGTTTAACAATATTCACAGATATTCCCTGTTAATTTAATCGGCGTAACCATGGGAACAGCCTGGGCAGCTTCCAAATACAGCACACTAACTTGCAAAATATGCACCCGTCCTCAAATTAAGGAAGCGTCGCGCGAAATACTTTCCCCAAGCACCACTGTGAAAAAAAATACTCAAAAAGTTCCGAATTTTTTCATATAAATTCCGATTACAAGGAGTCGCGAATTTATGACACCAGTCGTAAATCTACGAGAGCAAAATTTTTTGCCTGATGAGGAAAACTAAGCCAACACATGGTGTCAAAAAATACTCGTAACCTTACAACTTGAAGTCGTTAACTGTGAAAAATATCCTCGTAAATTTACGAACATTTTTTGTAATTTTGATTTACAAAATATGTCGTAAATTTACGACTGTCCATTCTTGCTCGTCGGTCAATTCCAAGTCGATAGGGAGTGCATGGTAAAAACAAATGTCTGATTTTTTGAGGGAAAAGGGAAAACTTTGAGGATCCCACTTAATTTGAGGAAAACTCCTCATATTTTGAGGAGGTCTCCTCAAAAAGTAAAGAATATTTCCTTATTTTTTAGGAGTCTCCCTCAAAAAATAAGGAGTTTTCCGCCAATTAAGTGAGTTCCTCAAAGTTTTCCCTTTTCCCTCAAAAAATCAGACATTGCTTTTACCGTGTGCTTTTAAATATACAATTTCAGATTGTAATTTTACGACACTTTTATCATGGAAAATTTTCCCGTAACCCTTACGAGTATTTTTCACAGTGTTTAACTTTACATTGCGGCATGGAAATTTTTTTTATTCCGTAACCCTCACTCTTTTTTTTTTTTCCCCCACAATGGCATACGCCCCTTGCTCCGTTGTGGCGAAACAGAACCCGTGTCCCTGTCGGTGCCGCGGACGCGCGTCGTCTGCTCGAGACGAATGGTCTACCGGCCGCTGCGCACCGCTGCGCACCGCTGCGTGGCGCGAGGTGGAGTGGAGTGGCGCAGCGAGGCGTGGAGGAGCTCCGAGTTGCCACGGGAGGACAAGACAGGCGAGATCTACCATCACCCTGCCTCTTCCTTTCCACTTCCCCCCCCATTTCTCGCTCTCCAAAGAGGTTTACAGTTTGTTCAACTCGTCAGACATCCCCGTCCCCACCCACAACCCCACCACGCCGCACCCCTCATTTTTCTCCGCGGCATATTCACCGCACATACCAGTCAGCCCCCTTTCCCCCACCACCTTCTCCCTCCCCGGCTCCCTGCGGGCTCAAAACTAGCGCAGTAAGCCAAAGAGTCCAAATCCTTAGCAGCGCCGCGCCGCGCCGCCGGGGCCACCCTGAGAACGCCTCGGGCTCGCCCCGCCCCGCCCGCGCACACCACCCGGGAACACCCCGGCGTCACGCCGACCCCTGCCTGCAGGCCCCTTGGCCCTTGTTACAGCGGCCCGCGCTCAGCCCTCTCTCTCTCTCTCTCCCCCTCTCTCTCTCTCTCTCTCTCCCCCCCCTCTCTCTCTCTCTCTCTCTCACTCTCTCTCTCTCTCTCTCCCTCCCTCTCTCTCTCTCTCTCTCTCTCTCTCTCTCTCTCTCTCTCTCTCTCTCTCTCTCTCTCTCTCTCTCTCTCTCAGGAGTGGGTAGGCTGGCACCCTGAGAGACGTACGCACCGTAGCTACCGCTGCCGGAGTTGAGCCCCCCTCCGTGTACCGCGGGCCTAAAGGGACTGCAGTGGGGCGGAAAGGCTTTCGGTACAGAGCCGCCGCACCGCCCTCCGCCCTCCCCTCCCCCGACCCACGGACAGCGCGCTAACAACTCCAGACAACGGGAATATATTTTAGCTTTAGGACAGAGGAACATCAGAACAAAGCACCAGGTCGGAGAGGAGTAGAAAACTAAAGGTTGGTAGTGATAAAATATCTTTTTGGAGCTTTCTTGCATAATATTATTGGTACTGTTCAAAATCTGATTGATTCCAACCGACCGCGATAAAGCAGAAACAAAACATAGTCCCCCCCCCCTGTTAAACCTCATTTTTCTCACCTGTTTTCACCTTCACTTGAGCTAAATACTTTAATTTTTTTCTTTCCCGTTGACGACATTCGTAGTTTGCCGACCAGTGAGAGCAGTGCTTGCCTCGAGTCCTTCGGGCCCATAGCTATAGCTAGCACGTCCAGGTCTGCACGTTTGTAGTCCCATACCCCTCTCTACCACGCTCACGACCGACAGCTTACGACTCCCCCTTCCCCTCTCTCCCTCCCCCCTTCTCTCTCTCTCCCTCCCTTCTCTCTCTCTCTCTCTCTCTCTCTCTCTCTCTCTCTCTCTCTCTCTCTCTCTCTCTCTCTCTCTCTCTCTCCCTCTCCCTACTTCCTGCCCCTGGGTTTGCCTGTCTGTCAGACTGCTGGACTAGGGTAGTGACGCCGGTGCGTCCGAGTGCACGGGCGATAATTAATGTACAAACAGCGCTCACGCGGAAACAGTGTCTCGTCCAGCAGGCGCGGCTTAATGGCGACTCATTAGAAGACACCCCTTCGTTCCGACAGAGTCTTTGTGCCCCCCTGTTCTGGCGGCTCCAGCGTGGAGGTGATGGGTTCCAGGAGGCTCCAGGATAAAGGGTGGGAGCTACAGGAGGCTGCAGGGTAGAGACCGGGGACTACAGAGGAGCCTGCAGGGTAGAGGCTGCGCGCTACAGGAGGCTGCAGGGCAGATGCTACGTGCGACAGGAGGCTGCAGGGCAGATGCTACGTGCGACAGGAGGCTGCAGGGTAGACGCCGGAGGCCACAGGAGGCTTGCAGGGTAAGAGGCTGCGGGCTACAGGAAGCTCGAAGACAGATTCTGCGGGCTGCAGGAGGCTCCTGGGTAGAGTCTGCAGGCTATACGGGAAGACTCCGCAGGGTGGAGTGCTGAGGTGTCCAGTGCCAGTGTGCTCCAGGCTGGTTGCACAGAAGACTTCACACGTCAACGCTTATGCAGGATCACGAAGCACACGGCCTGATATCGTATCGGCCAGCCCGTTTTCGGACGCGTTGTCCAACGGAATAGGGAAATGTGCGCTGTGTGTGTGTGTGGGGGGAGAATATGCGGGCCAGCCAGACGAAGCATTGTTTATTCAACGATATTTGGGAATCCAGAGACCGGGGTAGGGCGGGGAACTAGTGCTGAGCTAGGACTGGGCGGGGCGGGGCGTGCTCCCTAGACTGCTTCTGGATGCGCCTAGGGGGCCTAGGGGGCTGCCCCGCCCCGCCCCACCCCGCCCCTGACCGCATCGTGCTGGTCCCGGGTCGGTCGAGCTATCCCACTCCCAGACGCTTACTGGGCGGGCGGCCGCTGAGCTCACAAGCACAGAGCAGGGCCGAGAGCCCGCCGCAACGACTAGACTTCCGGTCAAGCCCTTGGGCCAGCAGGGATGCCCGGGGGAGAGTTATATGCACGGAGGAAAGGATTTTGTTCTCACAACAAACAGTTAATTGTTAAAATAGCCTTAACAACGTGGTTTGTTTCAGCAACTAAAAATCTGTTGTCTGAGCAAAGCATCTGTTACTACAACAGAAATTTTGTCGAAAACTGTCGTAGTGACAGACGCTTTTCTAAGACAAAATATTTTTAGTTGCTGGAACAAAAAAAATATTGTTAAGGCTACATTAACAAATTGTTTGTTGTGAGAACAAAATCATTTTCTCCGTGCGGGAGAAAGCAGGATACACCAAAGTACAAGACAGAAAGCCTTCTATTTGAGTCTCATCCTACAAGGGGGTATTCACATTGCAAAACCTTGTATACGTATTAGACTACTCGGTATCGCACGCAGAATCATTCCGGAACTACACGAGATTTGATCACTTTAGAGCACGTGTTCGTGTTCTTGTTTCGGTAAGACGTTACGAGTAACACCGCGTCCAACTTGGATCACGGGTGCGGGGGCGGGGTATTACGAAAGGACATGCCCCATCAGTTCAGTTACTCCCCACCAATGTCTTAATTAATAAGAAACTTTGAATCATGTTAATCTATTTAACTTTTTAAAAAGACAACTAACCACAAAAGCTGTTGGCCCATTATTTAGGCTGCCACTTTTGTTTTAGGGGGTGAAATTTCAGGTGGTTGTTTCTATCGAATATTTGAGGAGCGTACACCGCGTGTGATGCACCTGTGCGCCCGTGCGCGCCTAACCAACCGTATTCATTCCTCAGTACGCTTCGCAGATCCCATCCATCCATCCATCCATCCATTCATCCATCCATCCATCCATCCATCCATCCATCCCCATCCTTGTAAAATCAGAGAAAAAATTAAGAAAACTCAAAGGGTTGTCACAAAGTTCAAATTTTAATTTTCCCTGAGTTTTCCCTTTCTTAAAGGCTCCTTTTTGTATGAAATTTCCCCGACTTTAAAGTATTGCATCTCAATTGTCCCAATGAAACGCGAGCAAAGCAAGAGGACTTTTCAACAAGGTACACTGTCAGAAAAATCGTACCAAAGTACACAAAAGGTACGATAATTTACTGGTCAAGTCCTTGCCTGCTTTGAGTGTACTTGACTTGTACGGTCTTTTGAGGTACGAAGTACACCAGATTTATCCTAAGAATACTGTACTTCGTACCTCAAAAGACCGTGCTAGCAAAGTACAACCAGAGCAGGCAACGACTTGACCAGTAAATGATCGTACCTTAACGTGCTTTTTTCTGACAGTGTAGCAAAAACTAGCCGATTTTCGATAAACTTTTGACTTTGGTCACGCAAATTTCAGAACATTGGGCAGAATTATTGACTAATACGTCGAATCTGTAATTTTTTCCCTGTTTCTCACTCCCTGAGTTTTCCCTCATTTTCCTGATCGTTTTCAACTTATCTGAGTTTTCCAGATTTTCAAAGTTTTTCAGAGTTGTGGCAACCCAGGAAAGATCAGGGGAAAACGCAAAAAACTGGAGGGACCCCTCAGAGCGAATACCAGCTCGGAAACGTCCCACATTACGTCGTGATGACAAGTTGCAGCGGAAACCCAAGTGTGTGAATGCCAAACACTTCTAGGTGTGCAAATGCCCATTCGTGCACTTGAAGGCCAAAGTGTGTGAATTTCCAAGGAACTTCAAAGAAGTTTCCAAGGAATTTCAAACCTTTACGCCCTCAAGTGTATGAATGGGCATTCGCACACATCCAAGAGTATGACATTCGCACACTTGTATTTCCAGTGCAGTCGCGTGCCAAACGCGGCAGATGGTGTAAAGGAGTTGGATGTGTGCGTTTTCCAAACACTATTTCACATGCCACCCCACCCCACCCCACCCCACCCCACCCCTCCCGGCCCGGCCCCGCCACCGCAACTCGCGATCAAGTCGGAGGCAGTGTGAGCTCTGCACCACTACAACAACTGCTACGCCAATAATTATTTTCAGGCGGCATAAATCAAAGCGCACGCAAAGTGTTTCTGCGGTCATCCCGACTCCCTCCCCTCCCGCCAACATTGCATACACATAGCCATCAATTTATATCCGCGACGGAAAACATACACGTTATGGGATCGAGCCGCGGCTGCCCGTGTCGGTACTGAGAGATTAAATACATTTGCTAAACAGTGTACGGGCGCGTTTCACCGGAAAAAAGGCGGTATCTGAACAGAGAATCCTGCGCCATTGCAAAGTTTCACCTCCGCAGTATACGATTATTGATTATTCCACAGCTAGGCGAAACCGAAATAGATCGAGCCAGTTACCGAGGGGAGAGATACGAGAGTACCTTCTGAGGTAGTATGGTATATCAGAGCGTTTGAATTTTGATAATATGTATTTACCGAGACGAACCGATAAAATTTCTTCACGTTAAAAAGTTTTATTGTCTCGTTTCATGGTTACACGGTAAAAACAATGTCTTATTTTTTGAGGAAAAGGGGAAAACTTTGAGGCACCCCGCCCGTATCTTTGGAGAAAACTCCTCAGATTTTGATTAAGTCCTCAAAACATTAGGAAATTTCCATGATTTTTAAGGAAACTTCCTCACAATCTGAGGAGTTTTCCTCAAAGTGCCTCAAATAAGTTTTCCGTTTCTTCATAAAACTTAGGACATGGCTTTTACCGTGTAATTTACCTGTGAACTGCCACACACACAAGTAACACAACGTGCATCGTATACATACCTATATTTAAAATTGTTGATTGAAATATCGGAATTTCAGCCACCCACCCCCTTTCTTTCAGAGCGGTGTAGCCTAAAATTTACATAGCCGGACGCAGAGCAGTGCGAGGGGAGCAGGCGGGCTGACGCTCGCGACCCCCAAGGCACAGCAGTGAAAGGAAAAGCAGAAGGGAGAAAGTGGGCGTGCCGTCAGAAAGTAAGAAGAGAGAGAGAGAGAGGGGGGGGGGGGGCGAGACCGTATTTCCAGTGGCCTGCAGTCAAACGGCCCGTGGCCGACAACTTCCCCCAAATCCCTTCCTCGCCTGTTGATACGCAGCTGTCGTCAAGTTCGCGGCGCAACTTTCCGACACAGTCACGATGACATCACGGCGTTGGCAACCTACCCTTTTAAAAAAAATATATCAAAAAATGATAGTAATAAAAAAAAAATTAAAGCCTCTCCCTTGTCTCTTCGAGAAGAAACGGCAATAACTTGGATGAAAAGATCGCGACCTCTTCTTTTTATTCTAATCCCACGCGCGCTCTTGATGATTTCTGGGATTATAACACAGCAAAAAAACAGTTTTACAGGAAGCTGTCCGGTTGAGATGCACGCACTGAAAATCAACGAGTCATAATTCTCGCCCCTATACGAGTGAGAATTTGAGGGCAATTTTATTACTCTCTGGAGAGTGAGAATTTTTTTCCTCGCCCTTAATGAGAAAGAATTTTGAGACCTCGCCCAAATAAAGTGAGAATTCGTGCTCAAATTAAGTGAGGTTAAAAAATCCGTACTCAAATAGAGCGAGGCTAAAAAATATCTCGTTCGAAAAGAGTGAGGTGAAAAATTATCACTCCAATTTAGCATGGAAAAGTGTCCTCTCTCACTTTGGGTGAGAAATTGGATTCCGAATATGCAGTGCGGTTCGGTATGCCATTTCCAAAGCCAATATTATCAAGTTCGCGGGGAGCTGACGAAAACCCACTGCTCTGATTCAGCCGGGATCTTCCCGGATATTTGACTATTGCTGTAATCCCAAAATTTGCCTACAAGCATGCCCTCCCTATTTGCATTCAATCAAAATATGCACGAAAGTGCATGTTATAATCAAAAAATTTGATCTTTAAAAAGGCCATTCAGAGATTACGAAATCTGTGTAACCAAATTACTTATTCAGTTCGGCTCTTCTTGGTTATTTCCCGGGGGCCAAAAAAATAAATAAAAATGAAGAAGCAAATACTCTTTCCTAATACTCTAAAGCAACAGAGCCTAAGTGAATCAGATGGCAGGCGGGTCGGCAGGAGACACACGACACACCACACCACCGAATGGTACTTCTTCACCCTCTCCTGTACGTGTACGTCCTGTCCAGCCTGTCCAGGCTGACTGATGTCCCGCCGGGTGCAGATACGGCCGACGACGACGACTTCCTGCTGGGCTCCGAGCACCTGAGGGGGTAGGAGGGGGGGGGGGTACAGCGACGCGTTGACGGAAGGGTGTTCCGCGTGATCTATCGGCTATATTGAAGCGTCCAGCCCCGCCCCGCCCCGCCCCGCCCCACAGGGGCTGTCTGCTGGGCTATCGGCTCACGCGGGGCGCAGCAGGGCGTGCCGGGGCGGGGTGGGGTAGGGCGGGGCGGGGTGACCTGTCCTCCCACGTGCGACAGGAATAGCCAGGTGGAGAAAAGAAGAGGGGAAAAAAAATTTCGCGCAAGCGCGGCTTTCATCAATTCTTATTCTTCCGTATATACATATATAAAAATATATATATATATATTTTTTATTTCTTTGAATCGTAAAAGTATAAGATAAAAGCGAATTTCGTCATGCGGAAGTAATCGGCACAGGAGGAAGAGAACGCGCCTATTGCGCGCAGCGGGATGAGCCGGCCAAGGTGCAAAGTAGGTTAGGAACCGTGAGGGGATGATGGGGGAGGGGGGGGGGGGGGGGGGGGAGGGGGCGGGGGGAGGGGTTCGCTACGAGACCCGGCGCCAATTATCCTAAGTCCAAATGCAATCTCGCTAATGCTCTGGTAACTGCGCACACAGGGTATATACGGGCTAAGGATGGGGCCCGCCGAGACGTTGTCGACGGGGCCCTGGTCCGCGCCACGGAGAAGGACAGACTACAGGAGGAGAGGCGCATCTGTCGGTGGCGCGACCCTCTTCTTGATGGCACAGAGAGCTTATCCTTTCACTTGGAAGCAAACGGATTACATACTTCTAGTCCTTAAGGTCCACAGATGGACGATATATAGCTCAAAATAAGGACATTGGTCCCGGAGATGCTTGAAATACGAAGAAAAGTGATGTGCCGCACTCGACGACCGGAGCCAGGGAGAGACAGCAAGTGTCCGAAATTAACTTGATGACGTCCCTCCTTAGATTGGGCGATTGTGTTCTACCAGTGCCCTCCACGTACGAGTTGAAGCAGTTTTCAAACTTCTAAATCAATCCGCAAGCGTCATAAGCAAGCGTGCACTCGAGGGGCGGCCAACTCGAAAAAAACGTGTACACAGAAATACCGGTGTATTTCTAGAAATACACTAAAATACAAGGAAATACTCTACAATACACAGATATACATAGAAATACTCAACAAAAATACGAAAAAAATACCGAAAAATACATTAGAAGTACAAGAAATACAAGGCATGTGTACACAGAAATACATGAGTTGGCCGCCCCTTGCGTGCACTGCGAGAAATTTCCACGGTAATTAGTACGGTTTTGCCCCGTTAATTTTTTACCAGGTCCGAACCGTTTTTATTGGGTACGGTCCGTCCGTACAACCCATATGACCGTATATTTCACATGGGCCTATATTTCAAAGAAACTGAAACTACGGAATTGGTCACGGAAATCACCTTATTTTTCAGACACGGTCGTCCCGTCGCCAAACAAAACGGGTTTTACAAAAGTATCTGGGGCATTAAGGTACGGATTTTTTAACAGTGTGGAAGAATCGCTCTCTTTCTCGCTCTTCCGGTCACCGAGTGCGACTCGCTCGAGCGCGTGATGCCTCTCCACCAGCCATTCTCCATGGGAAGCAAGGTGTGCCTCGGCAGGGTGCGGTGCATGCGGGCGCTCTGTCTCCAAACTCTCCTACCCGCGCCGCCGCACCGCGCGAGGCGAGCAGCCGACTGATGCCGAAGATCGCTCTCCTGCCTTCGTCCTTGTCGCACTCATGGAGGCACTGACCTCTTCAACACGGGGCACCACCATGGGTGCGACAAGGACGGAGGTACGAGAGCGATCTTTGGAATCAGACGGCAGCAGGCAGGCCGGCTGCGGGTGAGGCGCGCTCCACAAACGTGAGGGGCGCAGAGAGGACTCGGGAGAGGGAGGGAGAGCGAGCGAGAGTGGGAGAGACAGAAAGAGAGAGACAGAGAGCCAAAGAGAGCAGGTGAAGGGCACGTGAGTAGTGAGAGCAGGTGAGAGAGAACAACTGAGAGAGTGGGAGAGACAGAAAGAGAGAGACAGAGAGCAGAATTAAGAGAGCAGGTAAAGAGCACGTGAGTGAGAGCAGGTGAGAGAGAACAACTAATAGAGTGGGAGAGAGAGCAAAAGAGAGCAGGTGAAGGGAAGGTGAGAGAAAACAACTGAGAGGGAGAGGGAGAGAGAGAGAGGGAGAGAGAGAGAGAGAGCGAAAGCAAGAAAGCGAGAGGGCGAGGAGAGACCAAGTGAGCGAGAGCAAGAGGGTGAGAGCGAAAGAGAAAGAGAGAGAGAGCTGGGTGAGCGCCTGCAGAGGTAGGCCGCCCGGTCAGCTCGGGTGCGCAGCGCTGCCTATCAGCCGCGGGGGTCCCGCTTTCCTCCGCAGCGCGCACTGCCGCGCTCAGGCTCAGTCCCGTATCACTGATGCCTCTTTGGCCCCGCCCCGCCCCGCCCCACCCCGCCCCGCCCCGCCGACAGGAACAAGAAGGGGCCAAGTGGCGGAGGATCAGCAGGGAGGGAGGGGGGGGGGATGAGGGTTGATATGAGACAGCTAGCACAGGAAGTTGCCGCAGTGGCCCCGCAGCAGGACAGCCCGCAGGCCTGCTGGGCCTGCTGGGCCTGTTGGGCCTGTTGGGCCTGCCCTTTTGTCCTCCCTGCTGAGCCGCGACCCGTTTCCAGACATCAGCAGCGGCAGTAGTCCTCCTATGCAGCGGCAGCGCCATGTTTCGCTAGCAGCGCCGGCAGAGCACATTGTCAGGAAAAAAACCCTGGTGCTTGGGACGGTAAAGTCTGGTGTCCACAAAGTGCCTGGTCAGGCTGTACCTGCTCGAGTGCGGTATTTTATAGGGTTCGTATTTTTCCGGAAAAATTAAATCGGAGGGGGAAAAAAGCGGATTTTTTTCTGACTTTTTTCGGAAAATTTGGAAAAAAAATTGGGAAAAATTGCTTATTCTGTGAAATGTGGGTTAGTGATGACAAAAATGATTCGAAAATGCCTAATAACGCTCTAGAAGCCTCCAGTAGCCCTCGGCATGTAAAAGAAGTTGAAAACCAGGGCAGAAACATTGAAATTTCAATCTTTGATAACTGCTGTTAAAAACATCGAAATTTGATTAAGAAAACCATCGAATTTTATAGTGAATTTCAATGATCTGCACATTTTCCTCTTCGACAGTCGGCATTTGCCTTCCTTTGGGACAGTAGACACGTACCGAAAAGGACGTTCTAACACAATTCAAGTTTTTAAATTTTTCCATTTTTTCCAAGTTTTCCGACCCCTAGGACTTATTTCCGAAAAAAGCGGATTTTTTTCCCAATTTTTCTGGAAAAATTTCCGGGCTGTCGAACACTAGTATTTTACGTAACAGATAACACGGTTACTTTTAACCTGGAGTCTTATGGGGGCCATACTGAGAATAACGTATAGTCATCCTGTATACCTTGCCCACCACAGCTTTCCGTATCCAGTCCTGTACTTTGGGACAAGATTTTTGACAGTGTGCAGACCCAGAAGACCACAGCGCACCGCGGCACAGGCGGCATATACACTCCACTGCAAAAGGGCAACCGCCCCGCCCCACCCCGCCCCACCCCACCCTGCACCGCTACACTATTAAAAGAAATGTTTAGCCGTGTTTAGCAAGACTTTAGAGTGTACTAACACTTTTTCGTTGTGATAACCAAAACTCACACTGTAAACTGGTTGGCGTCGAAAGACGCCAAATTTCTGGCGTTCGTGAAAAACGCCAAATACTGGCGTCGTTCGACGCCAAATATTGGCGTTTTTCGGCTCAAAACGCCAAAATTTGGCGTCGAATGACGCCAATATTTGGCGTTTTTCATGAACGCCAGAATTTTGGCGTCTTTCGACGCCAACCAGTTTACAGTGCAGTTGTGGGAACGCATGTTTGGATTGTCACAGCGATAATGCAGTTGGCACAACGAACGGTGCGTTGGTTCGGCAAAAATGGACCAACGAACCAGCTCGCTGTGCCAACTACGTTTTCGCTGTGACAATTCAAATATGCGTTACCACAACCGAGTTATGGTTATCTATTTATTTAACAACAAAAATAAATATTTAAAAAAATCTTTCACATTGGCAATTACGTTTGCTGTGTGTTCTGGTAATAAGTTTTTACTGGATGCGAGGATCCTAGTGGCGTCACTTTACGGTCCCTACGAGGGTGAGCTCGATATTATCGTTTCAGTTGATAACAATTGCTATAGAGGATCACGGTCCTGGTCCCACGCGGAGGCAGCCCGCCCCGCCCCGCCGCGCGCCAAGATGTGCCCTGTATTAATTATACCCCAGTGGCAGGTTGGCCAGGCGCCACCCACTGCAGTCGTGCCAACTGGAGCGGCAGAAAACCACACGGAAACCAAAGCAGCGTGCCCAATGCCGCCAACCTGATCGCTATAACAAAAAGGGGACGTTTTGCGTTATTATTCCGAACGATTGGTAGGAGCAGGACAGTCTGGGCCGGGAAAAAAAGAGGGAGTGGAGGGCTGAACTTACTTTTGCGCGCGACAAAAATACGAGGCAAAGTCATGAGGTTCATGTTCATGCACTGGAAGGAGCGTCGGAGCGCAGGGTGAAAGTAGTGCGGGAGCGTGTCTGAAAAGCAGCAGCAGTACACTGTTATCTGCGAAGTGTTCTCTCTCTTCGTAAACTGCAAAGTATTTGCTTCGTAACTTACAAAGAAAAAACGATACTTCGTAGGCTACAAAGCTCATGCTTCGCAGACTGCAAAGAAATTCTCTGCAGCCTACAAAGTTTCTGTTTTCTTTGTGAGTTACGAAGCAAATTCTTTGTAGTTTACGAAGAGTGAAAATTCTTTGTAGCCCTGCAAAGCAAATACTTCGCAGAACTTTAACAGTGTACTTACAATTATGTAGCCGTTACATACCTGGTTTCACAGTGCTTTTTTTCTTTCTTTTTTTTTCTCTTCTGGAAACTGGCAAGCTTTATCTGATCTAAAGCAGCGAGCGAGCCGACTTACGTCAATGGCCGCAGGACTCCCCGCTAACTCCGTGGACCATTATTGGTGTGCAAAAGAGGCACAGAAGTCCCGTATAGTCCGACCTACAGAGAGATGCGGGGATGGAGGAAGCTGAATGGAAAGGGGGAAGGGTAGGGGGTGGCTGGAGGGGGGGGGGAGGAGCGGCTGTGGGCAGAGAGGCGCGCGCGTAGGCCTTGCACGCTTTTGCATTTAGTAGGATTTTGATAACGAAATCTGCCCTCCAGCCAAACCCTCCCCCCTCCACCCCCTGCTGCTCACTACGGGGTGTGTCAGCCGCGGAGAGGGGGTGTGGATTGGGGGGGAAGGCTGTGAGCCACCATCCATCAACAGTCGATGCTCGCGCCACAAGGGCAGAGGTTCCCACCCGCGCACAGAGTTCGGGCACAGCCGGAAGAAAGAAAAAAAATTCCATCGGAGGGGCGGAAAAAAAAACAATTAAGAAGTATTCGATTGCACTGGAGTTACTGATAGTTTTCCACACAGGTTTTTATCCCCCCTCCCCCCTTTTCTCCTTCCCAACGGAGACTATAGTTAACGCTATCACCTCGAGAATACCGCGCCGCGCAAGTTTACAGCATTTTTCGTACTTTGTGATCTACAAGTGATGGGATAAGGGGGACCTAACTCGTTGTTTTCCGCCTAAAAACTTAACTTGGATTTTCTGATTTTTTTTTTCCAATAATTTTTCTTGTTTTTTGAATCGTATCCTTCGATGTATTCTAGTGAATTACGAAGTATTGCAGAGCACTTATTTTAGGAGCAGGCTTTAATTGTAATGAAACGAAAATCAAAAGACGCTGTGCTTTTGGGTCGCGTGATTTTTTTTTTTTTCCACGGCACCCAGCAACCTTCCCCCGCCCCCTCCAGTTAAAGTGTCATAGGGGTTGTTTCCGGAAGTGCCAGAAGAAGCCTCCCCCCCCCCTCTCTCTCTCTCTCTCTCTCTCTCTCTCTCTCTCTCTCTCTCTCTCTCTCTCTCTCTCTCTCTCTCTCTCTCTCTGCCACGGCGCCGGCTAGGTCCGCCCCACCCTACCTGTCAGTTGGCCCCGTGTGGGCTTAAGTGAGAAGCGCATATTCCTGTGGGCCGGCCAGGCACACCGGTCTCTAATTGTTCAGTGACCCGGCCCTATTCTACCGGCCGTGACAGGCTGCCCGCCCCCTCTGCCACGACCGTACATTCACGCTGGAAATCCAAGCGTATACGAATATCATGTCACTTTCGAAAATGAGTGAACTAATTTTATGAAACGTGTTCGCTCACCTGCGAATAAATCGAAGGGGAAACAACGCTGAATATTGGTGTACAAATTTTGTGATTTTTTTTTTTTTTTTGTCGTTTCATTATTTTTTTGTAAAATTAGTGAAGTTTTCATTTTTTCCCCTGAACTTTTCTGAATTTTTATGAGTTATTACGAGTATATATCAACAATTCAGAGTTGTTTCCCCCTCGGAATAAATTTACCCATAGGTGGTGAGCGCGGATAATCGTATACTTGGAATTCCAGTGCAGCAGACGCTATACTCTGAAGTGAAGTCAGAGCGTGACCACCAAATGGCCACGCCGCGCCGCGAACGACGTGCCAAAAAGTCTCGGAGGGAGGGCGTTTATTATACTTGCGCGCGCAGGGATTCCTCATGGACCGCTCAGGCGCAGCCTCGAGCAGTCACTGCAGGGGGGTCGCTGCTGATTCATATCTCTCTACGGCGGGGCGGGGCGGGGCGGGGCGGGGCGGGGCGGGGCGGGGCGGGGCGGGGCGGGTCACCTTGCGAAGTGTTTGGTGGGATCCGGGGTTACATCCGCCCCGCCCCACCCCCGCCCCGCCCCGCCCGCCCCGCCCGCCCCGCCCGCCCCGCCCGCCCCGCCCGCCCCGCCCCGCCTGAGGCTGACTACGGTAAATATCTCTTTTATTTGTGTTATTTGCTGCCTTGCGGCGCGGCGACACTCGACCTGTAGGCTGATTCCGCACAGTGGTTTCGTCGTCTCTCTGTCCTTGTCGCACTCATGGGGCGCGGCCATAATAAAGGAGCGAGAGAGAGAGGACACCACTGAAGGCTGTTTCGGAATCACCCTGCAGGAGATGGTGGAGGGAGGGTGTGGGGGGCGGCGCCCCACCCACCCACGAGTCGAGCCGTGCAAGGACACTGCTAAAAGCTGATGGTGATTTGTTTTTTTCACCACTGACCGCATTACTAGAGCTCCACCCCATCCCAGACCCCATCACCATCAACAGACTTGTCACGAACATGTGACTTCGTTCGAAAACCCGTGTATTTCAAGTGGAACAAAGGTGGTCAACACTGCTTTACTTGGACACACAAGGAAAAAAAAAAGAAAGAAAAAAGGCGCAGCTAAAGTTTGATGTTAATTGAAAAATTAGCACCAATAGGGCTAAAGACTTAAAACAGCAGTAAATGGAAAAATAAAAATAAGGGTGGCTGAAAGGCAGCACCGTAGCTCAAAAGTTGGCTGTGCCTATACAGCTAAAAAATTGGTACACCTGCTAATTTTTCTTTTCTTTTTAATGCAGTTCAAAACGGATTTGTTTATGCCTTTATCCTTGGAAAAAAATTACATTGATAAATCACCAACGGAAACATCACCAAAGGAATGTGAGAGTGTAGCTGATTCACTGCGAAAAGTAGTAAGTCACGATATATCAATTTGCTTTCATTGAATGTGTCACCTGCTACTAATGCGCGGGTCTCAGAGAGCCGTGTGCGCGAGCAAGTACACTGTAATTTTTAAGGAAACACATGTTGCTTTAAATCGGCGACACATAAATGTGTTTCCTTTATCGGCGACAATTTTGTCGCCAAAACCTCCGCGTGTCGCCGAAAAAGGTCACATGTGTCTCCATTTCGGTGACACACGGAGCTTTTGGAAACAAAATTATCACCGCGAGAAAGGTCACACATTTATGTGTTTCCGAAAAAAAAGGGGGGGGGGAAAGGGGGGAAAAGGGGATGTTTCCTTTTTCGGTGTGTCGCCACAAAAGAACACAAATTTGTCGCCTTTTGAGTTACAGTGTAGTAGGCGTGCCATAGACTTCAGGGTAGCCCGGTTCGATTTACACCAACTTTCGACTTCGAAGTTGAGACATCGCGCAAAAGTTGCCTTTTGGTGTATAAAATACCATGTTGAAATTTGGGTTCGGTCGGACAATATCTCAGGGTCGCGCCAGGAGGCCAAAGTTCACGAAATATGCGAATTTTGCCGTTTTAGCGCCACCAGATAGGCCCGGTATTTACTTCGCGGTCTCAGACACTCGTGTAAGGGAAGACAAGCTATTCCTCTGCCATCTCCCGAAGTCGCGACGAAATCGGATGAAATCTCAAGGTCGCGCCAGCTCAATACGATAAAAGCGCCTGACAGATATCGGATAGGCAACCGAGCTGATCTTATGCAGCTCTTCGCCAGAATCCCAAGAAGTACTCTGCCTAGGACTCACCACGTGGAGGTGGCTGCAAAACGAGTCGCCCCCCCCCTCCCCTCCCCAATTCTCCTTCCCCTCCCAATTGATAAAACCCTCTTTATCCCAAAATATCTACAATACTTAACCTAAGTGTCAATTTAGTTATTTACAATCATTTCTTATAGTCTTTTTTTGAATTGAAATTTCGAATTTTGCTTCGCGACTGGAGTGTGCACCGGACATAGCCATCCCTGCGGTCTTCACCAGCCACATGATCCCCAGCCGTGGATATAGCCTTGATTGCTCTTTCCGCGGCTTGGGTGTGACATGGGTAACCCTTAAGTGTTGATCGTAGTGCCAGGTGACCATCTGGCTCACAAAGTTGCCTAAGTTCATCGACTTGCATTTCTACCACAAATGGTGGTGGTGTAACAGTGGTAGTCTCCCAGTCGATAAGGTGCCAGTAACACTCCGCCTCGAAATTTAGTTTTGGTACATGGAAGGGCCGAATTGATTTTGGGGCGCCCGATGTTGAATTTTCTGCATCCAATCTGGCCAGTAAAACTTTTTCGACACCCAGCTGTCGAACATTTTCGTCATGATCAACCAGCATGGCGAGCAAGATGTTTTCCGGGTGTGCGAAAAAGGCATTTCGCTCGATAACAGGGTCGATAACCTTCTTTATACGCACTGGCAAGTAACGAGAATTTTGTACCATACGTAACGTTGATCACGACGAAAATGTTCGACAGCTGGGTGTCGAAAAAGTTTTACAGGCCAGATTGGATGCAGAAAATTCAACATCGGGCGCCCCAAAATCAATTCGGCCATTCCATGTACCAAAACTAAATTTCCAGGCGGAGTGTTACTGGCACCTGATCGACTGGGAGACTACCACTGTTACACCACCACCATTTGTGGTAGAAATGCAAGTCGATGAACTTAGGCAACTTTGCGAGCCAGAAGGTCGCCTGGCACTACGATCAACACTTAAGGGTTACCCATGTCACACCCAAGCCGTGGAAAGAGCAATCAAGGCTTTATCCACGGCTGCACACTAAACCCTTACGCACAATTTTATACAACCATAGTTATGCACACAATTTTATGCATAACTATGTTACACATTGTGCATAATGCTGCACAATTTTGTGCATAAGGAGCAGAGTTAAGCATAGTTATGCAGGAAAAATTTTGTGTAACTATGGTTGTGTAAAATCCTGCAAGGCTTATGCACAAAAAGTGCATGAGGGTTTAGTGTGTGGGGATCATGTGGCTGGTGAAGACCGCAGGGATGGCTGTGTCCGGTGCACACTCCAGTCGCGAAGCAAAATTCAAAATTTCAATTCAAAAAAAGACTATAAGAAATGATTGTAAATAACTAAATTGACACTTAGGTTAAGTATTGTAGATATTTTGGGATAAAGAGGGTTTTATCAATTGGGAGGGGAAGGAGGGGGGGGGGGGAATTGGGGAGGGGAGGGGGGGCGACTCGTTTTGCAGCCACCTCCACGTGGTGAGTCCTGGGCAGAGTACTTCTTGGGATCCTGGCGAAGAGCTGCATAAGATCAGCTCGGTTGCCTATCCGATATGTCAGGCGCTTTTATCGTTTTGAGCTGGCGCGACCTTGAGATTTCATCCGATTTCGTCGCGACTTCGGGAGATGGCAGAGGAATAGCTTGTCTTCCCTTACACGAGTGTCTGAGATCACGAAGTAAATACCGGGCCTGTCTGGCGTCGCTAAAACGGCAAAATTCGCATATTTCGTGAACTTTGGTCTCCTGGCGCGACCCTGAGATATTGTCCGACCGAACCCAAATTTCAACATGGTATTTTATACACCAAAAGGCAACTTTTGCGCGATGTCTCAACTTCGAAGTCGAAAGTTGGTGTAAATCGAACCGGGCTACTTCAGGGGCGAGAGCGCTACTGCGGAGCGGAACGCTGAGGCCACTACACCGAGGTTCATCTGGCCCCGCCCCGCCCCGCCCCGCCCCCTCAGTCAGCACATCGCATGTCCCTTCCACTTAACCTGGGACGAGCTGGAAGGGGTGTGGAGAGAAGAGGGCGGGGCGGGTTGATTTTCTACGGGAAGCAGCAGTCATGACTCGGTCTAGGGGCCCACCAGGAGGGGCGGGGCGGGGCGGGGCGGGGCGGGGCGGGGCGGGGCGGGGCGGGGCGGGGCGGGGCGGGGTGGGTGCCTGGCCCATGAGATGCCATAAAAGAGGAAGGCTTTGGGAGCGAGGGCTTGAGTGAAGGCTTGAGGTCGAGGAAAAGGGGCAGGGCAGAACCTCCCTGGGGAGGGGGGAAGGGCGGGGTAGGGCGGGGTGGGGCGGGGTGGGGCGAGGTGGGGCGGGGCGGGCCCTTGGTGTCCGGCAGTGTCAGCTTAGCGTCAAGCGGCTACACTGCGCACTGCGCTTTGCTTCAAGGCGGTCAGGGGACGGCCGGGGCCGGGCCGGGCCAAGGGGAAGTCCCACACAAAAGCGCGCGGCGCTTCAAATGAGGTTTGCGAAACACGTCTGTCTGTCCATCTGTCTGTCTGTCTGTCTGTCTGTCTGTCTGTCTGTCTGTCTGTCTGTCAGTCTGTCTGTCTGTCTGACTCTGTAAGGGTTCTCACATTTTGGCTCCAGGCATTTTCCATGACTTATTCATGACTTTCAAGACCAAAAATTTTTGAAATTTCCATGAGATTGTTCAAAAAAATAGACAAATTAACATTTCCAAATTGTCGTCGAAAAGTCTGAAAAATATCCGACAGTGAGTCTCCGTCCCCGATACCCGAATTTTGCCATGATCTTCCCTACAATTTCCATGATTTTTGTTTTACTTCTTGTTCATCTAAATTTTTCATTAAACTACAGAAAAAATATGTTTACCGAGTCAACGGCAAAAGCTGTAAATTTCTTTCTTTTTTTTTCTTTTTTCTTTTTTTTTAACACAATTACACAGTGCGGTCTATTGTCTGTCCGTCTGTTTATTAGTCTGGCTCTCCAGTCGCTTCTGGTCGCTACTAACCGGCTGATGAGGTAATTTTGATTTCAACACGTTATTTCGAAGGCCATGCAAACGTCCCCGCAGAGCAAAAGAAAATATGGAGAACAGCCAACAGACAAAACACAACAGCAGAGACAGCGGGGTGGGGGGCGGAAGCGCTCTGAATAATCAGGACCGTATCGGCCTAATAAACCAGCACTCTGCAAAAATACACAAGCTAGGAAAACAAACTGGATAAAGTTTGAAACTTTGAAAAGCGCGCGCGTCCACAAACGCACACACCTACCCGCACAAATACCTGGCCGAAAACAGAACAAAATCCATCTACCCCCTCCCACTCCCCGAAGTCCCGCGAGATTTTTGTCTCGCGTGAAGGGTTTAAGAGCCGTTTTCAATTTTGTTTGCAACACGAGTATCGAAACCACACTCGAAAATGAGTTACAGTAATTGTCCATTTATTCAAGCTGAATATTAAACAAAGCGCAGTATCCTTGAACAGTTTTCAAACACACAAACAAACAAAAATTAAAACGCCTTAAGTCTTAAGCTTACTTTTCGGGATCAGAGAACGGCTTATCTGCATGAAGTAGAATAAACTCTACACCCAATGTCACAGTTGGCGCAAAAGTATTGGTCTTAATTTTTTTTTTCATTTTTTGTATTTTTTTTTTGTTTTAACTAGCGTCGAGAGACATCTGCCAATAGTACGCCCCTTATTTCCACCGCGCCCAGCGGGACGCCCAGCGGGACAGCCCGAGCGAGCGTGACGTCATCACATCTTTATCGGTGACATTTAACAGCGGGACCCAGAGCAGCACAGCGTTGTCCGCTGCGCAGCTCGCAGCCCAGCCCTCCCCCTTCCCCCCTCCCCTCCGGGCGCTATTTGCAGACAGACTCCATAGCCGGAGCGCCCCAAGCTGGCCGTGGCCTGATTGCGGGGATGCTGGCTGAGCATGCCTCCGTCCGACTATGGATAATTACTTCCGCTTTGAGACCGCGGCGGGGTAGGAGGGGATAGAGAGGGGGGGGGGGGAGTGCGACGTGGACCGCATAGGCAAGCCCGCGGTGTTCGACCACAAGCCCGCCTCATCTCGGACGGGTACACAGCGGAAATAAAAAGGAGAAAAAAAAGAAACGAGAGAGAAAGAAAAAATACAAAAAGTGCGACGGTAGACGCATGTTAAAAAGTTAGTTATCATTTCTAAACGATTCGCGTCTCCTGCCTCTTTACCTCGCTTGGCACGTACTGGAGATGCGACCTCGCCGATAAGGAACAGCAGGGGACGCTTCTCTCTCTCGGTCTCTTTTTCTCTCTCTCCCTCTCTCTCCCTCTGCTAGGTTTTTTTTTTTGTTACCTCATGTCATATATTTGCAATATGCACATTCTCAGTCGAAAGAACTGAGGCTGCTCACTGCTGGAAGTAGCTGAACCTTTATTTATTTCAAGTGGGCACCTAAGACGTTATCAAGAACACCCTTTGGGACCCATCTCATGATGGCTCCTTTGGAAGCTCTATCGACAATGCGAATATAACAAATTTCTTTTATCAATTACCACAAAAATTGAGCTGAGCTAACTACTGAGAGGTATTTCAGCCTCACGCATCACAGAGACATTCTCACACTCTGTTTTCGAGGGAACACTTTTCGCCCCTCCCATTACTGGCACAGACACACGCTCCCTCATGTGAGACACTGTGAAAAATAGTCCCAGGTATACGGGAAAAATTTCCACAAAATGCAGTCGTAAAATTGCAATTACGAATCGTAAAATTATTAACACTCCCTCGTTGAAATTCAATTACGAGAAGGAATGGTCTGTCGTAAATAAATTTACAACATTTTTCGGAAGTCGTAGCTTACAAAGTATATCGTAAATCTACAAATACTATATTTTTCACAGAGGAAGAAAGTTAAGCAAATCGCGATTTCTAGTCCTTTCCAGCGGCGCAGCGGCGCGCGAGCAGCAAGCAGGCAGGACAGCGGAGCGCCTGTCGAGCGCTGCATAGGCCACCAGCTCGACAGGCGTGTCCGGCCTCTGCCTACCGACCAGGCGCCTCGGCCCCAGGCCTCCGCAGTGTTTCAAAAGAGCTAGGCAAAAAAACGCGCAATAATAACACCGGTGTTCAGGTGGCGGTTTCTCCGCCTGCCTACTAGGCAACTTCCCTGCACTCGTCCACAGATGTGGCCTATAGTAGGCAGACGGAGATACAGTCCCGTTACGCCCAGGTGTATTACGCGGATTGTTCTTGCCGAAATTTCTGGCAACACTGTTCCGCACAGTGTTGCCAGAAAAGTAGGCAAAATGCCTACTAGGCAAACACTCCACATATGAGACTACCTACTGCCGAGTGGACAGGCGGAAATAACCATCTGCCTCTTACAGCTGTATTCGAGGGAAATTTTCCTTCCGCATCCCTAGCACAACCCGCACTATGGGAGACACTGTCACACACTTGTGGCTGACTGGTTCAACAAGAAAAGATTCGCTTTTCCCCAGAAATTTCACACCTCTAGTTGGGGTTACAATTCTAGATAAATTCGTATTTTTATTATTTCTTTTTTTTTGAGGCTAGTGTACGAACGGAAACTTACACGCCTCTGTAAGAGTGCGGTATTATTGGCAGCACACACTCGGGTTACCAGAGTGTGCACCAAAATTCAAAGTTGTTCCCCCTCGCTTCTACTTCAGCCTATTTTCCCTCCGTTATTAGCATAACTTGCACACCTCACGCCTCGGCTCGGGTCCCCACGATCGCTCCGCGCGCGCCGGGCCCCGGACCTCTGCGGGTTTGATTGGCTCTGCCACTGCCCCCCGCCCCGCCCCGCCTCACCTCGCCCCGCCTAACCCCACCCCGCCCCGCCCTACCCCGCCTAACCCCACCCTGCCCTGCACCACACTGCCAGTCCCACTTCCCCACCTTCCGCCTCCCATCTTATCGGATTGCTATGAAAACGCACAAAAAAAGGGGAAAGTCTTTCTTTTTTCGTACATATTATTTTTTTAAGGATCTGTGTGTCGGAAATGAACCTTTTTTTCATAAACTTCCAGGTTTGGCATACGGTAAAAAAAATAGCAAGAGGATTTTGTTCGTTATCAATTTTCAAAAGTCAGTACAAAAGTGACAAGTTTTGACCATGGCAATAACAATACTTTGTCGCTCCAGGCATACACACACAAAAAAAAGAGAAAATAGGCGCTTTTAAGGCGATGTACACGTAACACGCTTGGGCAAGAATACATTCCCCGCGATCACGGGCTTTATCGCACTTTTGGGAAACCCCAGCGCCAATACCTAATACCTCTATTCCTATCTCACGGTCACGGTCAAAATTTTTCCGGAAAAATTTTAGACCAGCGATTTCTTAAATGACAATTTAAAATTGCAGAACTACACTTACTTCTTATTGATTACGAATAAGTAATTAATAGACGAGCACGAATGATAGGTCAAAAATTTACAGCATGATTAGAAAACAGTAATGTACAAAGCCCAAAGCAATTCCACAAGAGTATTTTGACAGAGTACGCAACTTTTCGTCTCGGGTTTTTTTTTTACTTCTTTTCACATTTTTTTTTTCTTGTCACCGGGATCCCCGCCCCCTCAGCACCTGCCCTTCGCGCTCCACCGACCAACCACCTTTCATTCTTCGACCTCCCCCTCCCCACGTTATTTCCCCTCAGAGACATATTTTCCCGTTTTATCGCGAACACAAACTTTTCCTATTACTACTCACGTGTCTGGCTGGTGGTGACGCTGCGTGCGGCCGGGGGCGGCGGGGGCGGCGGGGGCGGCGGGGGCGGCGCGCGGCGGGCTGCTCTCTGCTCTGGGGGCCGACCGACCGGAGGAGGCGACGGCTGCAGCGCGAGTGGCGCCCTGGGGCGCGAGCAGGCGCGCGCAGGCAACCCGCAGCGCGCCGCGGGGCGGGGCGGGGCGGGGTGGGGCGGGGCGGGCAAGGAACGCCCTCGGGGTGGGGTGGAGGCAGCGGCGGGCGAGGAACGCCCCCGAGGTGGGGCCCCGCCGCGGCGAGCAACCTGTCGGGCGGCGGACACCATACCGCGCGCGTGCAGCTGGACCCGATCGGAGCACGCAAAGGGGGGTAGGGGGGCAGCCGACTGATTCAGAAAGACGTACCTCCGTCCTTGTCGCACTCATGAGGCCCCGCCACCCCAACCTAGGGCGCCGCCACAGGTGCGACAAGGACGGGGGCACGAGAGCGTTCTTCGGAATCGCTCGGCAGGGGGGCAGGGGCGGTGACCACGCTCTACTCTCCAGCAGGGCACTATAACGTCAAGCCGACACGCCTGCTTGGTGCGAGTACCTCAATGAACACCCTGCGAAACCCCAATCTCGAACTGTAGACTGTTGTAGTCATCGCCGTTTCTGGTTGAGGGGCTGGTGGTTACCGGGTACCAGAATTCTCAAACGGATGGGTCAGTCCGGCCACCCGGAGCGTGTCCGAATGCTCAGGTGAGAGCGAGAGTGATCTGCTTTTCGGTTACAACTTTTCGCACGCCTGTACGGTATCGGACGCGTTTCGCGAGTAGCCGGACCCACCCGACCCGCTTCAGAGCTCCACCGGGTCGGGTACCGGCGGGTACCGGGTACCGGCGTGGCGATACTCCGCGCGACGAGGGACACCCGGGAGGGAAGTCCGCTCCGGCGCCTCGCGCGACTCACATCCCTCTGTCTCTGTCGCACTCGCAGGCGCGCTGCGGACACGGGAGCGCTGGCGCCCTCTAGCGGCCGGCAGCGGCGCGACGCGGGGTATCGCCGCGGCGGGCCAGGCTCACCGACCCGAGGGGAGGGGGTATAGCGCTCAGTGTGGCCGGAATAGTGGGTGAGTTTCCCGCGAATACGTGCCGTAGAATACGCCATAAAACAGACGGTTAGCTCCGCCCGCCGACTAGGCTAAAGGCAGTCTCATTTGAGGGGATCGACTTTGCCTGCTGGTAGGCAGCCGGGGAGGAACTCCACTGTCTGACAGAGGTGCATTTAAGGGAACTTCGCTTATTTATTCGACGATACTGTCTCTCATCCAACCATACTCCACAGCAACAGCAGTCCCACGGGTTTGGTAAGCAGTTGGTTTTATTCCGACGTTATATACAGTATGTACACGACGTTCACGCACAAATCGCGCGAGTAAATTTCAAATAAATACACATCGTCGCGGCTAGCGGCGCCACCTCCTCACGCAAAGTAAAAATAAAATACAACACTTGGGATTGACATTGTAAACGCTTAATACTGTCTATCCGGGCTCCACATTGAGGGGTTGCTTCCCCTCTCATTCATGCTCTCTCGCACGCTCAAACACACCGCCCCCTCCACACGACACAAAACCAATAAGTGTAAATGCCACAGTTTTACTTGCTTCACCAAGGGGAATATTTTTGAGGCACGAAGTAGCCTTATGTTTTTTTTTTGTTTGTTTTTTTTAGTCCCACCTGATAAGATACACGCATGGAAATTCACACATCGACAAGTGTGTGGCATTCATTCACTTGTGTTTGCACACTGGTGCACGCATGCAAATTTACACATTCAACAGGTGTGCGACATTCAGAAACTTGGGTTTGCACACGGGTCCCGTGAAAATACGCATATGAACAAGAGTGTAATGTTCACACATCAATAAGTGTGTGACATTCATACATATACATGAGTGCGACACTCCTTCATCAACAAATATGTGACGTTCACACATACACAGGTGTGTGACGTTCACACATCAGCAGGTGTGTGACATTCACACACACACACCAGCAGGTGTGTGATGTTCACACACTTGGGTTCGCACACTGACACTCACGCTGCTGCTCTACGCCTCCCAGCTGGTGACGCTGTGGATGGAGTTGTCGTGCTCCGCGGAGTCCCCCGCCAGTCCTCGCAGCTGCCGCACGACGGGCAGGTCCTGCTCGGGGAAGCGCTCGTTGTCCACGTCCTCGATGAAGTCCTGCCAGCGCCGCTCCAGCACCGACAGGGCATGCGAGCGCTCCGCCTCGCCCATGGCGCTGTACCTGCACCCAGTCAAATGTATTCAAAATTAAAACTAGGAGGACGCGCGGCAGGCACATTCCCAAGAAGGAATTAGACCACTGGCTGTCAGCACGTCGTCAAACTAGGTCCCCTATTATGACGTCTTCTACGACTCTTCTTGATGCCATTTGGGCCATCATTTGAAATTTTGAGTCAAATCAGTGCCACAATGACATCAAGAAAAGTCATGGAAGACGTCAAAGTAAGGGACCATTCTGACATCATAATGACTGTCTATACTCAAACTTTTCCTCGGTTAAGCTATATCAAGTTAAGAAATGTGTCCGTTTTAAGCCAGCGCTAGCGCTAGCGCTGGTGCTACGGAGAGCTGGGAGGAAGCGTTGGAGGTGACCATTCGGTGTTATTCATCGAAATTAACAGTTGAGTGGCTAACTATGACGGTTGATATCGATGAACACCACAGAAAAGTCACCCGCCACCCCTCCACCCAGCGCTTCCGAGCGCCAGCGCTGGCGCTGGCGCTGGCTCGAACCGGGGTCTTTCCTTAACTTGATATAACATTAGTAGCTGAGCGAAGTAAGTTTTTACAGAAACAATAAAAGGGAACGCCATTTAAGTAGGCAACTCACACTCACATGTCTGTAGAAATAACAGAAAAGTGGGGAGAGGGTTGGTAGGCATAGTATTGAAACACTTTTATAATATTTCAATACATCCATTGTTTTGTAATATTTCCATAAGTAAGAAACCATTGCTGTAATTAACTATTTTTTCAAAATTTTAACCATATTGCTACCCACAGTTGTCATCCAGAACTTCCTGTACAACTTTCATTTCAGGTATGCATGGGTATACGCTGAGATTCTGATTTAAGTTCTGCTCTTAATTTCCTAACTTCTTCTCCAAATGCCAAGACCATAGGATCGATTCCATCCAAAGTATTGCCCCTCATATTTGTAAGTGTCATGTTTCTTTGAGCTAACCACCTTTTCAAATGAAATCGTTCTCTGTAAATAACTTTAAAAACACTCTTCCTCCTATCCTAATTCATAGCCATGACGAATCAAGGAATATGTTTGGTTTAGAACGTAATTTTGTCACTTGGGAGTACAGCATATGCTCGGGACAAACTGCAACACAGTTTAGTTAAATAAAATCCAAACTAATTTGTTTATTGTATTGGCTTGAAGGGTATTCAGAATGAAGATCTCAAACCACACTTTTTGGTATTATCTTTGGTAGCAGGTGAAACCAAATAATTGATTTCATTTTTAAAAACTCAATTCTTTTAAAAATCACTAATGTCTATTGTCTGTAAGGAGCACACTTCCACTAATCTAATTCAGCATCAACACCAGGCAAAGGAAACCTTTCGACTGGTAACTTCTGTCGGCTCAATGAGCTCGATGATGAATTATAACACCAAGCAAGCAAGCCAAGATTGAAAACAAAATTAAACCAAACATTAGAAAATGATGTTACAGATATAGGAACTCTCACTTGTCTGGTCAAAGGGTCATCTTATTTTTAATGCTAAACGTAATCCACTGGTTCCCAAACAGTGTCATGGCTTTCTGGTAAACAAAGCTGTCTTTGTTAGGTTATGTTACTCACCCAAATTCTTAGTCCAGCGAAATAAGTTAAATCGATAGTGGGTGTCATTACTTCAGCACACATCCGTAGAGTTCATTTCACAAATCCAACAGAATCAAAGGTATTTCGAAGAGCACTTGCTCTTGCTCTCACCTCCCCATCCCCCCGCAGACTTAGGAACAACCAATCACTCGCACCAACACTTCTACACAATGACAACACTTGAAACTTTGAGTGGTGACGTTCACAACTCTAAAACCAACTTCAAACCGAATATTTCATCGAGAAGACGATTTAAGTTTTAATTTTGACTTTGGAAAGAAAGGGACGGAGCCGGGCCCGCTGGGCTTCGCGACCGCGACGTTACTGAAGGAAGGAACTGTGCGCGCTGCCGCTAGGTGGCGCCACCTCTCGGCCCCAAGCTTCTAGGGAAGTCCAAATCTAACTTTATCAGTAAAGAAGTTCTAATTAAACTTCAGCAGCAGGGAAGCCCAAATTCAACTTTATCAGAAACTCTAAATTCAACATTAAAATATTTCAAACTCCTTTCACTGCGAGATACGAATATCAAAGCGCGTTATTTAGGAGGGCACGAGACACTTTCTCTATCAACGATTACTTGTTTACACTTTAAGAGGAGAACCGGCGGAGAGACGGACGGACAGCTAGACAGCTAGACAGACAGACAGACAGACAGACAGACAGACAGACAGACAGACAGACAGACAGACAGACAGACAGACAGACAGACAGACAGACAGACAGACAGACAGACAGACAGACAGACAGACAGACAGACAGACAGACAGACAGACAGACAGACAGACAGACTCACGACCAGGCCACTGCGCTCAGCGATTAAAATTTCAAGATCTTATACATAAATTTGAAAATATTTTTAAAAAAATCGTCATGTTGTGGGTCGCAGAGGGGTGAGTTTTACTAACCGTATGGAGTTGATGGTGAGCTGCTTGAGGGTGCGCAGGTCCGCCTTGAGCCCCGTCATGCCCATGAAGGCCTCGTAGAAGTCGTAGCTGAGCCCCCGGGCGCCCCACATGCCGGGGTCGTCGCTGCTGATGACCACGGGGTAGTTGTCGGCGAGGAGCGCCGCCCCCGGGTGGTTGCGCAGGTCCTGCACCAGCTTCAGCACCTGGTGGGGGAGGGCGCTGTGAGCGACACGACCTACACCCTCTCGAAGAGCTTTCTGAGCTGCTACGGAATCCGAATCCATTTAGGTTAATAGCACCGAGGTTAATAGAGTGCACTTTTCCCCTTTTCCCCTTTTCCCCCTTTCCCCTTTTCCCTGTTGAACCCCTACCATGGCGCCCAGACGTTTCCTAAGGTTTCCAAAGGCTTCATCTTGTTTCCACAAAGGTTCCCTCAGGTTTTCAGAGGTTTCCAGAACTACCTCTAGGCATCTATGAAAACATCAAAAGCCGGAGGAAACCTTTGAAAATCTGGCCTTGGGAGTTAGGTGGGAGGCGGCTGGGCCCGGTGGGGTATGTCCAGTGCGCTCTTTCCACCACTCACCTGGTTGGAGATGGGATTGAGCTCGATGCCGATGCCCCTTTCCTTCACAATCTCCATCACCTTGGGGTGCTTGTCGATGGCGTAGCCGTGTCCGATCCGGGTCGTGTTGAGGAGCACCGCGTCCACCAGGTTCTCGTCCGTCAGGGACTGCTCCCAGTCTGCGGGGCGTACACGTGCGAGGATTAGCTAACTGCATCCCGCTGTACTCGAGGCTGGACCCCGTTGCACCACGTCGGCACACCTCATACCCCACTTGCAACCGGCAGTACCCCTCTGCTCCTCGCATCTCCCCAATGTACCCAACTACCCCACTTGCACCCCGCTGACCCCGCTGTACCTCACTACCCCACTTCCCCACTTTGTGCCCCGCGAGGGGTCAACCACTTAGATATTCCATGTACACACTGAAAAATATTCCAAAAATATTCCAAAATATTCCAGATATTCCAGAAATATTCCAGATATTCCACAAAATAATAGACAAATATTCCACCAATAGTCCAGATATTCCCAAAATATTCCAGATATTCCAAAAATATTCCAGATAATCCAAAAATATTCCAGATATTCCCAACGTATTCCAGATATTCCCAAAATATTCCAGAAATCCTTCAAATATTCCAGATATTCCATGTACACCAAAATTCTGAGTGGTCGACCCCTCGGTCGTGCCCCGCTGCACTCACTAGTCTCGCCCGCGTGGAAGAAGTACTTGACGTCCGGCAGGTCGCGGCGCAGCTGCAGCAGCGACGGCACGAAGTCGATGAGCGGGCGGCCGTCGTCCTCGTGCGCCACCAGGTCGAAGCCGGCCACGAAGTCGGGGTACTGGGTCTTGAGCTTCCGGAAGAACTCGAGGTACTCGTGCACCTCGCCCACCTGCGGCACATCGTGGAGGCATACCCTGCATGAGACTAGCGTGCTACACACCTGACCGAGCTGCCAGGACAGTGGCGCAGATGGTGTCCAACAGGTTCACATCAGCCGCCAAGCGCTCACCGTCAGGTGCTGCACTGGTGCGCAGCTGCGAGATGGTGCCCAAGCATACTGGTGCTTGCGCCCACGTACAGGTGCGCAGCTGCCACCGCAAGCACTCACCTGCAGATGGTCACCAGGTTCACAGCCCCTGGTGAGCACTCACAGACAGGTGCTGCATTGGCGCGCACCTGAAGCCCACCGCTCACGGTGAGATGGTGCTTGCGCCCACGTACAGGTGCGCAGCTGCCACCGCAAGAACTCACAGGCAGATGGTGGTTCGCAGCCGCCGCCGAGCACTCACCGACACGTGGCGACTGGGCGCGTAGATCAACCGGACGCCCAGGAAGTCCGGGTGCTCGCGTCGGAACTCGTCGGCCACCTGCTTGTACATGGCCGCGACCTCCATCTGGCCGTACTCCTTGCCGTCGAGGTCGAACAGCTGCGGGCGGCAGAGGGCGGGGGTCAGTGTCAGAGGGGAGGGGAGGGGGGCTCTCGGCCGGCCCCGGGGCTGCTGGGCGCCACGGCCGCGACGGGGCGCGCGCGGCGGAGTTTTTATTCGGGCGGGTAGTGAAACCCGGACGCCTCCGAAAATGACAGGTGCGAGCAGGATGGAGCTCTGGCCCGGCTCGGGCATCTCACTCCCACTTGTCGTTTTCGGACGCGAATTCGGGCCGGAATGAAAACGCTGGCGCGCGGGGTGCGCGATGAGGGCTCGCTCGCTTGTGCCCTGCAGACTGACTCAGAAGAGCGCGCTCTCCTCGCTCTGTCTGTCTCGCACTCACGGGGCGCGCCATAAATGAGCGAGAGAGACAGAGCGAAAAGAGCGAGGTCCTTCGGATCAAGTCGGCTGCGCCTACGCCCCCGCGGAGGCTCCGCCCCGCCACGCCCCGCCCCGCCCCGCCCGGGGCCTCCGCGAGCCCGGGTTACGGCGGGTTCTCGTGGTGTCGACATGTACGCACTGGTGGGAGAACTCCTCGTATTTCGACATACATGACGTTGTCCTCGTAGAACTCCTCCAGGGTGCGGCGGAAGTAGTCGCGGAACACGGGCGCGTACGTGAGCAGGGAGAACAGGACGCTGAAGGCGCCGTCGAACGCGTGCCACACCGTGGCCTGGTCCGGGTACGTCTCTGCGACGGACCGGGTAAGGGATGAAATTCAAAAGCCACCGGGGAAAACAGAATTCAAAAAATAATAATGATAAAGTTCTGGACAAAAACAATCTTCTCAGGAAAAAAAAACACGGAAAATTTTCAATTAAAACTTGAATTGCTGGGAAGGTGTCGAGGGCGAAACAACTCTGAAGTTTGGTGTACAGGTTTTGTGAATTTTAGTAAATGTACGTGAACTTTTGTGAATTTTTGCTTGAATTTTACCAAAGTTTATGTGAATTGTTGTTATTTTTTTCTGATTTTTTTTTTTTTTAATTTTCTGAACTTTCCTGAAGTTTTGTGAATTTGGAGGCGTACAAAAATTTCAGAGTTGTTTCACCCTCGGGAGGTGTGAGGTGTGCTGCTGTACTCACCGTCCGGGTTCATGTCCGTGATGGTGCACACCTTGCTGAGCATGGCGTCAAAGTCCTGGACGGAGGCGGCGCGCCGCCGGAGGTCGGCGACCAGCTCCCAGCCGGGGCCCGGGGCCGCCGGGGCGAAGCGGAGCTGGACGGCACCATTGCCCTTGCCGTCGCCGAGGAGGCCCCACACGTGCTCGCGGTACGTCACGTTCTGCACCACGTAGTCGGCGTTGGCGGCCGAGAGGTCGTGGACGTGCAGCACGGCACCTGCGGCAGCACGTGGTGGTGGTGGTGAGTGAGGCTCAGCACGTCCACGACGACGTGCACTGTGTTAATACTCGGTGGGGGTAAGAACTCTAAAATTTTTGTACACCTCGTAATTCTTGAAAATTCAGAAAAAAATAAGAAAAATATCTAAATAATTTAGAAAATTTAGGAAAGAAAAGGTCAGGAATATTTAGGAAAATTCACAAAAATTTAGGTAAAATTCAAGTGAAAACTCACAACAATTCTACAAAAACTCACACAAATTCCATAACAAGTCACGAAAATAATTCACAAAGATTCTCAAAATAAAACGTGTACACCGAAATTCAGAGTTGTTTCCCCCTCGTCCCTGGCGCACGTCCAGGTGCACGTCGTGCACAGTATTACGACTCGGTGGTGCACGTCGCTGAACCGCACATCCCCGACGCACGCCTTAGGGACGCACGAACCGGAGGAGTACGTCTATATAAAGGATCCGCTCCTCCCCGGTGCACGTCCATAACGAGCACGTCCCCGACGTGCACTGCTGTGCGAGGCAGCGGTACGTGACCTTGACCCCATGCCCTGCATTCTTGATCCGATTACGACGTCAGCTGACGGAGCGCGGTGGACACACTCTAGGAATGTTGTCTGTTCTGCAGCGAGCACGGCTAATACTCGTCCGGTGTTGTGTTTGTGTGGCGTCAGCGCAAGGTGAAGTATTGAGAGCGACTTTAAAATCAATACACGTGAATTGCAACGCTTCAAAGTAACAGTGGAGACTCAAGCATGCGAGTGTCACGCGCTTTTCGGTGTGTGTGTGAGTGTCACGCATTTGTCGGTTTGCGTTTATGTCTCTCACGTGTCGACGTGTGTCCAGGGGTCGTGTAGTCTCTCACTGTAGGGAAAGCTTCGATGTGCCAGCTTACTCTTCGCTATGGCATCTTCTAACTATTAGTTGCCATAGCGAATTCATTGACTGTCTCGAAATGACCTAATCTTTGGCTCTCTTGCAGTGCCGAGGGGGGAGTCACTTCGAAATAAAATCATTAGACGGCCCCAAAAAAAACACTTAAAAATAAAAATAAAAAAAATAAAATCATGAGAAAAGGATACAGAAAAATCCGGCAAATCGAGAGAAAATTAACAATAAACCGAAATGAAGGAGAAAAATTGAGAAATTGCTGTCAAAGATCAAAATTTATCCCAAAAAAAAACATATTTTCTTTCAAAAATCAAAAGAAAAAAATCAAAAAAGAAATCAAAAGTCAAAAAAATTATTGTACACATTTTGTATGAGTGATCCCCCCTCGCGGCCGCCACAATATATCGTAAGCTCACCCTTGGGCATGCGCCGGATGAACCTGTACACGGCGGAGCGCTCGATCTTCTCCCGGACGAGGAAGAAGGAGTGCGCGGGCAGGAAGTCGGCCTCAGGGACGTTGTACTCGCGCTCCTTCCAGGCCATGAGCCGGCGGCTGACGCGCTGCTCCGCGGCGTTCAGCGGCAGCAGGTTGCCCAGGAAGCGGTGCGACTCGTCGTTCAGGAACTTGGTCCGCTCCACCAGGTAGCCGATGGACGCCGCCTGCCTGCCGGGGGCGTCCCTCGTGCTCGCGGGGGAGGCCAGGACGCCGACGGTAGCGGAGGCGCCCGCCAGGACGAGGACCGCGAGGACGCCGACGACAGCCATGGCCCTGTGCGACACGAGGAGGAGGAGGAGGGTCCGCGTCAGAGGCAGGTGTGGCGCCACGAGCCCCGCGCCCCGCCCCGCGCCGGTAGCGGTGGCCACAGCGGGGATTAGATTGCTAGAGAGCCAGATAATGCCTCCCTGCTTCTCGAGGACCCTCAGGACTGTCGACCCTGAATATCGAAAACAATGCGGCTCATTCAAAATGACGAAAAACTGCTAAATGAAAAGTGCGGTAAAAACGAGGGGGCGTCCACTCTGAGTTCTGGTTTACAACCAGCGAGAATCTTTCTGAATTTTCCGGAAGCTCTCCGAATTTTCCGAATGTTTCTGTTGAATTAAACAAAAATTGAGATCTGTAAACTTCCGTTTATTATTTTTGGACATTCTAAAATTTTCTTGATTTTTTCAAAAAATTGAAACAATTTTAAAGTTTGTTTGAATTCTGCCAAATTTTTGTTTTCGAGTTTTATTTTTTTTTTTAAACAAACAAATCTTTAAGAGTTGATTTCCCCTTGGAGAAAAATCTGTTGGCAATAAATCCACGACAGGTTTTGCTAATTTGGCGCAAAAGATGTTGCTGTTGTTGTTTTACTCCGGCATTTGAGCTGAGCGTGGCCGTCGGCCGAGGCGGAGGCGGGCGGACGCTGACCGCGCTGTCCCACCGAGTCTCTTGTGAAATCTCGCGCGCGTACAATAACAAAATCGTATCGTGGTTGTGGCTGAATGGGGCAACAAGGCCAGGGGGAGGTTATTGGCTTCGGATTTACATTCAGATTGAGAGCCAAAATACTCACACACACAACACACGTGGACGGACGCCTTCTCGTATTTTAAATGATAGATTTTTTTAAAGATTGCAGCTTGCACTATTTTTTTTTCCCACCTATAGAAGTCAGCAGAGCACCCTCTGGATGATAATCTGTCTCACAACCAACACTCGACTGCTACCCACAGAGAGCCACGCGACGGCACTCATGTCGTTGCACTCGAAACCAAATAAACGAGTGAATGTCATACACTTGTTGGTGAATTTTCCTTCATATACGAGAGTATGCGGAACAGGCCCAAAAAGTGTACTCACGATTTTCTCTAGACAACACAGACTAACAGATTTGAGCAGATTTATGCGAAAACTGTGCCCTTGAATGAGATTTTGTCGCCAAATCGTTTTCTTTGAAAACACTTAAAATGTAAACTTTTTTCTAATTCTGTCCGAAATTGTCACTTTGTAGTGTATATTATTGTCTCATATTGTTTTGATATTCTTTCGTATTGTATATACCGGCGTACACATATTGTTTCCAGTTCCACACCCGTTGTTCATACACGTGACCCCACAAGTTGGCGTAATTTGCAGAAAACTTCGCTCTACCACGCTGTCAGTTTGCATCACAGAAGTGGAAATTCACACACCTGCAAGTATGCTACAATCACACCCAAACCATTGAGACATTCCGCCCGAGGGGCGTTTTTTTTTTTTAAATCCCTCATGATTCAATGCTTAAGGCGTGACCACGTAGTGGTCATGCAGTTTTCAATGCGATGTAAGAAGAACTATGACCTATGTATATAAAAATCCTCCGAAATACCTCGCGGAGAGCGCCAAGCTGCGCGGGCGGGGGGACTTGCACGTGCGAGGTGTCGTACGGAAGGAGTGTTGGTTCCGCAGCGAAGTGTTTGGATGAGATGAATTGGAGTCCTGCGGGGACCTGCGGGGACCTGCGGGGTCCTGCGGGGTCCTGCGGGGTCCCGTTGGGTCCTGCAGGGTCCTGCGGGTTCCTGCGGGTTTCTGGAGGGTCGTGTGGGGTCCTGCGGGTTTCTACGTGGTCCTGCGGGCTCCTGCGGGTTCCTGCTGTGTCCTGCGGGATCCTGCGGGTTCCTGCGGGCTCCTGCAGGGTCCTGCGGGGTGGGGGGCGACACTAGCGCAGCGCTAGACTGATCGAGGCTCGAGGCGGCGACTCGCCCGTGCACAGTGCCGGTCCGGACTGGGTCGAGGCGAGCCTCGCGGCGCTCAGCGATCAAGTGATGTGCAGCTGACAAGAGAGAGGGAGGGAGCGAGAGAGAGCGCGAGAGAGCCTCTCTACTCTCTAACGATGCATGCCTCTTTCCTTCCGCCCCCCTGCCGGCCGGGCCCGCAGCGGCAGCGTTTACTTTGAATAAAAATTGGAGTGCACTGTAAAGTGTTCATTCGGACCATCACGTTATTTCGTCCACGAAAAAAAAGGTTTATAGGCGATGACGTCACTGAAAACAAAGTTGTGATAACCAAAGTTATAGAAGGGGAAAAATAAAAGCGATCGGATGCGCGCTGTGATTTGAATGACGACGCAGCAGCGTGTGTAAACCTTATCATCGTGATAAGCGCTGTGTGAGTGTGAGAGAGAGGGAAGACGTAACGCCAAGAGCGGTGACAGACATCGACGGACGGACGGACGGACGGACGCACGGACAGACAGACAGACAGACAGACAGACAGACAGACAGACAGACAGACAGACAGACAGACAGACAGACAGACAGACAGACAGACAGACAGACAGAAAGACAGACAGACAGACAGACAGACAGACAGACAGACAGACAGACGTCGCCTCCCTGAGTGTACGAGTCACCCCCCCTCACCCCTCAGTCCTCCGCCACTCTCCGTACTCCGCCCCTCCACCCCATTTCCTCCCATTGACTAACGACGCTTTGGAAGGTGGGTGCGGCCAGCATCGATTGGCTAAAATACCGCCTACATTCGTGAAAATTGCCATCCGCCTGACGGGGAAGCCGTCGCACAACATGTCGACCAGCCAGAGTCAGTGTGCGCGCCGGTGCGGTGCGGGCCGGCCGTCCTCAGCAGGATGAAGTTCATCGACCTGGTGGGCGACGCCGACGACACCGGTTACCTGGTGGACGACTCCCCGTCCGACCTCGTGCGGCAGGCTCTGGAGACGGGCGGGGACCCCGACGCTAACGACTCGGTAAACAAACAAACAAAAAAAAAAAAAAAAAAAAAAAATTCTGATGTTCACCGCGAAGCTCCAGAACTTAATTAAATTCGTGTAAGCTGGACTAAAGTTCTCAAAAGTTCACTACCCATGTTCTAAAAGTTTCTGGAGGTTGACCGTTTCATGGAGTCCAAGAAGTAGTACGATAAGGCTCTATAAGCCTATTTCCCTCTTTGGTATTCTGTGATGGTTGTTAGACTGCAAATCCAAGTGTGTGAATGCCAACGAATGGATGTGCGAGGATTCATTCGTATACTCGGAAAATATAGGAGTGTGCAAGTGAGCGAATGAATCCTTGCACGATCTACAAGTGTGCGACATTCACACACTTGGGTTTCCAGTGCAACAGGCGCAGCAAAAGTGACTCATTTCTCCACCCAACCGGCGGCAGAGCGAGTACGGAGCGGACCAGGGTCGCGACGTGGGCGCGGTGGTGATGTCCGTGTCCGCCCTGGTCGTCCCCGCCGCCGTCCTGGTCGTCGGCGTCTACTGGCTGGTCAGGGTGCTCGCCGGACGACCGGTCCGCGCCCGGATGGCCGCCGTGCTCACCGCCAACCCCAGCAAACTGCGCGAAGTTTAAAAGTGATTGATTCAAACTGACTGACATGATGACGGAAATTTGTGATTGAAAGTGACTGGTGCTGGAAGATGATCGAACCAGGCGGTATGAAATCACCGGGTGATATAATTAACCGGGGGCTTGATAAAAGTGACGCCCATCTCCCCTCCCCCTCCCCCCCTCAAAAAAAAGGGGAAAAAAAGAGAGACTTACAGAATCATACTCGCTCTTCTGAGGGCGAGAATCCTCACTCATTGTATTTCCCATTTTTGTTTTGTCCCTTTGGAGTTACCTGCAATGTAGAGATTTAAATCGGAATAAAAGTTCATATTTAAAAAGAAAACAATCATCGGTTTAATAATAACATAGTTTTTGGTACACAGCTCTGTTAATCTGGTAAAGCGCACGTACGGCACTTTTTAACCGCCTTAATGACCCTCTTCTTCTAGTTCATCGGTGCCATAGTAAGTCCGAATGTTCGGAATAGTTTTGAAACTTTATCATCAGGTGTAAAATAATACTAGCAAGACGCGGCGGCGCCGAGGGGTCCTTCACAATAAATTCAAGCGTGCACCGATTTTTCAGATTTTCCTAGTTTTTCGTGATTTTCTTAGATTTTTTCTGATTTTTCCTTGATTTTTTTAAATGATTTTTTAATTTATTTTGTTTTAGGGTGTACACTGATTATTTTGAGTGAGGGACCCCTCGGGAGGCGCACGGGGCTATAGTCCTCGTTCTCTCTAGCGGGGAGGGAAAATGTTCTCAGTCTTCATCATCAAGGGCAAATAATAGGCTCCGAACAAAGAAATACACTGAAGGTCAATGTTCCTTAAACTTCGTTCGATAACTTCTCTGAACTTCGTTCTCGAAGCTTCTGAGCTTCAACCAAAGTTTGACTTAAGGTCCTTCAAAATTCACCAAAGTTAAAGTTGAACGAAATCCTTCAATCCAAGTTCCAAAATGCATCGACTGAAGTCGCAAAGCCCACTTCTGCCCGCTGCCCGCTGTCGTCGTTCGCCGTCTACCACATGGGCATGAACTCGGGGCTCCAATCGCGGCCCAGGAGCTGCGACACGCGGGCGCACGCGGACGCGAGGTCGTGCGCGCTGTCCTCGATGAGGCACTCCTCCATGACGACCAGGTGCGCGAGGCGCGCGCCGCACCGCTCGGCGAGGCGGACGAGCGCGGAGCACGTCACCTGGCACTCGGCCAGCCCCAGGGACGTCAGCTGCTGGCAGTTGGACGCGATGTCCAGCAGCTGGCGGTCGATGACGGAGTTGCCGTTGGCGCCGACCACCAGCTCCACGAGGCGCGGGCAGAACTCCCCGATGCGGCCTGGAACACGGAGAGAGGGGCGCGGACGTCAGGTCAGGTGCAGGTGGGCGTGACCCGCAGGGTTCACCCTCAAGGTGTGCGCAGGGCGAGGGGAAAGAAAAACTACGAATTTTAAGAGTACAGATTTTGTTAAGTTCTGTGAATTTATTCAAATTTTACTGCCATTTTTGTGATTTTTTATTTTATTTTTAATTTTCCGAAAATTTTCTGTTTTTCTGGATTTTTCTAAATATTTTCTGAATATCTCTGAATTTTTCTGAATTTCTCTGAATTCTTCTACAGTATCCTGAAATTTTGTGAATTTCGAGTCGCACAACAATTCGCGTGATCGGTTCATTGCCATGCCGCTTGTGACCATGTTGTGGTCACGAGTCCCGGAGGCACTACTCACCGAGCACGGACGTCGGCACGTAGTCGCCGAAGTACAGGTGCGTGACCGGGATGTAGGACGTGAAAAGGTTGTCGAAGTGCTCGTCCTGGATGGCGAACAGGTACATGACGAGGTTGAGCTGCGGGGAGTGCGCCACCAGCGCGCGCCACGAGGACGGCGAGATGGAGCGGAGGGTGCTGTCCGAGTCGGTGTACACGTCCACGCGCAGGACCTGGGGTGGGACAACGGGGGCTATAAAGTCGTCCCAGCATTACTTTAGGATTCGGGTGCCATAAGAGAGCGTGCTTCGGGCTGGGACCCGAAGCCTAAAGTAATGCTGGGACGACTATAGCAGCGGTGTACTTCACGCAACGAGCGAGGGACACTCTGCGAAATGCACAAATGTGTGACTGTAACACACTTGTAAGTGTGCGAAGATTCATTCGTACGCTCTGGCCACTCACACATGTGAATATTCTCGAAACATTCACACGTTTGAGTGGCCAAGAATACGAATAAATACTCGCACACCTAGAAGTGTGCGACATTCACGCTCTTGGGTTTCCAGTGCAAAGTTTCGTGCTTAAATGACGTGAAGTTTCTTAAACTTTTCTCAATCCCGTTTGAATTTTTTCGAATTAGGTTTTCTCTCTTTTAAGATGCTAGCTGAAGAGGACAACAACTCTGGATACTTATCACATCTCATAATTAATTAAAAAATCACAACAATTTAAAAAAATTACAAACCCTCAAAAGAGGGATGGCCTCAGAAAATACACGCACATCTGATCCAAATTATTCTCTCAATTACATGATTAAATAGGATTTTAACTAAATTGTTGTGAATTATTTCGATTTATTCAAAATTATTGGAAATTAACTTGCAATAATTCAAAATAATCACAATTATTTCAATTATTTTTTTTTAAACTCTTCAGAAACAAATTTTGCTCTGCAATTGAAAGGGTGGCGTGAAAACATAGAAAATTTTTGCGGCAGTAAACCTCCCGAAGGAGGTTGCGGTTCCCGCCAGGCACAGGGCTTTAACCCCCTGTGGCAGCCAACTGCTTCGGTGTTCCATGGGAACCGGCGCTTTGCTGACTGCGATCCTATCGCGCAATTCGACAGATTTGATCCCCGTACCACCATTGGCCTACCCCTAGAGGTACGAGCGGTGTCAAGGGCGTTAGACTTCCTGATCCCAGTTTCAGAGGCCTTACCTCAGAGGGGTACGCGGGATTCGAACCCACAACCCCGAGTGCCGACACATAGCCAGAACGAGAAGCGACCCAACGCCCAGAGCCACCGAGCCAACGGCGGTGAGACGTGTTTAATTTCTACTTGACCTGCCCTGGAGCAGCTGCCAAAGGGAAAGCCAAGCGCGAAAAACACTTTCCCGAGCGGGAGTCGAACTTGCGACCACTCGGTTCGGTGATGCGCGCTCTACCAACTGAGCCACGGCGCCTCGGTGATTGTACAGTGCGACTGGTTCGAGTCGTATTTGCCGCATCCTGCAGCCTCCAGCCAGGGGGACAGGGATACGAACCCGTCGTACGGTACAAAAGATGTGCGTGTACTTTCTGGGACATCCCCTCAAAAGAATGACGAAAGGATAGAGGAATTTATAAGAATTCAAATCTAACTCTGCAAAAAAAAAAAAAAAAAAAAAAAAAAAAATAGATACAAAATTCAGGAAAATTTACAACAATTTACCACAGTTCAGAAATTTTTTAGACATCTGTGCATTTTAAACCAGAGTTGTTTCCCCTATGCATGTCACAGGATCAAGGGTTCCAAATGTACTTTTTCATGGGACGATTTGAACCCAACAAAATTTATATCATGCAACAACCTCTGGCGCCAAGAAAAACAAGTCGAGCATTACCATACCAACTGAAATTCAAATTCGAATTAAAAAAAATAATCTGTAGTTTAAATTTCAGTGAAACTTTTAAAGAGAATTTACAAGATTCGACACTACAACTAGAGGTAATATTATCAAAATCCCTTGGGCATATTTTTTTCCTCCCGCTAGCGGCAACATAAGACAACTGACAGAGACGTTTCCCAGCGATTTTAAAAGGCAACTCCGTTGCCTAAAAGAAAAAGAAAAATAATAATCCCAAAACAGTGTGTGTACCTCGAGGCAGACGTGTCGCTCCGAGGACAGGGCGTTGAGGAGGTCGTCGCTGAGCAGCGTGTAGCTGAGGGACAGCTCGCGGAGGCAGCGGCAGTGGTCCACGAGCGCCAGCACCCCTGCGGCAGACAGACACCACGCCAAGACGACCACGGCACTCCATCTTTATTCCACTCGGCCATCGTGGGACGCGCGCCGACCGCCGCCGACCGGCGCGGTAGGCAACCCATCTGACGCGCAACGCGACGGTACGGCGTGCCTGCCCGGCGGAGCCCCCCGCCCCGCGACACGCACACAGAGCACTTTGTTTTCTCTCTTTTCCCTCTTTTTATACATATACTTTCTTTTTTGAGCGGCACTGAAGTGGTAAAACAAATGTCTAGTTCTGCACGTCAATCGTTGTTAAGTGTAAAATATGGAAACATTGCACACTTCAAGGTGTCGAGCTTAACTAAACGTAATTTGGTGTGTGATTTTTCAACACTTCCTAAACGTTCAATAAACTGCACGCCATTTAGTGTGCTCGACGTGTTATGGCTTCCCAATAGCTGGTGCATGTGTCCAAGAGTGCAAACATTCGACTCTTGCGAGACGTTTAAATTTTAAACGTTATTGTAATGTCTAGTAAAACTGGACACCATGTAACGTGCAAAGTCACATATTCGAAACGTGAGTGTGCTAAATCTGCACATTTGTTTTACCAGTGCGTGAAAATTATCTTTGTAGATTTACGATTTATTTTGTGATTGAGGACTTACGAAAAATGTCGTAAACATACGACAACCCTTTCCTGCTCGCGCTTGAATTTCAAGTGAATTTCAAGTGACTTGTGAGAGAAGGCCACTTTACTGTGAAAAATAATTGAAGGTTTTCCGCCGAAAGCAGTCGTGAAACTAAAACTGCAAATCGTCAAATTACATTCGCGCTCTACCTATGTATCGACTTAAAATTAAATTACAAGCAAGAAGAATGGGTTGTCGTAATTTTACAATGTCACATTTTGTTAATCGTAATTAACAAAATATATCGTACACCTACAAAGCATTTTTTTTCACCTTGGCTGAAGCGCTGCCCCATATTTTCTTAAAATATATATATTTTTTTAAATTAAATTAAGTTGGCATGCCGCCGGTGTGACGTACCTCCGGGCGAGAGCCTGGGGCAGCCCTTGCAGCGCAGCAGCTGGAGCGAGGCGGCCGAGCTGGAGCCGAGCGCCTGGAGGGAGGGGTCGTCCACGAGCGTGTGGTCGACGGCGAGCGCGCGCAGCGAGGGCGACGAGTGTCCGAGCACGAGCGTGAGCGCCGACACGAGCCGCTGCTCGTCCGGGTCCAGCGCGCGCGCCCCCGACCTGCAGCGGGGACACCACTTAGTCTCTCTCTCTCTCGCTCTCTCTCTCTCTCTCTCTCTCTCTCTCTCTCTCTCTCTCTCTCAAATCAAATCTCTCCCTCTCTCTCTCTCTCTCTCTCTCTCTCTCTCTCTCTCTCTCTCTCTCTCTCTCTCTCTCTCTCTCTGTCTCTCTCTCTCTCTCGCTCGCTCTCTCTCTCTCGCTCCTTATGGCCATTCCCAAGGGGGAAACACCTATGAATTTAGGTGTGCAATTTTTTGTAAATTTTTGTAGATTTTCGTGATTTTTTTTAGCAGATGATACGAATCTATCAGCACGCGTGTTTTTAATTCTGGTGCACTGGACACCCATGTGTGTGAAGGTCACTCACTTCTAGGTGTGCGAATAATGCCCATTCTCGTGCACTTGGAGGCCAAAGTGTGTGAATTTCCAAGGAAAATTCACTCGCCCTCAAGTGTACGAATACGAATGGGCATTCACACTCTTGTGTTTCCAGTGTGAATTTTTGTGAATTTTTCTTATGATTTTTCGTTCGAGTATTAACAAATTTTTTGTAAATAATTGTGAATTTTTTCTAAATTTCTCAGATTTTTTTCTAAATTTCTCAGAATTGTTCTAAATTTCTCAGAATTTTCCCAATTTTTTCTGATTTCTCCTGAAATTTTTCTGAAACTTTCTGAAAGACGGGGTGTACAGAATAGATTTCAGAGTTGTTACCCCCTCGGCCATGTGCCTCAGGAGCGCGACAAGGACAGAAGAGACGAGGCACCTACATGAGCGCCAGGGTCCTGAGCGAGCACTTGACGAGGCGCGCCAGGATGCGGCAGGCGCCGCGCGTCGACTCGGCCGAGCTGTCCGTGCGCAGCACCACGAAGCGCAGGTGCTGGGCGTGCCGCTCCAGGATGAAGTTGACGAGCGCGGGCGGCGTCGGCTCCGGCCTGCAACGGGAGAAAAATGCAAAGCTGCACCAACCATCGCATATGGTTACCCCCCCCCCTCAGGGAGGGACAACCATGCTTTCATGGTTGGGACAACGATAATAAATTGTTTTGGCCACTTTCATTGCGGTCGTAATATTGTCATGCCTCAGAAATACTGTCGGGGCCCTGCCATTTGCGTGTTAGGGCAACCTGACACCATGAATGAAACCGGATGGGAGCGCCTGCGACGCACTGGATAGGCCAGCCCGCCAAACACTAGTGTGAAGTTGGCGGCGTACCTGGCCTACTCGAAGAGCCCGAGTCCCGGCTTCGCGAGAGTTAAATTCTCGCCGGCCCGGATACAAGGGGGAGGGGGGGGGGAAATCAAAAGGGCAGCAGCTTTATTCAAGAAACAAGGGCTTATTGTATAGTACCTGTGCTTTTGCTCTTGATCCAAGCGGCAGGTGTAAATTAAAAGGGACGATAAGGAAGGGATGATACTATCACGGCTCCCCTCCAAGCGCAAAGAGCAAGGCAGTTAGCAGTTTACTACAATTCCAGTAGAACAAGTTCGACACGACTTCGCCGCACAGAGCAGAGGAGCAATGGTCAGTGCGTTCACAAAACACTTCATAATATTTTCACATGGTGGGGCTTTTTTCTAAAAAATTGATTTAAAAAATAAAAAAAACTCACGGGCGTGAGCAATAGGCACCTCTAACGGGGGCCTAAAAGAAAAAATTGTTGTCACGTCGCCCCTCACATGTTTTTGCCGCAGACGATAAATTCTTGACGTACCTGAGCGAGCTCCCGAGGGCGAACTCGGCCGTCCTCCAGAGGCAGGGCTCCTGGGACGCCCGCCGCCACGCCCGGCAGACCTGGGCTACCCTGCCCAGGTCCCTGAGCCGCAGCAGCCTGAAGACCCCCACCAGCAGCTCCGCGGGCAGCTGCGACCAGCCCGGCTCCCCGCCTGCAACTCGGCGCGCGCGTTCAAACACACGGCTTCCTGAACGCACGGGGAGAAAAAAAAAGATTGACTGCCAGAGCTAAGAGATTGGGTGATTCCGAGATAGCCAATAAATTCGCTGTGGCAACTAATAGTTAGCTGCCACAGCGAAGCGTTTCCTACAATACCCAAATCGGTAGATCTGGCTGCTAATATATAGGGGTTTTAATTTTCAGAACGAACTAGTTGGTTACAGAAGACTTCGCTGAAGGATCTATATATTTGCTGTGGCAACTATTAGTTGTCACAGCAAAATTTGGGTTGGTTGTCTCAAAACTCAGTAATCTTCTTAGCTCTGAGGGCTAATCTTTTTTTTTTTCATGCGTTCCGGAGGGTTTCCAAACCTGTTCGGCGGGAGGGTCATCCGAGAGCTGTCTCGAAAGTGACATTTCCAGGTCGACTCTTGACTGTTCAAGTTCGAGATCCCATCGGATCCCATAAAGTTTCTATTGAGTCTCGAACTCGAACCGTTGAGTCCACCCGGAAGTTGCCCGTTCGAGATTACTGCGGGGAGCTCGCTAATGACCCTCCAAGCAAGGTTAGGTTTAGGTGAGGTGGGTGAGGTTAGTCCATCACGTCCCTACTTCCTCTTAAGACAATTGAATAAGATCCCAACATTAATCTGAAGTGGATTTACTTGAGCCCCAAACCAAACTATTTGCGATATTAGTTATTTATCCATATATTACTTTTAACCATATGTCAATAATGGGCGTGCCTGGAGGCATGAAGCGAGTGACATAGTGAGAGACTGTTATTGAAATCACGAGGAAAATAAGTTGGAAGAGCCGAGAGCAGACAGCGCGAGCCTTTGGACTCACTCTGATCACCCGCAGAGTCCTGCGAGCTGTAGCTGCCATCCGAATCCTCGCCCTGCTGGCCCTGCTGGCCGTGCTGACCGAGCTGACCCAGCTGAGTCTGCAGGCCTCGCTGACCGAGCTGACCCTGCTGGCCGTACTGTTCATGCTGACCCTGCCGGCCGTGCTGACCGAGCTGACTCAGCTGAGTCTGCTGGCCGTTTTGTCCGAGCTGACCCTGCTGGCCGTGCTGACCGAGCTGACCGTGCTGGCCGTACAGTTCTAGCTGACCCAGCTGGCCGTGCTGACCAAGCTGACCGTACTGCTCGTGCTGAGCCTGTTGACCGTGCTGGGCACTTTCCTCCGAAGCGGTCAGCGTCCAGCAGCCCACATTGCCTACCGTGGACGCCGCCGTCGGAGGCGCCGTCGTCACCTCCGCCGTCGACGGGGCGGTGGGCTGGGGCTGACCGCTGGGTACGACCGTCGACGGGGTGGGCTGGGGCTGACCGCTGGCTACGGGCGTCGGCGCGTCGCTGCCCCAGGCGGCGGGCAGCCCGACGGGCACCCCGAGCGGCCACCATGACTCCTCGTCGCCGTGCGACCCGGGCCAGCAGGGCTCTCGCGGCCAGGGTGGTGCGGGGCGCACCCGGGCCCGCTCGTCGCGCCCGTTGTGGTGAGGCCAGCAGGTCGCCGACGACGCCGACGACGCCCCCTCGACGCCCCGCACCGCTCCCGCGTCGTCGTCATGATGATCGTCGGTCTGCTGCTCGCCGCCGCCGCCGCCTCCTGCTCGTCGTCGCCCGGGTGACGTCGGCGTCGTGACGTCAAGGCGTCGTCGCTTCGGACGCCCGTGGCGCCCCGGACTGGCGCGTCCGATGCTGCTGCTACTCAAGGCGGTGCGGCTCCCTGAGCGTGAGAGAGAGAGACCTTGTCTTAGGCACTGCCAAAAAACAATGCTCTACTTCAAGGAACCCAAGTATCACCAAAAGAAGGTAAAACCAAGGTAAAACTGTGTCTTTGACGTCGCAAAAATGAAGATCAAAATGTCTTGGCTTTAACCCAACTCGTGACCTCACGGTAAAAACAATGTCTCATTTTTTGAGGAATAGGGAAAACTTTGAGGAACTACCGTAATTTGAGAGACACCCCTCAGATTTTGAGGAAGGCTTCTCAAAGAATAGGGGAAATCTCCACAAATTTTGAGTAGATTTCCTCAAAATCTAAGGAGTTTTCCTCAAAGTATACAAGGTCCTCAAAGGTTTCCCTTTTTCCTCAAAAAATCAGACATTGTTTTTACCGTGCTGTTTTAGTCCCTTGGATATCGTTGTGACGTCCGCAAGACTGTTTTAGTGTGTTACTTGAAGAAATTATTTTTTTCCCCGTGCAAACCGAAGTGTGTGAATATCGCCTATTTTTAGGTGTGTGAATTCCCATTCGGACCCTAGCTACTGCAAGATGGAGAAAGTCCAATGGAAATTCGAGCCTCTCCCGTAAGTGTGCTGATGAGAGATTTCACGCATCCACAAGAGTGTGCGCGTGTTCACGCACTTGCGCCTACCAGTCATCGAACAGGAGCTCGGGTTCATCCTGCGTCACCACCGGGAGCCGGCATCCTGACGTCCTCAGGGGTCCTTGCAGGCCTGCGACACAGTAGAGTAACGCTCTTAGCACAGCGCGAAGGGCGAGTCACTTGGAAAATTCATTCAAAATAATCAAAGAAAATTTTTTAAAAATCAAAACAAAATCTGACAAAATCAAGATGAAATATACAGAGAGATCCGAAAAACCGAGGAAAAATAAACTAATCACAAAACCAAATTAAAATTTAAAAAAAAAAAAAAAAAAAAAAAAATTGTTGTATAAGATCAAAATTTATCACAAAGTGACAGAAAATTCCCTTGAAAAATCAAAAGAAAAATTTATAATTAAATAAAGTTTCCCCCTTGGCGGCTTTGCTGCAGATTGCCGCGAGCCTGTAGGTGCGTGGAGGCCCGGGCCCGCCGACGTGTTGACAGAGTGGAATGGCGCGCGCCGCTGGAACTCTCCTCGTGTTTATTTACTGATTGAGAAGTAGGGCCTCCCTCCTCACGCGTCCAACCGATGTAGGGGGGTGATTCCGCGCACAGAAGCAGTTTCGTCTCTCTGTCCTTGTCTCTCTTATGTGGGCTATGACCATGAGAGAGAGAGAGAGAGAGAGAGAGAGAGAGAGAGAGAGAGAGCACCGTTCGGAATCACCCTGCTGCCGTGGTTACCGTCCGGAGGGGAAGGGGACGATTCCGCTTGAAGCTGGAAAACGCCACCACCGCAGCGTGCTGACGCGCGGCTGAGGTTGGGGTCGGGGTCGGGGAAGGGGGCCACAACTTGGAAATTACTTGTATATCTGATTTCGGGATTTTAAGATTTCAGAAAGATTTCATAAGATTTCAGAGGGCTTTCAAAGGGATTTCAAAGGAATAATTTACCGATAATTTTTCATGGAGTCTGAAAAAGATTTTATGGTGTGTCAGAAAGATTCCGAAGGATTTCAGGAAGACTGTATGGACATTGTAAGGGAGTTCAAGGATTTCCAAGGGATTTCGTGGTTTTCAAAACATTCCGAAGGATTTCATGGTTTTCAAAAGATTTCGTCCCTCCATGGTATTTTAAAAAGATTCATTGGATTCTAGGAAACTTTCATGGAATTTCATGAAGATTCTAAAGGATTTCAGGAAGATTTCATGAGATTTCTCAGAGATTTCGGGGATTTTTTAAGGATTTCACCGATTTGTGAAGGGATTTCTGGGGCCCTGTACACCGGATTTCATGAGTTGTGGCCCCTTCGGGTAAGGGTCCATAATTGTCACTGCCTTGTACGGGAAAATTTTCACGAAGCAGCATTGTAAAAAATTACAGAATTACAAATCGTTAAACAACAAGCACTACGCATCGTCTTGAAATCCAGTAACGAACAAGGATGTGGTGTCGTAAACTTACAAGATACTTCGTAAATCGTAGTTTCCAAACCAACTCTTACAAAGAATTTTTTTTTTCTCAGTGTACAGGACACGTCACTCGAAAGCAACGGCCGTATACGGTACTGTACTCTACTCTGATCCCCCGTAGCTGACAGTGACAATTCACGTGCTGAACTCCAGCCCGCGGCGGGGGTTTCCCTGTAAATTACAGGAAAACTCGCCAGAAAATATTCCTGTTTTTATCCTCCTCATACTTCGCACGCGTGCTACGAATTTTGCACACACACAAACACACACCTTCAGCGGGCTGGGCGCATCCCGTCTGATTCCGAGGTTCGCTCTCGCGCCTCCATCCTTGTCGCACTCACGGGGCCGCCCCGCCATCTCCCCATAACACAGGTCACCGCCATAAGAGGTGCGAGAAGGACGGAGGCACGGGAGCGATCTTCTGAATCAGCAGACGTCAAAGCGCGCGGGGGTACAAGATAGAGGCGGTCGCGGTGTACACACCGCTCCGCGCGGCGCCTAGCCCAGCGGGGACACCGGCCCGCGGCAAAGCAGTCGGGCACAGAGGGGGGCGGGAGTGGGGGGGGGGGGGGGGTAAGTGTTGGCACGTGACTCGCGCTCACGTGCCACTGGGGCGGACTCAACGCTCCCGGCGCGGCCCGGCCCGGCCCAGCAGCGCAGCGCCTCAGCGTCACACAGCCCACACAAACCAAACTCACTCTCTCTCCCTCTCTCTCTCTCTCTGTAACACTCACTCTGCATCTCTCTTTCTCCGATTCTCCATTCTCTCTCTCCCTCCCTCTCCGATTCTCTCTCTCCATCTCTATCTCTCTCTCTCTTTCCCCCCCCCTCTCTCTCTCTCTCTCTCTCTCTCTCTCTCTCTCTCTCTCTCTCTCTCTCTCCCCCCCCCCTCTCTCTCTCTCTCTCTCTCTCTCTCTCTCTCTCTCTCTCTCTCTCTCTCTCTCTCTCTCTCTATCCCTCTCTCTCTCTCTCTCTCTCTCTCTCTCTCTCTCTCTCTCTCTCTCTCTCTCTCTCTCTCCCTCTGTCTCATTCTCTCATTCCCCCCCCCCTCTCTCTCTCTCTCTCTCTCTCTCTCTCTCTCTCTCTCTCTCTCCTCTCTCTCTCTCTCTCTCTCTCTCTCTCTCTCTCTCTCGGTTCTCTCTCGCTCCCTTCCATCGCCCTTCCCCCTATCCATCCACCACCCTCCCTTAATTTACACGACGTGCCGATAAAGACCAGGGGCTTCTCTCCTTTGACCCTTTGACGTGCGGTGCGTACGAAAGGTTAAGCCCCCTCTCCCCCTCTCCGCTCCCCGTCCCCTCCTCGAGCCACGATTCTAAAGCAGAGGGACGCGAAAACTTGTATTAATAAACATATATTTGAAAGGAATGAATAATGATCCTGCATATGGACTTGGAAAACACAAGTGCGTGAACACGGGAAAACTGGCGCCCTGGTTTTCAAGGTAAACTTCTTGATTTTCAAGACGTTTTGGAAAAAGTACGATGACGTTCTGAAAACCATGACTATTTCGAAGACATGCCCTTGGAATTTAAGCGGTCTTCTTGACAGTGTTTCAGGACGACGTCTTGAAATCATTGCAAGTTTTGAAGACGACAACGTCTTGAAAACCAAGGGCAATGTCTTGGAAATCGTCCTACTCTTGTTTTTTCCTGAAACGTCTTGAAAGCCAAGAAGCCAGTTTTACCGTGAATGTTACACACATCATCCATGTGCAAATTCACATACGCTAAACAAATGGGAGATGTGAATTTTCACAGGAATTTCACACACATTTCGACATGGACAAGAAGTGAACGAGTTTATAATAAACAAGCCCTCTAGTGAGGCGACCTGAACACACGTGGATGTGCAGTACGAGCGCCTCTCCTAGAAAAATAAACAGTTGCAGAAACCACTTTCGAGTTTACCTCGCAAGAACGACCAGTAAATCATGTTTGGGATAAAATTCCAGAAATGGAAAACTAATGAGCCATAAGCGTGACACGTGCAAGTGTGTCGTCCTGCTGGGCAGGTTGCAAGTATGGAGTGAACGTAGCGTTGGTCACGCTTGCGATACGGCCTTACCACTTACCAGGTGTGGCGCGTGACGCCGCATTCACTTCGGAGCTGACGTCGCTGTCACCGCGTTACGCGATGTGACTAAAGCTGCTCACACCCATTGACGTGAATGAGCATGTCACCCTAGTTTTTCCATTGACGTTACAGCACTGTGAAAAATTTATTTGTAAATTTACAGCCTCTTTAAAAAAAAACAAGGGAGAAGGAAACACAAAATTACTTTTGTGGTAAATAGGGAACTCGTTCTTTACGACCCTCCTAATAGAAGAGACTAGCTATCTGGTTTTCTGACATAATCGTTGATGTATGGCCAGTGTAAGCTTTTCATGTTTTAAAATGTGATCCTTTATGTCTCAGATCAAAGAATAAGCACAGACATGGTCGTTATACCGTGTGAAACTGTCGCAATTAACTCTTGACTGTGGCGACCAACTAATAGCTGCCACAGCGAATCTCTTGTCTTTCCCAAAATTACCTAATTTATTAGTCCTGACAACATTTTTTTTTCCCGTGTTGCGGCCGCTATCACTGCAGAGCGCTGATAGCGCGCCCGCCGCAAGAGGTTCGCCTCCCCAGGAACCTGCCGCCGTGTCGTCAAAGTGCTCGGCGTTGAGGTAGGTCGGGGGGACCTGACGCAACCAACGGCCCACGACTGCACCACGCCACGCCACGCCACGCATACGCTCCCGCCTTCAAACACGTGATACGAGTACGCTCATGTATGGTCTCTATATCCGTGTGTTAGTGCGCGTGAGCAGCAGGCTGCGCACGTACATCCGGGCAATACCTTCCTCTAAAACTAAACGGTCGTATCAGCAATGATAACAGCCTGAAAAAGGGAAAGAAGATAGTGTGTGTGTGTGCGTGTTCACGCGATGTTGTGCACGGTGCAGTAGCAGACAACTCGTGTATAGCCGTGTTGTAAGCAAGCTGCAGCCTACTTCCTGAGGTCATCTCTCAGAAAACACGTTATTGAATCAAGAAGCTTTTTTCAAACAGGGACATAATAAAATGAAAACTGTCACATTGGCTAAAATGTGACGTCGCCGAGGGGGAAACGACTGTCAATTTTCGTGTCAGCCGGATTACGGATTACCCCGGATTACCTCGGATTACCTCTGGAGTGTCCTCCGGATAACGGTGCTTTTTTCCTCGGATTACCCCGGATTACTCTAAAATTTCCCCGGATTACACCGGATTACTTCGAATTTCCCCGGATTACACCCTGCCGGATTACCTATCGGCTGTCAGCCGGATTACCTTAGTCGTTTCCCCCTCAGATGTCACATTCCTTTTAACGTGAATCGGACGGACTTTGCGGTCTGAATTTTACAGCCACATTCATAAGAATGTGACAATATAATAACCATAAGAATGTGATAGTTTTCACATGAAATAGAATGTGACATGTGACGTCACCAGTAATTGAATAACAGTGAATTCATGCAATGTTCTCGTCTCACTGAAAAGACTAAGGCGTAACTGTGCGCTTGAATGCTTGAACGAAGCACATAGTTACGCTTGAAGACGTTACGCTTGAAATGAACCGAAATTCCCCCACACATTTAGATATGACGAATGGAGCGGATAGACCTGTTACGCTTGATTTCAAGCGTAATATCAGTACGCTTGAAAACGGGCTTAAGGCTATGCCTTAGTTTCAGTGCTGCTCCAGAAAGAATCATTACTCAAGATCTTTTTTTTCTGAATGCATGTTTCTCCCGCCACTATCGCTCGTCATTTGTGGCCTGCTTCTCCAGCATATACACGGAGAAAAAGGTTTTGTTAAATATAGCCTTAACAATATTTTTTTGTTCCAGCAACTAAAACTCTGTTCGCTGAGCAAAGCATCCGTTACTACAACAAAAATTGCGTTAAAGTACTGTTGTAGTAACAGACGCTTTGCTCTGCCAACAGATTTTTAGTTGCTGGGACAAAAAAATATTATGAAGGCTAATTAACAAATTGTTTGTTGTGAGAACAAATTCCTTTTCTCCGTGTATGTAACCCCTTGGTCCAGGAATAACAAGAGCGACTCGCTCCACATCACGCAAATAAAGGGCGCCCTTGTTCCCGCCACATACAAATATACACCGCGGCATTGTCCTGGCGCTAAAGCCGCCCGTAAGGGGGACAAAAGGGCTGCCGGAGGAGTCCCGGATGAGTCCCGGAGGCGCTCCGACGGGGCGGAGCAGCTATTCTCGGCGGAGCAGGGCGGCCGGAAGATGGAGGACAAGGCAAAAACGCGCGCGCGCGCACCTACTCTGGAAATCCAACTGTGCGACATTCGCACACTCTTGGGTTTCCAACGTATTTGCCGTAGTCTCCCAAAGAGAACTATCAAAGAGTTTCACGCGGAATGAGCTAGACAGCTAAGACCGTCACGCGGCATTCATGGAGAGGTAGGATCGGGGTGAAACATCTGAACTTAGTTATATTAACATCGAGAATGTTGGTCATGTTCTGTGCATTTTTGTAGATTTTTATTTCTGCAACAATTGCTTAAATTTTTCCCCAATTTTTCTGAAGTTTGGTGAATTTTTCTGAACTTTTCTGAACTTGCCTTAATTTTTCTAAAAACTTTCTGATTGTTTGTGAGTTACTAGATGTACAAAAAAATTCAGATCTGTTTGCCCCTTGGGCTCGGGGTGGTCCCGTTCTGCCTGCCCTCGGTAAGGGAGAGAAATATCAGTGACCCTCAAGTACCGCGGGTGTCCCAGAGAACTCTAGGCAGCGGATTGCATATACTCGTCAGGGCAGCAGGGGGCCACAGCGCCTTACGGCCAGAGTGGGTAGGCAGACCCGCAACGCTGCCGTGTGTTCTCTGAGACACCAGCTATACTCATTTAGCCCTTAAGAACCGAAAATATTTATTTTTTTTGTTTCCGCAAAGGCGTTTACAGAGCTTTTATAGAGAACCCATCAACACCATTCTTCATTAAAGAAATTTAACTTAGCTCAGTGAAAAAATGCATCTTTATTTCGAAAAGTTGCTTAAAATTTTTAGCACACAAACACAAAAAAAATAATATTAAGAATATCTGGGTGACAGACGTTTTACGACTGACTCACGAGGCGAGTGCAGCGAGCAACTGTCCTGGAATCACGAGGTTATCTCCTCCCCGCACTTCCCCGGGCTGTCCGGGTCCCGGACCCACGTGGGGGACCCTCACGTGTTCCCGGCGTCCTGCGCGTCACTCGAACCCAGAGTCACCAGAAAATGGGGCAATATGTAGGCGAACGCGATAAGCAAGCTGCGCCTACGGCGCGGCGCGTACGACCGACCATGGCTACAGGCAACAGGCAACTCGCACACCAAGGCGCGGGAAACGACTCAAGGTTTCGGTGTCAGCTGGACAAGGTGGAGCAGCCGGATTATCCAGATAGCCCGGATTACCCACAGTGCCTCTCAGATAACTATCGGTTTCCATAAAAATAAATTGTCTACGTCACCCTAAAATTGACCCAAAATTCGACGGATTACCGGATTACCGCTGGTAATTCGACCAATCTTTGTCAGCTGGATTACCCAAGTCGCACGCACCAGTGCCCGCGTTTGTGCTAGTCCTCGAGTTATACCTTTCTTTTTTCCTTGCGCGGCCTCTAAGTCGTATATATTATTCGACATCCGAAATACAGTGACATATCGGAAATGTGCGCGCCACGTTTTGTTCCGCTCACGCAGTTTGCGCTCAGGCAAACAGATATATAATGATGCGCCTGGAGCATTATGGGTCGACCTCTGCCGCCGGGAGGGCGATCGACAACCCACCTGGGGTGCACTTTACGTAAGTAAAAGTCACGTGCGCTTCGTGAACGGAAAACAAAACTGAGTTCAACTCCCCACAGCACACAGCCTGTGCCGTAACAGTCGTGAACATCGGCGTAAGTCTTCTACATACCTTATTCTATATGAGCAACGGCAACCTTAATAAAACTGTAAGCAAGGGTTCCACAACAGTCGGGCGTGAACACAGAAAACACATGAGTCCATGTCACTCGCTTGCAGAGGGGTGGAATTTTTGTTTTTGTTTGCCCCACACTTAAGGGCGTGCGACTGAGCTTTGACACAATCGTAGTTGAGAGAAAGCTATTTCCTTCTTTTGAAAGCCCCAGCAATGTTTTCTGTCCTGTCCCTTCTTCCAGAAACATTTTTTTACTCGTCCTTTACCATCACCTCTCTCCTGAGTGGTGAAAAGAACGAGTAATGTTCTCAGTCAACCCTTAACTGATTCCACTTTCATCTCAGATCTCACAAAACCTACCGGCATGATACTTAAACTATTCTAAACTGGAAATGCTGATCATTATTCCAACAATGAACCTTTTTTATTTTCAAGTTTACGAGTATTATTTTGAGAAAACATAACAAATTTTGTATGTTTCCATTCAAAGTCCATAACCTAGCTTGTTATAGTGGAGTTTTCAATCTCAAGAGAACACAATACCTACAGACATGAAACTTGTTTTGCACTTGGATTGAGAGCAGCCCCGAAACAAACCTGATAATAAGTGAGCAGGACGCTGTCCTGTTGAGTCACGCCGCCGAACACACCGCCCCGTCACACCTCGTCACACGGACCGTCACACACCTTGTGTCACACACGGACGGTATACACACGTGTACGCGGGAACAGTCGCCTGCACCTCGTCACACTCAAGAAGTGGGTCGTTTTGTCGCGCGCGGTTCTCACCGACTGTCAAGACGGGCTGCTGCCCGGGCCGGCACGCCTCGCGCCTCTGCCGCTCTGCCTGCCGGCTCCCACGGACTGGCCGCGCAGCGCGCAGCGGCGTGGAGAGAGAGAGAGAGAGAGAGAGAGAGAGAGAGAGAGAGAGAGAGAGATAGAGAGAGAGAGAGAGAGAGAGAGGGAGTAATCGATCCAAAACAACAGAGCGCTGGCGACCCCTAGCGGCCGGCGGGAGAAGCAAGCACGGCGGCGAGGCCCGCGGACTCAGTGTCAAGTTCAGCCGACTTGTATTCCGCAGAGCGCCCTCCTCGCCCTGTCTCTCTCGCACTCATGGGCTTTGCCGTAGAGGTGCGAGAGAGACGCGCGGAGCGAGGAGAGCGCTCTCGGCAGAGGACCGCAGAGGACGACGACACGGCGTCAGATGCGCCGTCCTGAAGGGAGACCAGCCTGTCTGATTCCGAAGATCGCTCTCGTGTCTCCCTCCGTCCGTCCTTGTCGCACCGATGCGCTTGTGATCTGTTGCTCTTCTGAGCCACTCCCGATGGGAGTACCCCTAGCGTTAGGGGTGGAAGGGCTCCATAAGTGAAACAAGGACTCGATGTCAAGTTCAGAGGACGACGACACGTCAGATGGGCCGTCCTGAAAGCTGAAGGGAGACCAGCCTGTCTGAATCCGAAGCTCGCGCTCGCGTGTCTCTGTCCGTCCTTGTCGCACCGATGGGAGTGCCCTACGTTAGGGGTGGCAGGGCTCCATAAGTGCAACAAGGCCCGCGAGGCCCGCGGACTCGATGTCAAGTTGAGAGGACGACGACACGTCAGATGGGCCGTCAGCTGAAGGGAAACCAGCCTGTCTGATTCCGAAGCTATCGCGCTCGCGTGTCTCCGTCCGTCCGTCCTTGTCGCACCGATGATTGCGGTGCCCTATGTTCGAGGGGGAAACAACTCTGAAATTTTTGTACACCCCGTACTTCAGAAAAATTTCAGAAAAGTTAAAAAAAAAATCACAAAATTTCACCCAAAAAAATCAGGAAAAATTCAGGAAACTTCACAAAAATTCAGGAAAATAGTTTTAAAAAATTAAAGTGAGAATTTACAAAAAAATCTAAAAAAAATCACCTAAATTCACAAACATTTAGAACATGTGCTCACCAAAATTCAAAGTTGTTTCCCTCGCGTCTATGTTAGGTGTAGCAGTAGCAGGGCTACATAAGTGCGACAAGGACGGCGAGGCGCGCGAGAGCGATCCTATCGCAATCAGACGACAGCTGGACTCGTCGTGCGCGGAAGGGAGCGACGGTCGATGATGCGTTGTTACCGCGTGCAATATTTACTGCTGCCATCTGCCATCACGAAACGCAGGCCTCTGGGACAGAGCAGAGGGGGCGGGGCGGGGCGGGGCGGGGCGGGGCGGGGTTGGCATCTGTCATGCAGTGATGCAAACACGAAGACGAGGGGTCAAGATGATTGCAGAGAAAGTTGGAGCATTTATTTGTTACATTAGAATCGAGGGAATCGCAGTATCTCATTTAGCAAGAAATAAAGAAATAAAAATACAACACCTGACTTGTTTAAAACAGAGCGAAACATGGTTGTTAAAAAAAATATTACCAGCTGTTAACAAAAAGTCATTAGTACGAGAAATAATTCAAAGGTTGACGGGAAGTCGGAAGAATGGTAATGAAGTGGTTCTTTGGTACATTACACACTAATCGTTTTGTTTCTTTTATTTGTACAAAGTTACACAATCATTTCGTTCGCACAAATTATTGTTCGATGCTTTGCACGCTTTTGTGCAAGTTTCAGGTGTAGGAGGTCAAGTATTTTTCACAGAAATTCGTGTGAAACGAACCATAGTTTTAACTTTGCACAAACGTTTCTACAAAAACAAACGCATTTAGCTACCCAAGCATGTATTTAGGTCAAAATAATTCGTGGCTATGCAATCATTAGCTGAGTGTGTGACTTAAAAGTAAAGCTCAGGTGGAGTCTTGGGGAAATTCCCATTGAAAAATCTAGTATAGACTGCTCGGTATTACAAGATTCAATCACATAACCGCATGTCCGATTTTCAGTATTACATAGCGGTATTACCGCGCAATTCACGGATCAGATGTACAGTGTATTACGGATGTGAATTTCCCCTTGGGTGGAGAGTCAATTAGTTCGCTGAATTTTATTCTCCTTGTGACAACAGAGTTCCCACAATGCAGTTAGATAAAAAACATGAAGCTTTAAAGTCACAAATGAATAGAACAGTTAAATCTTGCGAGGGTGGTGGGAGTATAACATTTCACTTAAAATAGTAGCAGTCAACATTTTGCGAGTTAACGTTTAGAATTAATAAATTTAATCTAACGAATGAACTAGACTGGACCCTTTCTGGGAAAGGTCCTGAAAGGACTTGTAGGTTTACTTCACTCAGCGCCTGTCAACTGACGCCGAATCGCTGGCAGCTTCGTGAAACACTGACAGGGTACAAAACAAGCCTATACACACATATCAGATAACCATCATCACAGCTCGCTTGACGAAGATAATAACGTAAACTAGTTACAAGAATAGAGAAAATAGTACAATTAAAAATATCAGGCATTTTTGGTCCTTATACGGAACAAGTCCGATAGCAACTAACAACAACAACAACAGCGTACGAACTAGTTTGACAGTTTTCGCAGATAACATTCTGCCTCGGGTTGTACACTGTGAAAAAAAATACTCGTAAAGTGACGACTTTTTCCATAAATTCCGATTACGACAGAGCTAATTCTTGCCCGTTGTAGACAACAAAGTCGACACATGGTGTCAAAAAATGCTCGTAACTTTACAACTTGAAGCCGTTATTTAACGGCATTTGTCATGGAAATAATTTTTTCCGCAACCGCCTCAACGTTTTTTTCACAGTGTATTTTTGACGCCTCAGCTCTTCTTGTCGGCGCCGAGGTCTCCGCGCTCGCAGTCTGTGACGGAGCGGTAGGCGCGCCGCAGGCCGCGCACGATCGAGTCCCGCACGGAGCCCGCCGAGGCCCTGGCCGAGGCCCTGGCGGAGGTGGCGGCCCGCCCGCCCAGCAGGTTCAGCTGCGTCGCCTGCCGGCCAGAGGCGCCACGGACACGTGCTCTCAGAAACAGTTGACTCACGCTTTCTATAGGGTTTTTCGGTCCATTTCAACCGGATCCAAAAGAAGAAAAGGAAGAATGCTTTCTTCTGAATTGTTTCCTCCCGTATTGACGCTGATTGGCTGACGCCCCGACGAAGTTCTCGGGCGCCGAGAGCTTCGACGGCGTTCAGCCAATCAACGTTAAGGAGGGGGGAAGAAACCAGGAAGCATTGGTTATCTTCTTTGGATCCCGTTCAAAGGACGTAATATGCACTATTAAGAAAAATAACATTCTACATGTTATGCATGTATTTAGATCAGAAAAATTATATTTAACGGACGGTTTGAATGTTTATATGGTCCTTTCGAACAATGTGAGGTGCGGATTAGTCTTACTATACAGCGGAAGTGTTTATACTCGGAGTGCTTTTTCTTTTCCTTTTTGTCTTATCGTATTATTGCACGGAGCCTTGTGGTTTTCGAAAGAGTATTGTGCGCAGAGGGAAGTGCAATTGTGTACATGTACACTGTTATGAAAAGTGATCAGCACTGTGCGCTACACTTGTAACTGTGTGTCGCAGTCAAACACTTTTGATTGCAGAGTAAAGTGACTACTGTTTACTCTATAACAACTAAAGCAGCTCTACGGAACTATTTTTAGCTCTTCTACCGGTAAGACAAAGGTATACGTTATCTGAACGGATTTGATTCACACTTTTACTAAAATTACTCATAAAAATGAAACCTTTTTTTTTTAGGCCTAAAATATACTATTAATTTACGTGATTAGTTTAAACTCAATATTTAAAGTTTGTTTTTTAATCCTAAAAAAGCTTAAAATTCTTTTCTTTAACATTTACAATAATTAAGATTTGTTTTTTGTTGATTCGATAAAAGGTAATTTTTGGGGGGAGAAGGGTACTCACTGTCAGAAAAATCGCAACAAAACACACAAAAGGAACGATCATTTACTGGTCAAGCCCTTCCCTGCTCCCTGCTCTGAGTGTACTTGGCTAGTACGGTCTTCTGAGGTAAGAAGTACACTCCACCGCGCACTCCACCAATGTCATTGTTACTGTGCGTCGTACTCCAAAAGCCCGAACTGGCCTAGTACACCGAGAGCAAGCAAGAACTTGATCAGAAAATCATCGTACCTTAAGTGCGAATCTTCTTTTTCAAGGGGCGGCCAACTCGAAACAGATATACATGTGTATTTCTCATATTAGAAATATTAGTGTATTTTGTATAAAATGCAAGAGAAATACACCCGAAATTCGAGGAAATACACGAGAATACGAAGGAATTCATCCAAATAACTTTTAGAGATACAAGAAAATTTAAAACATGAGAAATTAAAGAAACATGGAGAGTAAAGTGTGCACAGAAATAAGCGAATTGGCCGCCCTTTGGGTTTCATTTTCCCTGACAGTGCTGCTGGGCCTGTATACCTCCGGCTTTACCCAGTCCAGAGGTCTGCTAGCGCCTGCTAGCGCTGCTAGCGCGGCTAGCGCGGCTAGCGCGGCTAGGACGCCTCCCACACCGTTGAGGAGCTGCGTGTGGTGGCGAGGCGGTGCACGTCCGGGTGCGAGTCCCCCGCTGTGCCCGTGCCCGTGCCCGTGCCGTCCGACTGGCGGGACAGGCGGCGGCCCCAGGACCCGCGCCGCAGGATGTCCCCGAAGCGCGAGTTGTTGCCGCGGTCGCGCTCGCGCAGCGCGTGCAGCAGCTCGTCGTACTCGTCGACGCTCTTGCCGCGGTGCAGCCCGTGCTCGAACTTGGCCTCCTTGGTGAGCAGGCGCTCGCGCTGGATCTGGGTGCGCACCTCGGTCGGCACGTCCGGAATGATGTAGGACACGACGGCCGTCGTGAGGAACACGATGTGCTGCCGGGCACAGGAGGGGCACACGACGTGTAGGGCGGTCAGCACGATCAGGGGGTCCACGTCCACCCAGGGCGCGGCGGGTTTATCACTCTAGTCATCTTGTGTACACCTTATCCGAAAATTACTGGTTCCCAAAATTCCAAAAATCACTCATTTCATTGTTGTTGTTTTTTAAACGCTATTTGGGGTTTTCCCTCGTGAAATTAGGGAAGAACTCTGAAATTTCTGAGATTTTTCGTAAATTTTACCGAAATCTGTTGGCATTCGAGTGAGGGACGCCTCGGGTCAGCGCGCCTGCGAGCGGCAGGGTAGGCCCGCCACCCGACTTGTGTGTCGAGATGGTTGCCTATCCCCGAGCTTACAGGCGCTCGCCCATCCACGCGCCCAGCCGGCAAACCGTCTACAGTTTGAGCTCTTTCTAGACTTACGAGAAATCCCTCTCTTCTACGAGGGTTGATGTAAGGTACCCATTATCGCAATCGAGGGGGCCTTCACTCAAAAAAAAATATCAGAAAACACCCTCAAAAAATCACACATAAAAATTCAAGAAAAAATCAGGGGGAAAATTACAGACGAAACGGGGGAAAATCAAGAAAAAATCCGAACATATCTGAAAATAATCAGTAAAATGAAGGATAATCACGAAACACCAGAAAAATCAGAAAAAAAAATCGGTGTATGCTTGAATTTGTAGTGAAGGCCCGCTCGATTGAAATAGTTCGATGACACTCTATTAAACTGGAAATTTCTTCAGGTGGCCTACCTCGAACACGACGACGAAGGCCAGCCTGGCGGCGAACACGTGCCAGTACTGCGGGGAGAGGCCGTACGGGTCGGTGGGGTGGTCGGGGCCGTTGCGGTAGCCCCGGTACTGGCACACGTCCGGGTCCGGGTCGTCCACGTCCGATCCCATCTCCGCCGTGTAGTGCGACGTATTGAACACTGCCGGGAGCAACGCCGTGAATTGTCACAATTTTCAACCCAATTTTTTTTTTGGAAAAAAAGTTGACTCTCTCTTCTTAAAATCGTCCGCTAACTTTTCTATTATATTTCAGCAGAGAATTCAAGTAGATTTAGTTCTGCCTATCCATGACCGTCTATGACCTATCTGCCAAATTCAATCCAAAAGAATATATAAAAAGAGAGATTTTTTTCGGTTTTGAATAGGGCCGTGCTGATTAAGAGAGGGAGAGGGAGAGAGAGAGAGAGAGAGAGAGAGAGAGAGAGAGAGAGAGAGAGAGAGAGAGAGAGAGAAAGAGAGGGAGAGAAAGAGAGAGGATCTCACCCGACAGCGAGGCGTCGATGTAGCCCGTGAGGTCGTCGGTGGGCGAGTACTTGTACTTATACACCATCCGCGGGATGAAGTCGCTCGTGTACGCGATGACGAACGCGTTCGAGACGACCGAGATGTACGTGATGGTCTGCAGGATGCCGAACCAGGCGCCGATGTCCTCGACGCGCTCGGCGAGCGGCCGTCGCGCCTGCGTCACCATCTTGTACGCGTCCAGCCGGATCTCGGCGATGTTGTTGAGGAGCGCGAAGACGGGCGCCAGGGGGAAGGCCGCGACGAACAGCGTGACGAAGCCGTACTGAAGCACTGAGAGGGGGCGGAGAGAAAAAATGGTAGTTCCTCTGTCGTTAATTTTTTTTTAAAAAGGAAAAAAACGGTTTTCTTTTTGGCTTCAAATGCTGACGCTTAAGTGATCAGAAAAATAAAAATTTGTCAACAGAACTATAATTTATTGGTCGCCAAAACTAAGGTGTTAGTTGCAGGAATGTGAAACATTTTTGATTTGTCTTCATACTAGAAACCAACAAGTTAATTTCAGCGACAAAATTATAGTTTAAGCCAGGGACGGATCTGATCTAGCTGACAACCACGGATGGGGCAAAGACAACCCTGTATTCGCGCCTGGTTTCGGTGACACACAAAAAATGGTTTTGACCCCTTTCTTAAGCGTCGGCATTCGGAAACAAAAACATATTCTTTGTTGTCTTGAAATTTACTAAAATTTTGGCAACTTTTGTCCGCGAGGGACGGGCATTTAGGAGAGCTTAGCTTTCGCGGCTGACTTACAGCACGGCCGCCGACTTACCCATCTCCAGGTACTCGTAGAAGAGGGCCAGGCGGCCGGGGTCTTGCAGCTGGTAGTCTTCCTCCCAGCGAGTCAGACCGCGGTTCAGGTCCTTTTTGGTGTGACTCTTGTGGTAGAGGTTGTAATACCAGTTCCAGAATTTCCTGCACGACATGATGAGTCATGTGAGATATTCTGTGCTTCGTTTTAACTTTAAAGTATTGCGGGTCATAATATCCCGATTTTGACAAGAAATTCGAATGAGTTAATTTAGAACACTGGTAAGAGTGAAAATTTCTTCTCCTGCATTCAAACAATTAGAGATGTGTATTTCCCCAGAAATTTCAAACATCTGCAGAGACAAGCGTACTCTGTCAACATAAATGTGTACATTGTTCACTTTAATTAATGTATACCTGCCATGTACACTTTAATAAAAGTATACATTACCATTTATGCTTTGATAAATGTATACATGTCTATGTTCACTTTAGTAAACGTATACATGCCCATATGTATATATTTTTCCAAAGTGTTCATGGTGTGTAAACTGAGGGCAAAATGGGTATTCTTTACAAATTAGTATACGTGGGTATGTATACATTTATATAAATGCACAAATCGGCATGTACACATTTATAAATGCATACATGGTATGTATACATTATTCGAAGTATACATGCCATGCATACTTTATTTAAAGTATACAATGTATACATATGAATTGACTGAGTACGACCGGAGAATCGCACTCCTATAGAAGTGAGTGACGTTTGGGTTTCCAACGATCTCAAAAGCGGCTTCCAAGATCTTAACTCACGGGTAGAGGACCTCGACGAAGTTGTTGAGACACTGCTTCCCCACCATGATGATGGCGAGCTGGATGCACAACTCCCAGAGGCAGCCGGCAGGATCGCAGACATCGCCCTTCAGTCTCAGAAACTCGTTGCTCCGGGTCGCCTCGTCCCCCGGGTGCATGAAAAACCGGCCCTGCGCGTAGGTGAGGCACCCAATTAAAAGCGAAAAAATCCTCGATATATTACCGAAGAGCAGAGAGGCATTTTGTTTTTCGAACCTTGAAGAAAGCGATGTAAATAAGAGATGAGTAGAAGTTCATGAATTCAAACACAAATATCTTGAAAGTAAAGTTGTCTTCGTATTCAGTCTGGGTTCGCGGGTTTTCAAGATTCGTTAGCCAAAGCGCCAGCTGATGGTAAAACTGAAACACACGACACCGAGAGGTGAATTAGAATCGTTCGCAAACCTCTGCTAAAATATTTTAAATAAATCAATCTATCATCTGTTGTAAATAAAAAAGAAGAAAGTAACGTTCTCTTGTACCTAGAGAGATTTTTTTTTTGCCAAATTTACTTTAGTGCTGTCAAAATTGTTCAACTTTTTTTTTTCAGCGAAAGTCATTTTGCGCATACCCTGGTGAGGATCAGGATGATGATCAAGTTGATGCAGGCGGCCGTGATGGACGTGAAGATCTTGGCGTGTTTCCGGAGGAAGTTCCCTCCCCCGCTGTGGAAGACGGTGACCAAGGAGATGCGGTAGATGATGGTGCCAAGCACGGCACAGCACACCACTATCACCTGCAGAGGGACACCCGTCATATTCACAAAAAAGGTTTAAAAAAAAATGGTTTGACACTTCTGATGACACGGGGAATGATTTTTACCCTGAAAGTAGCGGTATATGAACGAGTTGGGAACAGGCATGGGAACAGGTCCTGCTCGTGTTGCCCATAAACACACTCAGAAAATCATTTTTCTCGATCCAAAAACATAGTGCGGCCCATGATCAAATTTGCAAAGAAGAGTTGCTATTATTTTCGAGAAGAAATGATTGACCTGAGCGTAATGTTATCTTGGTATCAAGAGCAAAAGCTTTACCTAGGGTCAATGATAATGGACCATTTTGACGTCATGCTGATAGACAGGGTTCGATTTCCGAGGGGGCATTCACTCTTAACATCTGTGACCCGACTACTACGTCTATTACGCGGTATTACGCTCCGAAATGTACAGATTTGACCAAAGTTAAGCAAAAATGGGCAAAAACAGCCGAAATATGGAGAATTTTGGCCATTACGCTTCTATTACGCACACTATTACGCCTTTATTACGGATAGAGTGACCCGACTAATACGCGAGTGCATGCCCCCTCGTCGATTTCGTCCTTCGGGGCACGGTTTTCCAGGTCTGCTTGAAAACCAGGACGAAGTAATTTCCGTGCCAAACTACGCCCCCAAGCACGTGCTCACCATGAACATGACGGCCGAGCCGGTGGCGGTGAAGCGCAGGCAGCGGTTCCAGGACGTGAGGTAGGGCTCGCGCTGCCGCGTCACCGGGTTCATCCTGTAGGTGTTGACGTTGGCCTCGAACTCCGGGCGCGGCTCCTCGTCCTGCTCCACGTTCTGCAGGTCCCACTCCCAGCGGATGACGGCCGCGCGCCGCTTCCACATCTCCAGGAACATGGTCGCTGCAGGGGGGCGAGGGGGTTAAATCACTTCACAGAATCATCGTACGGCCCCAAAAAAATCATTTTTGAAAAATAATAAGAAATCAAAATAATATCAAGAAGAAATAAACGAAAAAATCTGAAAAATCGAAAGAAAAAAAACAAAAAAGGCAAAATAAAATTGGATAAAATATCAGAAATGGGGGCACAGTAACAGATAAAATTCATCAAAAAGTGTCAAAATTTCCTTGAAAAATCAAAAGAAAAAGAAAAAATACGAAAAAAGGAAAGAAAAAAATCATTGTACACATTTTGTGTGGAGTTATATCCCCTCGTCAAGAGGGTGAAATGAGAGGGAGCAGCCTCGGGGTTAGCACTGCTTGAGGGTCATTAAAGCGAGCTCAACGCCCCAATCTCGAACGTACAACTCCTGGGTCGACTCCCGACTGTTCGAGTTCGAAATGCCGCATACAGTTTCTATGGAGTCTCGAACTCGAGTCGACCCGGCAGCTGCTTGATCGAGAACATCGCGTGGAGCTCCCTAAGGACCCTCCTGGAGAACGTTGTCAGGAGGGTCATAAGCAGGGAGCTTCCCTCGGAGCTTCCTGCGATAGTCTCGAACGGGCAACTTCCGAGTCGACTCTTTACGGCTCGAGTTATTTAGAACTAAAAACTACACTGGAAACCGAGGTTTGTGAATGTCGCACACTTGTAGGCGAGCGACACTCACACTCTCGTATTTCCGGAGTACATGGGATCTCGAAATCGGACAGTTCAGAGTCGACCCGCGGAAGAAGTCCGCTCGAGACTCGCGATACTATCGACTGGAGAACGCCACCGTCAGATCGTCAGATCGCGATACAGGGGATGGTTTTGGAGCGCCACCGGAGCTCGCTTTCTGAGCGCACCGGGATCTGTAGTGAGCAGATGTGACTCACTTGTCAGTGTGTAAATTCTCATTTAGCACGTTTGAGCACTTGAACAAGAACTATCATACATTCACGCGGGCAAGCAAGTGTATGAATGTAAATTTACACACAATTGTGTGTGAACATAGAATAATTAGTTTACATAGAACAGTGGCGGATCCAGAGCCAGCCTTTGGGGGGGGCAAAGTAGTACTTTTTGCCTACTTACAGGGGGCAAAGTATGACTTTTTGCCTACCTTTCAGGCGGCTACCGAGGAGCCATGGGGCAAAAGGCCTGTCGCCTGGATCCGCGCATGACATAGAATAGTGTGAACATAAAAAGTTGACATAGAGACGCTTCGGCTGAAATATCGCCCGTCGCGCTCGACTTGTCTTTATTTTTTACAAACCCCAGAAAGACATGAAGATGGCGAAGAACACGGTGGACGGATTGTCAAACAGGTACGTCATTTTGGCGAAGAGGCACGACTCCTTGAGCCTCTGGTAGCGACAGGCCTTGTCGCAGAGCGGGCACAGCGTGATGTTTCCCGGGCCTGACGGGTCGCAGATCTCCCGACTAGAAGCACCCGTGCGTGCAGACAACAGCTGGTTAGTGGTCTGTATTTAATGGAGCTTACGTATAGTTATAAGTGTATTATAAGTGAATTATAAGGTGGGCTATGCATATGCATGTTTAGGGATTTGAATAGGATGTGTACAATAGAAAAATAGGGGAAAAACATTTAAAAAGAGAGCAGAAAAAGTGAGTGTGCCCCAAGCTGGTAGGAAACAACTCTGAAATTTTAGTAGACCTCGTAATATTTAAAAAAAAGAAAAAAATGTTCACAAAATTAGGCAAAATTTATGAAAATTGTCAGTAATCACTGTTATTCAATTACTGTGACGTCACATTCTTTTTCCTGTGAAAACTGTCACATTCCTTTTAATATTAATGTCACATTCTTTTGAATGTGACAATAAAATTTAGTCCGCATATTCTGGCCGATTCACGTTGAAAAGAATGTGACATTACATTTTCAACAATGTGACACTTTTCACATGAAAAAGAACGTGACGTCACAGTAATTGAATAATAGTGATGTAGGTAAAAGTCAAGTGAAAATTCACAAAAAGTCAAGTGAAAATTCACAAAAATTCTATAAAAATTCACAAAAATTCACTAAAATTTACGAAAATTTACAAAAATTCACAGAATGTGTACACCAAAATTCATAATTGTTTCCCCCTCGGCGGCAAGTGCGCCGCTGACCTCGGGATGTTGTCGGCCGAGTCCATGGACATGAGGCCGTAGAAGAAGCAGAAGAGCCCGACAGCTGACGGGAGGATGAGGGCCTTGGTGTAGAAGCCCAGCCACGCGAAGTACATGGCGATCTTGTCGCCGAAGTACTTCCGCACCAGCCACAGGGGCTGCTTCTTGAGGCAGCGCGCCGCGCGCGCCCACTCCAGGTACAAAAGCTGTAGACGGAACATTTTTGTTCTAAATTTCTTTTAATATTTGACAAAGTTTAGAGCACGGATTTTATTATCTGACCCCTCACTCACCCGTCGGTCGAACATAAATCCGTTGGGCCCGTCGGCATCGTAGCGGCCCTCATGGAGAGGGAAGGCCGACAAGTAAGTGCTATTGCTTAAGAGATACCGAATTCCAAGCTGGAAAGGATCAGAGAGCATCATCATGTACGAATGGAAATTATCCGATTTTCTATAGAAATAAGTTTATAAACTTGAAGAAATCGCTTGATAAACAAGAAGCTTACTCTCTCCCCATCGGGGGCTTTGGCACGAATCATCAGCTCCCAGACGATGGTGCTTCTCTGGGCTGATGTGTAATACGTCTCTCTGTCTTTCACGACAAACCTGATTTTTTAAAAAAAAGAAAAGGTAAATTTAAAAGGATATCAATGATTAAGAAATTAGTGAGAAAATTTTTTTTTTTCTCTTTCTCTCTCTCTTTATCACTATCAAAACGCACTGTTCCTCTCTGTCGGAGCTGTGGGTGGACTTGTAGAAGGACGGCTCCTGGGCGATCTTCCGGTGGTCCAGCTCGAAGAGCTCGTTGATGATGGTCATGGGCGTGTGCTTGTCCACCGTGGGCAGCTCCTCCCCCTCCCACGCCTTCACGGATATCGAGAGGAACCTCTGTCAAGGGGGCAGAGACACCGTGCCATGTAGCAATTTTAAATTTTGTTATAAAAAAAAATAAAAAAAGAAATCCAACTCCTTGAGCTTCGAACTCACCTTGATGGGCATCTTCATGTTCATGGCCTCAGCGTACCTCGTGATCACCTTCCACGGCGCGTGCACCTTCATGAACATGGACTTCTCGTCGAAGGAGCTCTGCCGGGCGGGAGACAAAGACGCTCAGTCGTCAGTCGCACCACGCACTACACCCGGTTGCTGACCATGCAGCACGATGCAGGTGCTCACCCACCTCTCTCTCTCTCTCTCTCTCTCTCTCTCTCTCTCTCTCTCTCTCTCTCTCTCTCTCTCTCGCACTCATGAGGCACGCAGTATAGGTGCGAGAGAGACAGAGAGAGGGGGTGCGTGCACCAGGAGCGCTCTGCCGGCGGCACTGCTACCAACCAACCTGAGGGCCTTCGAACTCGAGCTGCAGCCCCTCCGCCTCCAGGGCAGCCTGGAAGCGCTGCCTCCGCTCGCCCCGCAGCGCCTCCGCCTCGGTTGGCACCCCTGACGTGTCCACCTCCCACACGACCACCATGTCGATGCGGCGCCGCCCGTCCCGGAACAGCAGCGTGTTGTGGTCAGCCTGGCCCTGCGTCTTCTGCAAACGTACAGTAATGTTTTTTTTATTATTTTTTTCGCAAAAATATAAAAGAAATGGCATCTTGTCTACAAGCTACACTTTTCAACATTTCACTGAGGAGGGTCATCGAGGAGCTCCCCCACGATAGTCTCGGCAGCTTCGGCGTCGACTATCAATAATGCTTCGACTTCGAGACTCGGTAAAAACTAAGCGGGGTCTCGAACTCGAACCGATGAGAGTCGACCCAGAAGTTGTCCGTTCGAGACTATTGCGGGGAGATCCCCATTGGCCCTCCTGGAGGGTCATTAGAGAGCTCCCAGCTTTTCTGACTTCCGGCCCTGATCTCGGATATTGTCTTTAAAACATCCAGATTTTGTTTACCTTTTGCAAACAAAATTTTGCTATTTTGTAACCAATCACAACCGGAAGTCAAAAAGCTGGGAGCTCTTTAATGACCCTCCTGTTGTCATTGCATTTGTTTCTTCCTTTTTTTCCTCCTCATTACGAGGCAACTTGATTTATCGACGCAGCCAATACTTAAACGCCACGCGACAACAGTCGGCTTACGATGAGGTCGGGGTCCGAGGCGATGGGCAGCCCAGCCGTCTCCTTCTCGAGCGACCCGAAGTGGTAGTGCTTGAGCTCGGCCAGGGTGGCCTTGGCGAGCGCCGAGGCCGTGGGCGCCGCCACCGTGGCGGCAGCCTGGGCGGCCACCAGCACGGCATTCTTCTTGTTCTTGGTCTCCTCCGCGATGCCCGGCAGCGGCGTGCCCGGCAGGATGCTCGACTCGAAGCTCGCGTGGTCTGACACGGACAGGCGCTGGCCTGCGACCAAAGAGTCAGGCCGTGTCAACCAGTTTAGCTTGTCAGGCAGAGAGAAAGTCAGTCAGTGAGTCAGTCAGTCAGTCAGTCAGTCAGTCAGTCAGTCAGTCAGTCAGTCGGTCAGTCAGTCAGTCAGTCAGTCAGTCAGTCAGTCCGTCAGTCAGTCAGTCAGTCAGTCAGTCCGTCAGTCAGTCAGTCAGTCAGTCCGTCAGTCAGTCAGTCAGTCAGTCAGTCAGTCAGTCAGTCAGTCAAGGTGTCCCCACAATCAACTCATCGGGAGGTGACGGAACAAAATTTTGGGTACCAGGAATTTAATTCCTGCTTCCCCCTGCGCTTGTGCTCCCCGGGTAGGCCGCCACCTTCACACGTGTGCTTGGCGGGCTGGCCTACCCAGTTTGTCGCAGGCGTTCCGCCTCAGTGACGGCCATTGTGGGGGCGCCATCAGTCAGTCAGTCATCTAGTCAGTCAGTCTGCAAGTCAGTCAGTCTGCAAGTCAGTCAGTCAGGAGGTCAGTGGGTCGGGAAGTCAAACAGTCATCTAGTCAGTCAGTCAGTCAGCAAGACAGTCATTTAGAAAGTCAATCAGTCAGCAAGTCAGTTTGTTAGTTAGTCATCAAGTCAGTAAGTCAGCAAGTCAGTCAGTCAGTCAGTATCAGTCAGTCAGCAAGTCAGTCAGTCACCACGTCAGTAAACACTCAGCGAGTCAGCGTCTCTTTGTCTGGAGCCCTCTCCAGCAGTTAGACCCCGTCTTTTTTTTATTAATACGCAGCTCAGTCCGACCATAACACGTTGGCGTGGCGTGGCGCGTGGCGAGGGTGAACGGAGCCAGTTGTGATGCCCTTGGGGGGAAAAATGAAGCGCCGACGTTGTCCTGATCGATACGCGCTCTCCACGCCACGCCACGCCACGCCACGCCACGCCACGCCACGCCACGCCACGCCACGCCACGCCACGCCACGCCACGCCACGCCACGCCACGCCACGCCACGGTCCGCGATTGGGCGCGCGCGGGTCAAGAGGCACGTGCCATACACCGCCGGATGTGGCGACGGGCCATCCTCGCGATGTGAGGCGCGATGTTTGAATGACTGGTGTGTGACACCACCGGTGTCACACAACAAAGGGCCTTTTTGAGGGTCGCCCTTATCGGGACAGGGTGGTGGTGTAGGGCGCGGCACGTCTGAAGAGGCGGGCTCTTGACCATCTCCAGGACGTATTGGCGCTCAATCGAAGCCCAATTATGGGACTCATTAAACAAGAGCATGGGTTTCGTTTCAAGCGCATTTCAAGGGGCACCCTTTTTTTTTGGGGGGGGGGAGGGGGGGGGGGCAAATTCTTACTTGTCAAAGGAAACTAAGTCGCGGACACGTGGTGTAAAACAAGTAATCGTAACTAAACAACTGGAAGTTATAACTTTACGACATCTGTTGTGGACAATTTCCCGGTAACCCTTACGAATATTTTTCAAGGCGAGAGTGCATTCCCGATCCCACCGCAGGGGCTGGTTGCAGCCTTCCCACCTACCACTTTTTGTTTTTCCCTTCCTCCGCAGAGAATGCTTTTAAAGGGCAAAGGAACCCCTATCTCCCGTAATTATTTATGTAATTATTATTATTGGACATGCCGTGCAGGCAGGGCGGAAAGGGTAGTCGGTCGCGAGGGTGGCCCGGGCCGGGGGACGGGTGCAGGGTTTGCGGGATGGCGTTGGTGCGGAATGGGCGGGGGGGGGGGGGGGTGCAGGGCAGAGGGCGGGCGACGGGAATAGAACCGAAGGCTGAGGCTTAATTATTAAGCAGGACCGCTCTCCTTCGGCGCAGCCCTCTGTGACTCCGCCCTCTCCTCCCACGGACCTCCTGGTCAAAGGACAGAGTTCTGGTAAGCCAAGTGTGTGAATGTCACACACTTGTAGGTGTGTGAGTGTCACACACATGTAGGTGTGTGAATGTCATACACTTGTAGGTGTGTGAATGTCACACACTTGTAGGTGTGTGAATGTCACACACTTGTAGGTGTGTGAATGTCACACACTTGTAGGTGTGTGAATGTCACACACTTGTAGGTGTGTGTGTGTGTGGGGGGGGGGGGGTTATTCGTACACTTGGCGCCACTTAAACGTGTGAATATCCTCAAAAAATTCACACGTCTGAGTGGCCGAGTGTACTACGAATGAATTCTCTCGCACTCCTACAAGTTTGAGACATTCACACACATGGGTTTACAGTGAGGGTGCTGACCGTAAAGGCGCTGAGGGAAGTCCCACGGTTTAAAGGTGTGATACGTTTTATTTAATTATGTGACTTCGGTAAGTTCTGTTTGCAAAGTCCCAGAAGGTACTAATCTACTTCCAATGCCTTTTATATCACGACGCAATGTTGTTAAAGAAAATGAATGACCGCTTCCTGTTTAACGGTTCTCCCCAGCTTCCTTAAACAAGTCATATACGGGAGATTAAGTAGTGTCCCAAGGGCCGAGTTTCAGCGACAACGTGTCCTAAAAGGAGCGCTGTTTCTCTCTCGCTCTTCCGTCGGAAATCGAATCGAACTCGGATGAATAATAAAGACCGGCGGCACCAGCGCACTCTGTGGAGCGCTCTGGCTCACGGATCCGTTCCTCGACGCAGCGGGGCGGGGCGGGGCGGGGCGGGGCGGCCCGGGGTCGCGGCGGGTCGTGATGGGACGGGATCAAACAAGAAACGCTTCAGAAACGATCAAGCGTCTGACAGTTATTCGAAACGAACACGCGAGGAGAGTCTACTGCAATCTAAAGTGTTCGACTGGCACACATTTGCAAAGTGCTCAAAACAGTTCTAGATTAAGAGAGTCTTCATTTTTTATGCGAGGTAAAGTAAACTACCATGATGCACTACCGTAAATTGTACAACAGCGGCGGCGTTGGACACTTTTGTATCTTTCAAACTGGTCGGCATATTTTTTTTAATTATTTAGGTTACCATCTATAGGTGCTTCATATCATATTCAATATTTTTGTAAGTGTGTGTCCGTTGAATACTTCCTATGACAGAGCTGCTGCACAACCGTGAGGGAGGGACCAGGGCGTGGAAATACGAATCATTTGTTGATGAAAAAAGGAACACTTTGAAGAAAACTCCTCAGATTTTGAGGATGTCTCCTTAAAACATTATATCAGAGATTCCCTCAATTTTTTGGGCGAAGACTTTCTTAAAAATCTGAGAAGTCTCTCCTAGAATATCAGGGCGGTTTTTATATTCTCTCTCTTTTTTTTTTTACCGTAACAACATTCAGAGTCGTCCTCCCCGTGCGTCCGCCGGCAAAGTGTTCGCGGCCGGTATGACGCAGGCCACCACCGCGATGACCAAGATAACGACCTGCTTCTTTTTCTCGAAGTGATTTCCCCGTTGAGCCCCGCTCATCGATTACCTCCGGTTGAATTATGCAGCGCGCCGGGGCCCCGGGCCCCGGGCCGGACAGGGCGCCGACAGCAGCCGGCGGTGCGGGCCCAGAGAGGGCGAAACAACTTTGAATTTTGGTGTACACATTTAGTGAATTTTGGGGGAATTTTCGTGAATTTTTGGTGAATTTTTGTAAAGTTTTTGTGAGTTTTCACTTCAATTTTACCCGAATTATTGAACATTTTCCTACATTTTCCCGAAACTTTTCCCGAATTTTTTGTGATTTTTTTTTCTAATTTTTTCTGAATATTCCTAAACTACGAGGTGTACAAAACTTTCAAAGTTGTTCGCCCCTTGAGAGCCACAGCACGCGGGACACAAGAGTAGGCAAAGTAGCCTGCTGACGATCTGCCCCTACCTACTAGGCAATGTACAAGACAATGCGCTAAGATGTTGCCTTAGATGGCGGGTAAAAGTGCGTCCCGCTCTGCTCCTCTGTATTTTGGCAACGTTTTGCCTGTTTTTATTCTAACAACACTGCTACCGCCCCGCGTGTGCTTGATGCTGCCAGAAAGGTAGGCAAAAAAACCCAACAGCTGAGCTCATAGACGAAGCACATAGGTTGTCCGACCTCGTTTTGTCCGACAGCGGTATTTTTGCGGCCGCCACCGTCACACGTTTCTTTTCGTCCGACCTCATTTTGTCCGACCTGGCAGTCGGGGTGTCATAGTTATTTTTTTTTTTGTCGGACCTCGTTTTCTCCGTCCCCAACGAACCGTTAGAGTCGCCTGCTATCCTCTGCGATGCAGCTCGATTGTCCGACCTGATAATTTCCCCCAAATCTGAAAAAGTGCCTGGATTTTTTCCGACCTGCTTGTTTACACGGGTAAAATGGAGAAGGAATATGTATCATGGTCGGAGCATGCACCGAAAATTTGGTACAACGACTCAAATTCATTTTTTTTAAAAGATATTTTTTTAAAAAAATTGAAAAATTGGTAGGCCCCTACCTAACTCGCAACCTGCGAGCCCCGCCTGCTTAACTTCGGAGTTCTGATGGGATCCGGTGTGTTCCAGGCGACCGCCACCCCGCGGGCACGAGAAGTCCTCTCCACTTCGGGGAGAGTCCCCGCTTAAGGCTGGCGGCCTGTCAGGCCCGCCGTACTACCCTATTTAAACAGCGCCTTGAAGCCGTAGGTAGCATTTCAGACCAACGACTGGGCACCACCGGACCGCATGACCGGTCAGTGGGAGGTAGAGGCAAGGCAGGACGATAGAGGGGGAGAAAAGCAGAAAGAGAAGTTTTTGCGGAAGAGTAAGCGTACGGTTGGTTAGACCTGTACTGACCCGCTCCCGCACAGGTCATGGAAAAGCTGTTTACTAAGGAGCCAGATTCATAGGCCTTACTTCCCCACGAGGGACCACCCCCCGTGGCATGGGACGGAACTTCCTGACAACTCGCTTTCGCTGCCAGTGAAGAACCTACCTGGGAATTGAACCCAGGCCCCAAGTGCCGAGTCTCATGACACCCCGCGGCTTTCGTGGTACTAAGACCACTAGACCGTCGGCGATTCCACGAGGGAGCTCCGTTGAAATAGGGGGTTTGAATTCCACTCCAGGCCGCTGTCCTCGGAAAAATTTATATTTAGCAAGATTCGAACCTGGGTTCCGCGGATCGCGGGACAACACCGAGCCGGCACGGCTACGACGCCACGGTACACGTCGCCTGTCCACTAGGGGTGACGCTGCGAAGAGCCGTAGTCGCCGACGAACCTGTACCGGTGGCGTCATCAGGAAACCTGCTCTCCATTCAGCAACAGCCCAGCCGCGTGGCGACATTGGTATGCACATCGGCAGCGTTAATAGCACTGGGTAGGCAGACGTTCGAATACCAGTCACAATTTCTTTCAATATGGAGTGTGGATTTGTTTTGACTTCATCTATAAAACCTACTTTTTCTTTTTATCAACTGTACTCGCGTCCCTTCGGGCAACTGCAAAGAGACAAAGCTTCTTAAAGAAAAAGGGGGAAAAATAAGAAAGGAATTGTGACCGGTATTCGAACCTCTGCCTACCCAGTGATGTTAACGGTGCCGAGGTGCATACCAATGTCGCCACGCGGCAGGGCTGTTTTGGCTTGGAGAGCAGGCGCACTGATGACGCCGGCCGCGTGGCGACATTGGTATGCACATCGGCATCGTTAGTAGCACTGGGTAGGCAGAGGTTCGAATACCGGTCACAATTCCTTTCTTTTTCCCCCTTTTTCTTTAAGAAGCTTTGTCTCTTTGCAGTTGCCCGAAGGGACGCGAGTACAGTGGATAAAAAGAAAAAGTAGGTTTTATAAATTAAGTCAAAACAAATCCACACTCCATATTGAAAGAAATTGTGACCGGTATTCGAACCATTCTTTCTATATGGAGTGTGGATTTGTTTTGATTAATTTATGAAACCTACTTTTTCTTTTTATCCTCTGTACTCGAGTCCCTTTGGGCAACTGTAAAGAGGCAAAGCTTCTTAAAGAAAGAGGGGAAAAAAAAAGAAATAAATTGTGATTGGTATTCGAACGTCTGCCTATGCCGATGTGCATACCAATGTCGCCACGCGGCCGGGCTGTTGCTGCATGGAGAGCAGGTTTCCTGATGACGCCACCAGTACAGGTTCGTCGGCGACTACGGCTCTTCGCAGCGTCACCCCTAGTGGACAGGCGACGTGTACCGTGGCGTCGTAGCCGTGCCGGCTCGGTGTTGTCCCGCGATCCGCGGAACCCAGGTTCGAATCTTGCTAAATATAAATTTTTCCGAGGACAGCGGCCTGGAGTGGAATTCAAACCCCCTATTTCAACGGAGCTCCCTCGTGGAATCGCCGACGGTCTAGTGGTCTTAGTACCACGAAAGCCGCGGGGTGTCATGAGACTCGGCACTTGGGGCCTGGGTTCAATTCCCAGGTAGGTTCTTCACTGGCAGCGAAAGCGAGTTGTCAGGAAGTTCCGTCCCATGCCACGGGGGGTGGTCCCTCGTGGGGAAGTAAGGCCTATGAATCTGGCTCCTTAGTAAACAGCTTTTCCATGACCTGTGCGGGAGCGGGTCAGTACAGGTCTAACCAACCGTACGCTTACTCTTCCGCAAAAACTTCTCTTTCTGCTTTTCTCCCCCTCTATCGTCCTGCCTTGCCTCTACCTCCCACTGACCGGTCATGCGGTCCGGTGGTGCCCAGTCGTTGGTCTGAAATGCTACCTACGGCTTCAAGGCGCTGTTTAAATAGGGTAGTACGGCGGGCCTGACAGGCCGCCAGCCTTAAGCGGGGACTCTCCCCGAAGTGGAGAGGACTTCTCGTGCCCGCGGGGTGGCGGTCGCCTGGAACACACCGGATCCCATCAGAACTCCGAAGTTAAGCAGGCGGGGCTCGCAGGTTGCGAGTTAGGTAGGGGCCTACCAATTTTTCAATTTTTTTAAAAAAATATCTTTTAAAAAAAATGAATTTGAGTCGTTGTACCAAATTTTCGGTGCATGCTCCGACCATGATACATATTCCTTCTCCATTTTACCCGTGTAAACAAGCAGGTCGGAAAAAATCCAGGCACTTTTTCAGATTTGGGGGAAATTATCAGGTCGGACAATCGAGCTGCATCGCAGAGGATAGCAGGCGACTCTAACGGTTCGTTGGGGACGGAGAAAACGAGGTCCGACAAAAAAAAAATAACTATGACACCCCGACTGCCAGGTCGGACAAAATGAGGTCGGACGAAAAGAAACGTGTGACGGTGGCGGCCGCAAAAATACCGCTGTCGGACAAAACGAGGTTGGACAACCGATGTGCTTCGGAAAGTCGTTCACAATTACGAAACAGAGCCACAACCGTTAGCAATGAAAAGAAAACATTTTTAATGCCAGAATATTCTGTGTGGTTTTGTGTGTGTGTGTGTGTGTGTGTGTGTGTGTGTGTGTGTGTGTGTGTGTGTGTGTGTGTTTATTTTCTGAGGAATACCAGCTTTTCACGCTTTTCGCCACCTGTCATACCAAAGTTTGGCCTTCTCCTTTAAGAATGACAAATAATTTCGGCAGTTTTGAAGATAACTAAAATTTGGCGCGGATTGTAACAGTGAGGGTCTGACCGGTGGAGATGGGAGCTCCGAATGTCCTCGGCCGCTTCCTCCGGATGGACGTGATGATCATGACCGTGGACTCGTCCGCCGGGGGTCCGGCGAGCGCCCCCGGGTCCGGGTCCGGTCCGTGGTGGGGCCCCCAGCCTCGCGTCGTCGTGTGCCCGGGGGAGCCGCCCCTCGCGCCGTCCGCACGGGGGCGCCCCCCCGGACTGCGCCGCCGGCTCGGACGGCGACGTCGGCGTCCTCGTCCAGGACGCCGTTAGCCGAGGCGCGACTCCCTGCTCCCGCGAGTACGCGCCTGGCGGTGGGTCCGCTCGCCCGGTGTTGTGCGGCGGCGACCACGTGTGGGCGCGCAGCTGCGGCGGCGGCCGCTCGGCAGCGCTTTCCAACCGGAAGTGGCACACCGGACTTAACCGCCCCTAATGAGAGCGCACACGCACACACACACACACACGTGGCTAGGCCCGCGCCGTGGCCACCACCAATAAGACCTTGTGTGTCCGCCAGCGCGCGCGGCTCCCGGACACCTGTGTGTACCCCCGCGAGTGCACTCGTCGTCGCGAGCTCTGGAGGGCCGTCGTGCTCCACCCCGCCCCGCCCCGCCCCGCCCCGCCCCGCCCCACCCCGCCCCTGAGCAAAGCGCAACCCCCCGGGCCCCGGGCTGCCTTTCCATATCGCCCCCGGGCGATCACACTCCCGAAAAAGCCGATGGTCGGCCCGCGCGGGCCGAAGTACTGTGTGTGTGTGTGTGTGTGTGTGTGTGTGTGTTTTGAACGTCTGTCTCTGTCTATCTCCCACGTCCGTCCGGAGGTCCGAGTGTCGCGCTCATTTTCCCTCCCCGCCGCCTGCTCTGTCGCCATAGGTTCGACCGCGCGGGTGCGCGGGGCGTATCTGGGCGGCGCCGGCCCGGGAGATACGGGGGTTATGCGTGGCGTCGTCGTCGTGGACGTCATGCGGCTGCAGTGGCGTGTCGCGGCGGGGACGAGTCGCCGTCGCTATCGCGTCACCCGCGACATGATCTTGTACATGCCACGGCACTTAGGCACCCCAAGGACGAGCGCAGGCCGCAGGCGCGCAGGAGGGCCCGGCCCGCGCCCGGGTACTGAAAATGCCATGGCCACGTTGTGTGCACAAAAAACTTATTCGACATTCTTCTTGAATGCCATTTGTTTGTTTTTTAAATGTCAGTGTGCCACATTTTTTGGGGCTTCTCCGCTCCGGGAAGAATGGCGGAATTTGCTGCGCCAAAATTTTGGGATTCTGCTCTATGGAGTAGGCTAATGGGGGAGACAACTCTGAATTTTCGTGCACAAATTTTATCAATATTCGTAAATTTTCAGGATTTTTTTTTTTTTTTTTTTTTTTTTTTTGAATTTTTGGGAATTTTTCTTAATTACGAAGTGCACAGAAATCTTAGACTTGTTTTCCGCCCTCGAGTAGGTCAAATTTTGGCACGCAAATATGCCGAAGCATTTACAGTCTGGGGGTGGGGGGTATGGGTGAGGTACTCTGCCGGGGTGCACATGTTAAATTTTTAGTGGCGCGTTTGGTGGACCACTTGCTGAGGACAGTGGAAACGCGCATCACCGCATCACCCGCCCCGCCCCGCCCCGCTACGTCATGACGCACGCACATCCCCAGCCGCGCGAGTCGATTCCACATGATACATCGGCTGCGATGTGTAATTCACGAGCGGATAGAGATGTTCGAATGTGACAAGGTGAGAACACATACAAAAAAAAAAGCAATATGCCTCGTGCGCCGGAATGTTATTGGAAAACAAACACATCCCGAACCCTGCTTGAACTCTGATTTTCACGGTAAATTGCCATTAATTTGCAGATTATGTCAATTTACATTTAGGTAACTGACAGTAAACTCACATTCAAGACACCAATCGTTAATTAACATCTACGATATTCATTGTAAATTGCATCTTTGAAATCAAATTCCATTTGTTCTTTACGATGCCTCTTGAAAATTCACAATGTAGGAAGCGTCGAAAGGAAGTAAGAAGAATATAACCGGAGGGAGAGAGCGTGAGAAGGGAGGCTCCGAGGCTCCTAACTTACCCGCTACTCCTCGTCTCGCCCTCCCCCTCCACGGCTCTCTCCGAGGTGGATGAATGGGAACCGGTTTTGTTATTCTTATAATTCCTCTCGACGGTCTCTTATGAAATACCTTATACACAAATTGAATATCGTTTAAAAACGTCGAAATTTTAGAGTAAACAAAAATCACTGAAAACATGAAAGAAGAAAAAAAACAGCAACGGAAAGCGAAAACCGGAAAAGAAAACACTCATTGTGCTCGAAAAAAAAAAACATGGCAAAAATCTGCACATTTAGCGTCAACTTCCCTACTATTTCTAATCAGATTTTACGTTTTATCATTGTATTTTCGAAAAACGGTGCGTTAACCGTTGTTAAAACTGAGATTTTTCTCTCTATTTTTTCTTCTTTTTTCTTTCTCTACAGTGATTGAAATAAAATTCCGGGTGAGCTTACCGAAAGGCGTAGGAGAGGAGAACTCCCAGGGCCCGTTGCCCGTGGGGTGGACGCTGGCGCTGCGGGTCTTGGGCGTCCGCAGGCTCACCATGGAGCTGGGCGGCGGCAGGGTCGGCAGCAGCGGCAGCCCCAGGGCGCCCGGGGACACGCCGCCCGGCCCGGAGCCCGGCCCCCGCACCGCGCACGGCAGCGGCGTGTCGGGCCGACTCGCGCCCTCGCCGGTCTCGGGCGTCGCCACCTGCTCTGCAAAAAGTATAGCACACAGTCATACTGACGCTAACGTCACGAGTTTTACATATGTTCTACACGGAAGAAAATGCTCAGGCGCGGTTTTAAGTCGAGCTGACGGGAGGGGCGGATCGGCTGACCGGGGTAATTGCCTATATACAGGGGTTTTGTACCTCGAATTGCCTACTTACAGGCGGATTTGGGGGCTGACCGGGGGGGGGGGGAATCGCCCCTTCGCCCCCCCGCCATAAAACCGCGCCAAGAAATGTTTAGTTGTGCGAAGTAACGTTTGAGTTGGTTTCGACCTCACTAAAACTTCACTAACAGACGAGGGGTCGTCAACTGCCTTTAGCCGTGTACGGAGGTATATTGGTATTATCAGTAATATCAGAGTAATATTGTAATATTGTAGGTAATATGTGTAATATTGATGTAATATTGGCAAAAATATGGGTAATATTGAAGTAATATCGGGGTAATATCAGTTTCGTGTACGGAGGAATATCAGAGTTGACGACCCCTTGCTAACAGACGACATATTCATAATACGATCGATTTTATCAGAATGGATTATTTGTGATCCATATGATGATTGCACAAAATTATCCGTAAGCGAGTCCGTCAGGAGATGAGAGTGCAGAGGGATACAGACAGAAGATCTCGGGCGAGGCTCTTTGTCGACCGATTGCGAACACCACCCAATATACTTGAAGCAAGACCCGGAGACTTGAAATTATCAAGTACCTGGGTGCCTGAATATTGGATTTTTTAGGATATTCCATCAGAGGAAAAAAAATTGTAAAATCCCTCGCATTCACTGGAAAAACAAAGGTGCTAAACTAGCACCTTTGCAGGGGTGCTACAGTAATTTTGAGTTAAGTGCCTTTGCTAAAGAAATTTTGACTTTAGTGCCTTTTAGAAAAGCACTAAGGAGGCCTAAATGTGTTAAAAATTCGTGCCTTTAGCAGTTTTGGTACCTTTGTAGAAGCGCTAATCCTTTATAGCACCTTTTAAATGTGCGAGTTAGCACCTTGGTTTTTCCGGTGTTTACACTTGGGTTAGATTTCGCAAATAATTACCGACAATGAAGGGCAGGCGGGCGTTGTACTCGTCGTACAGCTCCCGCTCGTCCGCGCGGGTGGTGCTCGTTGAGCTTGGCGGCCGCTCGCTGCTGTGCGAGAGAGACCGCTGCGCTTCCCTGGAAAAATGCACTAGTTTTTTAAGGCTTGGAAAAACTTGAAAATTTTCGTCTTTGCCCTTTTTTCCAGTTGGCGATGATGTCACTCGGTGACAAAACCGTATAATTGCAAAGCATAATGACGGTTCTCTTTACAACTTTCTTGAGTGAAACAGAAAAGAAAAATTACAAAATGCGGAGAATTTAGTTATTTGAAAAATTATTAAAGAGTAAAAAATTACGTTTTCTCTTCTGTTTATTTTCCAGCCCATCCAAGCTTTTTGGCTTTTAGTTCGCCACCACTGTGAAAACCTTGCGAACGATGGTAGGCGTGCTTTCAAATCGCGCGAAAATAACGAATTGCGAACGAATTCCTTCGTTTAGCAAACGAAAATTCTTTCCCAGTTGCAGACAACTTTCTCTGAATAAAGCCTACGAAGCAGTCAAATCCCTTCTCCCGCAAGGATTTATCGGCTCGCACACTTCCCCTTATCGTGCGGCTCCTAACACACGGAGAAAAAAGATTAGCTGTAAATATGGACAGCTAACTTTCGGAGCTAGCTAAAGATTAGCTGAGATTAGCTAATAATAGCTAAACGTTTGGCTATGCAACGAAAAGTTTTGGTAGTACAGCTAAGTCAGCTGCATAACTAAAAAAAATAGCTATACGTAAATAGCTAACATTTTAGCTACGCAGCTAATTTTCTCTGTGCGTGAGGCTTACAGCGTCCACCTGCGCTCCTCGCTGGGGGAGCTGCTCGGCGTGGTCGGCGGCCCCTGGAGCTGGTGGCTCCCGGCCTCCGCCTCATGCAGGCCGCTCGTCACGGCCTCGGCCAGGTCGAGCTGCGCCTGCGTCGCCGTGTCCACCCGGGGCGCCGCCTCTTCACCCACGACCTCTGCCAAGCGACTCGGAGGCCTACACGTGAGGTGGAGCGAGGCAGACAAACCAAAACGATCAAAATTGGACCATCATAAGTTGTTGATTTTTTTTTATTTTTTTTTTCATATTTCTTTTTATGGGTAAGATGAAGTAGGAAAAAAAGACTTTAAAAAAGGAATAGTATACACCATTGATATTTTCTTGTCTATTGTTTTTCATGGGAGAGATGAGGTAGAAAAAAAAATAAAGATTCGAAAAAATTAATAAGATAAACAAATTTTTCCCCTCATATTTTTTTTGAAATTTTTCAAGTTTTATCAGCCCCTTTTGGCCTCTTTACCTGGAGGTCGGCCTCGACGACGGCCTCGAGGTGGACGGCCTCAGCGAGGGCGGGCGCGGGGACAGGCGGCGCACCGGGGACTGCGGGTGCCTGCCGGAGTAGGCCTCGCGCCGCTCCGGGTCGGTCGGGCTCCGGGCGGGCAGCGACGGCCGCCTCCGGGACCGCGCGTACTTGCTGTTCGCGTCCGGCGCGGTCGCGGTGTCCCACTCGGGCGGCGTGCGCGTCGCCCATGTCGCGGAGGAGAACGGACCCCCGACGCCGGGCCCGGGCCCGGGCACCAGGGTGCCTGTGGCAGAGGGAACGAGGCTCCATCAGCGAGCTGGAAACAGCTCGGAATTTTTAGTGAACACTTTTTATTAGTTTTCGTGAATTTTTGTGCGTTTTCGTGAATTTCTGTGAATGTTTATAGATTTTTTTGTGAATTTTCACACGAATTTCACACATTTTTTTGTTGCGAATTTTCCGGAATTCTTCGTGATTTTTTGCACTGTTAAATTCCCACAAAGACTTTAAAAGCTTTGCATCACTTCGCAATTGCAAAGAATTGCTTCGCAATTACAACGAAATGCTTTGCAAGTTGCAAAGCTTCAAAATACTTTGCAATTTGCGAAGCATTTGCGAAGCATTTCCTTGTCGGAATTTGACAGTGTGTGATGGACCCCGCGACCGACAGTCAACGATTGCAGCGCAGTTTAAAAATGGGAAGGTGTCGGGGCGGGGAGGACTGGATTTTGAATGGTTTTCAAGCTGCTTCTCATGGAATCTCCTTGAAGATGAGAACAGTTGTTGATACCTCTCTCAAGTCAAGAAGTATGCGTCCCGTGGCTGCGCTCCGCACGCAGCTTCAAGATTAGGCTTTACGAGTTCAAGCGAGGGGTTGGTTGATCACTTGGGGCTGGAGAGTACTCATGAGTACGTGAGGAGTACAGAGGTACATTTGAGATTTCGTGGGACAATTCATTTTCTTTTTTTCATCAATATTGATGAAAACGGGGGTTTAAATTATGAATAAATGACATTCTTGAACAAAACTTCAAACATGTATGGCTGACGTTTCAAAATTTTGACTCAAAATAATTGTCGCTGAGTACACATGAGCACAGCCTGATGTGTACCATGTGTACACTATGGAGTCCAAGAAGTGCTTAACCTTAACCCCTCCAGTCCAGCCGGTTGCCTCGGCGCACGAGAGAGGCTTCCATTCCCGAGGAGGTGCGTGATTTCGTCTCAGACTGCCACGTATCTCTCGCTCAGCAACGTTTCATCTAGGATGTCCTTCCGGGGGAACCGGGTCAGGTCAGCCGAATGTGGGATGAGGATCGACGTATCGAGCGGGACGGCGCGGCGGGCGGGCTATGGTCAGGGCCTATGGGCCGGGCCGGGCACGCCGCGGCCGGGGTCAGGACGCCGCCAAAGGACTATACCGAACCAGGAGGAAATCGGTGCACCATAGGCAAATAATTGGTTCGGTATCCCACAAGAATTCTTCCTTTCTCGAGATCTCTTATTGAGAAAAATCGACCTTTTGTTTCGTTTCAGTGTAGGAGTGCTGGCTGGGGGTGGCAGGCGGCGGCGCGGCGTGCTCGTAAGACACACGTTCACAACAGGTGGCAGCGGGGCCGTGTCCTGGAGGCGCGCGGGGATCCTGGGGGCGGGGGCGCGGCGCGGCGGATAAGGACCTTCAGACTTCAGCGCGGGCGGGGCGGGGCGGGGCGGGGCGGGGCGGGGCGGGGCGGGGCGGGGCGGGGCGGGGCGGGGCGGGGCGGGGCGGGGCCGGCACGCCATCCCCGTACCATTCCGCTCCGCGCCGGCAAGGAAGGGCCTTTAGGGGAGGGGGAAACAGGAGGCCACGTGGTCCTCGCCAAGGGGGTGACCTGCACGCGGGGGGCACACGCTCTCTCTCTCTCTCTCTCTCTCTCTCTCTCTCTCTCTCTCTCTCTCTCTCTCTCTCTCTCTCTCTCTCTCTCTCTCTCTGTCTCTCTGTCTCTGTCTCTCTGTCTCCGTCTCTCTCTCCCCAGAGTACATAACCAGCAGAGCATAGGCAACCAGCTGCACCCATGTCGAGCCATGGCGTGCATCACTTTCTGCCTATCCAGGCGCCCAATCCCCACTTTTAGATCACAGTTCTCTCTTTTTATTTGGTAACATAAGGTGCCCCCACAATGAACTCATCGGGAGGCGACGGTACGAAATTTTGTGGGTACCAGGAATTATATTCCTGCTTCTCCCCGCGCTTGGGCTCTCCGGGTAGGCCACCACCTTCACACGAGTGGTTGGCGGGCTGGCCTATCCAGTTTGTCGCAGGCGTTCCTCCTCGGTTACGGCCATTGTGGGAGCGCCAATATAATAAATTTCTCCTCGACAATAAAAAATTATTTCAAACCAATTGTAAACCAAATTCCCCCAATAAATACTTGTAGAAACAAGAAAACAACCTCTCTCTCTCTCTCTTACTATTTTCTATCCCGCTGCATTACTCTCTTCTTCCCTTTTTATTATTTTTCTGAAATTATAAACCTCAACAGATCCGTGCGTTGCTTTGGGCCGCAGGGACGTGGCGAGAGCAGCGGCTTCGCGTCGGTTCAACTCCTCAGTCAACAGAATTTTGTCAAATTGGCATCATTTGATGTCATAGTCAAAATTTCGTTATTTTGGTGGCAATCTTTGATGCCACTTTGACTTTGACTTATCAAGTGACATCATTTGACATCGAAATGGTGTCAAAGGTGGCCACCAAAATGACTAAATTTATAGACAAATGACATCAAACATGTCGATTTGACAAAATTCTGTTGACAGGGTCGCGGATTTCGCGGGCGTCGTCGTCAGCGTCGGAGGTCGCCGTGACATTTCGGCGGCGATTGCGAGTCGCGGACGGCTTGACCCATCAGGTTTGGGTGCGGGGTTGAGGGGGAGGGGGCGCCGGCCGGTCTGACGTCATCAGCCAACAGTGACGTCGTTGTCCGGCAGAGAGGGTCGATTCTACTCGTGTGCGTGAGCGAGGGTATGCACCAGGTGGTGGGTGGAGCGGGGTGGTGAGGCGGGGCGGGGTGGGTCTCGGGAGTAGGTGCGCAGACATTTACCGAGCCTTAACCAAACTCAACGACTATAGCGTAGTGTCGGGTCGGGGGTCAAAGGTCGGGCCGGGCTGTTGACCGCACAAGGGGCGACCATCTCGAAACGATCTTGTACACACAGAAATACACGCGTGTTTCGAGGGATATACAAAAAAAAACACAAAAAGTGACAAGGTAATTAATGAGAATACACTAAGTGATTCATCAATGCACTTGTCAATAATACAAGAAAAATACTGAAAAATTCACGAGAAACTCAAAAAATACAATCTAAGTGTATTCATTGAAGCTTAAAGAATGCACCTAAAATCAAATTCGATACCTGCAATGGAAACACACGCACTTCTGCGCGGCCCGATGGAAAACTAGTATTTCCGTAACACCTGAGGCAAAATCCATTGTTTATCTGCGGGCGTTCAGGCAAGAACGGCCTTCTACCTTTCTTCTTTTAACCAAGAAACTACGTCAAGGTGCTCCCACAATGCAGGGTCCTTCACGTCACGTCACGTCACGTCACGTCACAAAGCACGACTCTCGGGCCATATGTCGCATTACTCAGAGTGATCATAGCTACTCCAACAGCGTACAATAAAGAAAATCAACATTCGTGAAAGAGAGAAAGCGAAATATAGCGCGGTATGAGAGTTGTGATCAGTAAAGTGACGTGAAGTGACATGAATTAAGGTTCCGACATTGTAGGAGCACCTTCAGTCTGTTGTTGCGTGGGGTGCTCTCTTAAGAGACAGGCAGACACATACGTATGTTTTCCCCGTGCCTTGAATGGTGCACACACAATAATACTCATACAAACAAGTCAAGTGCGAAAAGGCAAGGGGTATTGCTAGTCGAATGGGGCGCGGTCCTCCGGCAGCAAGGAGTATTTGCACAGTGATGTTTGAGTGCGTCCGGGCGGCCCGCGGCCCGCCAGCTCCCCAATGTCACAGGGATATGAGCGGGGGGTATCGATTTCCTATAAAGCCAGTCGGACCTGAAGGGAGAAAACGCATCGGAGGGCGGAGGGTGGAACAGCGATAGGTGGTTAAGGTGCCACACACCTGTCAAATGGGAGGGTTTCGGAAAAAGAAAAGTCATGCACTGCAAATGCAACAGTCGGATGTCTCATCTAAAAATAGGCCTAAAGCGAGATTTTGCTCTGTGAGCTCTCATGATGCGGTGTGAGCGTAGTTTTGGACACGTTTTCTCTGCAAATCCAAGTGACGAACTGTTCGACAGTTATAACTGTAGAACTAAAAAGTTCTGCAGTTGCAAGTGCACCTTTCTGACTAAGATGGAAAATATTTTTTCCGAGGACACCATCATCGTCTTGAAATTCTCTTTCAAACGAGTATATGGTTGATAGGGTTGCGGCTTAAATTGAAACGGGTACGCAAAAGAATACGAATTCCCAAAATTTCATTTAAGGACTCGTAGCCGTTTCAATTTAAGCCGCAACCCTATCAACCATATACTCGTTTGAAAGAGAATTTCAAGACGAAGATGATGGTGTCCTCGGAAAAAATATTTTCCATCTTCGTCAGAAAGGTGCACTTGCAACTGCAGAACTTTTTAGTTCTACAGTTATAACTGTCGAACAGTTCGTCACTTGGATTTGCAGATTATGCACTCTAAATCTTCTACAAATGTTTTTTTTTTCCGTGTGATACAAAGAATTCTGTGCAGCCGTAAATATACAGGAAATTTCCATGTACAGTGTGGCTTACCTACCCCGCTCTTTGCGTAAGTGTGTAACGCCATTCCACTTCAGCTGAGCGAGGGCAAGAGGTGAGGTATGGAGCGCCCCCTCACGCCTACGTTCAGCTGAAGTAGAATGGGTTGCATACTTACGCGAAGAGCGGGGTAAGTGAGCCAACCTGTACTACAAAAGATTTTCCTTTGTATTTCAGAGATTTTTCTTTGTATATGACAAAGATTTTTTTTATTACAAAAGGAAATTCTGCTGTGTATTACGGTTTACAAAATCCCTTGTAATATTACAAGAATTTTCTTTGTAAGGATTTACGAGTATGATGCGACCTCCTATGCGTAATGCCATGTACTCTCTGCTGCCCGCGAACTGGGCACATTAACAAACGTGACACCTGTCGCATTAGTTTTTTCAGTGTAGAACGAGTTATCCTTCCCTTCGTGTGGTCTCTTGGTGTGATCCTCGAGAGCGCGGACCGACGCCCAGGCCCAGGTCGTGGTTCAGCTCCAAACATTTGGTCTCCATAGGCATTAAATTAGCTCGGACCCGTTTTAGCTCTTATTTTGCGTTGTTATGTTTCGGACCGCTATCTATGAGAGGTTTTTTCCCCTCAAAACTAACAAAAACTGCCCCATTTGACGCATTGTCCCGGCGATCCGCTGAGTTCACCCTGGCGGTCCTGGTCCTCTGCCGTGGTACATAAACTGCCCCATTTGACAGACTGCCCGTGCCCGCTGTGCTCACCCTGCCGCTCCAGATTCTCGGCCGTGGTGTAGACACTGCCCTATTTGACGGACTGTTCGTGGTAATAAAATAAAAATACTTCTCCATTTGACGGACTGTCCCTGCCCGCTGTGCTCACCCAGCCGGTCCAGGTCCTCAGCCATGGTACAAACACTGCCCCATTTAACGGACTGTCCGTGCTCGCTGTGCTCACCCAGCCGGTCCAGGTCCCCAGCCATAGTACAAACACTGCCCCATTTGACGGACTGTCCGAGCCCGCTGTGCTCACCCAGCCGGTCCAGGTCCCCAGCCATAGTACAAACACTGCCCCATTTGACGGACTGTCCGAGCCCGCTGTGCTCACCCAGCCGGTCCAGGTCCTCAGCCATAGTACAAACACTACCCCATTTGACGGAGTGTCCGAGCCCGCTGTGCTCACCCAGCCGGTCCAGGTCCTCAGCCATAGTACAAACACTACCCCATTTGACGGAGTGTCCGAGCCCGCTGTGCTCACCCAGCCGGTCCAGGTCCTCAGCCATAGTACAAACACTACCCCATCTGACGGAGTGTCCGAGCCCGCTGTGCTCACCCTGCCGGTCCAGGTCCTCAGCCATAGTACAAACACTGCCCCATTTGACGGGCTGCCCGAGCCCGCTGTGCTCACCCTGCCGGTCCAGGTCCAGGTCCTCGTTCATGGCGGGCCGGGTGGGCCCCGCGGGGCGCGCAGGGCCCCGTCGACCCCGGCGTCACCTCCAGGACGCTGCTGCTCAGCGCCCCGCGGCCGCCGCAGCCCGGGAAGCGCCGCCCCGCCTCCCCTCGCCGGTATCCTGGCCGAAACGACGACGACGTCGAGGCCGTCGGCCACGTGCCGCTGCCGTGCGCATGTCGTCCTGGGCGTTGGTGATCTCCTCTTCGAGTCTTCGAGTACCCCTAACCGCACACACACACACGCGCGCGCGCGCGTGCACACAGACACACGCACACTCAGCAGGCAGAGCGCGCGTTATTCGCGTTCGCCGCGGAGCTTCGGCCGGCCGCCCCGAGCCTCCGGTGCTGGACAGCAATTGCCGATACGACCCACGACGGCCTCTTCGCAGTGGGACAGTTCTCCGGCGCTCCTCCCCCTCCGGCTCTCCCCCACCCCTAACCCCCAGCCCCCCACCCCCACCCTGCCTACCCGCCTACCCCCTCGCGCGCGCGCTGGGAACGGCCACCCTGCCGGCCACATCGGTCCCCCGGCCGGCCCCGCCCCGCCCCTCTACACCTGTTTGCATTTAATGGGGACACTCGGAACCATCCCCAACCAGACCTAACATTGTGCTTGCGCGCCCACCCACCCGCGTACGGCTGCTATGTGAGCCTACACTGTTAATTACTCATACGCAAAGAGATGACGAGGAAACGGGTCCTCCACTTCGCTCCATAAAACGATGGCAAAGGATCGCTGTTAGATAATACCGCCAAAACAATGACTACTTTGTTGGGGGAAAAAAGGGAAAACTTATAGAGTATTTTGCGAACACAAATTCTGCAGGGGCCGTTTTGCTTCCCTCAACAAACGATATAGTTCTTGGCTTTACGTGAAAATTTGACACGGAGCTTGTAGTAGAAGTGCTGAAATTACTGAAAGTACGTATCAACGTGTAATCGAGCAGCATAATGTGCTGTCGGAAATTGGCAAGGTATTTTGTAATTTGTTTATTATCTACCAGTTTACAATGTGTAAGCTACTTGACATACACATTGTAAACCAGCATAGATTTACGGTGTCTGTTGCATCGAGAAACCCAGAGCGCGCCGAGCGCATTGTCAGACGAGTACACTTTTGCGAGGCAGGACCTTCCAGCCGGAACATTCTCCCATCCCGATACCTCTTTTATTTTCCGGCTCGGGGGGCGGGGTGGGGAGGGGCGGGCGAACAACAACAGCAGCAGCAGGGGCCTGTAGTGCCAGTAGTGCCGTCGGGGTCGATACCGTCCCGTCCCCGATCTGTTCTGGTCAGGCTGGCCACCACACGTCGCTACTTGCCCCACTGACATTCAACGCCATCACCCGTCCTCGGCTCTTCCTCAGAGACAGAGACCGCTAGCGGGATGAGGAGAAAGATGGGGTTGTTCGCCGCTCGCAGAGAGGAGGGGGCAGGGGGACGAGAGAGGATCGCTCACACAAAATGTGCACAATATTTTTTTTTCCCCATTTTTTGTTTTAAATACTTTTGATTTGTCATGACCTAAACTTCGGTCACACTTTACCATGCGAAACTCCCGAGGGGGGTGGGGGTGGGGGGGGTGGGGGGGGGGTGGGTCACTACAAAAAATCTTTGTACAGCCCCCAAAAAATCATTTGAAAAAAAAAATCAATATAAAATCAAGTAGAAAGTTGCATAAAAATCCGAAAAATCGAGAACAAATGAACCCAAAACTGAGAAAAATGGGAACAAAACAAGAAAAAAAACAATTTTTTTAAAAAGTAACATATTATTTCTTTTCTATCTTGGGAAAAATCAAAAGAAAACTCAAAAAATAAAAAAATTTAAGAAAAAAAATTAAAAAAATCATTGTACAAGTTTTATATGAGTGATCCCCCCCTCGGGAACTCCCCAGGGCGTTACATGCGCCCGTGTGACGCATGTCACGTTAGTTTTGCCAGTGGAAAACATTAAAATTAGAGGAGGCGGGACAAGCTCCGTGTTCAAATCGCTTTCCTCGTTTATTTTACCTTCCTACCTCCTACGTCAAACTTGCTAACGCCCCCGTTACAGTAGCCGGGAAGTCGTCTCTCTCTCTCTCTCTCTCTCTCTCTCTCTCTCTCTCTCTCTCTCTCTCTCTCTCTCTCTCTCTCTCTCTCTCTCTCTCTCTCTCTCTCTCTCTCTCTCTCTCCCTCCCTCCCTCCCTCCCTCCCTTTCTCTCATTATCTTACTCTCTCCCTCCCTCTGCCCCCTCCCCTCCAAGTGTACACCATCCATTCCTCCCACGGTTGAGAGTCCTGCGACAGAAATAGACTCCTGTGCGGCGGAAAGGTCGAGGCATTGACATCGACACCACGCAGCGCGACAGAGAAATAGAACATCATCATCGTGGTCAATGGTCAGGTGAATGTTCAGGTCAACACTGTCGGCGCACTTTATTCCCGCAATAGCATCCACAACAAAATAACTTACATAAATTACTTTTAAAAATAGAAATAAATAAAGGGAGAGGAACAAATGATACAAGCGAGGCTCCGCTGCCACCGATGGTGACACGTTGCCACAAGGGTTACCGCGATAAATTCCGCGCAATGAACGCTGCGGCAATTCGCCAAATAAAACGATCCAACCGCTCCATTTCTCATAGTGACTGGCCCCTGAAGGGAACCCCGCTAAAATACTCATTATTGAACACGAAAAATATTACTCGCGAGTTACTCGCAAATACTCGATCGCCAATTCTCTCGGGGAAAATAATAATAATAATAAAAAAAAACATCCATGATGCTAGCCAATACTCGCGAAACTCTTTGAGCACCATCTTGGGAGATTGCGGGGCACCGCTCGCTGGCCCCTCGGCGCCATCTGCCGAGCTGGTTCTCCATACTGTCACTTCTGGAACACGGTAAAAACAATGTCTTATTTTCTGAGGGAAAACGGAAAACTTCGAGGCGCCCCGTGACTTTGAGGAAAACTCCTCTGATTTTTAGTTGGTCCTCTCCAAAAACTGAAGGAAATTTTCCCTCATTTTTTTAAAACAGGAAACTTCCTCAAAATCTGAGGAGTTTTCCTCGAAGTCATGCAGTCCCACCAAAGTTCACCGTTTCACCACAAAAGTTCAGACATCGATTTTACCGTGAAACAGCAGACTGAAACGTGCCGGCTTCAGCGAGTTTCAGGCGGGAGCGTCCGTGCAAGCGAGCTGCCGGTAGGCGAGGCTGAAGCCGCGGCCCGTCAGGTTGCCGTTGGTCCTCACGGGCAGCACGAAAGGGCCGCTCCCGCTGTCTGAAAGGAATAAGGGCAAAGAGTAGAACACAGAACATGACAGCAGACCCAAATGTGAGAACAGACACACGTGTAGGTGTGTGAACTTCCGCAAACTTGACACAGTCAAGGTATGAGTTTTCCTTGAAGTTCCACACACTTGGAAAGAGCAAAGGTATGGATGGAGGAGGGAAAAAAAACTCTGAAAATTGAACGCACCTCAGATTTAAAAAATTAAAAAAAATCTACGAAGTTGACAAAAATTTTTGGGAAAAACTGCCAAAAATTAAGGGGAAAAACTGCCAAAAATTAAGGAAAAAAATGGACAAAATTCAGAAAAAAAAAAGTAGAGAAAATGTGAAGCCCACACTGCCAAAATACATGAGCAAAAAAATTCTAAAAATTCATCAACATTAAGGAAAGTTTACCAAAATTCACTCGATTGCACGCTTCAGTTCAGAGTCCCCCCGTGCGCCGCTACCTGTGACGGGGCTGTTGTGCGTGTAGTCGGGGTCGACGGAGGCGTCGTTGAGCCGCTCCCCGCACAGCCTGATGCCGTTCAGGACGATGTAGTCGCTGGGGCAGTTGAGGACCTCGGCGCCGGCCTGCCCCGGAGGGATGGTGGGAGCGCCGTCTGGAACACCAGGAGGGGAGTCATCGGACAGCTCAGCTCAGATCACCGCGACAGTCTCGAACGGGCAACTTCCGGGTTGACTTGAACGGGAGCGGACCACAAGAGCTAAAATTCACAAGAGCTACAGCCACAAGAGCTAGAGTGGGGCTAGAGTTCACAAGAGCTACAGTTCACAAGAGCTACAGTTCACAAGAGCTAGAGTTCACAAGAACTAAAAGTCACAAGAGCTACAATTCACATGTCTGTTCACAATTTACAAACAGACACTGAAAACAGTGAACGGCCGTGAACTATACGAAATTAACTGTAAATCTACAAAGACATTTTTTACAGAGTAGCATCCTTACCCTGGTCCTCGTTGAGGAGTTGGAAGGGCGCGGTGGTGCCGTTGGAGGTCTCCGTCGAGTACGTGACGCTGCAGAAGCCGGCCTCCTTGCGGATACAGACGGCGTAGTTCAGGTTGTTCTGCGTGGAGGAACATGTTTGAAACGTTATAATGACCGAACAGCGTTTAGTAGTGTCCTCTCTCTCTCTTATGGCTGTTACCCTTAAGTGCGACAAGGACTGAGTGACAAAACCACTTTGCGGATTTTTTTTCTTAACTTTTTCTCACTTCCGGTCAAAGATTCAGCAAAATAAGCTTTATTTAAAATTATTATTTCTTTCTTTTTTTTTAGATTTTTGGAGACGCAAAATGATATGCCTAAGCAAGGGGTCGTCGACCTCGATATTCCTCCGTACAATGCCTTAGATACTTAGTGAATATTGCTTATATTACTCATAACACTACGAAATAAATATTATACACATCTTTCTTGATTTACTCAGTCAATATTTGCACTTTGCTTTAAATTTCCAATATTACTTGAAGTACTGAATTTCGTACACGATGAAAATGACGACCCATTACACTGTTAAACCAAGTTTGCAACTGATCAACACTTGTAAGAGAGCAGCTTCCAGTCTAACACGTACAAATTAATGTAAAACTCGGCTGGTGCTATTGCAAGCGTCACACTCGCCAGTTGCACATTTGTAAGTGTTCAACTCGACAGTTGTGCACTTGCAGGTGTTCAACAAAGGAAGTGTTGCACGCGGCAGTTGAACACTCGCGGGTGCACATGCACAATTGTAGAGTCGAACACTTACAAGTGTACAACTGGCGAGTTTGATACTCACAATTTCACAACTGCTGACTTTTACTCTTGTACGTGTTAGACTGGAAGTTGCACACTTACAAGTGTTGGGCAGTTGCACTCTTGATTTAACAGTGTATACATAAGTGCAGCTTTTTTTTTTTGGGGGGGGGGGGGGGGTTCTTTCTTCTTTCACCATGCTTCTTACAGTGTAGGAGCCGGAGAGGTAGCCGAAGGACTGGAGGCGGCCGGCGTGGCCGGTGTGGTACTGGAGGCAGCCCGGGGGGGCGGCGCCCTCCTCGCGAGCGCGCAGCTGCGTCAGCCGCACCACCCAGCGGCGGCCCCCGGGGGCGGGGGCGGGGGCGGGGGCGGCAGCGGGGGCGGCGGGGGCAGCGGCGGGGGAGCGCCACTGCACGCCCAGGCGGACCGCGCCGCCAGCGCCGCCCACCTGCACGTACACTGAAACCGGGAGACACAGGGAGGGTCATCGAGGAGCAGCGAGCAGCCCGCGACAGTCTCGAACGGGTTAACGTCCGGGTCGTCTACTCTCGACGGTGGTTCGAGGTCACTTCGAAAAATAATTGTGCAGCGCCCCCACAAAGTCATTTAAAAAGTAAATTTTTGAAAAAGCAAGAAGAAGAAGAAGAAGAAAAATAAGAAAACTTTTATGCTTTTTCAAAGTAGAAGGGCGGGCTAAAAACGGGAAAATTCGACAGATCGAGAGAAAAACAAATGGACAAAATAACGAAACAAAATTGGAAAAAAAAGGAAAAATAAATGGGGGTAAAATATCAAAACTTATCAAAACGTAAAAGATATATTTTCCTTATTTTTTTTCCTTTTTTTTAAAATCAAAAAGTGGCGCTTACTGTGCTGGCCGGTGTTCGTGCCGCAGAGCGCGGGCGTGGGCGCGTTCCTGTCGGGGCTCACGATCACGAAGCGCTCCTCGGCGCAGGTGCCGTCCGTCGGCGCGGCCAGCTCGAAGTGCAGGAAGTCGAGCCGCAGCTGCGTCACCTCCGGCCCGATCTTCTCCACCGTCAGGAAGCAGTTGAAGTAGCCGTCCGCGGCCGGGCCGACCTCCGCCGACGGGGAGCTGACGAAGTACGTCGAGTTGTGCCTCGTCGTGCCCCCGCAGGTCTTCTCGACTGCCAAGCACACCGGCCTCTTTTTAATAATGAAAACTTAAGCAAAACTTCCTCGCTGCAACTTTAAGCGGAGTTCAAAAGTATGTGCTGCTCACTTCACTTGCAGGTGAGTTAGTTTTCCCTAAGGGGTGGCCAACTCCAGAAAATCGTTAGCACAGAAATACACACGTATTTCTAAGAAAATCCAAAAAATGCTAGACTTTTCAGGGGAAAAGAATTTTAAAAATTAAATCCCTGGCTTTTCAGGTGGGCGTTGGCAGGTAGGAGGAGTACCCCTGGTACCGCGCGGTGCCATTTTCCGGTTGAGAACCTCCAGGCTGCAGCGAGGTGCCTATCGCCCGTCCACTGGGCGCCTCTGCGCCTCTGCCTCACCTCCGCCGTCACGCTCCCCGGCGCCCTCATGCTCCCCGCCGCCCTCATGCTCCCCGGGCCGTGGCGGCGCGCGCGCGGGGGACACGAGAGCGAAAGTCGAGTCATTTTCTACGTTTTTTTAAATTCTGTTTTCTCCACGACATTTCTAATTACCCGTGACTACAGATACGACCGAGGCCCCTGGTAGCTTGCGGGGTGGTAGCAGGCGCGGTTAAAGGGGGGGGGCAATTGCCCCCCCCCCCCTTCGGTCCCTAGATAGACGCCTGGAAAGTAGGCAAATAGTGCGGCAAAACCCCTGTATGTAGGCAACCTGGGACCTGGGGTGCGCCGCCCCCCAGGTGCCAAAAATAACAGAGCCTAAATTTCCAAGTTTCTTCGAAAAAAAAAAAAAAAATCCCGTTAACACTAATGATAATCACTGGAAATCAGTAATCGGTAATCATAAGTACGGACGGTCCTCAAGAGTGACGAACCATTCGGGTCGGGAGTTTCCTATCCGCAAGGGGTGGGTGTGGGTGGAACCGGGGAGGAAATAGAAACAACTCTGAAATTTTTGTACACCTCGTAATTCAGAAAAATTCTGAGAAATTCGGGAGAATTCAAATGCCTTAATAAAGATTCAGAAAAATACTCAAATATGTGGGTAAAATTCAAGTAGAAATTTAAAAAAAAAAATCAATAAAAATTCACTAAAATTTATGAAAATTCCTATACTTTCACGAAATTTGTACACGGAAATTCAGAGTTGCTTATTCCCCCTCGGACGGAGCACTTACACAGGCAGCAGACGCCGTAGCCCTGCGCGCAGGCGCCGCCCGGGTGGCCCCCCAGGGAGCGGCACTGCAGGTGGTGGTAGCACGTCCCCGTCAGCCCCACGCCGGGGGACTCGCAGGCGTCGTTTGGGAACTGGACCACCGTGAAGAGGTTCAGGACTGCCCACAAAAGTATTCACGATTAGGTGAGCTAGAGGCTTAAATTAGCGGTAGTAGGCTGACTGCAAGGTCATTGTCGCAGCAGCAGCGGGAGCTACTCCGGGGGTCGCGAACTTTACTCACACTTCGCAATCTTCTCGCGGAGCTTGTCCTTCTTGCTGAGCTGCCAGCGCGCGGCGGCCGGGAGCACCACCCTGGTGCCGGCTGCCGCGGGCGGCTGCGGCTCCTCCGCGCCGACAAGGAGTCCGTCCGGGCGGACGGCGCTGATCCAACGCCGGGCCGCACCGTGGCCGCCGCCGGTGGGCAGTGACCCCGCCGCCGACGGCGACCTGGCCCGCAGCAGCAGGCGCTGGTACACGGTCGGGAAGTTGTCCACGGCGCCCGGCGACATCCGGTCGTTCTGCCGGCGGCCGGGGCGGGGCGCGGGCGGCCGCTCACGGACCACATCGGCCAGGGCCAGGTCGGCGTCGTCCGGCAGGTGGGTGTAGACGGCGTTCACCAGGAGCTGCAGCAGCAGCAGCGGGCCCGCCACGGCGCGCACGGCGCTCCGCATCCCCCGAGCACATGGCAGCAGCCTAGCGTGTGCGGCCGCGGGAGCTTTCCCCACGACTGCGTCAGCGACGACCGTCTCACCGGGCGCCACCGGGCGCCGCGCCGACACGGCCTGCAGCCCGCTAGCTGCTCAGCGCGCGCGTCGCCGCGTGATTGTCGGGAGCCGCCATTTTCACCTCGAATGCGACCACCATATGGTCATGCACGGAATGCCCCGTGCCCCACCCCAGCCCGGCTGCACCGACGACAGGAGGTTTTTGACCTCGCAGGAAGAGGCACAAGACGTACCTGAAGGGGTACCAGAGCGAGCCGCGAACACGACCGCACCCGGCGCATGGGGCAGACCACCTCGGACATGGGCTCCCCGGCCACCACGTCCACGTCGAGACCCTGGCTGGACTACCTTGGTGGCGGCCGCGTCCTATTCCCCCCCCCCCCCGCCCCAGCCACCACGTCTACGTCGAGAACCTGGACTACCTTGGTGGCGGCCGCGTCGTACTTCCCCCGCCGCCCCAGCCACCACGTCTAAATCGAGACCCAGGCTGGACTACCTAGGTGGTGGCCGCGTCCTATTTCCCCCACCGCCCCGGCCACCACGTCTACGTCGAGAACCTGGACTACCGGGCAGAAGGCGTGTGAAGGATATGTTTTCTGTTGCCTGAATTCTTGCTCCTTTACGTTAGCCTTGCGGTATTTAGGTATTAAAGTCCACTCTGCTTTACTAATGAAATAACAAGTCAATTTTCATTTTAAATCAAATTTCCAGTTTTAAGTTTATTTTTAACAAAAAAAAAATCACAATTTCTTTAATAATAATAAATATAACATCCTTGAAATGATCAAAGTAATGATAATATGAGGCTATGATAAAGTGATAAATTTGAACATTTGAAAGAGATAACATGAGATAGTATACTGTCTAAAGCATATCTGTACACTAACAAACAATTGGAAATTCATTAACACAAAAAATTTTTTATATGAGAATACCAGTTTATCTTTTAGATAAAAATATTCAGATTATTGAAAAGACAAACTTATTGCTTAGCATTAGTTCCTGCCAAAACAAGGTATCACACAACAGGTAAATCATAGATTTTGTACACTTGGGTTGTCATCACCTAAGCTCTAGTAGTGGAAGATGAAGCTTCAGTCTCATGGAGTTTTCTATGCTTTTTGTAAGTGTTACGATGTGTAAAACACTCTCTACAAAATGGACACTGGTAGGGTTTTTCACCCGTATGAATACGAGTGTGAGATTTTAAATGGGCACTTTGAGTGAAACGCTCTCCACATTCTGAGCAAACGAAAGGTTTTTCACCCGTGTGTGTGTAAGAGTGTCGCTTAAGACTACTCTTATCAGCAAAGCTTTCAGAACAATCAGGACATGCGAATGGCTTTTCCCCAGTATGCCTCAACAGATGCCTTTTCAAGTTGTTCATACGACCAAAATGTTCCCCACAATCTGGACAGGAAAATAACCTACCATCGGATGATGGTAAACAATGTGTTTTGGCATGACTTAAGAGCTGAAATGTTTCACCACAAGTTTCACATTTATGAGGCTTCATAGGAGCATGCATTCTTGCATGTCTTCGTAAATTGCTTCTCTCAGTGAACTTTTCTTCACATTGAGAACATCCATAAGGCTTCTCACCAGAGTGAGTTCTGTTGTGAGAGATTAGATGGCTCTTTTGGCTGAACCTCTCTCCACATTCTGGACAAACGTAAGGACGGACACCAGAGTGGGTGAGAGAATGGCGCCTTAAAACACCACTATCACTAAATTGCTTATTACAAGTATTGCATTGGTAGGGTCTCTCCCCAGTATGTATTCGGCTATGCTGCTTAAGGTTGCTGGAACGAGAAAATGTTTCACCACATTCAGTACAAATAAAGGGTCTCTCTCCAGTATGAGTCATCATATGTCTCTTTAAATCAACATTGTCTAAGAAAGATTTACTGCATTCACTGCAAGGGAAAGGTTTTCTATCCAAGTGAGTCAAAGCATGACGAGAGAGGTGACTCCTGCGTGCAAAGCGCTCGCCACAACTTTCACAAGTATGAGGCTTTTGGACTAAATGGGACCTGTTATGTACTTTCAGGTCATCTTCTTCCAGAAACTTTTGATCACACAAATTGCATGAGAACAGATCACGTCCTGGTTCAGTATGGCTTAACAAATGGTTGTTCATGTCACTTTCTAAAACATCTTGCTGGCAATGCAAACACGTCAAAAAGTTGGGTACATTATGAAACTGTTCATGTTCATCCAAACATGACTGTGAATCAAAGCGTTCATTGCAAAACGTACATTTGAAAGTGTGACTTTTGAAATGTACTATTAAGTTAGATTGGCGAGCAAAATGCTCACCACACTTGGTGCAGGCAAATGGCTTTTCGCCTGAATGCACTCTAGCATGACGCTTCAAGTCAATTTTATCTGCAAATGTTTTCTCACAGAGGTCACAAGAAAAGGGTCGAACCCCAGTATGCTTACGCTGGTGACGTTGAAGGTTGCTGCTTCTTGTGAAACTCTCTCCACAGTAGTCACAATGATATGGCCTCTCTCCAGTGTGGGTCATGAGATGACGTTTGAGATCAAATGAATCAACAAATCCGTCACCACATTCTGGGCACTTGTGCGGTTTATCACCAGTATGTATAATACTGTGCCTTCTCAAGTTGCTGCTTCGAGCAAAAGAATCACCACACACTTGACATCTGTAGGGTTTTTCTCCTGAGTGCGTCATAATATGTCTCTTCAGGTCAACATTGTCCATGAACTCTCTATTACAAGACGGACATGGGTATGGTTTGTGTCCAGTGTGAGTCATTGCATGTCTTTTCAGATGACCCAACCGCCTAAATCTTTCCCCACAATGAGTACATGAATGAGGCCTATGCAGGGTACGGTGTTTTTCTAAATCCTCACCATTTTTGAATATTTTCCAACATGTTGTGCATACAAATGGTTTATCTTTGCTGTGAGTCAGAATATGTTTACGAAGCTGCAAATTATTTGAAAATTGCTCGCCGCATTCCTTGCAACTCATTGGAGGCAACTCTCCGGGGCGGTACTCTATGGGCTTTGCACTGTTTGATGGCACACTGTTTTCTAAATAAGATAGACTGTTCCCACTGGTACCAGACACAGTTACCGAATTTTCTATTCCGTTCACACCCTCTTGATGTAACGTGAGAGGCACAAGAGATGGCATGGACACAGGGAGTGGAAGTTGCATGGCAGGAATGCCTAGGGATAAAGGAACCATAATTGTCATTGACTGAGAGCTGCTAGTTGGAGTGCTTGCAGAAGCAGTCTGCACAAAGGCTTGAGATATGTTAGTAGGAGTGGTAGATGCTGAAACTACTAAAGCTTGCTCTAATGCCTGTGACATACTTGAAGGTGCGCTGGTCACTACCAGAGTCTGGCCGTGCTCTTGAGCAGTCAGCGGCAAGTGCAAGGGCAGTAGGGTAGTTGTTGGGTGTTCCTCTTTCAGGGTTGGATGTTCTTCTTTCAGGGCAGAGTGTTGTTGAGGGATTGTTTGATGTTGGACTTGAACTTGAACTTGGGCCTGGCCTTGAGCTTGGGTCTGACCCTGAGCATGTACTTGAGCTTCAGCCTGAGCTTGAGTCTGGGCCTGGACTTGGGCCTGGACTTGGGCCTGGACTTGAGCCTGGACTTGAGCCTGCGCTTGAGCCTGTGCTTGAGCCTGCGCTTGAGCCTGGGCCTGCACGTGAGCTTGAGCCTGAGCTTGCACTTGGGCCTGTACAGACTGGGACAGCGTGTCCATGAAATGAAACTGAGACAAGTGATGCTCTCCGAGGTGTTGAAGTTGAGGCTGCAGCAGCACATGATGAGTTGGCTGTCCCTCCGCCTCTATCTTGGCTTGCTGGATGGGCCCGTTGTAAACTTGAGTGTGGAGGGTTTGCTGCAAAGCAGGCACAGGGTGGTGTGTTTGTTGGAGAGAATGCTGCTTTCTCTGACATCGTTTCTTATGCTTCTCCAAATATGCTGGTGAAGTGCTAACAGTAGGACACCATGGACATGGATAGCCTTCTGCAATGGAAGATGAAAAATTTTGGAAAAAGACAAGACAGTAAGATAAAAAACAAATGAAAACCATGATGACTAAACTTACGTTGTGAGACATCTCCTGGGTGTCTCCTATCAGGCTCAGTGGGGAGGTTTTGAGAAATTATTGGATTGACATTTGTCAACACTGTAACAGTAGGAGAATCTGCTGTTGTCACAATCATGGTGGCACATTGAGCCTCTGCTTTAGGTCCACGACAGTACTTCTTATGCTTATCCAAGTATACTTGGCTAGTAAAGGCTACTACACAATTAGAACAAGGAAACATGTCAGCTGCAGATGAACCTGCAAAAAACAAGCATCATAAATAAATAACACACACATGATTTGTAGAAATTGCAATAACAACAATAAATAAACATGTTTTAACCCAATCTAAAGATATGTGTCTACCTACAAAAATGTAAAACACGAGAATTAATCTGCCATTATGTTAGATATGTTGTACTTTAAAAACAAAAGCTTAAGACAAAAATATTTAAAATCATAATGAAAACAATAAAATAGAAAAAATAAACTTAAGGCTTATATTTTTGAGAAATACATCAAATGTTCTACATCTGGTTAGAGAAAATTAATATTGATTCAAGACTTTAGAAATTTACAATCGATGCATAACACATGATTTATCTACATGCAATGAAACATTTAATGATGGAGGCTTTATCAAGTTTAGGAAAAAAAATGATCAATGATCAACGATCAACAGTCAACGTAGGCCTCGGTAAACAGAAGTGAGAGGGTGTGGGGAGAAAGTAGCGCTGCTTTCCTCCCCACCCTCTCACTTCTGTATACCAAGGCCTACATTGATTGTTGATCATTGACTGTTGATCATTGATTTTTCCTTACCTTGATAAAGCCAGAGATAACAAGTTATTCGCGGTATATTATTAATACATGAAGCATAATAATAGGGATATTAAATACGAGGGCTAGATCAGAAGAAAGTTACCTCACATAAAAATAAGTAATCAAGTGAGAATGACACTAAACACCAATCCCTAACAAAAATTCACCTTGATTACTCTCCACTTTGACGTCCTCTAGATCTTTGATTTCTTGTTCTAACCAAGCCATATCAAGCATCATAGTAAGTTTCTTGGGTCTGTGGAATCAATAAAAAAAAAAAAAAAAAAAAAAAAAAAGTTTAAAGTGCAAAGCAAATGCTATCATGCAGTACATATTAAAAATAAGATTAATAACTTTTAACTACTCAATAGTTCTGTTTTAAGTCTTTTGTACCTGTTGGAGCTGGTGGGGGATGATGGCTCGGTTGGTTGTGCTTCAAGTCTGGTTGTCTTTCCGAATGGCTAAAAAATACATATTTCAACAATTGTAAATGAACGAGAAAAATTTGCAATACAACATGTAGCAAAAAAGGGCTTACCTCCCAAGGAACATTGTCGGATACAAGCACTGGGTTGATTGAGCTTGGATTTGCCATGTTTCGTTAGTCTAAAAATTGGAAAAAAAAAAAAAAAGAAGGAGGTGAATTAAACAATTCAGATCTTACAAGAATTATTTCAATAAGCAAACTATTTTTTCCTTAATTGTCCATCAAACTCAATTTACAAATGGCGTTAGTCTAAGATACGTATAAAGGCACAGGAAATAAAAACAAGTTAATGCTGCGGATAGCTTATTGGACTGGAATAAGTACAAAAATAAAATATTCCTGAGATACCATCACAGATCAGAGAGCAGAAATTGTAAATATATATCTGTGTTGAATTACAGGTTAGGTCCTAAAGGTGTAAGAGTTGAGAAGCATAAAGGAGCCAGCAGAGCTAGATGGAATTCGTAGATGGTTACCATAACAGAGAAAAACTGAAAATGAAATTCTCTCCTTCTCTTGAGAAAGGCCGAATCAACGTCAAAAACACTTAAAAAAACAAATAGAATAACAACAACTATGGGGCTTCGATCATTTGGGGAGGGAAGCCATTATTACCGCCTTGTTGTTGGTTTAGTTTTGAGTTGAAGCGGTGTTCTTTTCTTCTTCTTTTTTTTCTCTCTTTGTTGACATCGTGCATGTGAATGTCAAGGCTAGAAGGCAGCGGTCGTGGCCGCATTCTTTTCAAACAGCAACGTCGTTCCGAACAATGTTTTGAGCCGAGTTGCCCTTGAATCTCACTGACACTCACAGGTTTCACCCCGGCGCCTCTCTTACAGAGCCGAGGCAGGAGAATCATCGTTCAAAAAACTTGGCGTCCTTCATTTCCCAATCCACCTTCTCCTCTGAATAGGTTATGTCCCTCTGCTTGCAGTCCCACAATCGCACCTCCGGGACGGGGTTTTTTTGGCGGGTGGGGCTGATGGACTACAAGGTAGGTGACTTCGCACAGTGGTTGGGTCTCCCTGTCCTTGTCGCGCTCATGGGGCATGATCATAAGGAGCAGGAGAGAGGACACTGGTAAAAATATGGTGTTCGGAATCACCCTCTGCGACCCAGACGATTCTCTACACAGTTTAGTAGTGTCGTCTCTCTTGCTCCTGATGGCCGTGCCCCGTGGCCCCACGAGTGCGACAAGGGAAGAGCAACGGAACTAGTGTGCGAAATGACGCGCTGCTTCAGGTCCGCGCCGAGTCCGGCAAGCAGCTGCTGGCGAGGCTCTCGACCCGCCCCAGCCTGAAGGGTCTGGACGAGCTCCTCCTCGGCCCGGACGGGCCCCTCCCTCACGACGTCATCGAGATCACGGGGGACGTGTCCGTGGGGAAGTCGGTGCTGGCGATGCAGTGGGTCGCCCGCGCCATCCTGTCTCCCCCAAGAGGAGGCCTCGGTAGGCACCCGCCTCCCCTCCCCTTCTGCACTGCATTGCTCCGTACTGTTTTAGGGAAGCGTTTTCATAGCTTTGGTTGTTTTTGCAGGTGTTGAGGTTTTGCTCATTGATGCGGATCACCATCAGTCCCTTTTCACGCTGGTTCAGCTTTTACAAGCTCGCATGAAAGCGTTTACAGCTCGAACTCCACAGTTGCGGCTAAGTTCTAGTCTTGTGGAAGCTTCAGTTAAAGATGCTCTTAAAAGGCTTACAATCCTTAATGTGTATGACAGCACCAACCTTCATACTGCCATTCTGGCTCTAGACAAGGTTTGTTAAATTTTTAACTTTTACATGGGATTACGTCAGTATATCTCAGACTAGGTAATTTTTCCTTGCTTTTGTAGATGCTCCTGTCCAAACCTCATATAAGTATGGTTGTTGTAGACAGCCTCACTGCATTTTACTGGTCAGATCGCTTGTCGGGTGGGCTTCAACATATGGACTCCTATCTCCGGCGCTTGCTGTCTGCCCTTCAGAAGAGTACCAAAGAACACAAAGTAATGGTTGTCTTTACCAGGCCAAGTTACTTCCAATCAGCAGCAAGGTCACGATTCAGAAGTAAGGAGGAGAGTGGTGAGAGCACCCGTCTGATTAGTCTGAGTCGGGCAGATAAAGATATTTCTAGTAGAAGTAGCAGTGATGCAGAAAAGCAATCAGAAAATTTGCCGGACAATTTGTTTTATGCTACAGTCAGATCTGCTTGTGGGCAAACAATTCATAAATACTACATCACAAAGGAGGGCATACAATGGCTGTAATAAATGACCATATAAATGTATTTTTGTCAAAAATCTGTGATATAAATATTAGTGAATTACTGTATTCATTAGGATAGCAATGTAAATCTGATTAAAATCATAATATTTTTTTATTTTTTATAAATACAGCTGTGGCATTTAGAAAAAAGAAACTGTCTAAATCAATTATTCAAAGATAAATCCACTTAGAGAGTTGTCAAAGGAAAATGAAATGCAGAAATAAAAATGCCAAACATACATCTAAAAAAATAATAAATAATGCAATTTCAAGACTTAAGGTTTGGTCACAGTTTACAGCAAACCTGTGTGCTAAAACCATTTGATTCAATACACATGATGAATCATTGTGCAGGTAAAGGCTTTGACACATGAGCACACAGTATTTGCTTTGAGCTTAGCCATACAACCTGAAATACATGTAATAAAACAATTAAAAATTAGTTCAATGGCTGTTTTCATACCATCAACTCAGGGAGACTTTATCACAGCCCCTATTGATACTATCTCAATAAATAATACTGAGAAAGTGGAAAAAGAAGTCTTGATTTTGTTACAAGCACTGAAAATAGCAATCTATACAATTCAGACAGGAGGTATACAATACAAACAATTCTGAGCATAAGTCAAAAAAGTACTATCAGAACCACATGACTCTTTCTCACACATGCTTAAAACCATACACACATACAAATCCTTATTGCCACCATAGCTCACAATCTTTCATGTTCCAACAATCTAACTGAGAGTAGATTAAAAGTTGATTAAAATTCATTTTTTTATGATATGAATATAATGTTGATCTTGAGTGTAAACTGTTCACGGATTCCAACAGTAGCTCTTCAGTCCACATTACAGATAAGAGTATGAATAAAAATTCGATGAACTTTGGAAGAATGGTGTTAAGAAGTGACATCAGCAAAAGAGAGGTAGAAAATTATTCTGCTCCTGACAGCAAATGAATGAAATATCTTTGTGGAACTTACACCAGGCCCGCTTATAAAATTAATAAATAAACACAAGAACTGATAAACTCACAAACAGTTTGTTTATATCATTAAGAGTCTTGTGCACAAAATGAGCAGGAGAGCGATGCTTTCAAGGAGATTCTAGCCCAAACTCTCCACCACAGTAGTGGTCAATCCACTCTTGCTGACCTTCGTCCTGTATTGCTCAGGAATGGCATGTTCCGCCTGGTGGGTATAAAAAATTAAATTTAATTAAAGTTGGTCTAATGTCATGACAATAAGGGCAAAAAAATTTAATTTGTTTAATTTGTTTTTCATTAAAGAAATTATAACTTACATAATCTCCTGAGGCAGAAGGAATTAGAACATTCATTTCAGATGATTTTGAACTGACAATTTCAACATTCAATGATTCCGCACTCAAATACATCTGGCACCCATCTGTTTTATCAATGGTGATTGTAGGTACTACTCCATTCACCTGAAATAGATACACAAATCATGCCATAAAATTCAAAACAAAGCCTACAGCATGGGCAAAGCCGATATACCAAACAACTCAAATAAGCATACCTGCATTTGAACTGATTGGCAATTCACAAATTCAACAGAAGATACGAGAGAGTCAAAGACTACAGCAGACTTCTTGCAAGAATCCATCACAATAGAATTAATTTTTCCCTTCACAATGAGTGTGGAGTCAACACATTTGAACATGTAAACCACATTGTTCATTTCAGCACCTTCCACAACAAGATTTTTGTTTCCCTTCTGGTACTCCTGCAACAAAATTAATCCAATACGAGGGTAAGGATTCTGTTTAAGAAAATTAGTGTGGTGTGATTGAGAGAGACAAAAATTACAGAATGACTTACAATAAGCCACTTCTTGCCATCCCTTGTGAACTTGGGGGGCTTGTCAGCAGCTGGGGCAGCTGGGGCCGCTCCTCCCGCCTTGGAGACTTCTGCAGTCTTGAATGGAGCTGGTCCAGATCGAAGGGCTGGGTTTTTGTGAGTTTGCATATCAGATGTTACTTTTTTCAAGCCTAAAACAACAATAAGAAACACAAATTTGATATTGCCATATGTCAAACAAGAAACAAAATATGAAAACTATTTGTGGTTTTTGACAAATTACACAAAGAGCTCTAGAAGAGTTCAGTATTCTTGAAAGAAGTTGGTCAAAAAGAGAGGAGGAAGGATTCTAGCGTCCAAAACAGTGCAGTCTACAACTACTTACTGCGTGTGATATTTTCTCCCTGGTTAATTTCAGCAAATAAAGCCGACCGATCCTTTGAGGGGTCTAGAGCAAGGTTTGAAAGATCACCCTCGGGAAGCACTGGGGGTGGTGGGGGCATAGCAGCAGGTGGAGGGGGAGGTGCACCACCTGCTCGCATGGGCTGCCACTCCAGCCCAGTAGTATGGTGCTTCTTCACAAAGTCCTGAAGCTCAACGAGTGTCTGGATCCAAGAGTTGACCCAGTCAACGTGGCTGCGGTCCCTGATCAAACAACAGGAACAGATAATTACTACAATGGAACACACAGAATACAAATATCAGGGCTACACAATGGAGCAATGTTCAGCAGGTTAACAAAACAGCAAACATTTTCTTCAAAGAGCGTACATTTTTGTTCTAAAATTTGTGTCTTTTAAAATGACTTATTTCTTACTTGTCTTTGAAATCCTTGATTACACGGTTTCCATAAAACAAGCCGGCATCCTTCATCTCCTTGACATATGGAGAAGGAGCAGGACTCTGAAAGGGAAAACTAAATTAGGCCTGAGAAGTAACTTTGTCTTAAAGGCACAAACAACTAATTTTTCACCTACCACTGCAACCCAACCAAGGGCAGCGATACTCTCACTAATGGTGCTAAGATGATTGAACTGAGGTGAAGCGCGTTTCTTTTCTCTGTGCTCCTGAATAGAGACAATCAGGCTGGAAGTTGGCTGGAGCAGCGGCATAATCTCTTCCTGTCTTGCTGGTTTAGGTCGACTGCTGGCCAGCACCAAAAACTGGCGCTGCTCACTAAAAGAAGGAAAACACAAGTTTAAAAATACAACTTAAATTAAAAACGCAAGAGGTCCCAGAGTGAGAGAGATACATACTTGAATGCGCTCTTGACAAAGCCAGCCTGCTCGGCAACATCTCCACCAATCTTGGAAGACAGCGCCAAGTACTGGGCAAACGGCCCAGCCACGATGTCATCAAAGGCCTGCAGGCTCATGGTGCCGCCTTGAAAATCTAGAACAGAAGAAGAGAACACAAAATTATTTTCACTAGACGAAGACAGACTACTGAAAATTTAGCAGAATAAAATAACAATTAAAAAAAAATAACCCTCCCCCCCCCCTCCAAAAAAAGAAAATACTTTAAAAAAAAAAAAAAAAAACATGGATATGCTGAGGGGGTTTTTGTCAAGGACAGCGTTATAAGCAAGCTGGGGTAGGCGCCAAGCCAAGACTTCTCCGCTCTGTTCCACCCCACCCCAGGGCGGACGGCAGTGAGCGAGTGAGTTACTGAGTGTGAGCCCACAACCAGCCCCCAGTTGCAAAATCTCATACCAGCTGATTTCGAGGAGCGAATAGAACCGGACGCAGGAGGCAGGGGCGCCTACAGACCGGACAGCACTAAATTCAGCCCCCGCCCCCACACAGAAAATCCCCCCCCATTCTCTCTGGCGAAGCTTTCCTTTCTTTCGAGATCACTAAAGCGAAAGGCGCGAAGTGACAGAGGGAGCTGGGTGGGGTGGGGCGGAGCGGGGTGGGGTGGGGTGCGGTGGGCCAGACTCCACGCGGACGAGACGGTTAATTAAAACGTCCAAAGCAAGCTCGGAGCAAGCCCTCATGCAGCAGACAAGCGGGGGAGCCGCAACGCTCCAGGGCGACCCGAAACGAAATCGACACTGAGAAAGAGCAACCGTACACTGGAATCTAAAGATTCCGACAGACACACACCTCAAAAAGTTGAACGCGGTGTTGATTACTTTTAGAGGCTTGCTTAAAAGGCCTATGTATTTTATATGAGGACTTGAGTGTTGGCTTGATATGTTGGCTATCAGAATGTCTTCACTGAAATACATGGGCTTTTCAACTTAACAGTGTTCAACACTGTGTTAAACACATGAAAGTGTGTGTCAGTTGAACACTTTTGATTTCAGTGTATCGTGTCCCTCCCAGGCTCCGTGAGGGGCGGGGCGGGGTAGGGGGTAGGGTATAGGGCGTGGCGGGGCAGTTCAGATCATGATATCGACACATAGGTACAAAAGGAACAGAACCCACCCACCCACGAAAATCGCCCCTGCCTGACACAACACTCCCTTAATTTTTTTTTTCTGCCCCACCCCGTGTGGCTGGCTGTACGTGTGTGAGAGGTGGCCCCTGTACGGCTGCAGCCGGCAGCACGGCGAGTCGTGCCCTCTCCCTTGCTCCTTACGGCCGTATCCCATGAGAGCGACAAGGACAGAGAAACGAAACCACTGTGCGGAATCACCTTACAGCGCGGCGTCCTAAGCTCGTTAGCACAGAGCACGGCTCAAAGAGGGAGGGATGGAGAGGGACGGAGAGCGATGGAGGGAGAGAGAGAGAGAGAGAGGAAGGGAGAGAGCAGGTGAGGGAGACGAGGGGGGGTCACTTCGAAAAATCATTGTACAGCCCCCAAAAAATCATTTAAAAAGTCAAAAAAAATAAAATAAAAAACAAATTAAATCAAGTAGAAGTTGCATACAAATCCGAAAAATCGAGAACAAATGAACCTAAAACTGAGAAATATGGGAACAAAACAAGAAAAAACACAATTTTTTTAAAAAGTAAAATATTATTTCTTTTTTATCTCGGGAAAAATCAAAAGAAAAATCAAAATCAAAAATAAAAAAAAAATAAAAAAAATATAAAAAAAATCACTGTACAAGTTTTATATGAGTGATCCCCCCCTCGGAGGGAGAGTGGGACAGAGAGAGGGAGGGGACGGACAACTGTTTGGAGAGGACACATTGAACGGCCGTATGATTTTTTATTAGAGACAGAATCCTCGACTTAGGCTCGTCCACCTTGTTTCTCGAGGGCGTCCGCCGGTTCGACCCTGATTGGTCTTCCCTTCGCTTCCCGCGCCGGACCGAAATACTTCGGCAGCGTCACTCGCCAGTGGTCACTCCCCACCGCGATGGGGGGAGGGGGGGGGGTTAGGGGGTAGGGGGGTTAGGGGGTAGGGGGGGAAGCCTTCCGCTGTCTGTAGACGCAAGGGATGCTATTCAGGCCGCCGACACCCACGCCCACAACACAACACACGCGACCCCCCACCCCTACTCTACCCCCACAAGCTTTACTGACAGAGTGAGGTCTGCACCGTGTTCAGCAGCGACAAAATGGATCCAGAAGTAGTGTGTCGTGTGGTTTTGACGCACATCGTAGGTGTGAGAATTTCAATCCACCAAAGCTAATCACTCTAAATCTTCTACAAAGAATTTTTTAAAATGCAAAGAATTCCGAGCAAACGTAGTACATCAAAAAAATTACCTTGTACCACAAAAAAAAATCTTTGAATAACAAAGATCTTTTTCTTTGTATCACAAACATTTTTTCTTAGTGTTACAAAGAAAAATTGTCTTTGTATTATGGTTGCACCGAAATCTTTGGATTAAAAGAATTTTCTTTGAAAGAATTTAGGAGCGCAAATGGAAATGCCGTGCCCACGAGTAAAAGTGCGTGACATTCACACACCCACAACAATGCAACAATCACTCACCAACAGGTGCATTATTCACTCACCAACAAGTATGCACTTTTCACTCATCTACAAATATAACATTATTCACACCTACCACAGTGTGAGCAGTTCACACAGCTGCAAGTGCGTGACACCCCCTACTCCTTTCGCTCTGCGGCACGACTCATATAAATATACTCACCGAAGGTGACGGTCCTGGAGGCTGATGCGGCCGGCGCTGGAGCCGGTGCTGGAGCCTGCGCGGCTGGAGCGGCCTGGGACTCCGGCTGCGGGAACAGCACGGCAGACTCGACGGCCCGGACTGATCTCTCCAGCCGGTTCGTCACGTTCTCCAGGCGGCAGAGGAACTCCTCCAGGGGCGGCTGCACTGGCGTGTCTCCTGGAGAAAACAGAGCGAGCAAGGCAACGTGTTAGTGAGTGACCATTTAATTTTTTTTTAAGGAAAAAGAGGGAAACAAAAATCACTGTGAAAAATAGTCGTAGGTTTACGGGAAAATTTTCTTTAAAGTTTAGTCATCAATTTACAATTACAAATAGTGAAATTACAAGCACTACCTGTCGACTTGAAAGACCGAGCAAGAATAGTTTGCCGTAAATTTACAACATTTTTCGTAAGTTCTAATAATTCACAAAATAAATCGTATATCAACAAATATATTTTTCACAGTGACAGGGGTGTCTTGGGGGTGTCTGGTCCAGAGCTGTCTTGCGCGCGCACTCACTCGCTCACTCACTCACTCACTCACTCACTCACTCACTCACTCACTCACTCACTCACTCACTCACAGGAAATCTGCGTGTGATAGAAGTGTCAGACACACGTAGGAGTGTGACGTTACATTCGAAAAATTTGTGCCTCGTCATTGTGTGTGAAATTCCGTAGATTACTTAGTTAAATGCACGTGACATTGCGCGCGAAATGGGGAGTTAAGAAAACTGGAGAACTGTACCCACACCCACCACACACGCATACAAAATAAAAATAACTGAAAAATGCAATAAAACAAACAAACTTCCGTAGCAATTTTTTTCTTTTTGCATAGAAGAGCAGTGAGTGCTCAATCGTAAAGCTGGCGGCAGAGTGTAATTGAGGCATACAGGCTAAGTGCGTGCGGCGGGGCGGGGAATAACGGCCGGTGAGAGTGGGGTGGGGCGAGGCGGGGCGGGGAGGCTAAACAGCCCACGTGACTGTGAGCACGCCTCTCACACACACAAACACGCACTGTATCGGCTTACTATAGACAATTAGAGGGAATTTATGCAATTTTTCTATTTTTAATAAAACAATTTTTCACTGAGGACGCTGTCGCCGTTTTTATTGCCGAAATTCTTGCATACTTTTTGCATTCCGAAATCAGATCATTTTCTCAGGGGCGCCTAATTTTGGCTATTTCTATCGCCAAAAAGTCGGTCAACAAGAGCGCACACTAAACCCTTATGCATTTTATCTGTGCATAGATATGCAGAATCATAAACAAACCATAACTATGCACAAATTGTACATAGTTATGCATGAAATTGTGCATACTCTTCTGGTTGTTTATAATACTTCATGCTTATGCACAGCATAATGCTTAAGGATTTAGTGTGCGTCAAACAACTGGCATTATTCAAGAGGGAGAACACTTGGCGTTCTGCGGAGAGAGGACACTGGTTTTACGACAGTGCTCACTTGCCGACAGCTCAACTGCAGCGAAAATGCATTGTGCCCGAGTAAAAAGGTGGTCGCATAGATGGCGTCGTGGTTTGGAGGACGACTCCGGGGCTCAGGGGGCCCATGGGCGCGCCAGCCCCCGTCCTTATCAACCGCAATCATGCTCTGTTGGTTCCGCTAGAGGCCCCTCACACCCGGCCGGACCCGCCCCGCCACTAAAACGCGCTCAAAAGAAGAGATACATAAAGTCTGCCGCGGACCCCGAAATGCCACACACCGTGCCGTGGCATAGCAAGCGGCCATAAAAATATAATTGATTTCGGCCATAGTCTCTTGCCCCTCTTGTGGGTGGGCATGGAAGCCGCCGAGCAGTGGGGCAACCCGACTAGTGCAGCGCACACTGGAAACCCAAGCGCGTGAATTTCGCACACTTATAGATTTTTGAGGATTCATTTGCACGCTTGGCCACTCAAAGTTTGAATTTTCCTAGGAAATTCACACGTTTGAGTGGCCAAGTGTACGAATGAATACTCGCACATCTACAATAAGTGCACGACATTCGCAGACTTGCATTTGCAGCGCACGCTGGTTGGGCGCGTTGCCTACCCCACCAGGGGCGCGGCCGCCGTGCAGGTAGGCAACCCTCCCCGGTACAACGCACGCTGGTTGGGCGCGTTGCCTACCCCACCAGGGGCGACATCGCCGCGATTATCTCAGCTCCTATTAAAGTCGGGTGATCCAACAAACATCCAACAAATCCTTATCGTTTGCGGCTTTCGGGCCACACCCTCTTCCTGTGGGGCGGCGGGCTGGGGTCGTCCTGCCCCAGAGATGGGGACCGATAGCGCCACCCCGTGAGGGGATGCTATCTGCTCCGCGCATCTCGCGCGACGAGAAGCAGTACCTCGTCGAGAACACGCCGCCGCGCCACCCGCGCGCGCCGCATAGCGCGTCTAATTTGGACCACGCCACGCCCCGCTCCGCCACGCCCCCCGCTGGGCACGCGCGTGTGCACACGCGGCCGGCAACAAGCGACATGGCAAAAAATTAAATACGTCTCATAATCACGACCGACACAAACAAGACAGACTGTATGAGGCTTAGGATAGATTACATTTTTTTTCTTACTTTCTTTACAGACACTAGGGGTTTTTATATTAATTTCTGCACTGGGGCACTGTCACTGCGAAAAATAGTTGTCATGTTTTAAGGGAAAATTTTCCACAAGGCGGAGTTGTGAACAAGGGTCTACCACTTTGAAAAATCGCGCACGAGGATTATAATCAGTCACGATTATGGTGATTATCGAAGATTATTTGAGTTAATCTTTGACATATTTACTTATTAAAGGCCAATAATCACGCAACTTTTGGTCAAATTTGATAATATTTCTCCATATTTGTCGATATTTGGAAATTTTACATGATTATGATTATGTGATTATCAATAATCATCTAGACGAGTGTACAAGGAAGTGGTAGACCCTTGGTTGTGAAATGACAGTTTACAAATCGTAAAAATTACAAGCACTGCGGATCGACAACGAATTTGGTTCGAGGGGGTCGATGACTCGAAGTTTCGGTGTACACAGGAGTGCGCGGAGTACAGTCGGAGAACACAGCGCACTGCATGTCGAAGTACGCGGAGTACACCTGGAGTACAGCCGGAAAAAATGCGGAATACGCGGAGCACTAAGGTCCAGAACAGCCGGAGTACACGGAGTTACAGGTGGAGTACACTCGGAGTACGTTCTGGCCAGTTCACAGGAGCCGTCCAGTCGTCCAACCCGTCCTCCACGCCTTGATTTGGTTTAGAGAAAGAATGGGCTGCACTGTTAAAAATGTTATCAACATTCATTACAATTGTGTTGTTAATTTTAATAACATTAAGGTTTCATAAGCCTGTTGTGAAAATTCACAACCTGTGTTATGAGAATTCATAACTGGTTGTGAGATTTAAGAACGGTTGTAAGTTTCCTCAAAATTATATAATTTTTTTATAACCCGTTATGACTTATTTTCAGAGGCGATTCTGAGTTGTCACTAATGTTAAACGTTCAAAATCTTAGTAAAAGACAAACGTTTCGTTGAAACATAAATGCCATAGTTATTTAGTGAATTAAAGGGAGAAAATCATGGGAACAGAGGGGACAACGACAGCAAATTTAAGGCATGCCTTAAATTTACAACACATTTCGCAGATCGTAATTGACAAAATAAATGGTAAATCTTAAAAGAGTTTTTTCACAGTGCATTAGCACGATAACAGTAATATTAAGCGTTTTAACTATATCTTTTAAATCAACCTGGGAAAATATTGAGAACAGAAATTAATTTTATTTTTTTTGGAGCAGGTTCTTTGGCTTATCGTGCGGGCCGGATAGCCGGCGGATGCCCGACCAGCCGGCGGCAGCTGCGGCCGATAAAAGCCACCACCGGGGCGAACAACAGGAGGGCTTCGTGACGTCATACAATACTCGGCAGCTGTCAGCTGTCGTCAGCTGCTGTCAGATGTCGTCAGGACGCGGCCGTCAGCTGGGCTTTGGGATTTAGCAGGTGCACGGCGCCGTCCCCGAAAAATAAACCACCCGCGCCCCTATAGTCCGTGTCACTGGGTGCGCGCCGGGTACTTGAAGGGGTAGGCAGGGGGCAGGCGACCATCTGTCGCGACTCGGCTCCGAGTGGGGCGGGTACCCAGTACCTACCGGTCCGCGGTACCCGGCTGGGTACCCAGCTGCCCAGCCCGGCCCGACCCGACCCACACGCTAACTTGCGGAGAGCAGCCGAGTTCTATTCCTGGCTAGACGCGATCCACACCACAACATCTAGGCCGACTTTCAAGAAAAATAGTCGCGTTCTTTGGAAGAGCGACAAAACACATGGTCACACACACACATGCGCAAAACGCGGACAGACATAGACAGACAGAGAGACAGACAGACAGACAGACAGACAGACAGACAGACAGACAGACAGACAGACAGACAGACAGACAGACAGACAGACAGACAGACAGACAGACAGGCAGGCAGACAGAACGACAGAGGCAACGCCCGCATTTCAACCGCGGTCGATCACTGCACTGGAAAAATTTGAACAATAAAGTCAAACGACGACACCTTTCTTGGAATTTCACACACTCGAGAGGGGGGAAGGGAGGGGCGGGGGGCTTGAAATCGACGCAGACACACACACAAACACACCTCGAAGTGTGAGACGCACTCAGACACAGACACTAGTGGGTTATTTCAAACGCGCGGCCTAACGCACTAGCACATGCGTGAGCGCGCACAACACGGATGGGATGGACCGTTACACACTAGGACCCGGAGCGGTGTAACGCTATGTGACGCACCTGCAGGGGGCGGGGCGGGGCGGGGCGGTGAGGTTGGCTGTCCTGCGCACAGCGTTACCAACACAACGTGACAAGGCGACTACTGTGTACCCTCGCGCCGCGGCTGCCGGCTCAAGACTGACTGCCGTGGAGCCGTCCGTGCCGTGAGTCACACTTTGCACGGGCGCGCCGCGAAACGGGATGGGGCGGGGCGGGCGGGGCGATGACGGTACACCCCGCCCCGCCCCGCTCGCCCCGCCTGGCGCCGCGCCGACACGAGCCGGTGACCACCGAGGGGGCCTGCCTAGTGCCTAGCGGAGGCGCAGCCGGGCACGGCGCACCATCATCTTTAGCGATCATCAAGTCCGTGTCCGAGAGGTGCAGCAGCCACATCGCGGGGCGGGGCGGGGCGGGGCTGGTTGGAGTGGGGCGGGGTGGAGTGGGGCGGGGTGGAGTGGGGCGGGGCGGGGCGGGGCTGGGTGGAGTGGGGCGGGTTGGGGGAATGCTTTGAATACGGGGCTTGGTGTGCCCGCTGGGCGTCTGGCAACTGACTTATACCCTCACTAAAGGGGGAAACAAAGTGTGTGAATGTCACAAATACACACATACTATAGTGGGTGTGTGCGCGAGTATCCATTCGCAAAACCAAGTACACCCCTGGAAATGTAACAGTCCAATTTTTCGCCCGTAACGAGCGAAGCATTTTTTCATCGCTCAGTAAAAGTGACGTTCACTAAAACGACTCAAATCGAGTCTTTTCTGGTATTCTGAAATCGCTCCAGTGGAGTGGCATTTAATGATTTGACTTAAAAAGAGTCGTCAAAGTGACTCTAATAGAGCGATGTTAATCCATCTCGTTCTCCCAAGAGCATGAAAATTTGGTACAGAAAAGTCGCTCTCCCACGAGCGAAAAAGGCGACTCCTCCATTTTCAGTGACGGCAAAAAAAGTATTTAAAAAACGCAGTTTTACAGAAGTTTTGAAAGGAAAGAAAAGAAAACAGACACTATAAAGCTTCTGTCTCCATTAGAAAATCCTGGTTGTTTGGTAAGCTAGACGAAGTTTCAAACCGAAGTAAAATGTTCAAAAATTGTATTTCCAGCTCCGCCCCGCCCCGCCTTGCCCCGCCCCAGCTGACATCACCGCCAAGCCCCGCCCGGTGGGGCTGATGTCACGCTTGGCCAGCCGACCGGTCGCGCATCCAAGAGAATCAAAGGTGGAGGGGGGGGGGGGGCACCGGGCTCTGTGAGAGAGAGAGAGATAAGACAAGATTCTTCTGGCTCTCGCGGCCGGACGGAAGGCAGGGCCGCACAGTACGATATCCTTCCTCAGTTCGGCACTCAGCCCAGCCCCCCACTGCCGCTCCGCGTTGGAAGCCGAACTGAAGCAGAGTATCACAACATGCGTCCCAGACCGGGACGCACAGTTACGCCCCTCTGACCACAAAGCACAGCGGACAACACGCCCGTACCCGAGAGGGAGATCACTCATGCAAAATGTGTAAATGATTTTTTCGACTTTTGATCTGTTTTTATTTATATGAGTTTTGTATTTTGTTTTTGCTTTTGATTTGTCGAGGAAAATTTCTGCCACTTTTTGATAAATCTTGATCTTTTAACACAATGTCTGATTTTTGTTCAATTTTATTTCTTTTTTTTTATTTGATTTTTTGGATTATACTGCATATTTTTCTTGATTTTTTAATATTTCTTCTTTTATTTTTTACATGATTTTTTTGGGTCGGACAATGATATTTCGAAAAGACTGCCACTCGCCCGTACCGGCTCACCCGCGCGGGGACGTACTTGTGTACGACCGCCGTACGCTGGGAACCAAATGTCGCACACTTGCAGGCGTGTTAAATTTTATTCGAACTCTTGCAAGAGTGTGAACTCTGCCAGTAATATAATAACGTCATCTATAGCTTAGTGTGCGAATAAAACCAATGGGCTATATACAGGCTTTGAGCCCTCGGGACCTCTAACGCCCTCCTCCTCTATCTCGCTCAGTCTGTCTCTGTCTCTGCCTCTCTCTCTCTCTCTCTCTCTCTCTCTCTCTCTCTCTCTCTCTCTCTCTCTCTCTCTCTCTCTCTCTCTCTCTCTACTCTCTCTCTCTGCAGACATAATTAATGATTCTCGTATAAATGTGTATGTCCTCCCTCCTTCCCTACCGCCGCCGGCGCCAGAGTGTTCAGAGCGCATCACATGTTCCAGTGGATTCACCGCTCCAGGCGCCAGCCTGCCTGCCAGCCCGGGCTGGCCGCGGCGGCGGGGCGGGCGGGGCGGGCGGGGCGGCCGACCTGACGCAGCTGGCAGCCAGCCCAGCCCCGCTGCCAGGAGGGTAGTATACACACGGCTTTAGTGTACCGGCGCTCACCTGGTCGAGATTACCCCCCCCCCCCCCCACCTCCACCCCTAAGCCCTCCTCCCCCCTCGCCCCTCCCCTCCCCTCCAGGCGGACCGACTCACCGGCTGCCGCGCGCCTAGGAGAAATATATATTTGAGGTGAAACCCGGGGGGCTTGGGGTGGCGCAGGGCACGCAGGACCAGCGGCGTAGAGCGAGCCGAGGCCAGGGCCGAGGCCAGTACAAACAGCAGCAAAGAACTGCTTACTGCGGGCGCCGCGGGCGGGAACGAGGACAAGAGAGCGAGCAAGGAGATAGAGCTATGAGCGAGCAAGAGTCGAACAAGGGGAGAGTAAGGGATGAGCAGGAGAAGAGCAAGAAGAGAGCAAGAAGAGAGCAAGGGGCGAGCGAGGAGCGAGCAAGGGACGAACAAGGAGAGAGCGAGGAGATAGAGCTATGAGCGAGCAAGAGTCGAACAAGGGGAGAGTAAGGGAAGAGCAAGAAGAGAGCAAGGGGCGAGCGAGGAGCGAGCAAGGAGCGAGCGAGGAGCGAGCAAGGAGCGAGCAAGGGGCGAGCAAGGGGCGAGCGAGGAGCGAGCAAGGGACGAACAAGGAGAGAGCAAAGGGTGAGCAGAATGGCCACAGAATTGGAATTATCGATTTTCCTGACAAATGAAAATGAGGGTTTACCTTGACATTTTCAAACCAGATATCCGGTAAAATAACGGTAAAAAAGGGTCGAAGAGTGTCCTCGAAAAAAAAAATGCGAAAATAAATTTTAATTGTTCTTTAACAATTTTTAACAGGGAATTAATTAACTGTACTGTTCCTTTCGTAGCCGAGAGGCCAGAACTTAGGCCTGAGCCCATTTTTCCTGACACTTTTGCCCCAATTTCCTGACATTTTCCTGAGTTTCCTTACAACTTGTCAAAAACCTGACATTTTCATGATTTTCCTGACTTGCGGCAACCCTGGTGAGCTATAGGAGAGAGCGAGGAGCAAGCAAGGGAAGAACAACGAGAGAGCAAAGGGTGAGCTAGGAGAGAGCGAGGAGCATAAGCAAGGGAAGAACAAGGAGAGAGCAAAGGGTGAGCTAGGAGAGAGCGAGGAGCAAGCAAGGGAAGAACAAGGAGAGACCAGGAGGTGAGCGTGAGCAAGAAGCGCGCAAGGGGCAAACATGGAGAGAGCAAGGGGCGAACAAGTAAAGCTCGTAAAGGGGGGAGCAGGGAGAGGGCAAGAGGGGAGCAGAGAGTGAGCAAGAAGGGAGTGAGCAAGGGAGCGAGCGAGGAAGAGGCTGTCCGGCCCGGGGGTGGCACTCTGTCTCGGTCAGGGCGCCCGGCGGGTAGGCAGCCGCGGCCGCACAGCGCAGCGGAGTCGGCCGGGCAGCCTATCCATCCCGAGCCGCAGGGGTTCGGCGCGGCGGGGGCGGCGCGGTCACGGGAGTGTTCGCAATCGGGCGCGAAAGAGCCTCACTCTCACTCTACCTCTTTTGTCCCTCTCCCTCTCACATGATGCAAACCAGAACCAGAGGGATAGAGACAGAAATATGTCGGGCGAGAACACTATGCGGCGAGGGCGCGGGTGCAGGCATGCGAATACCAGCGCGATATTGGCTGGATATTCGCTGTGCGTTGTCGCCTCCCCCCCCCTCCTCTCCCCTCTCGCCCTGCATTCTCCTGCTTCTGCTTTGCCATTATAAGTTTTATAAAGGGAAAAAAAAGACATATCTTAAACTTTTTTAACTTAAAAGGAATAAAGTTGCGACCCCACTGTCGGATGCTAACGATCCGTCACTTTATCCAGGTGTGAAAATAAAATGAGGAGCCCCTCGGACTCGGAGTTTCTTTACTTCACTTAGAAAACAATGATGCCACGCCGAGCCTATCACGTCGACAAGCGGGGAAGGGGGAAGTGGGTGGCAGGCAGCGGCCGATTTACCTTGATTTTTACTGACATTTCTTTGATTTTTTTCCTTGTTTAAATCTACTTTATTTCGTATTTTTTCTAATTATTTTGAGGGTGTACACTGATTTTTTTTTCAATAAGAGGACCCCTATAGGCAGGAGGGCTCCACAGAACCTCAGGCGAAAGGTTCATTTTTCTTCCGACCGAATTCCTCTACTTCCAGTAAAGCACCGGCCCTGACAGGGCGAGTACACATTTCAAAGGGTGTTCCGGGCTGAACGAAGGCAAGAGAATGTTTTGATTACAGAGGGCGCCGGTGGGGCAGGGCGGGGCGGGGGGCTGTGGGTTGGTCGAGCTCACAGGGGTGGATTAAGTTTGCCTCACCTACCACCGCCGCTGCTACGAGAAGCAAAAATAATCCTGGGAAGTTGTAAGACTTTTTCTCAGGGCAAGAGAGGGCAACTTTAATTGCGGGGTTTTCTTCTTCCGCTCTCTTGTAGAACTTAAAGGAGTGTCATTGTGTACAGAGAATGCAGGAATAGTTTCAAGGGGGAAGGTAGGTGTGCTGCCGGTATAACTAAACTCAGAAATAACGCCCAGGATTAATTACTACTCGCAATGACTGCAGGAGTATATAGTCTGTTTTGATGGCGATCGAACCACCAGAGTTCTCTATTCCGAGCGATTCCAGGCCTGATATATTGTGACGCTTTTTTTTCCCCCTCTCTGTTTGTGTTTATTAATCATTCACCTATGCCCGTGCTAAAGCCGCACGCAGTTTGTGAATAATCCCGCATCGCGCGCGCATTCGCACAGCGCCCCGCCCCGCCCCGCCCCACCCCGCCCCGCCCCGCCCCACTACTGTACACTGAGGTGAGTGTTTATGGCTATCGCATAGCGGGCAGGGAGATGATTCAGAAGCAGAGACGACGCGCTGCTTTGGGTGAAACACGCGAAAATCGACCTTGAGGGAACGCCAAGAGTTAGCCCGGCCGTCAGATAGTTTTCAGCTGGGGGTACCCGACGGGACCAGAACTGCGTCTGAAAACGGCGCGGGTGCGAGCGAGATGCAGCTATATGATCCGCTATTGAATTATTCATAAATACAGCATGTTTACAGAAATCTGTAGCTATGCGTATCAAAAAAGCTCATAGGAATTTAGTGTGTATACTTCGAACCTCAAAAGACCATACTGGCCAAGTACACTCAGATCAGGCAAGGACTTGACCAGTAAATTATTATCGTACCTTTAGTGTATTGCTTTGGTACGCACGATTTTTCTTAGAGTGAAAAGACGTTCAATTTTGTTGTTGTGTTTTTTCAATTTCTGTAAAAGGGGAGGGAATGGATGAGGAGGGCGCGCAGGTGCAGGGGAGGGGCCAGGAGCCAGGAGGTATCCACAACGTCCCCACTGTCCCAGGGGGCCGCGGGTGGGGTGGGGTGGGGTGGGGTGGGGTGGGGTGGGGTGGGGTGGGGTGTGGCGGGGTGGGGCGGGGCGGGGTGGGGCGGGGCGGGGCGGGACAAGGAAGGGCCAAGTTGGGGACACCGCGCAGCATTTTTATGCATCATTTAGCGAGCTGGTATGGGCGCGGTGGGGCGGAGAGAAGAAACACACCGACCTATAAATCATGAAGCATTCAATCTGATCTGGGTGCGGCGGGGCGGGGTGGGGCGTGGTGGAGGGGGTGGGGCGTGGTGGAGGTGGTGGGGCGGGGTGCGGTTGGTTAGGGTGGTGAACCCCGCTAAAATAAGCAGCTTAGGGGTCGGACGGCGGAGGGTCGTGGATGCGGGTAGGGCCGGTGTGGCGGGTCTGCCGGAAATTGAGGCGCTAAGAAGGTTAAGATGAGTAAGTGAAGGCCAGCAGGAGGCCGGTGGGGAGCGGGGGAGGGGGAGGGGCCCGCCGACCCACTTCCGCTACCCTCAAGAAAAAAGAGGTGCAATGTACTTAAAGTGTGCAATTTAAAAACTGTGAAAAATACGAGGAAAAATATCTTTGTAGATTTACGATAAATTTTGAAAATCGTGATTTATAAGAAATATGTTGTAAATTTACGACGGACCTTTTTTGCTCGTGAATGGATTTCAAGCCGATATGTAGTGCTTGTAATTTTACGATTTGCAATTGGAATTTTACAACTGCACTTCGTGGAAAATTTTCCCGTAAACTTACGACTATTTTTCACAGTGTTAGTAAATATGGAGGATTTTTCAGTTAAGCTTATTGTTGTCGGTCAACTGAACAACGGTCTACCTTTTTTTTTTTTTGCCAGTCGGGAAAGAGAGAGGGTGAGGAGAAGAAAGGGTTCTTGCTGCCCTCACCCCTGTAGACAGACCCCTAGAGCAAAACAAAATAAGTGGGCATAGTAGTCGGGCGAGGAAAAGGGGGAAAAGAGAACAGCGCTGGTCTGCTACGGCTAGCTAGAGCTCTGAGAGTCAGCAAACCCTGTCGATCGTTTAGGAAAGATCCTGAGCAAGGCAAAGCGGGAAGGGGGCGGGGGCGGGAGGGCTTGCACGCAAGGGGTAAGCGGAATAAAACGGTTGAACTGAACCTTACGGCGCGAATTCTCAAGCTCCAGGGAGGGAGGGGGCGGGGTAAGGAGGGCGGGGTGGGACGGGGTGGGGCGGGGTGGGGCGGGGTGGGGCGGGGTGGGGCGCCAGCCGGAGCTGCCACAACCAGGCAGAGCCAGCATGAGCGCGGGATTAAAGCTGAAACTAGAGGCAAACCAAAACCCCATCGGTAACGTCAGCACGCAACTGTCGCAAAACCACACCTAACAGCAAACCCACAGCAGCACAGCAACTCGTGCACCAAGCGTTACCCACCGCGACAGAGTATTCTCCTCGTCAGAGTTTCCACCTCACTGTGAAAATTATCTTTGTACATTGACGAAATATTTCGTAAACTACGCGTTACGAAGAATGTTGTGAATTTACGACAACTCATTCCTGCTAGTACTTGAATTTCAGGTCGATAGGTGGTGATTGTAATTTTACGATTTGGAAATATAATTTTTACAACGGCACATCTTGGAAAATTTTCCTGTAAACCTACGACTATTTTTCACAGTGTTACATGCGCGCGGCCCCGCCCCGCCCCAGCAGAAGGCGCGGTGCAGCAGCAACATTCTCGCGCGTCGAGGCGAACCGACGCGCGCGGCGCTAAAATAGTTGTAGCGGGAAGGGAGAAAAGACGAAAAGGGAAGGGTGGAACAAACTGTGGAAAAAAAAAGTTGTGAGGGTTACGGGAAAAATTTCCAGGACAAAAATGTCGTAAAGTTACGACTTTAAGTTATAAGTTACGAGTCCTTTTTGAAACCATGTTTCGAATTAGTTTTCATCAACGGGAAAGAATTTGCTCTCGTAGATTTACGACTGATGCCATGAATTTATGACTCCGCGTGTCGTGATTGAAATTTAAGTAAAATTCGTAACTTTACGAGTATTTTCTTCACAGTGCCAGGGGGGTCAGGTGGGGTGGAACGGGGTTCACTGTAAAATGCTTGCCAAGAATTGGTTCGTATTGCAATAAACTTTATACTTTGCAAGCTGGAAAGAATTTTCAAGCATTATATTACGAAATAATTCTTCGTAGCTTACAAACTATTTCTTTGCAATACAAACAAATAGTTTGTAAGGATTCTAGTAGCCTCCAAAGAATTTCTTTGCAATACGAACAAATTCTTAGTAATACAAATATCTCGAATTCTTTGCAACGTTGCAAAGAATTTAGTTTGCAAGCATTTTACAGTGTTGCCCAGGGGTGGGGTGGGGCGGGGTGGGGCGGGGCGGGGCGGGATGGGATGGGGCGAGACGGGGTAGAAAGGGTTGCGGTGGAAAAATCGCCGGCGTCGGCAATACAGTTGCAGCCATTCCCTCCCCACCCTCCTCCTCTCCCCTCCCATTTGGGTCACCGGCCGCCGCGCGGGCCGCCCCCACCCCCCGCGCTAACCACACTGGAAACCCAAAGCATGCGAATGTCGATAACATTTGACACGGTGCGTGATATTTCAGTTCGTCGACGTATACTCAGTATACTCCTAAAGTGTGCGTGTGAGATTGCATGGTTGTGACAAGGTTGATAGATTTTCAAATTCCCTCCCGGACATTTCCAGGACTTTGCCAAGACCAAATTATAATGTTTCTCTAATATTGACATGACGGATTTTGGCGACATTTAAAAATTAATTAAACAAGGGTATTTGAAAAAAAAATTCTTCTAATACTTTATTCCCACGCCTGTTGATGAACGTCGCGCCCAGTAGCAGCCAAACTCCCTACTTTTCCAATATTCCCTCACTTTTCCATTATTTCCCTGATGACAAGAATTTTTTCCCCTGACTTTTGCAAGAATTATAGGTTTTCCTTGACCTGACCTTTACCCAACCCAGGATTGCTGGGAAAATATTCCTCCTACACCTTTTCTTGTTTCAGAGAGTACGAATGAAAATTCGCACACCTACTAGTATATGACAGTCACACACTTGGGGCAGGGGCCCGGCATGACCGTATAATTACAGCAAGGCCCCAGGCTGGCGTCCCCTCCGCCTGGAACGAGCCGCGCACGCCCTTTGACCGGCAAGGACGGCAATGTCCCCCCGGGATGTACTGTCAAAAATAAAAATAAAATAGAGGAACAGAAAAACAGGAGAGAGAGAGGGGAGGGAGAAAGAATATTCTAGAAGAAGCGGCAACCCAAGAAACGATACATCGTCGAATTTCACAAATTGACTAGTTCTACGAGCAGCAGTGTCGGTATTTGAAAGACTCCACACTCTAAATGCGAAAGGACATTTTATTGTCCCTTGAACTAGCAACAATGTGTTTGTCCAAAGCGCTAGACAACAGGTTTCATGGACAAAAATGTGGCTTTTCATACACAAGTTGTGTAATTAGAAGGAACAAAATGTCCCTCAAAAATATTGTGCCCAATGTTTGCCACAAATTTGTTGTAGAACTGTCAACGTATTTCAACGTCCATAGGCGTGGACAAATGCTTTGTCCATAAAAAAAGAAACAAATTTGTCTCGTCGGTGCACATAATTGTACAAAGCTGTACACGATTTGTCTGGTTTGGGAACAAATTTGCATCCTTTCTGGATGTGCACAGAAACGTTTCTACATTAGGAACAAAATTGTTCTTTCGCATTTAGAGTGCACAGTAAATTCCAAAGCGAGGATTCTTGCCCACAGGAGAGCGAGAAATTTTCTCTCACTCTTTGAGAACGAGGTTTGGTTTTCTCGCTCGATTAGAGCAATGGCTCAAAAATCTCGCCCTAATTGGGTGAGGGTTGGAAAACCTCACCGTTTTTGAGTTACAAGCGAAATGTATTTGTATGTTTTTGTGAAAACGTTTGTACAAAGTTGTGCATGCGTTTCGATTCGCACAAATTTGTGCGAAGGAGTGCATGTTTTTGTACAAACATATTCACAAATTCGTTCATTTTAGAGCACAAATTTGTGCGAATCGAAACGTATGCACAACTTTGTACAAACGTTTGCACAAAAACATACAAATACATTTAGCGTGTAGGATTTCTATCTTTTATCTCATTTAATTTGAGCGATATTGTGGATTCTTTCTCAATAAGAGCGAGGTTCCCGAACTCTCACTTCAAAAGAGCAAGAGGGCAGAAGCCTGGCCCGCGGCCATTGAGGCGACAGCCCCCCCCCCCCCTCCCTTTCCACTCCGCGCGGACTCGACCGTGCATTGCCTTAAATGGTCGCAAACACGGGACGGGACTGGGCAGGACGCGCAGGGCAAGAGGGGCGGGGGGTTCAGGATCACCGTCACAGCAGCCCGTCGCGCGGCGGCGCACAACGGCGTCACAAGCATACGCGCATTGTTCGGCCACGCTTCGTCACATGTGTGACGAGGCGAGCACACGTCTAGGCTGAGACAACTCTGAAGTTTTGGTATATCTCCTGATTCAGAAAAATTTAAAAAAAAATCGACAAAACGTCAGAAAACTTAACGAAAATTGGGAAAAGGTAAGAAAAATTTAAAGCAAAAATTTCAGGGTGAAACAACACTGAATTTTTTCTACATCTCGTCGTTCAGAAAAATTCAAAAAATGTCGAAAAACATCAGAACAGGTAACAAAAATTGGGAGAAAAAAAAATTGAAGCAAAAATTGAAGCTAAAAACAAACATTACCACACAAAGAGGCCCATACGGATGATAAGCAGCGTTGAATATGAGGGGGTTTTGTCACACGGGGTCACATGTCACACGAGGTGCCGCACCCCGCCGCTCGCAACCCTCGTTTTCATCATAAAAGCAAATACGCAGAGCAGGGCAGCAGCCCAATCTATTACTTTTCGTTCTCCTATGTACCATGTGAGACATGTCATTTACGTGTTGAAAGCAGCAAACAAGGCGGGGTGGGCTGGGGTGGGGTGACCGACTGGACGGGGCGTTCACCGACGAGGCGTGGTGGTCGCGAAGGACACTCCATCGGTTTGAGGGCGAAACCCCGCCCCGCCCCGCCCCACGAGGGTTTTCGCACGAAGCACGATCTCGCAGACTCAACGACAAATCCATCTCCAGGCAGACGAGACGGGCAGGCGTCAAACACAAGCCGCGAGCGCCGTGCCCAGGCGGCGGGGCGGGGCGGGGCGAGGCGGGGCGGGGCGGGGCGGGGCGGGGCGGGGCGGAGCGGGGCGGGGCGGGGCGGGGCGGGCCGCAGCGAAAGAGCCGGGAGCAGGGGCGTCTTTTGCCCCCCCGGTCTAGGGTGGGGTGGGGTGGGGTGAGGCGCCGCCAGCTCGAGACAAAGGCAGAGGGGCGTTCGCCTTGGACCAGACTAGACGCTATTGTGCTAAAGCTGGTTATAGTGTTTCGGGTGGACCAGAGGCGAGTCAGTCGCGTGTTTCTGACAGGGTAGAACGGCGCGCTCTCCTATACCACCTATACACCCCCTAGCGACCAAACTGTGAGAAAGTCGCGCAGTTGTACGCGGCTGAATTTTCGTTCACTCTTTTGACCGAGTCGCAAGGTGTGAACCATCCAAGAAATTTCGCATTCATACGTGCAGAAATTGAAATTCAAAAACCTGCAAGTGTGCTACATTCTGACGCTAGTGGGTTCTTGGTAGGGCGCGCGCTTGAGCACACACGGTAGAAACAAAGTCTGTTTTTTTTTTTTTTTTTTTTTTTTTTTTTTTTTTAGGGAAAAGGGAAAATTTTGAGAAGCACCCGTACTTGAAGGAAAATTCCTCAGACAGATTTTGCGGAAGTCTCCTCAAAAAATGAGGGATTTTTCCTTAAATTTGGAGGAGACTTCCTCAAAATCGGAGGACTCTTCCTCAAAGTAAGGGTGCTCCTCAAAATTTTCCGTTTTCCCTAAAAAAAAATCAGACATCGTTTTTACCGTGTAGGGGGGGGCGGAATGAAGATGAAGAGTAACAGCTGCAGAGGTGGGCCTCTCCTCTCAGCCCCTGAGGGGCCCCTGGCGGCATAGGCATCATGCCGCGCTGCACCGGGCGGGGCGGGGCCGGGCGGGGCGGGGCGGGGCGGGGCGGGGCGGGGCGGTTCGTGGTCGATAGGGGCATAAAACCATCCACGCCTCGCCCCTCGCGCCCCCGCCACTCTGACCGTTAAATTTGCCATACAGAGACCGCGGGGCGGGGCCATCATGATGGTCGTTGGGCAGTAAAGCCCGCCCCGCCCCGCCCCGCCCCGCCCCGCCGCTTACGACAGGACCCGCTGGACAAACTTTGCGCGCGCGGCGGACCAGCTATGGATGGAGACATGCGACCACCCCAACCCCGACCAGCATCAGCAACAGACCCAGACGGACACAGCAGGCCCCCGGGGCCCCGGGGTGGCACGGCACGGGGCGGGGCGGGGCGGGGCGGGGCGGGGCGGGGCGGGGCGGGGCGGGGCGGGGCGGGGCGGGGCGGGGCAGGGCGGGGCGGGGCGGGGCGGGGCGGGGCGGGGCGGGGCGGGGCGGGGCGGGGCGGGGCGGGGCGGGGCGGGGCGGGGCGCAACACCGCCGCGCTAGGCGGGTCTGCCTACCCCGTGCGCCCGGCACTCCCCTCGAGGACGGATTACTTCCCCCTCTCCCTCCCTCTCACTGGATTATACCCTTGAAGCTCAGCGGATTTGCAATCGGATTAAAACAGAGTCGTTCGGACAACAACAACAAAAAAGCAATATACCTCTGTGATTTTGAATAATCGAAAACTCGATTCGAATATTTCGATAAGTCGATTTCGATCAATGATTTTAAAAATAAATCAGCAATTGATAAAATCAAAATTACCAAATCGATTCCAACTTTCCTGTCCCTTTTTGCAAACAATACACTTTTCAATTTTCGATTTATTCGATCTGCAATTTATTGCAATTTCCTCAATTTTCGTTTCTTTTTCTTTTTTAACCAAACAAGAAAACTGATCTTTTTTTATGTATTTTCCCGATTTGCGCTTACGGAAAACCATACGGACTTTCTTTTCCATGACTTTACCAAAATTATCGTCAATTGCGATTCATTTTTTCTTCTAACCGCACCTCCCTCCTCCAACCTACAACAAGAACAACAAAAACAACAACAGGTACCCACCCGCCACGACGGGTCCCCGCGGGTCGAAGCGGACGCGGTGGTCGGCCTGGGCCTGCGCGGCCGTCAGCAGGTCGGCGAAGAAGCGGTGCCGGCGCAGGGCGAGCTCGTCCCGGCCGACGGGGGTGGCGGGCGGCTCCAGGGTGCCGTCCGTCTCCCGGGGCGGCAGCGCGGGCAGCATGTCCGGCGGCAGGTCCAGGTCGGCGTCGGGCGACGAGGCGGCCGAGTCGGGCAGCCCCAGGACGGCGTCCACCACGACGCTGGCGCGCTTGCCCGGGTACGGCGTGGACGTCATGAGCGAGCGCGGCGTCAGCGGCTCGAGCAGCACCGTCGCGTCCATGCCCAGCTCGGCGAGCTCCGCGTCCACGCTCGCGTCCACGCGCAGCCCCAGGGCGTTGAGCGTGGCCCGCGCCGCCGTCCTCGGCTCCTCGCCGACGGCGACGTCCCGAGCGCCGCCGGCGCCGGGCTCGGCCGCGTCCGACGGCGGCGTCCTGGCGGCGGTGGCGGCGTTCTTGGCGGCGTCGCCGCTCGGGGTGTCGGCCGCGTCCGCCGACGGCGAGGTGGTCGTTTTGGCGGCAGCGTCCACGTCGTCGTCATCGCTGCCCTGGCTCCGCCGCCGGGCGCAGCCGAGGCACTTGAGCATGGCGGCACGCCCGGGGCTACCTCCGCGACATCATCAGCAACCCCCGGCCCGCCCCAGGCCGGCCGCCACGCCTGCTAGGAGGCTCCGTCCCGAAAGCTGTTCGGGGGGAAGGGGGGGGGGATGTATTCCAGCGTCGATATTCGCGTTCGCTCTCCTCGGGGAGGTGCAGGAGGTTGTGCTCCTCTACTCCCCGGGGCGTGGCGCGCGGTCGCTCTGAGCCAAACCCCCAAGCTCCAACCTCAAGGCCCAGCCAGCCCCGGGCGACACAGCAGCCGCAGCCCCTACGCACCCCAAGAACGCACGTATGAGCCGATTGCTCCTCTCTCCGCATAAAAATCCCTCTCCCATTGTTAATACGGCAAGCTACCCCCGGCTACCCCCCCTCCCCAGGTACCTCAGGGCATGATTAGGATTCTAAAGGGGTGCAGAACGGGGGCTCTTATTCACCCTCTGCTGGCTGCGGCCCAGGTGATCTCCCCGTCCCCGTCGCACTCACGGAGAGGCCCTATGAGCATGGCACCAGCCGCAAGAGTGCGACAAGGAGGTCCGAGGGGCGAGGCAGGGGCGTCATAAAGCAGCAGTAACGCCAATAGCAACGCACTTACACGAAAATTCAAAATTTTCAATGCGCTTTTGTTGCAGTTTCTATAACTATCCGGCGTTTTTGTTTTTTTTTAGAAGATAAAAACGACTTCAATAGGGCTTCCGGATTGCGATTTTAGTTTCCAATTACCTGCGGTTCTACAGGCGAAGCGCGAAGCAGCCCTGCCGGGGGAGATATATACTCGGGTCGGAATCAGCCGGCAGGAGTCGTCAGATCAGGAGAGGGACACTGCTCCGCTCCAACACCACCGATAACGGCCGACGACTAGGACAGAACGCCCAGAGATAACAGTTGCACGAGGTGCCTATACATCGGTGGGGCGGGGTGGGGCGGGGTGGGGCGGGGCGGGGCGGGGCAGGGCGGGGCAGCAGGCCGTCACTGTCGAAGCCCCATTCGAATTGTCATGGGGTGCTGGGGCAAACCCATCAGGGGCGTACCACCGCAGCAGCAGCAGCTGGATTGGGTGGGGTGGGGCGGGGTGGGGTGGGGCGGGGTGGGGTGGGGCGACTACCGGCGCTGTCTATCGTGGAGCAGCACAGCGCGATTGGGCTGGGCTGGAAAGGAGATGGTCCGAAATTGAATTACGGGTGTTGGGCCTGTAAGATCGCCCGGGCGGGGCGGGGCGGAGCGGGGCGGGGCGGGGCGGGGCGGGGCGCGACCGAGGCACCCCTCCCGGATGGCACGAGACCTGGGTAACACGCACCATCAGCACCACTAGGAGGACGTACAGCAAAAGCGCTTCGCAAAAAAAGGAAGACGCAATTATTTTTACCTTTTACTTCAATACGGATTTTATTTTCAAGTTCTCAAAAACAAGGCCTTGCTTGAAATAAAAAAAAATCAAGATTGTAAATGAAAGCAGATGATACTAAAATCTAATTTTTATTTTTGGATTTTTTGTTTTTGCTGTGTTGCGCCTCGCGGACTGCGAGCCATTGAGCCATTCATCAGTCCCCCCTAGGTACAACATACCCAGGGTACGCGCTTGGTTTTTGAACTTGGGAGTAAGAGCTAGCTGACACCTTATTATGTCTTGCACTTTTGTGTATTCAGGCGACGTTACGAAAATGTGCGTACGAATAATTTTATTTCAGCGCCTTCTGCACTTACGGGGTTTGGGTAGTCAGCCACCGTTACACATGTGTTTGGCGGGTCGACCCCGACCCACCCAGGGCCCAGGGTCTGGCACATACTGCTATAAATGTGTTACACTCCGGAGAGCCGCGAGCGTGGCGCCGCCGGGCGCCGCAAGGCAACAATACCATGGGTTGGAGCCTCGCCTGGTTCCTGCCTCGGCCCCGCTGGCCCCGCCTCGCCTTCCCCTCCCGACCCCCTCGCCTGGCCCGCCTGGCTTCCCCCTCTCCAGGCCTGCACACGCGCCGCACTGTGACAACCCGGCCCGCTCTATACTATTGCGAGAGTACAAGCCGATGAAACATCAATTATCTTTAGTTTCTTTTTATTTTATTTTTGCTAAGATGTATCATCTGCTAAAAATCGACCCAGCTTATCGGCTTTGTCATTACTGCAGACGACACAGCAACATACCGCTGATCTGGCTCAGAGGCGAGCCTCAATTATCCAGCAATAACCCCGCCCCCTCCCTCCCTCCGCGCAAAACGAATGCAAACTGGGTGAGCTGTTCCGAAAACAGCGGACTTGTTCGGCGAAAAGAGACGAGACGGTCAACGCGCGCTGGCTGGAAAGTTCGCGGCACTCCGATTTCCCGGACAATCATTTACACTTGGCGCTTCGTTTGAAAGCGGAAATAGGCGGACGGAGGATGGGGGAGGCAGGGTCCATTACAGAAAGTTTTGACAAGGCAGGGGCAGGTGAGGGGGGAGGGGGTGAAGGGGGCACAGGGACGTAGTCGACGTCATTAGCGTGCTCAAAAGCTCGCCGAGTCGTCGGTGTAACTCAGGCAGGCGCGGCCCGGGCGCAAGCGTGTGCGTGTGTGTGTACGTTAGCATTATTCACCGTCGAGCGGGAGTGTCGAACGTGTGCAACTTGTGTAACGCACTTACACATGCAGAGTGGCGGGGCGGGGCGGGGCGTGCCGGCATCCCTTCACATTTCACAGGGTGCTCTCGTGACGTCAGGCGTGCATCTTTCATGACCAAGTTTCACGGCGCGCTGGTGAGGTGGGGTGGGGCGGGGCGGGGGGCGGCCGCGTCACCGCGCAAGCAAGGGTGCGAAGACACGCGGCCGGGGCGTGGCGTGGCGTGGCGGGGCGGGGCGGGGCGGGGCGGGGTGCGGTGCGCGGGGGCTGCTCGCGGTGAGGGAGATGGAAGGGGCGAGAGGCAGCAAGGTAGCAGGCTACTGCGGCAGCCAAAAGGCTCACCGGCGCTGTCAAACAAACGAACGCTTCCAAGGCGCTTTGAATAATTCCATTTCACTGCAAATGCACGAGTGGGATGGATGTCTCATCAAAAAAGGAGCGAGATTTTTTTGTCCTGCACCATTTAAGTGAGTCTAGGCACCTCGCTCCCATTGAGAAAGAATTTACATCACTCAAATTAAGTGAGATAAAGGTAAATAATCCTCACTCAAAAAGAGCGAGGTTCCCGCTCAAATAGGGCAAGATTTTTGAGACTGATGGTCTAAAAACCAAACCTTGCTCTCAAAGAGTGAGAGAAAATTTCTCGCTCTCCTGAGGGCGAGAATCCTCGCTCTGGTATTTACCGTGTTCAAGCCACTTTAGAGTTACGGTATATACATATATATACGTGAAGGTGCGCCTCCCACCCTGGGGGCGCGACAGGTGTAGGAGTGATTGGACCCGCCTCCTTTTGATAGCGACAAAGTTTTAGCTCAACCTCCCCCCCCCCACCCCCGGCCAGGGAGAAGAGCTTCATTACCTAACTAGATCGGAGAGAGGGAGGGAGGGAGGGACAAGGGCCGCGGTACAGAGCCCTGTCCCGTGGCCGGAACCTCGGCGCCCGCCCCGCCCCGCCCCACCCCACCCCGCCATCTCCCACTCCCCGCCCGGCCTGACCCCGTGGCCAGGCCCGCGCAGCAGGAGGGCTCCCAAACACTGTGAAAAATATCCTCGTAAATTTACGACATTTTTTGTAATTTTGATTTACAAAATATGTCGTAAATTTACGACTGCCCATTTTCGCTCGTCAGTCAATTCCAAGTCGACAGGGAGTGCTTGTAAATTTACAATTTCAAATTGTAATTTTACGACTTTTGTCATGGAAAATTTTCCCGTAACCCTTACGACTATTTTTCACGGTGAATAGCTGCCTCATCTTCCCTTCCAGCTCGTACGTGTCGTACATTTTCATTCGTTATACCGGAAAAAGCAGGGGAGGGGGTGGGGAGGGGAGTAAATTTTCCTTGGAATTTAACACACTCAAGAGTGCGAAAGTGTGCGAGTAAAGATTCAATCACAACTACACACACACACACACACACTTGGGTTTCCGACCTCCACCTCCATACTCCCGCTGCCAATGCTGTTCCCTTCATATCTTGAATGGCCATACAGCCCAGCCGTGGCAGTGGCAGTGGCGGCCCCGCCCCGCCCCGCCCCGCCACGCCCCGCCCCGCCCCAACCTCACCTCACCCCATCCCGCCCTCACGTGTTGCTGGGAAAACGACACACACTGATAAGCAGACATTCCATTTCGCCCCTCTCTCTCTTTCTCTCTCTTCGCATCTCTTTCCCTCCCTCACTCTCTTCCTCAGATCCCCTCTATCACACCAACACCGATTGCGCCCCTCCCCCAACACTATATATGGCCACACTGGATAAGCAAAGGTGTGACTTGGCACCTTCAACAGCTGTTGGAGGTATGATGCCTTATTCCTTTGAAAAAGCATTACGCTCTAAAAATTGGCAGCACCGTTTCAAGGGGTTGAGTTAGTCACACCCATTTTTGTAATGTTTTTTTTTTGTGTGTGTGTTTTTTTTCCTGTCACCAGGGATCACCCCCACCCCGTTCACTGCACTGGATACAGATCCACCGCGTTCCCGCGGTCTGTTTTCTTACGCCCCTCTCGTTCCCTGTCCATTTGCATAGCTTATCCACGTAGCACCGGGCGGGGGCTGCAGGGTGGGTGCAGGCTCGCACACGGGGGCGCGCCGGCGGCCCCGGCCGCCGGGGCACAGAGCGACATAACGTACGGAGGACCCGCACGTACACGGGGTACCCGCACGTAACGGAGTACCCACGCGCGAATGGGGTAGCCGCTAGGAAGAAACAACTCGAACTTAGATGAACACATTTTGTGAATTTTACTGAAAACTCGTGAGTTTGTGTTAATTTTTATAGAATTTTTGAACTTTTTTCTTGAATTTTTTATTTTTTTTTAAACAGAATTTTGGTGAATTTTCACTTGAATATCATCTTAATTTTTGTAAATTTTCCTGAATTACACGGTGTATAAAAATTTCAGTTGTTTCCCCGTCAGGTAATCGCACATAAATGAGGTACCCGCACGTAAATGAGGCACCCGCACTCCCGCACGTGAATCGGGCACCCGCACGAAAATTGAGTATACCCTTACGTCAAAGGAGTACCCGCTCGTACAGAGCACCCGCGCGGCACGTAGACAGAGTAGCCAAACGCGGATAGCTAGAGTAGCGGCTGATGGGTACCGGCACGCAAATAGAGTCCACCACACGCGGAGAGCACCGCGAGTCGCTCACACACACACGCACAACGTCACGTGGTTCGACGGTCCCCGTTCGACGGGGGCGCGGGGCGGGGGCCGGCCGGGCGGTCACGGCGGCTATACTTGCGGTCCGCGACGCCGCCGGTCCGGCGGTCCGGTCCGTATTCCGCGGTCTCGGCGTTCACAGCTGGCGGCTCAGGCTCGCGAGTCCCGTCCAGTCGCGGTCCAGCCGGTCTGGTCAGGCTAGCGCGGTGCTGCCGGCGGCGGCGGGCGGGTTAAGGTTAGGTTGAGCACGGCGATTCCGCGCACAGAGCTTTCGCCGTCTCTCTGCTGTCCTTGTCGCACTCATAGGGGAACGTCAGTAAGGAGCAAGAGAGAGCGAGGACACTACGGAACGCGCTGTTCGGAATCAGCTCGTAGGTCGCTGGCCCCGGCGCGCCGCGGGGCCGGGGAGAGGCGGGTCGCGGGGCGGGGCGGGGCGGGGCGGGGCGGGGCGGGGCCGTCAGCCCGAGCTGAACGCCTAGCCGCGCGCCATGCCGCGCACTACGAGACTGGCCGCATCCCCGCGCCTCCGATACTCTCCGGGACGAACCGGGGCGAGGCGGGCTGCTGCTCATGCGTCCTGGAGCCCATGCCGCGGCTGGAGCCGCTGGAGGCTGCGCGCTGGAGAAGGGCGGTAGGGAAGGGAAGCTAAGAGCAGCAATAGCCTCCAGCAGCCTCCAGCCAGCAGCAGCCTGCCCTCCGCCCCTCGCGCCGCCGCAATCGCGCGCGCATCCCCCGAGCGCAGCGGCATGGAGGATGGCTGGCTTGGTGGAGAGGCAACGAGCGCGCGAGCGGGCCGCACTCGCGGAGACCGGAAAGCGCGCGAGAGAAAGAGCGATTCTTTCACGATTGCTTAAGACGCATGCGGATTGATTTAGGAGTTTATACAAACTTCAACTCGTACGTCGAGGGCACGAGAAGCACACAATCCCTGCAACTTGCAAAGGAGAAATCGCCTTATCATGGGAGCTAAGCCATCGAATTGGTTTCAGACACTTGCTGTCTCCCTCTAACTCCGGTCGTAGAGTGCGGCACATCACTTTTCTTCGAATTTCAAGCTTCTCAGGGACCATTTTGATCATTTTGAACTCAATGTCGCCTATCTATGGACCTTAAGGATTAGAAATCTGCAATCCGTTTGTTTCTAAGTGGAAGGATACGCTCTCTGTGCCGTCAAGCAGAGGGTCGCGCCACCGACAGATGCGCCACTCCAGTCCTCTGTCCTTCTCCATGCACCGTGATGCCCCGAGGGGAGGGACGCGCCGCCGTGCGCCAGGGGGTGGGTCCGCCCGTCCGCCAGTGTGCCGTGTGTCTGCCCGTCAGCGCCGGCCGGCCGGCGTCGCGGTACCTAGGGTGGGGGTGAGGCCGGCGCCGGCGCCACCTCTCCCTCCCGTTCCACACTTCACTAGGCTGATTCCGAAGATCGCTCTCCTTGTCGCACCTATGGCCTACACCCAACCCCTAGGGAGCACCACCATAGGTGCAACAAGGACGGGGGCGGGGGCGGGGGCAGGAGCGCGATCTTCGGAATCAGACGCGGCTGGCCGGACCGGCCTCCTAGCGCAGAGCGGCGCCGTAGGCCGTAGAGGGTAGGTGGCGGTCACCTTGTGGTGGACAAAGCTGACTCTGAATGCACCCCTGCCCCTCCCAATCACACCTTCCCCTTACATGTTCACGCTCAGAAAAATAGTAAGGGGGTTGCCTCATGTCCAACGGACATCAAGGAAGTGTGCCGTACTCAAGGTAAACTCATAAGCTTTGACATGAATGTCAAGTTGCCATTGAGGAAGTAGAGTGACAGCAGAATATTAAGTATCCTTATTCTCTTCAGGAATAAATACTCCTCTGCTTTACTTTTATCGACGACGCATCTCCATGATACAGCCACTTGCAGAATTAAACGTTACAGCCATAAACCACGCACAACCTCCACACAAATTCCTTCTTTGAACTGTAAAGATTCCAACTCCCGCAGACCATTTAATAATAAACTTTAGAGATTAATGCCCTAAGGGAATTATGCAGTACAACAAATCAAGTTAATTTCATCATATTCTTTTACCAGTTCAATTGGAAAGAGAGGCCTAACCAAACAGAGTCAAGACAAAGGAGCTTCCTGTTTGGATAGAGCGCACCAAAACCTGAATTGTTTGCCAGACTACACCAAGGCAGAGGAGGCCAGGAGGGTTCGACCCGCGACAAGACTACAAGAGCTGTGAGTCATTGATCAACAAAGCTAAATAGGCTCATACCGCCTCCATTCAAGACACTGCATAAGTGTCACCACAAAGTGACAACTGGGAAATGCAAATCAACTCATTCATCGAAAAGCTAACCAACGAGTACCAGTAACAGTTCACTCACCTTGAAGCTACAGCCTCAAGCACTTCTGTGATGGGGGTAGGACCTTACACAAAATACGCGAACTGAACGGAGACAACTAGCAAGCACAAGTACATACAGGCGACACACATACAACTGCACTACTGTACACGTACGTAAACGAAGCGTTCGTTCGATACTCTCGGCTCGGCGCTAGTCCTGTGACGTCACCTCACTTACCATATCTCCTCTCTGACCCGCTGTCACGTCGGTGGAGTACGGGGTACGGGATCGTCTGCTCATGTTGTCTTCCCAGGAAATTGTGTCTGCTTTGTTTTTTCCAAACAATAGTCCCCTGTCATGGGTTCCGCAATGAATCCGTGTCACACGTAACTGCGATCGTCGTGACGTGAGCCAAGCACTTGTCTTTCAATTATCTGAATGAATAAGCGGTCCCTTACTGCACTGTTTACATATGTAGGTTACGTTTTCTTCAAATGACATGTCACTATTTGCGTTCCTTATTTTTTTATTCAACGATTCGACTTATAAGTGGCTTCTTCAAACTGTTGTTGTAATCTCCTCTTTGTTATCTTGTTCTCCCTCCTTTACTACAGATCTCTAGTCACACACAATGGAGGTCCCTCTGCTTGCTGCCAGCCAATCTGCTTGGGAAAAAGTATTACGCCAGGTGGGAAATGCTGTAGTTTTCATTGATTCCAAAGCAGGAGAGTGTATTCACTGGAGTGTCGGCCTGACTACACTGCTAACAGGAGGAGCATTCGCAATCAAGGAACTGAACGCTTACAAAGCAAGTTACTTTGGAGTAAATTTTGATTGTAAATTTTGAGAATAGCACATTTAAGGAAGGGAATTTTTTTTTTTTTTTTTTTTTTTTTTTTTTTTGTCACAGTACTCTCAGGAGCCAATCGAAAATGCTGGAAGAGCTGTCTTTATTTCAGCAGCTCCCTACTCCTCGATTCAGGTTGATCTCTGCGACATTATTTGCCAGAGCTCATTTCATGCAGTGTTGTTAGTTACTGTACCTCATTACGAACCACAGAATCTTATTCCAAGATTGAGAAACGATTTACTGCAATGGATGGGTCTTGGATCAGGCAATGTTAAGGTATTAGAATCAAAGACTGAAATCAAAACATTAATTGTGAATCATCCTATATTATTTTTAAGTGGCATTTAAACTTACAGGATTTCCATGCAGACGTTCTTTGTTTTCCCTTTTTTTATGCACCTTTGACGGATAGTGTCATCATGCTTCCTCCTTTCGGGGATCTGTTCCCTATCCTTGACGTAAATAAGGTAACAGCAAAGTTCCTTCTGAGGATTGCGATCAAAACCTTCAAATAAGAGCTGTTCCAAGACAAAAATCAATAATTTCCAGGTGAAATCTTTTGGAAGCAAACCCAATGCCTTATCTTCAAAGGACCTAGCCTCCACAGAGAATTTGGCAATAAGCTTAGATTCTCTGCTGAACCAAATGTCTGTAGCTGATGTGGTGTTTAGTATTGGAAATCTGAGTAGTGCTGTTGCAACTGCTCTGGAGGATTTTCCCTCTGTTCACAGCCGTAGAAAGGTTGTAATTATTGTCCTGTTTCTTATGGAATGGTGCACTTTTTATTTCCCCTCCCAAAAAAATAAGCCCTCTCTGATTTCATTTAATATTTCTTTTCCAGACTGCAAAGCACCGAATGTCAGTTATTCTAATCGACCGTACTTTAGATCTCTGTTTTCCAACAAGTGTGGATTCAAAATGTTTTTTGGATAAATTGCTTTGTGCTCTACCTCACCTACCTGATCACACTAATGACATAGCTGTAAATATGTCTCAGCTTGCTCAAGTCACTGTGTAAGAGTTATTTTTTTGAATGTTGTAAGTTTTTGATCTAGAGTAGTGATTTTGCACTTCTTTTTTAAATCAAATAATTTTCTTAGGGATTCAACAAATGATGAAGCACTTTTTCCTGGTTGCATAGCTCACAATGATTCTGTAAGCCAAAATGTTAGAGAGTGGCTTTTTCACAAAAAGGATCGGGATATTTTGATAAACTTGCATCAGTTTGTATTTGCTCTTCTTTCTTTTGATATTTGACCACTTTTCAGCAAGACTTTTTTTCTTTCTTAGTACTAATGAATTGGGATTTATTTCAGGATCTTACAAAGCAAGATCTCGCCAGGGAGTAAATTTGCAACAAGAGTTAAGCCAGAAGCTTTAGAAAAAGATGTTAGACAATTTAGAGGGAACATAAAGAAAATTCAAGAAAATTCTGGAGTTCTTCAGGTAACTATAATATTCAAGCAACGAAATTGAGTGATCTTGTGTTCTACTATTTATACTGATTCAAATTAAATAAATTGTCAGATTGCTCTAGCTGTTGTGCAAGCACTTACTGGAGAACACGCTGAAGAATTAGAATTGGTATTAAGTACTGAAAGAGTCTTGCGTCAAAATGTAGCCACATCAACAGGAAGTAATGAGTTGACTGGCCTGTTACCACAGGTAACACTAAACAGATTAAAAATTTTGAAACATAAGATTAGAAAAAAAAAGAGAGAAAGGAGTACTCAGAATTGGCGTAACTAAACCATGGTTTGCTTCTCTGTTGCAGATTACAAAACTAATTTCTGAAAGGCATATTAGAGGATTGAGCTTGGATGCTCTGCTAACACTCCTTGTTCTTCTCTACTCATTAATAGGGACAGACATGAACTTTCCTTTGAAGGAAGAGGTCCAGTTACAAGCTGCTATTAGCACAGCTTTGTTTGAGGACCAAGAATATCCTGGCTTGGTGCATGATATTCTATGTAAGTGTGGAAGCATTTTGTTCTCCTTGAAAATCTGTTTGGAAATGTAGCAACATCAAAACTTATTCCCCAACAGTACCATTAGAGGCAAATAAAGAGAAGGTAGATATGGTAGCCAGCCATGTCTTCAGCATCCTGAAAGCTGTATCTCATACACGTCGAGATCTGACTAAGTACAAGTCAATTCTCAAGGGCCAGGGACAATCTATGCCTGCTGAATATACACCACTTCTGCAAAGAGTAATTAAAGACATATTAGACCCTTCAAGACCACTCATACCTGATATGTCATGTAAGTCTGCAGGGCTAAGAGACCTTTTAAAAAGTGGATTTAGGTAAATATACAGTTTGTAAAATGTAAGATAATTCTTTCCTTCAGTAGTTCCTGCGAGTTTTAATGAATTGCCTTATTTTTCCAAGTATGCTACTAAACAAACAACAGGCCCCAGTGACGCAGCACCCTGCAGATCAGCCAAATCTGCTCATCATGGTCTTGGGTGGAATTACTGGTGGAGAGATCCGCTCCCTACAAGAATCCTGGGCTGTTTCAGCTCAAAGCCTAGCAGGAGGCACCCTGTTCCTCGCAAGCACTCGTCTGCTGAGCCCCAATGACACATTACAGGCAGTTCTTAAATCAAGTCCTCCACCTCTGTGATAATAATAATAATACTGTTTTCTGAGAAAATGAGAATAAAATTATTTTACATGTGATGTGTTTAAGTTTTCTTTTTATAACTTTACAGGAGTGAAGTACTGTAGCAACAAAGTTGCATATTAAATACAATTTTATACAAACAGCAAAATGACATTTATTTTTTGTAGAATATATGTACAAAATTATTTCAAGAATATAACTATATTCAAAAAATTAAAGAATAACAGTTCTTTCAACATTAAAAGCCTGGCACTATTCGGCCTTTTTTGATTGCCTTAGCTCTTTTCTTATTCTTCATTTGGTCCTTTCTTGCCTGGATGTTACTTTCACGTTTCTGTACCTTGTCAGATAAAGCCTTCTTCTTTGTATGCTCTCGAGAAGCCCATTGCTTGGCACTTCGTTTCTTTTTAGTTTCCTCTCGTTTGAGAGTCTTTTTCAGTAGTTCTGGATCATCCTTGATCTTCACACCCTCTGCTTTCTTAAAGGCATTACTCCAAGCTTCTTTCTGCTTTAATTCAAGAACTTTGGCTTCTTGACCTTCATCTTTGAGTTTCTTCAGTGTTTCCTTCTTTTCTTTAAGCTTTTCAAGTATTTTCCTAGGGTCTTTCAATTCTTTCTTCTTCTTTTTCTCTTCTTTATGAGATCCTATTTCAGAGAAGTCAAATTTACTAAATACCATTTTACCTTCACTATTAAATACTGGTTTAGAAGGCTCTAGTTTCATCTGCTTATGTTTCAGATTTCTTTCATCAGCCTTTTTCCGCTTCTTCTCCGCTTTCTTCAATTTTGACTTAAGATTCTTCTTAGTGACTAAATCTCTGTAACCTTGAGCTTTTTTAGCTGTAAACAATGACAAATAATGATAAATGGAACATTTATAATTAACTTCAAGTAACTGACAGTTTGAATACCTTTACACGCCTCAAGCCTCTCCTGCAACTCCTGGATAGTGCTGGCTCGCGGTGTTTTATTGGCATTAGCAACAACCCTCAAGGCAGCTAAAAGAAAAATATACATTTTAAATGCTACTGATAGGTGAACAAAAGGATAATATAGCACTTGCCACTAGGAAGAATTTTACCATTGGGACTCCATTTAGACCCTTCCGTAGTTTCATCTTCATCAGCACCATCGTTGGAGTTTCCTGAAGAATCAGAGAAATTTTACAGCTGATTAGACAATAAGACACATAATGATGATGTGGATGATAGGCAAAATAAAAAGGAGGCAACCACGTACAAAAAGGTAAGTCAAGGGAAACAAGATGAAAAGAAATACCAAATAAAATTTGGTATTAGAACTAGTGACTCGTTCTTTACCCTTCCTCAATTTCTTTTACCCATTTTTTTGTTTTTAAACTCAAAGTACAACAGCTGCATGGTTATGTTAAAGCTTTTAGTGTGGTTTGAATGGCTGGTGTTAATTTTACTTTTTCAATTATAGTTTATTGTTGGTTGTATTGCGAAAATGTGTTGAAAAAAATTTCCAGTAATGTGTGAAGAACCTTTAGGATAAAAAAGGTTATAACATGGGATTGAGTAACAGATGGCTGATGATGTTTGGGGCATGCAGGAATAGGGAATAAGGGAATTGAACAGCCTTTAGAACAGTTCATTTTTTTCACTGACTTTCACTCACTAACTTCTGCTTGCTTGATGAAATCAGTGAATGAGTGAAAGTGAGTGATGACAGTGAGTTGTTCTAGACGTTTTTTAATTTTGCTAAGTTTTCACTTCATTTTACTTTCGTAAGAATCGGAAGTGAATATGAAGTTTATACTTGCAAGTTGTATATTCTGTGAGTAACAAGTGGAAAGTGGTATGTGATATGGGCTAACAGTTTTGTGCAGAAAAATTTTAAGTTAAATCTCGAAGTCAGAAGAGCTGGATGAATACTCTGCCAGTTTGCATTTGCAGTTTTTGCATGTTCTTATTTTCTTAGTTTTCTTTTTTTTCTTTAGGTCTTCAGTTGACATATCTGATGATTCACTTGATGATGTTGCTTGTGTCTGAAAAGGATTATGCCAAAATTGATTTAGTTCTTAATAATGCAGGACATTGGAACATATGTAAAGTAACTAACCTTGGTAGATAGTCGTTTTATTTTTTTGTTTTGTTTGACTCTTATAGGTTCTTCATTGGACGAGTCTGAACATATTTGTGTCACCAATCTTTTATTTTTACGTTGACTGATCTGTGTGTGCCTGTTACTTTTTGCTTTTTTTGCAGAAGCATATTTTGTGTGTTTCTGTAAACAGATGTGAGAGAAACAAGCATAGATTGCAGACTATAAGTTAGTAGCTCAAGGTGTTGGTTTCTACTTACATTGAACAATTTTCTACATGATCTACTAGTTGATGGTTGCTGATCATCAGTATTGAAGAAGGTTGAGGTTTGAAATCTTTTGTTGTTACGTATATTGATTTTGTAATCGTCATCATCAGAACTTTCAGAACTGCTTTCAGGATATTGGAGTAATTGCGAATCAGTATTCAGTGGAATTTCCTGTATGAGCAAAAATTTTAGAAGTTTACAAGAATTGTAATGGAGGAGAACAAAATTGAAGAACACACTTACTGAGCTGTTGGTATGTTGTTCAAACTCTGATTGATTGTTACTATCTTCAGATGAAATAATTATTATATTTGATTCATTTGGTTGTGATAAAGAGTTGTCTTTTTGTTTGTCATCTTCTGAACAACTGTCGACAATTTCCATGGTATAAGTCTCTTTGGAAGTCTCTGTGGAAATTATTATTTTTTGTTTGAATTTGAATATTTATGTATATTTATTTAGTATTTATAGTTAGTATTTATATTTATTTATGTAATGACCATTATTCTATTTCTTAAATTCATTTCATTAAATTTCTTACCTTTTTGCTCAGGAAGTTTGAAGGAGATGCCACAATTAGATAGCAATGGCTAATAGAAGTATCTGTCTCATAGCAACATCATTTGAAAATGGCACTGTGTCAGTGTAGAGTGCAAAGTACTTTTGATGTCGTAGTACTTTTTTCGTCACCACCAGATGGGTTCATCGTTACTGCTGCTTACATTGGGCTTGTGCTAGAATTTTTTGCTATTGAATAAAGCTTATAATTTTAAATTAATTCCAATGTTTATTTTCATACTTTATTACTTGATCCTTTATTATTTGTGCAGTAATATTGAAAACTACTCATAAAGCTAACTATTTTCTTAGAAAGCAGGTGTTTAGTGGTTAACTAATGAAATCACACTCATGTTCAATTAGTCTAATTTGTATTCAATGAGTTTACAGCTCTACTATTACTTGAAGCATATACAACGTAGATTAGTGAGGAATATATATTGAAGCTACTTACTATTATGTTTTGGTGATTTAATTATAGATATCAATCATTTTACAGCTCTACTATACTTCAAGTACATACAATGCAGATTAGTGAGGAATATATTGAAGGTACTCAAAATATATTTTTTGTTGATTTCATCCTTTGCTTAGAAACTGCAGTGGTATGACTATCAGTTAGGTTTAATCATGTATTTTAAACATGATGTGGATGAGTGTTATGTGACAAAAGTTATGGTGATAAATTTGATATTATATTGATTTATTTCTCACTAATCTTTATTGCTTAGGAAGGTTGTATTATTACTGCTAATGTAGTTGGGTAAATTTATATAAAGGTGCTTCCACAATGAGCCGCGCCAAGCTGACTATAACTCACCATTATTGAAGTTGGTGTATTTAGGGACAGGTAATGGTTGACTTTGGTGGATTTAGATTTTTGATGAATATTAATTAACACATATATATAGAGTCTTCACGGTTTTACATGTCCCTCTCCCTAAATACGCCAAGTTGACGAATGCTGAATGATAGCTTTTGGGTGGTCCATTGTGGGGGTACCTCAACTATTTACAGTAGGGATTTCTAACATCTATTTGGAATGGGAAATATTAATGCTTATTCTGTAATTTTGAACATGCAATTGCAATCAAAACTGTTAGTAGTCATGCTACGATTTCAATGTCTACTTAATATGTGATATGTTAATGCTTAAGCAAGAATTCTTATCATCTACATGCAATGGAAAATACAACTAATAGCATTTTTGGAGGATGGCAAATAGTTAAGTTCATGCAGGGATTGTTGCTATAGGTATAAATAGGTATCTTTTGCACTGGAAATATTGAAAATATTACTTTTAGTATTTATATTGATTAATAATAATAAAGGTATATAGGTTGCGATGAAACCTTATTGAAAGTTATGCTTAATGTTTTCTTCAGCCTTTAATTTTCTATTAACTCTGAGTGCTGGGTGCACCGTGAAAGTAAACTAAAATGAGGTTTTAAATGGAGGTTTCATTGCAGCCTATATTATTGAAGTTCATATGGTAATTTATAGTACTATTAGAGTATTAATCAAAGAGATGTATTGAAAAGAATATGTTAACTATAGTTTTAAAATTTTGTAAATTGAATGTCAATGTATGGAAGTCTACTTTAAATATTAAATTTATGTCCACTTAAAGGTAACACAGTCATAATTTCCAGCACCATCAGGTCTCTTTTTTGACTCAATTTTCTGAACAACATAGTAGGGATGCTTACCTTTCTTGATACGTTTTGTTAATTCTCTCAGGATTTTTTTATCATAATTTGCTATTGGCTTGGGCAAAACCACAGCTAGTTTCTTGTGGCTGTTTTTGGGATTTTCGAAAGTACCTACCGCTTTGTTGTACTTCATACCTTTAAAACCTGTCTCCTTGGTAACCTTAATGTTTAGTAATTTGTAACGTTGTTTTAGCTTGAGGTCTCGTGATGTCAAGGTCGCATTGTCGTTGAGAGTTGCAAGAAATTTGTCAGATGATGGTTCGTCACTGTCCGAATCATCAGTTGTAGAGTTGTGTTTCTGAATGAAAATATTTTTTATAAGCAACATTGCTAGGGGTGTGATATATAGAAAACAATTAAGTAAAACTTACTTTAGATTTCTTTTTCTTGGAGTACTTTTCTGAGTCACTGTTGTCGGAACTGTGCTTTGATTTTCTTGATTGGCTTTTGCTTTTCTTATTTTTTCTGGACCTAACACATGCAAAAAGCAGAAATATGAACTAAAGAGTGAGTACATAAATTTTGTTTTAACTCAATGAAGAATTTGACTGTCAGCGTAATGTCAAAATTATTCCTTAGTTTGACGTAGATCAGCAGTAGTTATGATCTCATGCTAACTCTCAAAGCCCAAATTTTTCCTTGATAGGTAAAGGAGGAAAAAAAGTTACCTTTTCATAGATTCATCGGTGGAGTCTGATTCTGATGAGCTGGTTTCAATCTGTAAAAATAAATTTGTCTTGTTTATTTTTCTTTTGTTACAGTTCATTGAACAAAAAAATTTTAATATATGGTAAATGTGGGTAGTATTGGTACAGCACTAGGTTTATAAGATAATTCCACCGTAAAATTTTCTTAATTTGTTTTGATCGAAAGATAAGTGACGATAAATGAGCAGACTTTCATATTGTCTTTTTAAAAAAAGGTTTATAAAAGATAGATAGATAGATTACCTTCTTTTTTTTCTGTGAAGTTGAAGGTTTTTTTTCTTCTTTTTTTGAAACAGCTTCATGATTAACTGATGAATCAGTATCTGAAGAGTCCACTTCATATTTTTTTTGTTTCTTTTTACATAGAAAATCACTTGAGACATCTGAGTCTGGTGACGAATCTCTTTCAGTCTGGAATAGAGAATATTATGTGAAGAAAAAATTTTAAGGTTTGCAAGGAGTTGGGAAATAATTTAATGTGAATCCACAATACTGCTCATAGCTCATAGCTCATGTGCTTATGCGGGTTATAAGTTCCTTTCTTTTCTGAATGCGGAGTGTAAGAAGGCAAACTAGGGAACTTATTTGGTGAAATGGCCTCGTTAAAATAGATTAAATTTTTACTTTCACCAAAAACACATGAGCGCATGAGGTATGAAGTTATGAGCAGTGCTGTGGATTCACGTTAACCTTTTTTGTGTATTTTTCATTTTTGAGTTTCATCCTTTTGTTCTTTTGTGGAAGTTCATCACTGTTTTCGTCGGATGATTCTGAGGATGAATCTTTTTCAGTCTAGAATAGAAAATATTATGTCAAGAAAAAAAATTATAAGTTTTGCAAGGAATGAAGAAATATTTTACCTTCTTTTTGTATTTTTGTCTTTTTTGTTTCATCCTCTTGTTTTTTTGTACAACGTCATCACTTTCTTCATCTGATGATTCATCACTTGAATGAATAACATGTTTTTTCTGCAATTTTTTCTTCTTTTGCTTTTGATTTATGTTTTCTTCAGAACTTGATTCATCAGATGAGCTATTGGTAAGTTCATTCTAAAAGAATGAGAAATGAATAATAAAATTTAATATTTGTGTTAAAATAAGTAAGATAAACTGAAAGCATAAGCAATGTTACAAACCAAGTTGGTCTTTTGACTTCGTTTCACTGGGGTTACACTTGGTTTCTTTGGTACCTTGGAAGTTGATGGCATTTGATCATCTCTTCTGTCTAAATTTGGTTTGGGAGGGCTCTGTGGATAGAAGCATTAAAAAGTTATGTAATGAAGAGTAAATTTAGACATTTGTATAGTACTTTATGTCTTTCATACTTGGAAAGTATTTTTGGGAAAATCAGGAGAAGACAACTGTTTTGGTTTGATATTAGCCAAAGCACCATTTGATGGAATGACATAAAAGTAAGAAGATGTAATTAGTTCATGAAAAATGTTTAGTGATTTAAAAAAAATATAAGAAAAAGTACTTACAGAATTGTCAGAAAGTGGCTCTTCTTTGATCGGTCGGTCAATATTAAAGGCAATGTCATCACCAGATGAAATTTCTACAGTGTCCTCTTGTCTCTTTGGGGATGACATTCCTGCTAGTTTTTTATAGTCCTTTTTTTTCCCTCTTGTTTTCATGAATATCTGAAACAAAAGAAAACAACGCAAATTTTATCTTCAGTGAATCCTTCAATTTGTGTGAATTTTGAAAAATTGAAATTACAGGCCCAAACTGGATGGTGATAGCTAAAATAGGAAGCATATCTTCCATATTTTAAATGTACGTTAGAAATGATCCAATCCAAAGCTGTGTTGTTGTGAGTTGTGATCATTTTTCTATTTGCTAGTGTAAGTTTGTATTTTTGCAGCAGGGGCATGAATTTTTCCAATAGGTGTTTGTTCTTGCTGTCAATATTTACATCTCCCATGATTATTGTCTGTGTGTTAGTTTGCAGCGGAATTTTCTTGAAGAATGTATTCCATAAGTGAAGTGATGTTCTTGGTTTGGCATACACAGCAACAACTGTGTACTTCTTCAACTTGACCCATGCAACATCAATTCTTCCACATTTATCTTTGAGAACCAGTGAATTGGTTGTGTCAATACTGGTCAGCAAGTCCTTTTTTATAAAAATTGCAACTCCTTGTGGTTTACTAATAGGTGATGCTGCAGTTTGTGATATCTGTTTATATCCATGTATTTTCACTACTTCATTTTGTTTTAGCCATGTCTCACCAAATAAAAGAATATCATGACTAGTAAAGTTACGGTCATTTCGAACAAGATTGACATGTTTTTTGAGAGACTGTATGTTGTGATACATAATCTTTAGATTTTTTCGTTTTTTTCTTAAGGCATTAAACTTTGGTGTCAAAGCATTTTGATTCCATCGTTTCATTTCTTGATGAAGATAGCTGTGTTTGGGAAGTGGATGAGGAGCTGAAAATTTTCCAATAAGGTACAATCCGTTAACATCAGTTGCTCTTGAACATGCAACATATAAAAGTTCTCTTCTCATGTTATTGGTAAGATGAACAACAACTTTTGGCAAACTAAGTCCTTGACTTTTGTGTATTGAGATAGCATGTGCAACTGTCAGAGGAAATTGCTTTCTGTTTACCCGAAGAGAGCTGTTTTTTTTTGTTTTCACTGTTAATGCTATTGGAACAATAGGGGTCCACATTTTGGGAAGTCTCATGTTCTTTATTACTGATGATTGCTTAGTGCGTAGTTTTGCACCAACTATTTCTTCATCAAAGTGAATCCACAAACGTAAAGGCTTCTTCTTATTGTTAGCATTTCTCCCAAAATCTATTTTCATTAACGTACCAGTAGCTCCATTACATAATCCATCATCAGTGTCAATGTTATATGTCAACATGTATTTGCCTGATACTTTTAGTGGTATAATGGATGGAATACCCATAGTATCTTGGGTTTTACTATTTTGTAAGTTAAATAATAGCTGGTTTTTTGCTAGAACACTTCCAGATCCACGAATAACATCAGAGCATACTGATTTGTATATTTTTCCTTTAATTGATGATAAGCATTTAGAATTAAATGCATCAACATCCTGGTTTCTTGGAAAAAGGTGCATTGCATGCTTTATGAGATCTGATTTAGGCAAAGCCTTGAATGTTCTGGATTTGAAGAGATGTAAGTCTTCCTTTGTCAGTTTGCCCTTTGCTAAATTGTTTAATGCTACTTGAAAGTCCTTGTTACTCTGTCTCATTATCTCAGTTAATTGGAAAACTTCAAATTTTTTCCAAAGAGGCTTATTAAATATTATCTCATATGGATTTGATGAAGAAGGGTGATATAGTGGTGTTGCAAAGACAGGGGGTAGTTGATGAAAGTCTCCAACAGCAATCACGGAAACTCCACCGAATGCTTCTTTGTTTCCCATCAAATGTTGTAATCGTTCACTAACCATGTTGAAAATATGCTGCCCCACCATTGAAATTTCATCAATAATGAGTACTTTCAAATGAGCTAGTTTTGTTGCAAGAGTATTGGAAAGTCCTGGAGAAAGCTGTGGTAACTGTTTTTGATTGATTGGTAAACGAAATGCTGTGTGAAGAGTTTGCCCCTTTATGTTAAATGCTGCTTTTCCAGTTGGTGCACATAAAAGAACTTTCATTTGATCTGGGTTTCCATGAGGGTCATGGCTGAAGATTCTTGATAAAGTTTGGTAGAGTGTGTTAATCACCAAAGATTTGCCAACTCCAGCTCCTCCTGTTAAAAAGCATAGCTTCTGCTTTGATGATGTTTGAAAATGATCAGTGATGTGCATTACAAAATCTCTTTGTTTTTGATTCAATATTTCAAACATGTTTTGTAATTCAACTTCAGATACTAGATTAGGTCCAGTAAATGTAACTGAGGTAGAATTTTTATCTTCAAATTCAACTTGAATGTCTGATCTCAAGAACGAATCTTCTAGCTGATACTCATCGAAGTCAAAAACAGGTTGTTCAGAATCAAGTTCAAGGGAATCTGAACGCTCTGATGCTTCAAGAAGTGCTTTGTCAATAATTTTATCACTGAAAGCATTGAATTTGTACTTTTCTTCCTTTATGACGTGATGGTTTTTTTTGAAAATCTTTTCTATATTAGCATCAATCAAGTCTCGATTCTCATTTCTCCATGGGAAATAAAGCATTAACTGCTCTCTTATGTAGTTTGTAGGATCAATTTCAAAATGGTAGTTAGTAAATCTGATTACTCTTGGTCTTGATCTTCTTGTAATAAATCCAAGTTTATTTTTTAATTTAATAGAATTTTTTGTGGGCCGAGGTGAGAATGTGTAGAATGCAGCAAATTCAGCTAGTGATATTTGATTGAGAGAGGATGGTCTTTTTACATAACGGTCAATCAATCCTGTTTCATAAATATCAGTTGATGATTCAGGCATATTAGATAGTTTTTGAAGACCTTTAACCATTCTGACACGTTTTTCAGGAGGAAATGTTGGGATGAAAATTGATTCTTCACTTGAACGAGACATGTGGAGTTGTAGTAAGTTGTAGCAAGCTTCCTGAACTGACAATTCACTATTGTTGTGGAATGAATTGGAAATTTTGCGTAATGACTTTTGGAGAGATAGGTTACCGTCTTTGATTTCTTTTAGTACTTCCGTCATTACATTACTTAAACCTCTGTCAGCTTTATTAATATAATCAATTATATAGCAAGCTGCTCCGTAGGCATCCAGTACAAATTGAATATTTGTATTACTTCTCATAAGCTTGACGATCTTAGGAGAAAATGGACTGATGTAAATGTCTGCAGGCTGTCGCTTGATGTAAATTTGGGGTTTCTTGAGGGATGATCTTATTGCCAAAATATACTGTTTTTCATTAATTTTCAGCTTTTGTAGAAACTTGTCGAAGGAAAGCTTCAAAGTAAGGTTGTCATTCAATTGCTTTTCAATCTGTTTTAAATTATTTTTGAACTTATCAATACTTTTTTGAGAATAATTCTCTGATAAAGGTTTTAATATCATTGTCTTGCTCATTGGGAAATACGGAATGCTAAACCGACACTTTGTTTGTCCTATTTTTTTATAACAGGTGTGAGTATGTTTGTGTGTTTGAAGTAAAGCTAGTTCAGGTCCTATTTCATTTGCTGAACAAGAAATAATCCCATCAATGAATGAACAAACAGCTCTTTTCGATTCCTTGTTTTGTGAATCATAAATTGGACTTCCATCTAGCCATGCAAGCATGTGAACATGTGGTGATCTATAAGTAAATCAAAAAAATAATTTGAAAATTGTTTTTTAGCAGATTAAAAATAGAAAAGTTGTTAAAGTGAAATTACCCTCTTTGTTGGAATTCTATTCTGTAGTAATAATGAGTTATTTTGTGATTACCAAATGGTCCATCAGGAGCTTCCCATGTTTTTTTAAGTGCTTTGAATCTTTGATCAAAATAAAGTGCACAGGTTACTGGATCTTTTTGTACCAATTTTGCTTTCTCAACCGATGATAATTGTGTAGCTTGTTCTTCAGTGATATCTTCTTTATCAACAGACTTCTTTAGTGCAACAATCAATTCAGGCCAATGTGTATCTGCAGATGATAGTGTTATAAAAAATGTTGGTAAACCAAACTGTCGAATTTGTGCCATTAATTTTGTTTTTTCTTTTTGCCAATGAGCTGGACTTGATCGAATTCCATTCAGAACTTTATATCCGTCATTATGCTGAATTAATCCTTGAACATAGGTTGGGTTAAGCATGTGACCAGCTGTAACATGCGGATTTGATGCAGTTTTCTTCCTTAAGCAAATGTTTATATTATTGTAGAGTTTGATTAATTCTAATTTTTTTGCCAAAAATAGAAGGAGATCTCCCCTGTTTGCAACTCTTCTATCATGCCGCATAATCATGGATTTGACTAATTGTGCATATGACAGACTTTTTCCCTCACATTCTGGGCTCATTTTAAATCCTCCAAAAACTTTCGGGAAAGCAAGATATTCACAATTTTCGTCAAACAATATACTTGTTGGAACATATCCTTCTGCTGGAGCAATTCTGAAACCTTCATCAAGCAATCCATTAAAGGCTGAGCTTAAATTGTCACTTGTAAGCATAGTTTCATAAATTGTGTTTCTTACAAACTCTTCATCATCTGATGGATACATATCTTCATTACAGTTGTTGTTAAGTACCCAATTTTCATTCAGTTGGATATGTTCCTCCCTAGGTAATGGTTTAGTTACAAACTTTTTTGCAGCATCGTATAACAACTTGGGACGAACAATGCCTGACATATAATCTCTCACATACTCCATTTTCCTGGCAACGCGAACATGAATCATGTGGGAATCATTGACATTCCTGGGTAAACTTTTAACAGTGGTGTCAATGTCAATAGGCACATTTACAATTCCACCCTTGGTTTTGTATTGCCCATTTGGCCCTTGAAATGTCCAAATAGTTTGAAATATATGTCTGGGTGCTAGAAGTCTTTCTTCAACTCTATTCAACTTCGCAATTTTCTTATCAACTTTTGGGAATTCAAGTCCATTACATAAAGAAAGAGGTGGAGTCTTGATCTTTTCAATATATGTACAACAGTATCTACAAAATTTACTGACATCTGTTTTTGAAATCCAAAAAATTGAATCAAGGAACTCTTTACTTCCTACTAATGCTCTGCGATCAAGCAATTTCAATTGAGACTCTCTCATTAATCTACCGCAGCAGTTGCAGACATGAGCATAGTATTGACGTATTTCATGTTCATACTGCTTTTCATACTTTGTCCATTGATTTTGTTCTGATTTTCTTTGTGTGTTACTGCCTAATACTCTGTGACGTTCAACAGCTTCCTGATTTCTTCTTCTATGTAATTTTAATTCATCATCATCTAATCCATGCCGAAATTTAGCATGCCTTGATCTCATTAATAGTTTTTGTCTTTTATTTACAGCATCTTTCCACTTTATGCAATACTTTCTTTGAATTTCTCTATGTTTCTCTCTTTTGTAGGCTTTTGAGGTACGTATTTGTGGCATAACTCTACCCAAAGAAGTTTTGTAAATTGGCTATCAGTCTATGAGATGTATTCTATCACTAAATAACTAATAAATACCTCTGAAGTAGTGACGATTGACGATTGACGATGACAAAAAAACTGATAACGTTTAACGATTCTGGATATGATGAATCAGATCTCAGGAACCCATGCTGCAACAAAACCAATTGTATATTTTAATACAAATAGATTATTTTTAACTGTTTGCTTAGTTAAGGAACAATACTTACTTAATTCAAATTTGTAGATAAGAGAAGATGTAGAAAGGGATAACAAGAAACGAAGATTGGAGTTCCCTGAAGGCTCCAACTGTGGTGCTGAACAGATAAAAAGGAAATGGAGGGTTGAGAAATAATAAAAAAAAAGAAACAAGGAAAAAAATAGGAACAATACTCACTTAATTCAAATTTGTAGATAAGAGAAGATGCAGAAAGGGATGAGAAGAAACGAAGATTGGAGTTCCCTGAAGGCTTCAACTGTGGTGCTGAACAGATAAAAAGGAAATGGAGGGTTGAGAAATAATCAAAAAAATGAAATAAGGGAAAAAATAGAAAAAGTTTAAAGTCTTCACAAGAGTTATTGCAAAAAAATTAAACAAGAAAAAAATGTTATGGTGATCTCTTGATGCTCATTGTATAAAAATTGAAATTCTGGAGAAAATAGGAAGGTCTTAGACGCAAGTATTTTGGAATAGGACACTTGAGGTCGAAAACAAAATTTCTTTAGAAAATTTTACTTTTTCCAGCAAATAGGCAACCCGTACCACAGCTTTTTGAACAAGGTCTCCGCTGCAAGTTTAGTCGTCAGGGTCGCAGGAGCCTAGCGGTTCCGCAGTGAAGGGCCGTAGCAACGCCGGGAAAAACCGCAGTTTCGCGGTGTGGTTGAACTTCGCCGATTTTAAACTTTCTGCCGGGCGGGTTGCCTACTTGCCGGCGCTCGGTTCGCGAAATTGAATTTCTCTTTAGCGGTCGTAATTTTGATTTCTGACCTCAAGTATCACAGTATTTGTCTGAGATTTCTCTACCAGCTCTAGAAATTTTGCAGATACGAATAGACTCATTCTGTAGGGAAGTCGAGCGGAAAACCGCTTCCCCGTTCCCCCCCCTCCCTGGGGAGGGAACGTCCTCGACCTCCCTACTGGAAATGATGAGCATTAAAAATCACTATGTAGAATTCTATCATGGTCCATAATCTTTATTATTTTATTATTTTTATTTATTAAATGACCATTATTCTATTTTCTTTAGAAGTATATAACTTTTCCATGAAATTTCTTACCTTTTTGCTCAGGAGCTTCTGACAAATGGCACAATAAGCACCAATAGCTTATAGACACATTTGTCTCATAGCAACATCATTTGAAAATGGCACTCTGGCAGAAGGCAAAGTACTTTTCGCGTCATAGTACCTTCTCCCTCTCATAGATGGCACCACCGTCGCTGCTTCCATTGCGCATGCGCTAGAATCTGCTGCTACTCGATTTAAACTTATTATTATATTAATTTCAAAAGCAAAAAAAAACAACAACCAACTATCAATTATACATTTTAAAAATAAACAATTCATTACAATTCCACGATATAAGTGGATTTGACATTATAATGTACCAATTTTTTATATTTTCGGTACCTTGCAAAGCCTTACATGTCAATAACCTGTAATCTGTATGTTAGCAATATGTAATTCAAATTTTCTCAATATTTCACATACATAGCTGAAAAAAACTTCGTTTATGGTTTGGTTAGTAGAATCAGAAGTTTGTATTTGTGTAGTGTAATTGTATGCAGCTGTTGTACTTTTTGAGATGAAAGTGATCACTAAATTACATCCTACGCAAAACAATACTCGTTCTCTCTACCTTATTTTATTAAAAGGTAGGGTAAAGAACGAGTAATAAAGAACGAGTAAAAAAGGTCTTAAAGAGCATATTATTTCACTCAATTCACAAACCCAAATAAATAACGAGCTTTAGGTGTTGTGATACTGCTAAAACTCTCTTAACCTTCCTATTTTATTACCTTGCCAATATATTGATGGAACTCGGTCAAGAACACTCGTAATGAAATTGTACTCAGAATTCAACTTCTCTCTCAAGCGATCTAAATTGATCTTCTTCTCGCCTTTTATAGAAACCATTTCGATGATTTAGGCCCTACAAAATTACTTCAATTTCACACATGTGTTTTGCATGTGTTCGTTCTTTTCGCCGTTCCCTTCCCCTTCCCCTCCTACCCTTCTCTTTTGGTTTCGGTCGGATGTCGGTTGGTTGTGATTGTTGTATGAGAATTTAAGTAGCTTAAATCAGTTTAGCCATAAGACCATCACAAAATATATTTGTCAAACCTCCCTGTTAAAAATAACAGGTGCCAAAATAAAAATAAATATTTATCAAATTTTAGTATTTTAGATTTTGATCATGCGCGACAGTTTGTCAAGTTTCCTAAAAGACCAAAAAGTAGAACACGTTCCTGGCTGTCAGGATACTCTCACACATGTAATCTATGAAAAAGTTTTGATGAGAGCAGTCGGCTGTTTTTGCAGCCCAAGCGTCAAGCTTGGCCGCCATGTTGATGTTAGTTTCATTCTCTAGCTTTGGGTCACTGGCGGAGCCGTGAATTTGTTTGTGTTTTTTTCCCAAGCTGCTGGCACCTGGTGCTGGTATCAACCGGCACCATGAATTTCCAACCCATGCAGATGCTTGATTTCTCCAAAACATGTCGCCTATGTATGACCCAAGACTACGATTTGATACCAATATCAACGCAAAGCCCTGACAGCTCGTCTATTGCCCTCGCATCAAAAATTACTTCGACTGTGGCTCTTGAGGTATTGCATTATTTCTAGCTGTGCTTGTTTCTATCTTAGCCAAGTCTCTATCTAAACCATCAGCGACTAAGAATGTCAGTACACTCGCGATATTGTAGACTTGCAACCCCCGTTTGTGGTGCTGGAGCAGCTATGAATTATTGCACAGTGCACTTATCTTTTAGTTTTGCGTGATGGAAACTCTTTGGCACTTTAAAGTCCATGTTTTCTACAGAAAATCTCAAAGAATTCGTTGCTTATCTTTGCACAATAATCAGGTTGATGTGTTTGAAGTGTCACTGACTGTTGTTTACATCGTTTGTTTCCGCACTCCTAGTCGTGTAGGAAATTTTTCTTTTTTAAGTTTTAATTTATCATGTTTTCTATCTAATTTTTTTGTAGGTGTGCGAAGGAGATGATTTGCCTGCACAAATTTGTGGTGGCTGCTATCAAAGAATCGATCAATGGTATAACTTCAAGCAGGTTTGCCATAATTCATTCTCAGTTCTTAGACAGTGTGTGAAACAGACTGACAAGAAGGACATGAATCAAATGGTAAGTGGAACCCTGTACCCTCTCTGATTGAAATAGTTTTTTATGAGATTATTTAATCTAACTTAAATTGCAGGATGAGACCTTATGTGAGCATTTGGCTGCTGCTGTAGCCGAAGATCCAGAAAAAGCTGGCTTCTTACTCGGACCTCCTGGCCCAACGGATGATATGTCAAGTCACTTGTCGTGTCAAGTATGTGGGAAAGTATTTTCACGTTACAATAGCAGAGTATTTCAGGAAAAGAAAACTAAGGCCACAACAACAAAAACAAAGGCTAGGGACCGGGCAGATTTTGTTTGCAAGGTTTGCGCCAGAGAATTTACCCGCTTAGATAATCTGAAGACCCATGAGTTGCGAATGCACTCCAACGGGAGATCATTTTTCTGTGATTGTGGTTCTGGTTTTGTACGAAAGCAAGACATGATATGGCATCAAAACCAGCATGTGAAAAGTTCAAGCCCAGGACTTGCCCCTGACCCAGAAGAATTAGACAAGACTTTAGGGTGTCCTATTTGCGCCCTCCCTTTTCCCAAAATTGAAAAGTTAAATGAGCATATTGAGCTGGCACACATGGATTCTAAATTTCAGTGCAATATTTGTTTAAGTAAATTCTATAATAAGGAAGAACTTTCATGGCATCAAAAACATACAATGGTTCCCTCAGCCGCTGCTTCCTCTTCCAGCTGGTCTCACTTCATCTGTAATATATGTAATCATAACTTCTCAAACATAAATATGTGTAAATCGCATATAGTAAGAGTCCATGGCACTCCCTCTGTACTGAAAAGCAATTCATGCTGTCAAAATTTTATCTTCTCTAACAAGCAAGACATGGGTGAAGAGGGTGGGAAGAAGGAAGTAATCACTAAAGCCCACAGATCAAGATCAGGCGATCCATATTTTTGCAGCTGCTGTGGTAAAGAATTTGATAAACATGGCCGCTCTAGTGGTTCTGGTGAGAAACGTTCGAGTTCTGGCAGCAAAAACCATGAATGCAAGGAGTGTGGCAAAACATTCCTTACATCTTCAAGATTAAAGACTCATACCCTCATCCATACTGATGTTAAACCGTTTGTTTGTGAAGTGTGTCAGGGCAAATTCCGTACCCTCAGTAATCTTCTTGCTCATAAAAAGCGTCACACCTCTGACCCTAAATATGTTTGCAAAACCTGTGGCAAGGAATTTTTATCATATTCTGGTCTAGCTCGACATGAAATACTTCATACTGGTGTAAAAGACTTTGCATGTGATGAATGTGGGAAAACTTTTGTCACCCTGCAAGAACGCAGGAAGCATATGAAGTACCATACTGGAGAAAAGTCTCACATTTGCAAATATTGTGACAAGGCCTTCTTTGAAAGTGGTCATTTAGCCATACATTTGCGTTCTCATCTGAATGAAAAGCCGTATTCATGTCTTGTTTGTTCACGGTCATTTGACTCTACAACCAAACTAAAACGTCACAAAAAGACTGATGCCCATATGCGAAGAATGAATGTAAATCAGCCACCAAGAGAAACGTCAAGGTCAGAATGGACAACTAATAATTATGTTTACAATGAAACTTTGGTTACTAATGGAGGGCCAAGTATTTACCATATTTAATTTTAAGTAACCTTTTCAAGTTGGTTAAATGTATTATCCTTTTACTTCAAGGAATGAGTATGAGCTCATCAAGTCTGACAGATCAAGTTTTGGCTTCAGACAATATCTTTGCCTTATATGTTAAGTACCTTGTAAATTCTATATTCTAAATTAGCTATACAGGGTCTGGAATGCCAGGGTTGTACCAGACCTTTATTACAATGACTTGCAAGTCCCTTAGAGTTTTCTATCATTTGTTTTCATTGGTTAAATTTTTGTATCTGTCATGCCAGAGCTTGGCAGCAGACAATATTGTGTATTATAATTGTTAAGATTGTATTCTTTATCCTGGTTTAGCCACATTTGTTTTGGTTTAAGTGCCATTGAATGGCATTAGTTTAGTTATTCCACTAGAATTTTAATATGCCAGAGTATTCATACTCAAAGCTACATTTTTGCCTATTGTTGAAATCTTAAGTACGCTGAAACACAATGTTTTGTTTTGTGTAAGTGTTGGCATAGCTTCTTTCCTGTGTTAGCACGTGTGAGTTTTCCTATGCCATATATTTTTGTCTGATAAATGTGCACTGACCTGCAAACTCTCACTTTGCAAGAAAAAATTTTTGATTGAATTTTTCTGTTGAATTGAAAATAAAGCACGTTTATTGGCAAATGAATAATTCTGATGGTTCATTTTTGTTTTCCTGATAAGATCAAGTCATAAAATAGTTCATATGATTGTATGGTTCTACAAATTTAACCAATTAACAGTGTAAGATGAATATTATCACAATAAAGATTAACAACACTTAAAAAATATCAAATCTGGAATGTCTTTTACAAGAATCACAACACTGAGTACCTTAAGAGACCATTACAAAAATGACCACAAACACAGGTAATATGGCACTAACTAACTAAAGGCACACATCTAATTTGAGAATCTCTACACGAGAAGTTCATGCCTTATTAGTCTATGCTAACCAGTCATCACTATCATCATCTTCCTGAAAGAGGGGTGGAGGTGGAGGGCCAGGCCGCCAGGACTTCTTAGGAAAGAAAAAGAAAAAAAAAATTCATGAAATGAGGCTAGTTATTGGCAATTCTTATGAACACAATCCAAAGGAGCACATACCTCATCATATGAGACTTCTTCGTGTTTTACATCTGCGCCTTGGTTGGCATTTTCAGAGGTATTTAGTGATACAGGAATGGTTTCTGTAGGCGAGCGGCCGACCTTTGTTGGGTCAAGCACGGATTCCATTGAGAGAAGGTTGGTTTTGTTACTGCTTTCATTTGACAGTTTTGCTTCAGCAGGTTTTTCAGTTTCCTTAATCTGCATAATGCCACTTGCTGGAACATGTTCCACTGACTCAGGAACACATGTATCAGTTTCACTCTCAGAGGCACTTGGTTGTTCGATTTTAAAATCAGTTTGATGCAGATACTCTTTTTCCATCTTACTAACAAATTGCAGAGCTTCTCTCTGGAAGAAAAAGGAAACAAAAGGGTAAAGGGCTAGCTGTAATTTCTTACTTCCAAAAATGAGTAAAGCAAATTATAGGCAGAAAATAATAATTACCTTAACTATTGATGAAATGATGGATTTTATTTGAGCTGCCTCATAGCTTTGACCAACCACAAATTGCTGACTAAGCCCTTTGTGAAGTGTATTCATTAATGATTTCACATTTGTTATTATATTTTCAGCAGAAGCTGTTGAATGACATACAGCCTGGAATGTTGAAGATTATTGAAATACAGTACTAACTGCATAAAAAAAAATTACAGGAAACATTCATGAAAAAATTACAAACATACCTGTTTTGGCTGGTCCTGAAGTTTGCTTGTCAGTTCATTGCACTTTGATTCTAAATTCAAGATCAACTTTTGATGTTGATCACTTTGCTTACCAATTTGTTCCTTTAATCTGTTAATTTCATCCTTTAAATGAAATGTTAAAATTACTATAGAAATGTCAAGTAAGATGGAGTAAAATGCTATAACTTAAAAAGGAAAAAAATATAGCATTCACCTTGTATTGTTGCTCTAAGGTTCTAAACTGTGCTTCAGTTGTTGACTTTTCTGACTTAGAAATTGTTTGTTCATTTAAAATCTTTTCCTTGAGTTGCAAATTTTCTGCTTTTACTTTGTCAAGAGCCTCATTAAGTTGAAATAGTTGATCATCAGAGCTTGATTTTAGTCTATCTGAATCCATTTTGAGAAGAGTGGCTTCTTTCTCTAGAAAAACCAAACAAAAGTTAGAAAAAAAATTTGTCACGTCAACAGACCAGCTGAGAAGGATTGAAATCTACCATGAAGACGACCGCGTGTAACTTCTAGTTCTTGATTCAGGTCCAAGTTATTTTTCTGAAGCGCCTGCACGAGCTCCTGAAAAACACAAATTGTAGAAATAACCATTGGTTTCATGGCTTTAAGTTTCATAAGCTAACAAAAATCAATGTTAAATACCTGAACAGAAACTAATTGGTTTTGAAGGCTTGCAAGCTGATTTCCAAGAGACGACTTTTCCTCTTGCAACTGTTTAATAAGTTGCGACTGTTGTTCTTGCTGCTGCTGCTGTTGCTCCTGCTTTTGTTGCTCACGGTCTTGAATTTGTTTTTGTTCCAGGAGCGAACTACTTTGTTCTAAAAACCTAGAGGTAATTTTTAATACATTCTGTTTTATTAAAGATGGAAAATGTGGAACACTATCAAATTTTGTAAAGTACACAAACAATTCTTACTTTGAATTTGTGTTCAAGAGAGAGAATATTCTTTCATTCTGCTCATCCAGGCGTTTATTTTTCTCTAATACTTCGGCTTGCAAAGTTTGATTATCTCGGACAAGTTTCTCAATGCTTGAGAGCAAAACATTAGGTTCAAGACCTACAGCAGCAGCACTGCTCAATCCAGGTGGCCCAGAAGCAACGTTTAAATTGTCAACCTTGAACAAAAATAAAAGTGCAAAAAATCTAGCATATTTGGCAAACAGGATTGAACAATGTTCATAGAATTACATACCTTCGTTACAAGCTGGTCAATTTTATCACTAAATTTACTAAGATGCATTCTCATTTCTGTATTTTGGATTCTTGCCTCTGACAGAAAGATAGACATGTGTTGAGTATTATCAGTAGGAGACATGACTGTATTTGTTGTTGACATTAATGGAAGCTGCTGTTGAGAGCTCACAGACACCAGTTGTCCCTCAGACGCCATAAACTGAACAATCGAACCATCAGAGACGTTTCTCTACCAGGCGAAAGAAACAGAAGCATTCTCATATATACGTTGAAAGGAAAATACTTGATTATCTTATTAGCATACTGTTTACAAAAACTTATTGGGAGGATAAGTACCATTACATTTTGTTGGTGCTGATTCCACATTGGCTGTGTCTGCATAACAGTGACAGTTGGAGCAACAGTGGTAGCTCCTGGTGAAGTTTGTGGGGATGATTGTTGGTGACGATGGGATGAAGATATTTGACGAGACTTTCCTTGCCTTGATTTTATAGGAGGTTTGACGCCTGAATCTTCCTGAAAAATAAAATTTCAAAATGCAAACTAAAAGACAGCTCTTTTTTATATATATATATTCTTAAATTAATAAACAACTAGATAATACCTCTGTCTCTTCACTGTCACTAGGATTGCAGACAACTGCCCCTTTAAGAGGGAGTGTAGCTTGTCCCATTCGAGCCATTCGTGAAATTATACTAGCTTTATTTGAGCGTGGACTACTTGTTAATGCCTCTTTGATTGAGGCACCTCTAGCACGAACACTGGAGTCCTCAGCACTGAAGTAATACGGAACTTGATGATGATTTGGAGCAAATAAAATTTATGAAAGATATTAAATTTATACGCACCTTGAATCAACAGCACTATCAACCCCACTTGCAGCGGTACCACTCTTATTTAATTTTTCTTCATTTGAGGTATGTTTTTCTTTAGAGCTGTCAATCTCCTGATGAATGTTACTTATATGAGCTTCAATCAGTAGTGGCTCATTCCTCTTGCTGCTCAACCAAGGCACTGAAGTGTGAAGAGGCACCAGAATGGCTCGCACAGAGCCAGTGGAAGCACCCAACAGTCCTGAGTCCCATTCACCTTTGCTTAATTTGTGGGATAGAGCACATCGAATCATGGACTGTCGGGGATCAACAGCCTGGGGAAAAAAGAGGTTTTCCATTAGGTGTGTCCCAAAATTGGATTAGGCTAGTATTTAAAAAAAAATAATAATAATAATAATAATAATTACCAACCTGCACAGAATCTACAGTGAAAGGCTGAGCAGCAAGCTCAAGCTGTACTGTGTCCCCTTCCCTAAAGGAATCACCAGTTCCAGGAAGTAACTCTTGGGTTATGATGCTCTCTTCATTAGTATTTGCTGACCTATATTTTGCCACTGCTATCTATAGAGCAGACAGGAACATTTTTGAGTATGACTATCAGGGACAAGAGTTGCAAACTGATAGTTTTACTCAACCTACTTGGGTAATAAATTCAACAGCATCCTCCTTCTTTTCAAACATTACCGACCAATTTTGGGTACAATCATCATAAAATGTTGCATATAAATGTGGCTGCACCTGAGTGAGTCAAGAAGTAAGAGCTACAAAATTTGAAATAAAACTTCAAAGTGCCAGTTACATAACTTACGGTAAATTGAAAATTGGGTGTTATTTTGACAGTAGTAATGTGTTGCTGTTTGCCCTTATACAGAATAAGTTGAAATAATTTTGTTGTGGAGTTACCAAGAAGTGCTAGCCCTAATTTTCCTTGAGGATTGTAACTTCCATCTTCACTGTTTAAAGAAAATCATAGAAATCTGATAGTGAATAGTGCAACTTTCAACAGTAAAGAGAGCACGACTGTGCTGTACTCTCTCACTCAAAAAAATAAAATAAATAAAAAAACAACTTACAGCTTAAAAGATGTGACCACTTTTACACAAATAAGAGTTAGCTTATTTGAAGTGGAGGAGGCGTTAGTTGGGGTAGAGCCCCTCGTTGCTGAGGGTCTTTTACTTGATTGTCCTCCATCGTCATTAGTGTGGTGCTTTGGTTGTTTAGGAGCCGTATATGTAAGAGATGCATTGCCCTTCTCTGGAGATTTCTCAAGACCAAACAATAACGCAAGTTTAGACCTGTTGTGTAACAGAATAGAAATGAAAGCATTCATGTAACAACTGTCTAAGTTAGAATCCAATGAAAATGAGAGGGTGGTAGTTCATTATAAGTAATATGTAAGTAAGACATCATAATGTGGGGCTTAGGAAGGTCAGTTTCAAAGAGAAAAGGGCGTAACCCTAACTAAAGATTTAAAAAAATTCATAACAGGTGCCAAATTGACATAGAGCAGTCTGCGGGGCGTGCAGCCGGCAGGAGACTAACCCTGCTGCTGGGTTGAACTCCAGATCATCTTCATCAGCCGCACCAAACATGTCGAGGGAGCAGCTTCTAGTTTTTGAACGTGACAGCGACCTAAGCTAACTAAATCACAATCACAACATAACCTTTGGCAGATGACAAATGTTATTCTAGAAAATTTCTCATACTTTTGTTTATATTTATTTCTCATCGTCTGCTTCACGCAGCAGACGACCGGCCGCCTATCGGGGAACCATAACCTCCAAGAACTTTCTGGATAGGTCTCAGAAAAGTGTGTCATCGAAGTTTCTCCGGCGTTCCTGACCCGTGCGACATTAGTGTACACCCACCCCTGTGTTTGGAAACCGTGTTTACAGCTGTTCACAATGTCGGAAGCGCCCTCGTCTTCTCAAGAAGCGGAAAACAAACCCATGATCATGGGTGCCATTGAAAATGGGAATCAAAATGTTGAATCCGTGGTTCTTCCAAATCAACCACGCCCTGCCCGTGACATGAAGGGGTTGTTAAAGTTTGCCATGGAGGCAACGGCTATGGAAGATGCTCCAAATTCATCTAATTTTGAACCCATGGATCCCGAGGTATGTCAAAGACTGTGTTATACTTGGAGAACCACTTGTCATTTGAATCACCAGTGTGTTCAACGTAATATTACATAATACATATAATTACACGTTATTTTTGCTTTCTAGAGGAAAAAGTTTCTTGAAGAAGCCTTGAAATCCATGACAGTTGACTTAATCGAAGTCCTCACTAAAGCAATAAATACTTTAAAGACGGTGAAAGACTTGAAACCTGACGATGATCCTGATGAGCATGAAGAAGCACTTGAAACCATTACAGACACTGTGGACAATGTTGATTTAGCTAACGGTAAGTTCAATATCAGAATTTGTGTAAATGCTAGCATCAATCCATTCTGCTGGATCAACGTTTGACCGCAACCACTTTCTATTACAGACTTCCATAAAATTGGAGGATTTGATGTGATCCTTCCATGCCTAACTTCTCCTCACACATCTCTCCAGTGGCGAGCTGCTGAGCTCATTGCTGAGCTCACTCAGAATAATCCATATTGCCAGTCAAGAGTTCTATCATCTGGTCTGTTCACAACTCTTTTAGAAATGGTTGATACTGGAGCCAGTGAAGCTGTCAAAGTTAAGGCATTGTATGCTATTTCATGTAAGTCAATGTAATGGTGCTCCCTCCCACTTTTTTCACTTGTCTAATTTTCTTTTCAGTGATTGGTGTAACTCTGTTGACTCCTCTCATTACAGGTATTGTGAGGAACTATCCGGAGGGCTTGGCATCGTTTGCTAAGCAGGATGGGTTTTCAGTTCTTCTCAGAGCCATGCAGAGTGATATTGAAAAGCTGAAAGTGAAATCAGCTTTCCTTCTCACTGCATTGTGTGGTCAGCACCCTGCTATCAAAGGTATGTGGGCTCTAGTTTGAAGCATTACATAATTGTATAAATCCGTAAATCCTACATAACTGTATTTCTCCCCCAGATGATCTCCAGAAGATGGGTTGGGTTCAACAGTTAGCTGCTCTTCTGAGCCAAGAACCAACACCTAGCCATGAACACCTTCTCTCTGCCATGTTAGCCCTGGTCAGGGACCATGCTCAGTGCATTGAAGACTGCAGAGACCCCTCTCTCCAGCTGAAATCCACTCTCACCTCTTACATTGAAGCTGTGAAGGGGAAAGAGGAATATCAGGTAGGAGAGTGAAAGAGTCATCTACATCACTTTTTTTTTTTTTTTTGAAGGCAAATGCCTCTGACTGCACTAAATTGTAAAATATATGCTCTGAATGTTATTTGTTACAGGAGGGAGTTGAATATGCCCAGCTGTTAATATCCATGGTCTTCACAGATGATGGCAATAGTGGGGAGAGATGAATTTACATTCCAGAACCAGTGAAACCTGAACAATATCCCCCTTCCTCTACTCCAAAAAAAATGAAAATAAAAAATAATTAGTTCTATGAACTATGCTTTGTACTCTGTAATGATAGCTATAATTTATTTTTTCTATCGCTCATAATTAGTCTTCTGTAGAAATGTGTTCTATTCATAATCAAAAAATTGTAACAAAAAAATGTAAAAAATAAATCTAAAATATCAGCAAAGTGCGTATTTTAATTAATGCAGCCTGTTTCTGAAAAATGTAATTGAACAGTTCTGTTATAGGAGTCAAAGTCAAACCTTCACCACAAGTCTTATGGAAACAGTAGGACTTAATTGACTGACTCCACTAAAGTTTAAAACAAAAGACACAACACTTGCAAAAATTCCTGGTAGCACCAGATCTATACCATGACACATAGACCATGTTTGGTGAGGTGAAGGACACTTAATTATTCATGAGGCTCAGGAAATTCAGTTAGAATCTGCTTCTTTTAGGTTTTTGCACTCTATTACATGATGATTGTCCATTTAAAAACAACTAGAGATCAGAGGTCGTATTGTTCACACAATATCAGGACTTTTCTCAATAAAAAGTGAGTCATTTGACAGGTGATGAAGAAATTTATTGATTTTTCATCGAATTTTTCGTTTGGAATTTTGATATGTGCATTAGCTTTTGATAAATAACCAAGCTTTCGAAATATCCTTGTGCTATTTCTCATAATCAGAGGGCTGTCATTTCAAAATTAGTGGGGAAAGGCATAGAACAGTGTAGAAGCGTCTGAGTCGTTTCCCTTGCATTCCCGCCTCGTTCAAAGACTCCCACCAGATTTCGCGAGAAGCTTCTAGAGAGATGCTGGGCCAATCGGGGCGCGTTTCCGGTCGCGAAGCTCGGTGCTTCACAACTTTGGCAGTCTGCCGCCGCCGCCGCCTTCTCGACCGCAGGACGAAGTTGTCCTGGTCCGACGCTCGAGGGCAGTGAGTGGGGGCCGCGCGGTTCCGCATCCGCCGGCCGAACCTTCCAGAACATTCTCGACGGTTCTCTCCGAGCCGGCCCCTTTATAAGACGGCGTCCCCCCTCCCGGTCCGTCATTTCTCATCCAGTCGTCGTGCGATCAACGTGCGTTCCGAGCCGAGCCGGCTGCGACTTTGTCCCTTGTGCACCGCTGATATTCTAGAAAAATCTCAAGGTGAGTTGCAGTGTGATGTGCAGTGAAAAGTGTTGATTTGAATTGTGCGTGTCTGTTGTTGCTTGATGTGAGCTTCCGTGCTCAGTGACTCAGTAATTTTCATTGAAAAAATTTGGAATCCATCTTGGGGTTTCCGCGTCTCGCACGTGCTCGGAATGTGAAGCCTCATTGTGCGGGCGCGGCCGTAATTGAATGAATGAGATACCGGTGCTGTGTTGATTCACATTTGGGGCGTGCCTTTTTGATGTATGGATTTTTTGCACTGATTTTGAGATTTTTGAAATTTTTATCGATTTGCTGATGTTACTTGTGCCGTTTCTTTGTGATCCCCTGTGAGCCCTGACCAGTCTAAATATACCGCGAAGTACCTTTCTGTCTTGGTGTGCATCTGAGTCAAGGAGCGGCGTGTTCTGCGTGCTCGCACGCTGGGCGTGGGGGTGTTCGGTACCGGGAACCTTCCAGGTCATTCTCATGGGAGCTTCCACCTCCCCTCGCGATCAATAAACCACCCGAACTGATACCCAACTTTTTCAGTATCTCATTAGAGTAAATGTGAATAGTACTCTAATCAGTGCCTTGTGTGTTCACGCGCCGTGTTCGGAACTTTGAATAATTCATTCTGTTCATGTTTTAATGAATTTTAATTTGCGTTGTTGCAGATGCCTGAAGAAATGCAGGGTGATGTTGAGACCTTCGCCTTCCAGGCTGAGATCGCTCAGCTTATGTCCCTGATTATCAACACATTCTACTCCAACAAAGAAATTTTCCTTCGAGAATTGATTTCCAACTCTTCTGATGTAAGTTAATTTTTGTTTTTGTGTGTTTTCTTTTCAATTTTGATTGGCTGACATGCTCTTAACCTGGATTGGTTTGTTCACAGGCCTTGGACAAGATCCGCTATGAGTCGCTCACAGACCCGTCCCGCCTGGACAGTGGCAAGGACCTGAACATCAGGCTCATCCCCAACAAGAACGACCGCACTCTCACACTCATTGACACGTGAGTTCCTATCCTTTTTGTATTGTTCAGAATAATCAATCTATTTTTGGGCTGTGTACTGATGGTTTCTTTTCCTTTGCAGTGGTATTGGTATGACCAAGGCAGACCTCGTCAACAACTTGGGTACCATCGCCAAGTCTGGCACCAAGGCCTTCATGGAAGCGCTCCAGGCTGGTGCTGACATCTCCATGATTGGTCAGTTTGGTGTTGGTTTCTACTCTGCCTACCTGGTCGCCGACCGTGTCACAGTCGTCTCCAAGCACAACGATGACGAGCAGTACGTGTGGGAGTCCTCTGCTGGTGGCTCTTTCACCATCAGACCAGACACTGGTGAACCCCTGGGCCGAGGCACTAAGATCATTCTACACATGAAGGAAGATCAAATGGAGTACCTGGAAGAGCGCAAGATTAAGGAAATTGTCAAGAAGCACTCCCAGTTCATTGGCTATCCCATCAAGCTCCTTGTCGAGAAGGAACGCGACAAGGAACTCAGCGAAGATGAGGAGGAAGATGAAGACAAGAAAGACAAGGATGAAGAGAAGAAGGATGGCGAAGATGACACTCCTAAAATTGAGGATGTTGGCGAGGAAGATGAAGAGAAAGACAAAAAGAAGAAAAAGAAGACTGTTAAGGAGAAGTACACAGAGGATGAAGAGCTCAACAAGACCAAGCCTATCTGGACTCGCAACCAGGATGACATCAGCCAGGAAGAGTATGGCGAGTTCTACAAGTCTCTCACCAACGACTGGGAAGAGCACTTGGCTGTCAAGCACTTCTCTGTTGAGGGTCAGCTTGAATTCCGTGCCCTTCTGTTCATTCCCAGGCGTGCACCTTTCGATCTCTTTGAAAACAAGAAGAAGAAGAACAACATCAAGCTGTATGTCCGCCGTGTCTTCATCATGGACAACTGTGAAGATCTAATTCCTGAGTACCTTAACTTCATCAAGGGTGTTGTCGACAGTGAAGATCTGCCCCTTAACATTTCTCGTGAGATGCTCCAGCAGAACAAGATCCTCAAGGTTATCAGGAAGAACTTGGTGAAGAAATGCTTGGAGCTCTTCGAAGAATTGGCTGAAGACAAGGAGAACTACAAGAAGTGTTACGAGCAGTTCTCAAAGAACCTGAAGTTGGGTATCCACGAAGACAGCACGAACCGTAAGAAGCTTGCTGAGTTGATGAGGTACCACACCTCTGCCTCTGGTGACGAGATGTGCTCATTCAAGGAGTATATTGGCCGTATGAAGGAGAACCAGAAGAACATCTACTACATCACTGGTGAGAGCCGAGAGCAGGTTGCCAACTCTGCCTTCGTTGAGCGTGTGAAGAAGCGTGGCTTCGAAGTTGTCTACATGACAGAGCCCATTGATGAGTATGTAGTTCAGCAGCTCAAGGAATTCGACGGCAAGCAGCTTGTCAGTGTCACCAAGGAGGGTCTTGAGCTCCCTGAAGATGAGGAGGAAAAGAAGAAGCGTGAAGAAGACAAGGCTAAGTTCGAAAACCTCTGCAAAGTGATGAAGGACATCCTTGACAAGAAGGTGGAGAAGGTAGTTGTTTCTAACAGATTAGTTGAATCTCCTTGCTGTATTGTCACTTCACAGTATGGCTGGACCGCCAACATGGAACGAATCATGAAGGCTCAAGCTCTTAGGGATACCTCAACCATGGGTTACATGGCTGCTAAGAAGCACTTGGAAATTAACCCTGACCACTCAATTATTGAGAACCTTAGACAGAAGGCTGAAGCTGACAAGAACGATAAATCAGTGAAGGACTTAGTTATGTTGCTCTTCGAAACTGCTCTCCTTTCATCTGGCTTTGCACTTGAGGAGCCCGGTGTTCATGCTTCCCGTATCCACCGTATGATTAAGTTAGGTCTTGGAATTGATGAAGATGATATCCCTGACACCAAGGATGATGTTAAGGATGTTGAGATGCCCGATCTGCAGGCTGATGCTGAAGATGCATCTCGCATGGAGGAGGTTGATTAATTAATTAATTAGTAAATTAATTTATTGTTTTTCTAATTGTCATCTCATTTATTCGCCAAAGCCATTTGAATTTGTGTCACACTCGGTTAGGCTAGCTGTAGTGACTCATCTTGACTGTCTTTCATTCCTCACCAGTATTTCTGGTCTCACATGTACCTGTTACCAGTGTTATGCTATGCGATCTTTTTTTATTGTAATAAACTAATGTGCCCGTAACTTGTGTTTGACTTCTCCCCGCCTTCCTGATTATAATATTTTTTTACTACTAAAGCAGTATTTGAACTTGGGATTCTTTCTATTTCACATATCAACCAAATTCAATCTCATCAGCAAAAAAGATATGGTTCATACGGTTCTACATTCAATTCTTCCTTACTGAAAGAAGTTTAAAAATTATAAATTTCTTAACATATTTAAGTTGTTGACCACAGCTTTGAAACCAAAAGAAAGCAGAAAGTGATAGTGGGGTAAGCTTGAATAAATCTTGGTGACATCAAATTTATCTTTAAAGTAATATCACTCAGAAAAGAAAGTAGTTTTCATGTATTTCATTTTTGGTATGCTGCTGTCATCACATGTGAGGACTTGAGCGAGTCAGTCACCACCATGGCTTAGGTGCTGAATGTGTTGCCTACCGGCCAGGCGCCTCCCCCCTGGCCGCGGGTGCGAGCCACGGTGTTTTCGGCGAGCACCCTCTTCCTCGGGAGGTCCCACCTGACGCGGTGCCTGGGCCGGGGCCGTGCGCGGGTGTGCTCCGCGGCGCACAGCGTGGACGAGAAGACCACCGCCACGCCCACCAGCACCAGTGGCGGCAGCATGGGCACCAGCTCCAAGGGCGCGAACTCTCCTCCGGCGTCCCGGTCGCAGGACGGCTGCCGCTGCCGCCAGACGATCCTCTCCCGGTGCGCGATGCCCCGCTCCACCTGCAGGATCGTCCTGCGGACACCGAGCCCTGTGAGCTGTGAGCGCCCATCCTCCACGCCCCGCTCCACCTGCAGGACCGTCCTGCGGACACCGAGCCCTGTGAGCTGTGAGCGCCCATCCTCCGCGCCCCGCCGCCCGCACCCCGCTCCACCTGCAGGACCGCCCTGCGGACACCGAGCCCTGTGAGCTGTGAGCGCCCATCCTCCACGCCCCGCCGCCCGCACCCCTCTCCACCTGCAGGATCGTCCTGCGGACACCGAGCCCTGTGAGCTGTGAGCGCCCATCCTCCGCGCCCCGCCGCCCGCACCCCGCTCCACCTGCAGGATCGTCCTGCGGACACCGAGCCCTGTGAGCTGTGAGCGCCCATCCTCCGCGCCCCGCCGCCCGCACCCCGCTCCACCTGCAGGATCGTCCTGCGGACACCACCGGGCCCTGTGAGCGTTCATCCCCCACCTGCAGAATGGTCCTCAGTGCCCGCGCCCCGCCCCGCGCCCCGCCCGCGCGCCGCTCACCCCGAGTGCATCATCTCCTTGAACGGCGCGTCCTTGGCCGTGCCCAGAGAGATGTAGAGCGGGGTGTCCACGTCGAGCGTCTGCAGGCGGCACGTCTCGCGCCTCGTCATGGCCGCGGCCGCCTCGTCCACCACGTCGTCCGAGGCCACGAGCCCGACCCGCGGCCTCCGCAGCACCGCCATGGCCTCGGCCGTCGCCAGGAAGCCCAGCCCGCCCGGCCGCGCCACCTTGCGGCGGTACAGCTCGCGCACCAGCGGGTCGCTCGAGTTCTGCACCCGCCACAGGAGCCGTAGCAGGAGCCGTAGCAGGAGCCGCAGCAGGAGCCGCAGCAGGAGCCGCAGCAGGAGCCGCACGCCAGCAGGAGGGACGAGGAAAATCGAGGTAAGTTAGGGCAGTGAATGTTGTAGAGACAAGAATACAAACAACTTAGAATTATCGTGCCCATGTGTAGTTGTAGTTGACATAATTTTCCCCAACCCAGAAAAGGGGAAAAGAAAAAAAAATACCTTCAATATGCCCATTTTTTATGGGAATATTTCAGAATTTTCCCCGGTAATATGTCTTCACAATTTCGTGGTTTTAAAAAAGTTAGTTTTACTAAAGCTTGCTTTGCAGACTATCGAAAAATTCTTTTATCGATAATTTTTAAGCAGAAGGCATAATATCACAATTCATGTACAATAACGTTTTTTCAGAAAATTATTGCTGACTGACTTTAACTTCCACGCATGTAGACGCAGGATTCTCTTCCTTTTATTGACAACGTAAGCATTGTTCACTTGTTTTGGTCTAATTGCATTTTCATTAGTTGAATTAGAATTTCATTTTTTTTTTTTAAAGGTAAACACGTGAACAAACAATTTTTTTATTTTTTTGAGTTTAGTTGAAATTTGATGACCGCCGTCGCGAAGACATTGTGCCCTCGGTATACCGCCTAGTTATTTTTGTGAGTTGTGTGTGGAGTTATGTCCGGGCGGGGCGGGACGGGGCGGGGCGGGGCGGGGCGGGGCGGGGCGGGGCGGGGCGGCTGACCTGGAGCACGCGGGTGGTGTGGATCCAGTCGTGGCAGGCCACCCTGTAGGGGGACTCGAGCAGGTCGCGCACGCCGCGGATGCCGCTGGCCGGCGGCCGCAGCAGGTACGTGACGATGGCCGCGCTGTAGTAGGCCTGCGTCAGCAGGAAGAAGACCTCGAGGGTGGCGAGCAGCGCGCGCCCCGACACCCAGTCCCCGCACGCCAGGAAGCCTGCTGCGTGACGGTCACGCGCGTGACACGTCGGTGGTGACGGGGGCGTGACGGGGCGGGACGGTGTGACTTATTGGGGGTCGTTCATGGACTTCTACGTGCCGTAGAGGGGATGTATGGGGGTATAAATATTATGGGCCTCATTCCGAAGCGCTCATCTCGCCCCGTCTCTCTCGCACTCATGGTCTTCGCCGCACAGGTGCGTGAGAGAAAGAGACAGTGCCAGAAGAGCGCTCTTCGGAATGAGCCGGCTGGACTCGTACCGTAAAAGGGGGTAACTTTGTCCATCCACTAAAACTTTGTTAAAAATGCTAAATGGTAATTGAAACAAATTTTGAGGGATAGGCCAAAGTTACCCCGGCCAACCCCTAAGATCTGTTTGAAATGCTAGATAGCATTTAAGACAATTTTTTTTTTTTTTTTTTTTTTTTTTTTTTTGGGTGGGGGGACAAAGTTACCCCGGTGGGCCAAAGTTACCCCCGTTTACGGTAGTTCAGTGGTCTCAGACAGCAGACGACGCGCGGGCCGGACAGAGTCGGACCTCTCGCTCGCTCCCACGCATCGTCCATAGCGTCATCTCTCTCCCTCGGGGCCTCTCGTGGCCCGCGGGCCGCCAGTCTGAGACCCCCTGCCGTCTGATTCAGAAGATCGCTCTCGCGCCCCTGTCCTTGTCGCACTCACGGGGCCCTGCCATCCCAACATAGGGCACCGCTGTAGGTGCGACAAGGACGGAGGTACGCTGACCCTGGCCCGTGAGCGTGCCGGTGCAGCTCATGAAGACGTCGGCCCAGGAGGCGCCGCCCTGCTCGGCGCGCGTGTCCTCCAGCGAGCGGAAGCACTTCTCCAGCAGCGCGACGGCCAGGGCGAGCGCCACGACGGCGGCCCACAGCGCCGGCTGGAACGGCTTCAGCACCGCGTCCGCCGACCCGAGCGCCGTGTCGCTCAGGAAGCCGCACACCGTCCTGTAGCACCAAGTGTGTGCAACTGCTAAACACCTGGGAGTGGAGTGTGCAGCTCCCAGCTTAAAACTTACGAGCGAGGGGGAAACAACTCTGAACTTAAGTGTTCAAATTTTGTGAATTTTCCGTTTTTTTTTTCATTAATTTGACCAAAATTTTGTATTGTTTTCTGATTTTTTTCTTATTTTTTCCTTAATTTTTCTTAATTTTCTGTAATTTCTCTGCTTTTCCAAGAATTTCCCTGATTTTTTTCTGACTGACGAGGTGTCCAAAAATTTCAGGGCTGTCTCCCCCTCGCTTACGAGTAAGTGTTCGGGCCGATAGTTGTGCTATTGCACGTGTTCTACTCGATAGTTATACACTTGCATGTTTTCAACAAGGTAGAAGCGTTTGGCGGCGCAGTTGAATACTTGCAGTTTCACAACCACCGCGTTGAATACTTATAAGTGAGGAGCCGTTGAGTTGAATAGTTGCGATCACACTGCTTTTGAGTAGAACACTTGCACGTGATAAAAGGAGCTGCACACTTTCAAGTGTTGAACAGTTTCACGCTTAGTTTAAGAAGTGAATGTATCGGAACGTGAACGGAGTGCAAGTTTTATCGATTCTGCCGCCAGACAGCGCAGAAATCGCTGGGATGTAACGCAATGGAAATGTGATAGCCTCTCTGTTATGTGCGTTTTCGTCTACGTGACGTAACAGAGAGGCGGGTTCGGTGGTTGGAGGGAGAGTAGGCGGCAGCAGACTGTCTCTCTCGCACTCGTGGGGTGGGTTACGTCGTCGCGAGAGAGACAGAGCGAGGAGAGCGGTCCTCTGCTGCTGGGGGTGGCTGGGCTGGGAGGGTGCGACGGAGCGCGGTGGTGGGGCCTAGCGCACTAGAGGGAGAGAGAGAGGCGGGGTGGGGGGTGGCGGCGGGTGGCGCCGTGGGGTGGCCCTTCGCCGCCGGCCGGGGCGCGGTGCGCGGCGCGCGGCGCGCGGCGACCTCCTCGGCGCCTCTGAGCGCCGGGCAGCGAGGGGGATGCCGGCCTAACCACCTCGTACCTGCACAGGCCCACACCCCTGCGTGGGGCCCACGGCCGCGCCCAGTGGGGCCCCCTAACGCTCCCCCCGCCCGGGTCGATAGGCAAGCCCGCCGCGCACCTCGCGCTGTCTCTCTCGCACCCACGGCCGCGCTCGTGCCTCTCGCGTGCGCTCTCTCTCTCTCTCTCTCTCTCTCTCTCTCTCTCTCTCTCTCTCTCTCTCTCTCTCTCTCTCTCTCTCTCTCTCTCTCTCTCTCTCTCTATCTCTCTCTCTCTCTCTCTCGCTCTCTCTCTCTCGCTCTCTCTCTCTCTCTCGCTCTCTCTCTCTCGCTCTCTCTCTCTCGCTCTCACCGCAGCAGCGTCCACGGGGTGCACGAGAAGACCATGGGTCGAGCACCTCGCGGTGTCTCTCTCGCACCCACGGCCGCGCTCGTACCTCGCGCGCGCGCTCTCTCTCTCTCTCGCTCTTACCGCAGCGTCCACGAGGTGCACGAGAAGACCATGGGTCGAGCACCTCGCGCTGTCTCTCTCGCTCCTACGGCCGCGCTCGTTCCTCGCGCGCGCGCTCTCTCTCTCTCGCTCTCACCGCAGCGTCCACGAGGTGCACGAGAAGACCATGGGCCGGGCCCGGTCGCCGGTGACGATGACGCCCGGGAAGACGTCGGCGTCGCCGCGCTCCACCGCGCCCACCGCGCCGTCGAAAGGCGAGCCCTCCTCCACCGCGAGCTGCCCCGGCCGCGTCCTGGCCAGCCGCTTCGTCACGCTAATTTAATTAAAAAAAAATTAAAAAAAAAATCTCAAAAAGTCTAAACAAAATTACAAATGAAAAATTTTGTGGCATGCGTACGTCATGTTGTAGCGCGCGACGATGTTCATGAAGACGATGTGGCCGTGCATGGCGAGCGGGGTGAGCAGCGGCATGGCCTCGGCGCGCGGCATGCCGAGCAGGCGGTCCATCACGTCCTCCCCGACCTGGCGCCACATCTGCGCGCAGGAGGAGGCTCATCGGAGAGCTCGCCGGCAACGCCCGGGCCAACCGAGGGGGAAAACTCTGAAATTTCTGCAAACCTCGTGATTCAGGAAAATTCAGAAAAAAATCCCCCCCTTCCCTTACATAGAATAATTCTCAAAAAATCAGGATATATTAAGGGAAAATTCAAAAACTTCAGGAAAATTCACAAAAATTAAGGGAAAACCCTTATAAAACCGTTTCATACCGAAAGGAGTCCGAACGGACAGTCCGAAGCTCACCCGCGGACTGTCCGAAATCAAGCCCCGGAACATACCGAAAAACCATCCGAAAATGAGTAAAATCTGCAAGTTTTCGGGCTGTCCGAAGTGTGCGGTCTCCGTGCTCCGGACAGTCCGATATGAGTCCGTACATGTGTTAATGGGAAAAAAGGGACAGCACACAGGAATCGATCCTGTGACTCCTCAGTCTTTCCTTCCACAGTCCGACGCCTTTACCGACTGAGCTAAGCTGATTGCTGAGAGACAGAGACTCAAGAAGGACTCTTATGCTAGGCGGAGCAGTCTTCGAAGAGCCGCGCATTGCACGTCGCGAACCAATAGTCGCATCGTGATCAGGTTTTCGGCAAATGACTTCTTATTGCGCTTGCGCCCCGGTGAGGACAATAAAGAAAATTAAAGGATACTGTCTTTAAATATTGTAACGTTAATTGTATTCTGTAGTAACGCCTTTCGGCAACGAAACGTTACTAGAACGTGCAAAAAGTGCGTATATTCAAAAGTCATATCATCTGTGGCACAACGATGCTAAGTGTTTACGTGGCTAGACACATTATGCGTTAAATATTTCTTAACTGAGGTATGCTGCTACATGTAAAAGATGCAACGCCTTTATATGCAAAGATAACATGGACTTGTGCAAAGAAATACATCCAAGTTCACGCCGTTCTCGGACAGCCCGGGAGCAGCCCGTTACGGTCGCTCGGACTATCTCCGGGCAGCCCGCTTATCACCGGACTACTTGCGGACTGCCCTGGCTGCGTCGGGCTTAGACCGGACTGCCCTGGTTGCGTCGGGCTAAGAACGGACTGCCCTGGCTGCGTCGGGCTTAGACCGGACTGCCCTGGTTGCGTCGGGCTAAGAACGGACTGCCCTGGCTGCGTCGGGCTTAGACCGGACTGTCCTCGGTCGGACTCGGGCTCTAAACGGACTGTCCTGGAACACATTCGGAGCTGTCCGCGGCCATCGGAATGCACTTGGAACCGTCCAGGACGAGTTTCGGAATGATTTCGTTTTGTAAGGGAAATTCAAGTGAAAATTCACGAAGATTCACAAAACTCACAAAATTCAGAATTGTTTCCCCCTCGGCGAGTCGACTCTTGACTGGTCGAGTTCAAGATCCTATATCGTCATCATTGAGTCTCGACCTCGAACCGTTAAGAGTCGACCCGGAGGCAGCCCGTTCGAAACTGTCGTGGGTAGCTCACCGAAGACCCTCAAGCCCAGAACACCTTGCTCTCTCGATATCGCAATATAATTGCAGTGCTTTTTAATTTCATGAAACATCCTTGAACAATGGTACTCTGGAAATCCAAGTGTACGAATGTCGCACACTTGTATGTGTGCCAGGATTCATTCGTACACTTGGCCACTCAAACGTGTGAATATCCTAGGAAAATTACGTTTAATTGGCCAAGTGTACGAATGAATCCTCGCACACCTACAAGTGTGCGACATTCACACACTTAGGTTTCCAGTGTACTACAGTTGATGAGTGCGTGACTCTACTCTCGGCGGTGGCGCTTACGTAGATGACCTCCTTGACGGCGACCCCCGGCACGTGCAGGCGCCTGTAGGCGATGCCCGGGTGCCACCCGCCGCGCACGATGCCGTCGTGGCCGCCGCGGTCCCGGGGCCCCGGCGGCAGCGCCGTCCAGGAGCCGACGGCGTCCAGCCGCACGGCGCTGTGCTCGGAGGGCCTGAACAGCTCGAGGAGCTCCCACCTGGAGCAGGGAGGACGGGGATAAGACTAAGACAGGACACGGGCCCAAGGGGAAAGACAACTCGGAATTTTGGTGTACACAATTTGTTAATTTTTGTGAATTTTTTATAGAATTTTTTGTAAATTTACTTGAATTTTACACTGTGAAACCAAGTGTACAACTGCTAAACACTTGGAAAAGTGCAGCTCCCAGTTTCACATGTTTCCCATAGTTTAACGATTATGCGTGTTAAACTCGCTAATTTTATATTTTTTAAGCGTCCAACTCGACAGTTATTCACTTACAAGTGTTTAACAAAAAAAAAGCGTTGTCCGGCGCAGTTGAACACTTGCAAGTGCACACTGCACACCTGCCGTGTCGAACACTGCACATCCGTGAAGTTGAGCAGTTTCAATCGCACGGCTGTTGAGTTGAACACGTTCACATGATTAACAGGGAGTAACACACTTAAAGATTTGAACAGTTGTTGCACATTTGGTTTAACAGTGCTCCTATTATTTTTGTGTGTGTGAATTTTCCTGCAGTTTGCTGATTTTTTAAGAATGTTTCCTGAATCTTAGTAATTTTTTAGTAAATTTTTCTGATTTTCTTTTTCTAAATTGTCTTGAATAACGAGGAAGACAAAAATTTCAGAAATGTTTTCCACTCGCGCGAGGCGCGGTGCGGACTCCCGCCTCTCCTTCTTCTTGAGATGTAAAATTGATAATTTTATCGAGCATCGCAATGTCATCCCTGGAGTCCCTGGAGTCCAGGAGAGGTCGTGCCACGGTGACCTCGCTGTCCAGCCGCAGCCCCGGCTCGTACTCGGCCAGGGAGGCTGGGTCCACCAGGAGCCAGGAGTGCCCAGCCTTCAGGGTCCTGGAGTCGACGTCCTGCAGATGGCGCAGGAGAATCAGAGGCAGGGAGAGATTATAGGCCTGTACGATTTTTCGATCAATCGAAAGTTCAATTTGAACTTTTGAATCATCGGCCGATTGTCGTAAAATTTGAAAATCGAGATCAAAAAGTAAAAATGTTAATGAAAATTAAAAAAGGAAGAAAGAAAGAAACACTCAATAATCAAAATGATAAAAAGGGGAATAAAAGAAGAAAAAAGCACCTTTGAAGGGAAAAAAAATTATGTTTTTTATCGAACAAAGTTACGATTTTCGTTTTCAAATAACGTCGTCGAATTGATTATTTTCGATATATCTTGCATGCCTATGCAGGAGGATCATCGGAGAGCTCCCCCTGATAGTCTCGAATACAGTTTCTTTTAAATCTTGAACTCGAACTGTCGATGACCCTCCACCAGGCACCAGGCATCCGCAGCTTGCCGATGTCGCTTGCCCTCGCGCCTGCGACGCGCGGGGTAGGCAGACCTGTCGAGCAGCCGAGCACGGCGGGCGCGCCTACCCACCAGGCGCTCCCCCGCGCACGCCCACACCAGCACCCCCAGGACGGGGGGCCCAGGCCGCTGCCGCTGCAGCGGGGGTACGACGGCGAGCTCCTCGGACCCCACCCGGAAGCGGCCGTCCGTCGCCAGGATCCTGGTCAACCTCGCTCCATCTGCAGTAGCGTAAGGGAGAACAGGCGTTGGTGTGGAAGATTCCGCGGATATCCCTCTTCAGAAAATTATGTTATGAAAAATAAATTCGACTGGCGTCCTCACTCACGGCTGGCGCAGACGCGGAGTACCAGCTGGGCGACGCCCCTGCTCGCGAAGAAGTCCCCCGCCAGCCCGGCCACCGTCGCCGCCGAGTAGGGCGCGCCCAAGGCGTCGTCGCGGACGTGCCCCGCGATCCTGGCGGCGACCGCCGCCGCGGAGGCCATCACCACGGCGACCAGCAGCGTGCTGGGGGCGCGCATCTTACACTGCGGCCCCCGGGGGGCCACAGGGCAGGAGGCCCCGCAGGGGGCGGGGGGCACGCGGCGGCGGGGGGCGATTAGGAAGCGTTGTGGTTTCCGTCGTTAGGCATGCCGTCAGACGCTACGCACGCCCGGCCTGGAGGCCCGGCGCGCCGACACGCAAGCGCTGCGCAGCCGTACGTACCGACTTTTTTCCGGAGAGCGCTTTCTTCGCACTGTTTGCGTCTCTCTCGCACTCATGGGGTTCAACGTACATGTGTGACAGAGACAGAGCGAGGAGAGCAGCGCTCTTGGGAATAAGCCCACTGGGACGCCCGCCCGCCCCCGCGGGGCAGAGGCGGGGGCGGGGGCCGGGGCCAGGGCTGAGGCCGGGTCCGAGGCCGGGGCGCCGAGACCAGGGCTGAGGCCGGGGCTGAGGCCAGGGCCGGGACTGAGGCCGTTCTCTCAGGGCAGTAGGAGCACGTGGGGCAGGGGCGGGGGCCGGGGCCGGGGCCGGAGCTGAGGCCGGGGCCGAGGCCGGGCGCGTCGCCGGCGCCGCAGCCTCGTCCGCATCCTGGCCAGCGCCCTGGCCGGGGCCGCGGCCCTCCAGGCCACCAGGCACTCGGCGGCCAGCACGAGCAGCGGCACCGCCAGCGCGCACGCGTACGACGCCAGGACCCAGCGCACGTGCTCGAACGTCACCTGCGGCCCGGGGAGCACGAGAACGTGTTATCAGAGTGCCGCACTGGAAACCCAAGTTTGTGAACGTAACCTGCTTGACTTTTCAATTCTGACCGCGTTTCTTACTGACTAACGTTTGTGAAATTCTTACGAAAATTCACACTTTGAAGAGCACGCGGAGCACATCGGTTGTCCGACCTTTTTTTGTCCGACCTCGGGATTTTTGCGGCCGCCACCGTCACACGTTTCTTTTTGTCCGACCTCATTTTGTCCAACCTGGCAGTCGGGGTGTAATAGTGATTTTTCTGTCCGACCTCGTTTTGTCCGACCCCAACGAACCGTTAGAGTCGCCTGCTATCCTCTGCGATGCAGCTCGATTGCCCGACCTGATGATTTCCTCAGAATCCAAAAAAGTGCCTTGCTTTTTTCTGACCTTGTTTACACGGGTGAAGTGGAGAAGGAATGGGTATCATGGTCGGAGCACACCTCAAATTCATTTTTAATTTTATTTAAAAGAGCTATTTTAAAAAAAATTGAAAAATTGGTAGGCCCCTACCTAACTCGCAACCTGCGAGCCCCGCCTGCTTAACTTCGGAGTTCTGATGGGATCCGGTGTGTTCCAGGCGACCGCCACCCCGCGGGCACGAGAAGTCCTCTCCACTTCGGGGAGAGTCCCCGCTTAAGGCTGGCGGCCTGTCAGGCCCGCCGTACTACCCTATTTAAACAGCGCCTTGAAGCCGTAGGTAGCATTTCGGACCAACGACTGGGCACCACCGGACCGCATGACCGGTCAGTGGGAGGTAGAGGCAAGGCAGGACGATAGAGGGGGAGAAAAGCAGAAAGAGAAGTTTTTGCGGAAGAGTAAGCGTACGGTTGGTTAGACCTGTACTGACCCGCTCCCGCACAGGTCATGGAAAAGCTGTTTACTAAGGAGCCAGATTCATAGGCCTTACTTCCCCACGAGGGACCACCCCCCGTGGCATGGGACGGAACTTCCTGACAACTCGCTTTCGCTGCCAGTGAAGAACCTACCTGGGAATTGAACCCAGGCCCCAAGTGCCGAGTCTCATGACACCCCGCGGCTTTCGTGGTACTAAGACCACTAGACCGTCGGCGATTCCACGAGGGAGCTCCGTTGAAATGGGGGGTTTGAATTCCACGCCAAGCTGCTGTCCTCGGAAAAATTTATATTTTATTGCAAGATTTGAACCCGGGTTCTGCGACCTCCGGAACATCACTATGCCGGCACGGCTACGACGCCACGGTACGAGGCGGCTTTCCACTAGGGGTGACGCTGCGAAGAGCCGTAGTCGCCGACGAACGTGTACCGGTGGCGTCATCAGTACGCCTGCTCTCCTCGTTGGGACAGACCAGCCGCGTGGCGACTCTGGTATCCGCATCGGCACCGTTAGAAGTACTGGGTGGGCACAGGTTCGAATATCGATCACAATATTTTTTTTTCGAAGTATCTTTGTCTCTTTACGTTGCCCGAGGCACAAGGACAGTGGATAAAAAGGATTAAGTAGGTAAAAAATAAATCAAAACAAATCCGCACTCGACATTGAGGTCGTCGCCGGTGAAAGCACAAGTTGGACAGAGATTCTATCTGTAACTTCTTTTTCTTTTATTTTTTTCTTCTTTTTTAAGTTGGTAGCTTTGCTACGCGGTAAACTTTTTTCTTGAAAAAAAAAAAATATATATATATATATATTTTAGTGCCTCGGGCAACTGCAAAAAGGCTAAACTACCTACTGATAAAAAGAAATAAAACAACACTCTCAGCCCACTTACGTACATTTTGTAAGTAACCACTAAAAATTTTGTGCAGCTGTAATACTTAGGAAATTACTAAGTAATAAGCACAATTTCTCAGTTATTTATTTAGCAATTGCTAATAATATTAACTATTTAATTACTTAGAAAAAAAGTTCGTAAAATACTTAAGAATTTGTAAGGAATACTTAGAAATTACTAAATATTTTCCAAAGTTTAAAATTTTTAGTCGTCTACGAAAGAAAAAAAGTCATTAGTGGGCTGAGAGTGAAGAAAAAACAGGGTGGTATTAGAACCTTTGTCCAACTCGTGCTTTCACCGGCGACGACCTCAATGTCGAGTGCGGATTTGTTTTGATTTATTTTTTACCTACTTAATCCTTTTTATCCACTGTCCTTGTGCCTCGGGCAACGTAAAGAGACAAAGATACTTCGAAAAAAAAATATTGTGATCGATATTCGAACCTGTGCCCACCCAGTACTTCTAACGGTGCCGATGCGGATACCAGAGTCGCCACGCGGCTGGTCTGTCCCAACGAGGAGAGCAGGCGTACTGATGACGCCACCGGTACACGTTCGTCGGCGACTACGGCTCTTCGCAGCGTCACCCCTAGTGGAAAGCCGCCTCGTACCGTGGCGTCGTAGCCGTGCCGGCATAGTGATGTTCCGGAGGTCGCAGAACCCGGGTTCAAATCTTGCAATAAAATATAAATTTTTCCGAGGACAGCAGCTTGGCGTGGAATTCAAACCCCCCATTTCAACGGAGCTCCCTCGTGGAATCGCCGACGGTCTAGTGGTCTTAGTACCACGAAAGCCGCGGGGTGTCATGAGACTCGGCACTTGGGGCCTGGGTTCAATTCCCAGGTAGGTTCTTCACTGGCAGCGAAAGCGAGTTGTCAGGAAGTTCCGTCCCATGCCACGGGGGGTGGTCCCTCGTGGGGAAGTAAGGCCTATGAATCTGGCTCCTTAGTAAACAGCTTTTCCATGACCTGTGCGGGAGCGGGTCAGTACAGGTCTAACCAACCGTACGCTTACTCTTCCGCAAAAACTTCTCTTTCTGCTTTTCTCCCCCTCTATCGTCCTGCCTTGCCTCTACCTCCCACTGACCGGTCATGCGGTCCGGTGGTGCCCAGTCGTTGGTCCGAAATGCTACCTACGGCTTCAAGGCGCTGTTTAAATAGGGTAGTACGGCGGGCCTGACAGGCCGCCAGCCTTAAGCGGGGACTCTCCCCGAAGTGGAGAGGACTTCTCGTGCCCGCGGGGTGGCGGTCGCCTGGAACACACCGGATCCCATCAGAACTCCGAAGTTAAGCAGGCGGGGCTCGCAGGTTGCGAGTTAGGTAGGGGCCTACCAATTTTTCAATTTTTTTTTAAAATAGCTCTTTTAAATAAAATTAAAAATGAATTTGAGGTGTGCTCCGACCATGATACCCATTCCTTCTCCACTTCACCCGTGTAAACAAGGTCAGAAAAAAGCAAGGCACTTTTTTGGATTCTGAGGAAATCATCAGGTCGGGCAATCGAGCTGCATCGCAGAGGATAGCAGGCGACTCTAACGGTTCGTTGGGGTCGGACAAAACGAGGTCGGACAGAAAAATCACTATTACACCCCGACTGCCAGGTCGGACAAAATGAGGTCGGACAAAAAGAAACGTGTGACGGTGGCGGCCGCAAAAATCCCGAGGTCGGACAAAAAAAAAGGTCAGACAACCGATGTAGACTCAAGAGCACGTATGGAAACTCCCAACCGCGCACATGTGCGACATTCACAAACTTGGGTTCCCAGAGAGTATAAAGTCGATCGGCTATCGAGTGTCAGCCAGAGCTCGCACCTGCACGCCGGTGATGGCGTTGCCGGCGTCCTGGCCGGCGGTGGCGACCGCGCCCTGCACCGCCAGCCCGTCCAGGTACTGCTTCTCCAGGCGGTCCAGCACGCCCGTGGCCCGGCACCGGGTGATCCTGGAGGGGGTCGGGGCCGAGAGGCAGAGAGAAAGAACGCGGGGCCACTTTATTTTTCTCCAGAATATTTCACACAATTATTGTTTTGTGTTGTGTTTCGTCTTTTGTTGCTTGGCTTCGATTTTTTCTATTCTTTTTTGTTTTGTGGCCCTGCTCTGCGTTTTTTGTGTTTTGTATTGAGCGTTTTGCGTGGTTTTGTTCTTTCCAATTTTATTTTGCACTGGTAACACAAATGTATAAAGTTGCACACCAATTGGTCCGCTTTTCAAATGTGCAAATTTTTCACATTTCCTGACGTCGATCAAAACTCGACATCACGAAGTGTCCAATCGCTTCGCACACGTCCACGCAACTGCACACGAACTGGTGTGCAACTGTAACTCTCGACACTTGATACACCGTTTCCCATACTGTTTCTAAGAACAGTATGTTACCTTGTGTGTTATATTTGCACACTTACCAAACGTCGAAATTTTGAATATCAAGCAAGTGGGCAAAAATATTCGACTCCATGTAATGTGCAAAAGTTGACAAAAGCACACTTTTTAAGAGTGCAAATTTTCACATCTCTTTTACCATTGCGGTCTATCCTGTTTTGCATTGTTTTCGTTTTGTCCCGCGCCCGGGGTGCGACTCGCCGTACATGTAGTCGATAGCCTGCAGGTAGGGGAAGCCCCTCCGCAGCAGCAGCGAGGCGGTGGCGCGCTGCACGCGGTTCTTGACGCGCAGCACCTCGCCCTGGCAGCCGGGCCGCGCCTCCAGGGCGGCCGCCATCACGCTGGGGATCTCCAGCACCACGGCCTCGGTGTGGTCGCACAGCGCCTCCGTCAGGCGCGCCTGCGACGCCTCGCGGCACACGCCCCGGTTGAGCACCCGCCGCCACTTGGGGCCTTGCTGCAAGCAACCCGCGCCGTGCCATGGAGGAGGACAGAGTACTGGAGAGGCACCTGTCGGTGCCGCGACCCGCTACTTGACGGCACAGAGAGCGTATTATTTCTTTGAGAAAAAAAAATTGATAGCGGATTTCTAATCTTTAAGGTCCACAGATGGACGATATATAGTTCAAAATGATCAAACCACTCCTTGTGAAGCTTGAAACACGAAGACAAATGATGTACCGCACTCTGCGACCGGAGCTAAAGAGAGACAGCAAGTGTCTAAAACCAATTTGATAGCATGGCGGGCGCGGATTAAGGTCCAACTGGAGGGGGACCGGCCGGGGAGGCACACCCCAGGTTGCCTACATTGAAGGGTTTTGTCGCGCTATTTGCCTACTTTCCAGGCGTCTATCTAGTGACCGAAAAGGTCGCCCCCTCCGCCCTCCCCCTTAATCCACGCCTGAACATAGTTCCCGAGATAAGACGATTTCCCCTTTTGAGTTTCCGGGATTGTGTCTCTCTAGTGCTCTCGACGTACGACTTGAAATTTTTAAACTTCTGAATCAATCCGCATGCGTCATAAGCAATCGTGAAAGAATCCATCGCTCTCTCTCGCTCTTTGGTCACCGAAAGCGGCCCGCTTGCGAGCGCGGGAAGCCTCTCCACCAGCCATTCTCCATGGCACCCTGCCGTCTGATTCCGAAGATCGCTCTCGTACCTCCGTCCTTGTCGCACCGATGGCGGTGCCCTACGTTGGGGATGGCAGGGCCTCATGAGTGCGACAAGGACGTGGGCACAAGAGCGATCTTCGGAATCAGCCTGCTGCGGACCTTGAGCAGGCTGAAGTAGGCGTAGCTCTCGTTGCGCACGCACAGGGTGTGCGTGGCCCTGCGCACCACCTCGTCCAGGCTGCTGAAGGGCGCCGTGTAGTGGCCCGAGGCCAGGTGGCTGATGAGCGCCGCGGCGTACGCGTTGTACATGAGGTAGCCGAAGAAGAGGGTCGTGACGACGGCGACGCGCGCCGACGGGCAGCTGGGGCTCTCCTGCCAGCCCTGCACGAAAAAAAAAGTTTAGTTGTGAGAACAAACGTTTAAGTTGGTTTTGGCCTTACTAGTGCTAAGACTCTGTCGTAATGATAGCCAAAAGTCGGCTGTGAGAAAGCATGTCTCGCCGCGCACTAAAACGTTTAGTTCTTAGGCCAAAGATTTTCAGACCAAAATGTTTTTAGCTCCAGTAACTTAACATTCTTAGCTGGGGAAAACTTTTTTAATGCCGTGCCACGAAAACCGTAAATGTGAGAATCAAAGAGTGCCAGGAGTCTTTTGGTGGCATTAAACAACTTCTAAGTGCCAGGGAGGGTGTTTTTTTTCCGAAGGGGGATCACTCATACAAAATGTGTACAATGATTTTTTCACTTTTTTATATATACATTTTTTTTTGTTTTGATTTTTCAAAGAAAATGTGTCTTTATTTTATTTTTTTGAAAATTTTTGATCTTTTACCCGACTCTCAAATTTTTTTCTACTTCATTTCGGTTTATTGTTAAATTTTTCTCGATTTGTCGGATTTTTCTGTATCCTTTTCTCTTGATTTTATTTTTATTTTTGAAGTGATTTTTTTGGGGGGGGCCGTACGATGATTTTTCGAAGTAACTCCCCCCTCGGTGTTTTCCTCAGCGTACGAAGCCCCTATACCTGGGAGCAGAGGCCGCCGAGCACGGAGAGCGCGCAGCTGCCCAGGGAGGCCGTGTCGGGCTCCACGCCGGGGGGCAGCCCCAGGGCGGCTCGCAGCCACACGAGCGCGCGCAGCACGGCGCACAGCAGCACCAGCGCCACCAGCGTCATGCACCACATGCTGGGCGACATGGCGCGCACGTACGAGTCCGCCGACACCTCCGGCAGGCCCTTGCGCGCGAACAGCTGGTACCTGCAGCACCAGCCATACGCCACCAGCGTCATGCACCACATGCTGGGCGACATGGCGCGCACGTACGAGTCCGCCGACACCTCCGGCAGGCCCTTGCGCGCGAACAGCTGGTACCTGCAGCACCAGCCATACGCCACCAGCGTCATGCACCACATGCTGGGCGACATGGCGCGCACGTACGAGGCCGCCGACACCTCCGGCAGGCCCTTGCGCGCGAACAGCTGGTACCTGCAGCACCAGCCATACGCCACCAGCGTCATGCACCACATGCTGGGCGACATGGCGCGCACGTACGAGGCCGCCGACACCTCCGGCAGGCCCTTGCGCGCGAACAGCTGGTACCTGCAGCACCAGCCATACGCCACCAGCGTCATGCACCACATGCTGGGCGACATGGCGCGCACGTACGAGTCCGCCGACACCTCCGGCAGGCCCTTGCGCGCGAACAGCTGGTACCTGCAGCACCAGCCATACGCCACCAGCGTCATGCACCACATGCTGGGCGACATGGCGCGCACGTACGAGGCCGTGGGTGGAGTTCTCCACTAGAAATTCGAGCACATCCCGATTTGGATTTTTATTATTAATTTTGGAATATTTGTGGACTATTTTTACAAAATGTTTCTGATTTTTTCTAGCTGAATACTCAAGTGGGGACCCTGCTTCGCTTGGGGCCGAGGCCGTGGAGCTTGTCGCTTTGATGTCCGAGGCCGTTCGAGTCCGTGCGGTGACATGATGTACCCACCAGTGCGTGACGACGGGCTGGGTGTGGTCGAACAGGTCGTCCTCGTCCGAGGTGATGACGGTGGCGCTGAGGTACACGTCTGCCGTGCCCCGGAGCAGCATGCCGCGCGCACCGTTGCCGTTGACGCGGACGTACGAGCTCCTGGTGCACGTGCAGGTTTACACCGAGGGTTACACTTGTAGTTGTCGGGCCCGCGCCATCTCCCTGCAGCTCACCTGAACCCCAGCGTGGTCTCCAGGATGGTCCACAGGTCCCCCAGGTAGCCGGTGAGCAGTACCCCGTCCGCGTGTTGGTCGAAGGTCACGTAGGGTATGAGCTGGACCGGCCACAAAGGCAGTGTTGCCAGAAAGTTAGTCCAAAAAACCGTCCAATACACCTGTGCGTAACGGGACTGTATCTCTGCCTGCCTACTAGGCAATATCTGTGCGCGAGTGCAGGGGAGTTGCCTAGGCGGGCGGAGATACCGCCACCTGCACACAGTTTGTATAGGGCGGTTTTTTTAAGCATGAGTTTTCTGGCAACACTGCACCAAAGGAGCTCACCATGTGATCTATGGCGAGGTGGAAACAACTCCGAATTTTGGTGTAACTAGTCGTGAATTTTTCTGATTTTTTTTTGTCTCCCGTAGTTTCTTGAATTTTAATGAGTTTTTTTTTCTTCATTTTCGGTGGATTCGGGTGTAGGTAGACCCTGAGATTCTCAATTTCCACTCCCCCCTAAAAATTCCTGATTTTTCTAAAACTTTGTCACATTTTTCTAAATGTTTCCATTTTTTTTTAATTTTAACTTTCTCCAGTTCTTCTGCATTTCAAGATGCATAAAAATCTCAAGAGTTTATTCCCCCTTGAGGTTCTGGGTCGGCCGTGCCCTGCCCGGCCCTACCCGCGCTCACCGTGTCGTAGGCCACCGTCAGCACCTTGCCCGAGACCTCGTTGAAGGCGATGGAGTAGGCGTCGTCGGCCAGGTAGGCGTTGCCCCACTGGCGCACGCAGGCGTCCCCGGGGCCGCGGCAGACGATCACCTCCCCGGCGGCGGCCATGTCGACGACGGCGGGCGCGGGGCCGGGGCGCGTCCGGGACCGACCGGACTCTCCTCCACCGACAAGCGGCCACAGCCGACACCCCCTTTGCCGTTATCGCTCGTACGACGTCGACGTCGAGGTCGAGGACGTCCTCCGGCCGCACTTCTAACGAGCACCGGCGGTCGATTCGTCGATCATCTGGAGATAAGGCGCCCACCCCGCCCCCGCCCCGCCCCGCCCCGCCCCGCCCTCCCACACCCAATCAGAGAGCGAGGAGTGATAAAAGAGACCAGGTGCGTGATGTCGTTAATATTTAATGAATGCTGCAGCTGACATTTCAAATGAGGGGACGAAACAGGTGTTACAATAGTACTAATGGCAGTGTAGTGCGGGGCGGGGCGGATACTGGCATTGTATCCGTGGTGAGGGGAAAACAACTCTGAATTGGGGAGTACAAATTTTCCGAAATTTTCAGACTATTTTTAGTGAATTTTTGCTTGAACTTTTCCTAAATTTTAGGAACTTTTTCTAAATTTTCCTGGATTTTTCTGAATTACGAGGTGTTCAAGAAATTCGAAGTTGTTTCCCCCTCGATCCGAGGACTATGTCCTGGGGGAGTCGTCGTTATCACCGGCGTGACTTCCTCCTGACAGCTCGAGGACGCCGGCTCAGTTGCTTCCTCTTCTCTCGGACTCGCGCAGTGTTCGCTGCGCCAGAAGATCGACATGATGCACAGGTTGATGATAATGCACATTTGTTTCAAAGTTTGACGTAGCATCCAGAAAAAAAAAATTAAGTTGTAGCTCAGCAGGGAAAGCATAAAACTACTACTGAGACAGCAATTTTACAGTTGTGATGAACGGAATTCAATGACCAAAAAACCAGAAGAGCTCCCCGTGATGGTCTCGAACGGGCAACTACCGGATCGACTCAGAACAAGTCGAGTTCCAGACTCAATGGAAACAATATGAGATCTGGAACTCAAACAGTCAAGAGTCGACCCGGAAGTAGCCCGTTTGAGACTATCGCGGGGAGCTACCGTCCAGATAAATTCTGAGCCGCCGTAACCGAGGGGGGGGGGGGGGGGGGGGGTCACTTTTAAAAATCATTGTACAGCCCCCAAAAAATCATTTTAAAAAATCAAAAAAAATTAAAAAAAATCAAAATAAAATCAAGTAGAAAGTTGCATAAAAATCCGAAACTTCGAGAACAAATGAACCCAAAACTGAGAAAACTGGGAACAAAACTAGAAAAAACACAATTTTTTAAAAAGTAACGTATTATTTCTTTTTTATCTCGTGAAAAATCAAAAGAAAAATCAAAATCAAAAATCAAAAAAATCAAAAAAAAATAATAAAAAATCAAAAAAATCATCGTACAAGTTTTATATGAGTGATTCCCCCCTCGGCCGTAACTTACCCGCAGGTCCACCTGCAGGAGCGCCATGTGCGCGGGCTCGTCCCTCGCGCCCTGCACCCTGCTGCCGGCCTTGACGGGCAGGAAGCGGCGCGCGGCGGGCGCCACGAGCCGCGGGTCCACGTCGGCGAGGGGCTGGCGCCAGCCGGCCAGCGCGGCGGCCGAGGCGACGAGCAGGCCGAAGCCGATGGCGAGCGGCTGGTACCAGAGGTAGGAGATGCGCCACAGCCACAGCACCTCGGAGCTGCGGGCAGCAGTACGGGAAACATACGAGAGAGGATCTCCACACAAAAGACAGTGTCTCAATTTTTGAGTAAATAGGAGAAACTTTGAGAATCCCCAGTAAATTTGAGGAAATCTCAAAATTTGAGGGACGTTTCCTCATTTTTTTAAAATTTTTATTTTAAAGAAGACTTCCTCAAAATATGAGGGGAGTTATTTTTCTAAAATTAAGTGAGTGCATCAAAGTTTTCTTTCATCCCTCAAAAATCAGCCATTGGTTTTACCGTGTCTGAATTTTGGTGCTGAAACGTCGGAAATTTCCCAGAACTTTTCTAACGTTTTCCTGAATTTTGCTATTGGATTTGACGCATCTTAGGCTTCAAACTCTTAGTTTCTTTGATTTTTAAGAGTTTAGAGTTGATTATCCAAAGGAAAAATTCATTTAAAAATTCAAAAATTTGGACTTGAAACTGGTGTTTTACATGGACAGTTCTTTTCCTTAATTTTTTTTCGGAAAATCCGAAAAGTTTTTCACAAAAAGAAATTATAATAAATTTGAAACTGCATGTAAAGGAAACTTCGGAGTCCGTTTGCTCCGTGGTGTCTGTCATGCGGGCCGGGTAGGGCCGGACACGTACTCGTCGAAGTGCTGCAGGTGTGGCAAGGTGACGTTGAAGCCCGGCGGCAGGTCGCAGCCGTCCACGGACACGGGCTTGGGCAGGACGTGGATCTTGCCGGTGGCGATGGCGGTCTGCGCGCCGATCACGACGAAGCCGACGAGCGCGGCGGAGGACAGGGCGCCGAGCAGGGCGCCGCGGCCGTCGACGTACGGCAGGAACAGCCCGGCCGCGAACATGGCGAACTGCGGGGCGGCCGCGATGGCCGCCAGGCTCACGTTGAGCTGCACCACCATGCCGAGGTGCTCGACCACGAACATGAGCGCGACGTTGATCAGGCCCGTGACCACCACGACGATCCGCAGCAGCCAGCGCGTCTGGCGCTGCGAGGGCGCGCGCCCCAGCACCGAGCGCACCAGGTCCTCCAGCACCACGGCCGCGATGGAGTTGAAGCCGGTCGACAGCGAGCTCATGGCCGCGCTGCGTGGAATACGACGCGTCGTGTGAGAGGGTCATCATACAGACGACCGATTCCGAATATCGCTTTCATACGTCTGTCTTCGTCGCACTCGTGGAGCACTACCATGGGCAGCATAGGGCACCGCTGAAGGTGCAACAAGGACAGAGGGACGAGAGCGATCTTCTGAATCAGTCGGCAGAGTGCCTCTGAGGCTGGGGCTGGGCTGTCTGCTCCAGGAAAGGTGGGGGTGGGCGGAGGGCATTACGCGGTACATTCGTGCCTCGCCGTCACTCCTGCCGTCACTCCTGTCGTCACTCGTGTCGTCACTCGTGCCGTCACTCCTGCCGTCACTCCTGCTGTCACCTCCGCGGGAGGAGGGCTCGCGTCCTTCGGGATCGCATCACAAGTCCCACCACGGGCGACCCTATAGGCAGCCAAGCCAAGCACCACCCTCCGCGGCGTACCTGAACACGCCCGCGATGAACATGCCCGTGAGCCCCGGCACGCCCGAGAGCACGTCCAGGACGAAGAGCGGGATGATCTGGTCCCTGGCGTTGACCACGCCGGTGGCGATGGGGTCGCAGTCGTGGTAGTAGGCGGCCGCCACGAAGCCGGAGAAGCAGGCGAACAGGTTGAGGGCCGTGGTGCAGGTCATGAAGAGGGCGGTGGCGCGGTTGCACGCGGACATGCTGGGCAGCGACATGTACCTCTGGATGATGCTCTGGCTGAGGCCCAGGTCGGCCGTGTGCCGTACCACCCCGCCCAGGATCAGCGCGAGGAAGGTGTGGCGGGTCGTGGGGTCCAGGTCGAACCTGCGGACATGGCCAGACGGTGTGGCGAGGGGGCAACAACTCTAAAATTTTTGAACACCTCGTAATTCAGAAAAATCAGAAAATAAAATCAGAACAACTCAGAAAAAAAAATGAAAAATTCACAAAAATACTGGAAAATTCAGGAAACATCCAGAGAAAATCAGAAAAATTTGTGAAAATTCAGGAAACTAATTTACAAAAAGAATAGGTAAAATTTCAGTGAAAATCCAAAAATTTTTAGAAAATTTCACAAAAAATTCACGTATTTACTACGGTTTGAGTTCGAGATCCCATGTAGTATCTAATGAGTCTCGAACTCAAACCGCTGAGAGTCGACCCGGATCGAGACTATCGAGACGTAATGCCCCTGCAGAGGGTCTTGCACTCACGACGGCGCTTCTAGCCGGCCGCTGTTCACGTTGCGCTCCCAGACGACGCCGAAGCCGCCCACCTCCGCCAGGCCCTTGATCACCACCAGCACCACGCAGCCCAGCATCATGACGGCCTGGAAGGCGTCGGTCCAGATCACGGCCTTGACGCCGCCCTGAGGACACAACGCTGGTCTCAGGCTCATAAAGGGAGGGGGGGGGGGGGTAGTTACCAGGAAGCAGTGTCTTTAAAACATTGTCTCGAACGGTCTACTTCCAGCTCGACTCTGAACTGATCCATGGAGTCTCGAACTCGAACAGTAGAGAGTCGACTCGGAAGTTGCCCGCTCGAGAGTGTCGCGGGGAGCACCCTGATGACCCCCCAGGATGCGGCGCTCACCACGGCCGTGTAGTAGATGCAGACCAAGCAGACGACGGGACCGACGATGTGCAGGTCGACTTTCGCAACTGAAGAGATGAGGCCATGGGCGAATGAGATTAACGAAGAAGTTCCGTTAAAACAGGTGCAGTCGAGTTTCTCTGGCTCTTACCTTGCTCGAAGGCCATGGCCGGGACGTACACGACTATCGGCAGCCAGACGATCTGAAAATAGGACACAAACGACACTCTCACACACGTAGGTCATAGACGGCTCAGATGTGCAAATATATTTTCACTCTTGATTTGTTTGGAATTTTGACGGGTTGTTCATGAAGCAGTGTCTGGCCCTGCCCTGCCCTGCCCTGCCCTGCCCTGCCCTGCCCTGCCCTGCCCTGCCCTGCCGCGCCGTGCCAAGGGGCCAACCACCTTATCTTAAACGCTGCGATGAAGGAGCAGACCCTGTTTGAAGGGGGTTTACGCCACTTATCTTTGACACGCGCGAACTCTACCGACTAAAATTAGTTTCGTTGATCTTTACGGACGTAGGGTACTTTTCGTGCCTGGCACTTGACCAGCGGCACGCTGACATATACATTACAACGTCACAAGGGGTACATCGCCGGATCAATGTAGCGTCAAAAATTTCTAATCGACAATCTAGTTTTCTTTCTTTAAAAAAAAATCGACATACATATGGAATTATTTATTAAAGTAAAATGACTGGACTTCCCCCGGATGTGCTCACCTGGCTGACGAGGAAGAGGCCGCTTGCAATGAAGCGACAGTGCCTGTTGAAGCGCCTCTCGAGGTACTGCAACAAAGCAGACTAACTCAGTGCGCTCTTTAATTTTCAAGCACTAAACACGCGCGGCTCAAGCACTGGGGAAGGGAACGGCGGAAGTTCCCCAGAGAGCTTCCAGCTTCTTGACTTCCGGTTTTGATTTGTTACAAAATATATATAAAATATACATATTATAAAATAATATATAATATATTGTTTGCAAGAGGTAAACAAAATCTCAATATTTTAAAGACAGTATTTGAGATCAGGACCGGAAGTCAGAACAGCTGGGAGCTCTCTAGCGACCCTCCTGGGCGGACTCGAGTCTACCTCGTACATGGACAGCCCCCGGAGCTCCCTGAACACGGGCAGCATCTGGTACGCGAGGAAGAAGCCCGTCAGCGGGTAGGACAGCGCGTTGTAGATGACCTGGCCGCCGTTGACGTACACCTCGGCCGGGTACCCGAGCAGGGCGATGCCCGAGATAAAGCTGCAACAGTGCAGGTGCTTAATACTTGCCAGGCACTTGGTACTAGGTACTTCCCCCGGGCCGATGAGGTCGCAAGTCAGGTCGGGGACGAGGGGGGACCGAGGGGGACCACTTCGAAAAACATTGTACGGCCCTCAAAAATTCATTAAAAAAAAAAAACAATTATCTTAAAAATCAAATTAAGAAAAAAGTTACAGAAAAAATCCGAAAAGTCGAGAACAAAGGAACAAAAAACTTAAAACGAATGAAAAAGTTAAAAAAAATAATCAAAAAATCAAAACTTTCACAAAATATAAAGAAAAACTCAAAAGTTAAAAAATAAATAAATTGTTGTACACATTTTGTATGAGCGATTGCCCTCGGCCGGGGGCCTCACCTAGCGAAGAGCGACAGGGCGACGGGCACCATGCTCATGGTGCGGCCGCCCACCAGGTAGTCGGCATCCGACTCGTTGGCGCCCTTCACGAAGTACGCAAAGTACACGCCGATGGCCGTCGACACGGCCAGCATCACGGCGAAGGCCCCCATGTCCACCCAGCCCATGGTGTGCACCGCCACGGCGGCGGGCGTGGCCGAGCTCGCTCCCGCCCAGGAGGCCGTCACGGCCTCGGTGAGCGTCGTGGCCGCCATCCTGGCTGCCGTTGAGGCCGCTGTCGAGGCCGCCGTTGAGGCCGCCGTCGAGGCCGCCGTCGAGGCCGCCGTCGTGGCCGCCGTCAGGGCGGCAGCCGCCATTGTATCGGAGACGCCGTTGGCGTCAACGAGTGTAGTCGCGTATTAATGACACCACCTGGACGCCGGGGGTCGGAACGTCGTCGGCGTCGTCCGCGCTCTATGCGACTGAGGTGGAACCACCCTGCCCGCTTCTTAAGGGTCGGGACGACGCCGCGCCGGGCGTCGGGACGTCGTCGACGTCGTCTGCGCTCTACGCGACTGTGATGAAACCACCCTGTCCGTTGCCTCAGGGTCGGGACGGGACGCCGACGTATTCTGAATGGGACTGTCCTCGCTCTGTCTCTCTCGCCCTCACGGGCGGTGCCGCAGAGGTGCGAGTGAGACAGAGCGAGGGAAGCAGAGCGTTCTTCTGGGGAAGTCTGCTGCAACCTCAGCCTCCTTATCTGTGGACCGGGTGGCTGAGGCTCAGCTCCCGTCCTGCCGCTCGACCTGAAGAGCGCTCTTCTGCTCGCTCTGTCTCTCTCGCACTTATGGGGTGCGCCGTATAGGTGCGAGAGAGACAGCGAGGAGAGCGGTCCTCTAAATCAGCCTGCTGGGTCGCTGATGTTACGGCTTAGTTTTGAGCCGGAAGAAACTAGATCTATGCTAGAGGAGCGCGCAGGCCGCCCAGTCCCGCCCCGCCCCACCCCGCTCCCGAATGATGCAAGACTGCCAGATAAATTCATAGACCGTTTGGCAATCAGAGAAGTAAGGCAAGTCGTACCGGAACCAGTACACTCTCATTCACTCCTCTTTTTTCCCCCTCTTGGAAATTTAAACAACTTTGCTTGGATCACCTTTTTTAAATCGGAAATCTCTTGTACAACTTCATACTGCATATCTGCATCGGTATATCGCTGCGGTATTTCGATTTTGACCTATTTTTGATTGATTCTTGTGCTCTACTTGGGAGACACTTCAAAAGACGCGCGGTCAGTCTGGAAACTCTGTCAACAATTCAGTAGTTTGATTCGGCAATAAATTCACATTTTTAATGAAAATTTCATACATAATTTTGATTTGTATCATTATGATAAAGATAATGATCAGGAAAATATGAGTGAAAAGGTGGGACCAGTTCGGGGAAATTTATTTTTGCTCTGTAGGTTTTAGCCCGCGCTTTTTCTGTCAGGTTTCAAGCACTGCCAAGTTTCTTAGTTTTGTTAAAACCTGTTGGAAAACTCGGAAAAACTTGTTGTTACTGACTCAGCCTGCGTTTCGACCTTCGACATTTATTTTAGAGTTTGAGGTATGCCAGATTCAGAAGGTGTCCGTTTTTTCTCTCTCTAGACCCTTCTAGTTGTTTTGTTAAATTTGGTAAATGTGCAAAGTGTGCACGCCCAATGCCTGTGATGAGGTTATGGCTCTTGTGTCTACTCCGCCGACCACCGCCGGTACCATCAAGTACCAAGCTTTCCTCACGGTGGTGTTTCCTCAAATTTCTGATTATGATTATAATCGGTCCAATTCTAACCGTAATTTAATGCAGAAATAGCCACTCGGAATCTTGACTTTAGTTGCATCAGTGCACTCTCAGATGATACATATAAACTGCCTTAACAAAGAATTGTTTTGCCCAGAATGATCTAACACAGCTTTGAATTCTAATTGTCTTACTGGTCTTACAGATATACATACTACAGTCTCAAGGGTAGCTTTTTCAGTAGATCTTGTTGAATCAATTCCACGAAACTTTTACTAAAGTCAAATAAAAATAATTCCAGTTAACTTCAATATGTCCAAAACTTCTATTCGAAACATCTCTGAAATAATATTAGTACTATCAATGTATTCTTGAACAGCTGCCATAAAATTGAAAACTATTATCGGAAAAGGTGCAAAGTTTTTAGCGAATTCTTTTGACAATTATATTTCAATTCAATATCTTGTTGTCTTTTCTCCCATGCTTCCATAGGTCCTCCATTAAGTAAAGTAGTCATATCTAATGTCACCATTTCACCTGATTTCACTGATTTGTAAGGAATTGTAAATTAACCGATAGCTGAACTTTAATCGTGTGCAGTCAATGTTACCAAGATAAGCCCAATTTCTTTTTAGTTTTTAGTTTTGTTTTGCTTGTACTTAGCCTTAAAAGTTTGTTTCGTTGTGGCTCAGTGAAGTACTTCATGCTCAAATACTCCCAGTTGCTGGCCATTATGGCTTTGAGGAGGACCCTGGCGCCTTCAGGGTAGACAGCAGGCAGGCAGGCAGGCAGCCGAGCCCCAACTGGTGCCCATGCGGCAGGCGTGGCCTTGCCGTCTCCTGCTGTCTGAATAAGTTGAAGTTGTGGTGCGCAGGTCGGCTCGGAGCCGCACGGTGAAGATGGCCATGGAGGCCTTCATGGAGATGGCGATGGCGCTGCGCTGCAAGGAGTGCCACCGCGTCTACGACTTGGACGCGCACGCGCCCTACGTGACCCGCTGCGGACACACGGCCTGCCGCCGGTGCCTCGCGAGCCAGCAGCACTGCCCCGAGTGCAGACAGGTGAGCCCCATCTCTCTCGCACCCATACGGCGCACCCCAAGAGAGAAAGAGCGCTCTCCCGAGGCAGGGAGCGTGCGCCGTGCGCCCTCCTGCAGGCCCTCCTGCACAGGTGTCCTTCTGACCCCTCCTGCAGGCCCTCCTGCACAGGTTTCCTTCTGACCCCTCCTGCAGGCCCTCCTGCAGGCCCTCCTGCAGGCCCTCCTGCACAGGTGTCCTTCTGACCCCTCCTGCAGGCCCTCCTGGAAAGGTTCCCTCTGGCCCCTCGCGAGGCCGCTTTATGGCCTCTCCTGCAGGCGCTGCTGCGCAACCCCCTGCGGACCCTCTCCCACCTGCAGGCCCGTCCTGCAGGCCCGTCCTGCAGGCGCTCCTGCAGGAGGGCCTGCAGGAGCTCCTACGCAGTCTCCCTGACGTCTGATTCAGAACATCGCACTCGTACCTCCGTCCTTGTCGCACCTATTGCGGCGCCCTTTGTTGAGGGTGGCAGGTGGCAGGGCAGGGTCCCATAAGTGCGACGAGGATGGTGGCGCGAGAACGATCTGCTGCAGCTGCAGGCCGCTCATCATCTCATCATCCCCCCCCCCCCCCGCAGGACTTCGAGCGCTGCATGACGCAGAACCACTACGTGCTGGAGATGATGGAATCGTTCGCCCGGGCGGCCCTGAAGCGCCACCTGCAGGACGCGCTGCCGCCCGAGGTGCTGGAGGGCTGCAGCCGGGAGGAGGCCCTGCTGGCCGTGCGCCTGGCCTCGCGGGACTCGTGGCGGCTGAGCCTGCGCAGCCTGCGCGACCGCGACGGCGACCTGGATGGTGAGGAGCCGGAGCTAACGGGGACGCTGCGTGTCGGCGCGGGCGCGGGCCCGCTGACCTCGGCGCTCTGCCTCCTGCTGGCGACGCAGGCTCGCCTCCAAGAGGTAGGACGACCACCATGAGTGCAAAGCACGCAAAAAAAACAAAACAAAAAAAAAAAAACGCAGCAGAGCGAAAATAATTTGCAGGTGTACAATTTTTTTTTTTTTGGGGGGGGGGGGGGCTGTATAGTCGCAGCTAATTTTTAAGCTACGGTGCTAATTTTCTAGCTACACTTCTATCTATTTTTCCGCTGTCTTGACTTTTTAGCCGCCATGCTAAATTTTCACATCTAATGTCAGCTGAGCGGTTGAAATTTATTTTTGCCTTTGTCTCCTTTACTGATGCACTTGCGTGAATGAATAGGGTGTCTCACTTCATTAAAAAAGTAATGCTTCCTGATGGGCTGACACTGTCGAAGTTCTCGGACCAAGGGAGACCTCACTACAGAAACAGGTGTACACTGACTGGAAGTCAAATGACTGGAACATGACTGGATGTGACTTGAAAATGATTGACTTTGACATCAGATGTGACTGGATGAGAGGTGGAATTTTTCCCATAACACAAAGCGCTAACTAATTTATTGTTTCCGCTCTATTTTTAATTATTTTAGGGCAGTACCTGATTATTTTGACTTAATTTCTCTTGACTGGATGTGACTGGGAGTGGCTGAAAAAGTGACTGGTCGAAGTGAGGTCCCTCTTGTCACGGACGGACCGCCAGGTCTGCGACCGTCCTAGTGGCATCATGGAGCCAGAACATAAGGACTCCGTCATGGACTCCATGGTGTTTTGCCTGAGAACTTCGTCAGCGTCAGCCAATCCGCTCCAATGAGGAAACAATTCAGAAAGCATCACTTTTCTTCTTTGGATCTGGTTTAAATGGAGTGAAACACCCTGTTACCTCTCGTTTCACGCTTGTCCCTTCAAGTGTGCAAAACTCTCGGTCTGCTCTTGGGATAGACATTCACACATCTACAAGTGTGACGCGTACGTACAGCGGTTGACCCCACCCCAGGGGGTCTCAGACAGCAGACGACGCACGGGCCTCCCCGCCCGGGGTCGGACCTCTCGCTCGCTCTCACGCATTCTCCATAGCCGTATGTCAGTCTGAGACCCCTGCCCCACCAGCAGGTTCCGGAGCCTAAGCCTGAGCCTGCCGCCGGCGACCTCGCCGCCGTCCAGGTCCTGGAGGCAAACGACATGAGGGAGCTGTGCCGCGGCACGGCGCCGCGCGACGTCAAGGACGTCCCCAACTCCATCAGGAGGAACCTCATGCGCACCGAGGTGATGGAGCGGATCCGCAGCAAGGGGGTACGTTATGCAAGTGGGCAGTGCGGGGGGCGCGAAAACGTTTTAACTGGGAAAACTGGGATGGATTACTTTTGAGCACGATGTGCTTTTGAGGCCTTCCGTCTGATTCAGAAGTTTGCTTTCACACCTCCGCCCTTGTTGCACCTATCGCGGCAAGGGGGTAGGTGGGGGGAGGATAAATCATACAAAATGTGTTCAAAATTTTTTTAAATTTTTTTTTTAGGCACAAAGTAGTTTTATGGTTTTGTGGGCGGATCCGATTTTTTTTTTCTTTATCAGTGTGGCCCCTTACCTAAATCCTGATTTTCCTATACGATTTTGATAAGACTTGGCAGAGAGGTAGAACTCGATCTCCATTGTTCACTGCTGAAATGCCAGGCCAAAGTTAGCGGCCAATTTTGAGAAATTTCGATGTAAAATCTGTTTCTATGGTAATATTCGACCTTTTTTTTTATTATTATTATTTTTTTTTTTTTTTTAAACTTTTGTTTTGACTTTTCTTGAAATTCGTCAAGAGAATGGTGATAATATCTGTCACTTTGATAAATTTTGACCCTTTTCTCCTTATTTATGACTTATTTCATTTTTTTGTTCATGTGTTTTTTTTTTTTTTTTTTGTTTTTTTTTAAATGATGATTTTTTTGGAGGACTCCCCTTGTTCAAAAATTTGGTCTCCCCGTCCCTCCGCCTTTGTCGCACCTATGGCGGTGCCGCCCATATAGCCGGTAATGGCAGCACCAACCAGGGCAGGTGGTGGGGCTGGGCCCCGTGAGTGCGACAAGGACGGCGGCGCGAGGGCGTGAGACTCAGTCCCTCCCTCTTCCTCGCCCATGCCATGGCCAGGTGGAGCGGCTGAGCGGCGTGGTCTGCGGGAAGGTGGTGGGCGACGGCCAGGACTACAGCTGGGCGCTGGTGCTGCTGCTGTGCGCCTCGGCCACGCTGCAGGACCTGTCGGCGGAGGCGCTGCACGACGAGCACCTCATGGCCATCCACGACATGCTGCGCCTGCGCCGGCTGGCGGTGGCGGGCTACGCGGGCAACCCCGGCGCGCCGCTGGAGCTGCCGCCGCTGCCGCGCGGCCACGCCGGCCTGCGCTGGCTCCGCGTCGAGGACTTCCCCGCCGTCACGCTGCAGAGCCTGGTCCGCGCGCACAGCGCCACCCTGGAGGAGCTCCAGCTGAGCGCGGTAAGGAGGGCTGCCCGGTATTTCACTGTATTGGAAAAAATTTCACTATCGAAAATAGTAGAATTTCCAACTTTCGTATATTGGGTTTTTTTCAATATCAAATATTTTGTATCGACCAATATCCAATATTTTATTCAATATCCAATTTGATTCCAATATCCCATATTGATTCAATATCGGTTCTGATCTTCTATATTAATTCTAGAATTCTACCAGGGGTCCGTAACTTAACATAACACACATCACTTGTTAGTTACAAATTTTAACAAAGTCGAAAATAAAATTTTAAGTTAAGTTAAATAACGTAACGAATTGGAATTGGTTATTCTCATAACATTTTAGGTGTAACCAATTAATTCAACGGTAAATGCCACTTTCGCTTATTTTGTGACTGATATCGCACAGACACGAAAACAGATATAACGAACAATATCTTCTCTTACACATGTGTGTTAAATCTATAACCGGTTACTTTACATCGACAGTAAACACGTTAAGTCTATAACTGTTATGTGCCATACTATGCATTATCAGTTAATGGGTATAACAATTACGGTGAACTTAACGTTAAGAGGTGCTTTTTTGATAAGTTACGGACCCCTGAATTCCACTTTGGTTACCTAACTGATTTGTGAATCGGAAAACCATTTTAAACCAAATTAGAGACCAATATTCCAATATTTGTATTGTTTGGCTACTATATTGTAAAACCAATATTGCAATAATTGTATTGGTCAGCCAATATGTTGGAAAACCAATATCCCAATACAGAACATTTGTACTGACCACAAAACCAATATTTTTGATATTGGATATTGGTATTGGTCTTGGCATGGTTTAATTTAGGGACTTCTTTTCACCTCATAATCACACATCACTTCATTTCTACTCTTTGTATTGAGAATTCAGGACTTAATATTTCACAAGAGACTATTCTTCTTTTTAATTGCCCGAGCAAAATTTTGAGAATACTTAACAGAATAACATGCTTTAAATCTGATGGTGTTGCAATCTGTGGTGCAACAAACCATACTTTGTGTAGAAACAAAAACGTTTTTAAGATGGAAAAAAGTTTAATAATAATGTAGTACATATATAGAATTTTTAGAGAGGTGAAGAAGACTACGCTTTTAAGACCAAGTGTTTCAATTATTACTTATCCTCTTCCTCTTGATTTTCTAAATTTTGGTAGACTTCATTGATTTTTATCAGATGATACCTGCACCTTTTTAAAAATTATTATTTTAAATTTTAATAATCCTTTCAAACGTTTGTGACTTGTTTGTTTCCTGAGCTGCGCGTGACCCTCGCTCCACTCTCCGTGACCTGCCTGTGTGCCTGCCGAGCGATTCCGAAGATCGCTTTCATACCTCTGTCCTCGTCGCACTCATGGAGCCCTACCACGGCCGGCATAGGGCACCGATGTAGGTGCAACAAGGACGGAGGGATGAGAGCGATCTTGTGCATCAGTCGGCTGTCTCTGTCCTGCCCCTCCAGATGTACGAGAACGTCCACGCGTTGCTGCACACGTGCGCGCTCAAGGCGCTCAAGACCCTGCGGCTCATCAGGCGGGCCGGCACCAGCCCCGAGGCGTGCGCCGCGCCCTGTCAGCGGCAGCGGCTCGCGCTGCAGCTGGTGCTGCCCGGCGCGCGCGTGCTGTGCAGTGTGTGCGACCAGGACCAGGATCAGGGCGGCGATGGCGGCCGCGGTGATGGCGGCGATGGCGGCGATGGCGGCGATGGCGGCGATGGCGGCGATGGCGGCCGTGGCGATGGCGGCGATGGCGGCGATGGCGGCCGTGGCGATGGCGGCCGCGGCGATGGCGGCGATGATGGCCGTGGCGATGGCGGCCCCCGCACGCCCCGCACGCGCAAACGCTCGCGGGCAGCAGCCGGGACTAGCACTACTAAGGCCGGTCCTGGGGCCGGTACTCCCTCTGCTGCTGCTGGTGGATCCGGTAGTACTAGTGCCGCTGCCGGGTGTACCAGTGCTGCGGCTGGCGGGCCCAAGCCTCCCAAATCTCTAAACTTTGTCACTATTCGTAAAGTCAATGATAAATTGACATGGGTGGATCAGGATGGGAAACCCTTTGATATCAAACTACTAAAGCTACCTCAACGTAAACGCAGCCGATCTGTTCGTGATAAAAGATAATTTTATCTTTGGAGTAAGGTTGGAAAGATTGAACCAGCTCTTCAATCGATTTTGACTCATGTTTGATGGTAGCGTAATACCATGCCAAATACTATTCTTTTTCAAAATGTCAGATGCTTGAAACTTTTCTATATTAAACATTGTTTCAGAAATCTCTTTATGCTGCCACTTCTTTTGCAAATCTTTCCATACAGTGATATTCAGAAGGTATTTGGAATTACCAGGTGCAATCTAAAAACTTCGCCACCACCCATTTCCTTGACTAATAGTCAGGAATATCAATATTCTCTTTAAATACAAGTAGCAAGGTTGCGCACTGCACTCAATAAACCGCAAGCAATCCAACCACCTCCTGAGGCTCTCCATTTAAGGGGGCATGTAAAGTTCAGCACGCTCTCGTTCACGTGAGTGACAGTGGCGGTGATTAGGACTGAGCCTCCCTCCATGCACATAAGCAGGCGCATTTTTTGGTAATTTTTTGGGCCTTTTGAGGGTTTTTTTTTTTTTTTTTTTTTTTTTTTTTAGGAACTTTGAGACATCAATGCACGAATCCAATGGTTCGAGCGACGACGAAGTAGGTTTGTTATGTTGATGAGATGAACTTAAATATGTTTCCTTTTCTCCCTGCCCTGCGTCTATTTACTTCGTGTGGTTTTTGTACATTTTCTGCTCCAGTCTAAAATTTTCTTTAAAAATGAATTAAAGAAACCTTCAACTACTCACAAAGTCGCGGCTGCGAATGTGCGGGGAGGGAGGTTCACTCCTACTCACACCATTCTCACTTGCGTGAAGGAGAGCGTGCTTAACTTAACACGCCCCTGGAGTGCTGAGCCTCCAAAACGACTCAGGAGGTGGGTGGGTTGCCTGCCGCGACGGCGCTGCCGCTCCACCGCAACGGCGCACGGCGCGGCAGCGCAACACTCGGCTCGGCCGGCATCGGGCCGCGGCGACAGAGCCGAGCCGAAGCCGAGCAGCCGAGCCGAACAGTCCGAGCGGCCCGATGCCGGCCGAGCCGAGTGTTGCGCTGCCGCGCCGTGCGCCGTTGCGGTGGAGCGGCAGCGCCGTGGCGGCAGGCAACCCACCCACCTCCTGAGTCGTTTTGGAGGCTCAGCACTCCAGGGACGTGTTAAGTTAAGCACGCTCTCCTTCACGTAAGTGAGAATGGTGTGAGTAGGAGTGAACCTCCCTCCCCGCACATTCGCAGCCGCGACTTTGTGAGTAGTTGAAGGTTTCTTTTATTCATTTTCAAAGAAAATTTTAGACTGGAGCAGAAAATGTACAAAAACCACACGAAGTAAATAGACGCAGGGCAGGGAGAAAAGGAAACATATTTAAGTTCATCTCATCAACATAACATACCTTCTTCGTCGTCGCTCGAACCATTGGATTCGTGCATTGATGTCTTAAGGTTCCTAAAAAAAAACAAAAAAAAACAACCTCAAAAGGCCCAAAAAATTACCCCAAAAAATGCGCCTGCTTACGTGCAGGGAGGGAAGCTCAGTCCTACTCACTACCACTGTCACTCACGTGAACGAGAGCGTGAGCGTGCTGCACTTTACAGGCCCAGGAGGGCGCGTCCCTGCATCCGTGCGAGTGTGAACGAGCGCCCGAGCTGTCGCTAAGGATTCTACTTACCTTGCCCGGTTTTGGGGCGAATCATTCCTCCGGTATTGGTTTATCACACACATTACATCAGGCTTTAGAGAATTAGGCATGGACTTTGAAACAAAGCAACAATTACTGCAGAATTTAGGTGTTTTGAATTGATTTATCTGTTTAATTTATCAGAACCTATCTACAATGACATTATGATAACTTACAGCACATTTTGCTATGCTACTATTGTACAGGTATTTATTTAGCCTTATAATTTAACTTTTACTTGTAGTCGAATTATTCATTATTTTATTCATAGCATTCTTCCGTAATCAAAATTGTGAATGTCAACGTCTTCACAAGTACTTTTTCTCTTTTTTTAAAATATTTTTTTCTTCCTAGTTGCAAGTACCCTGTTTAGTCTTTTCTCAACCTTTTTTCTATCTCTTAGCACTTTGTGCATGAAACACAAACAGTTTTAAATAATTCAGCAATGTAGACTAGCTAAAAGACAGTTTACTGGAATACTTACCTGTTTCTTATCTTTGAATCTCCAAACAAATTGAAATCATTAAAAGTTTTTCTGAATCCATCCAACATATAACTAAGAAAACAACAAACAGACTCCTTACTCTTCACACTTAAACATACTGACCACATAGTAACATGCATTCACATATGTACAAAATTCATTCATTCAAAAGATCACATTTACAGGAAACTAACATCATACCCTCGTATATACACTGCATAAGGGTTGAATGGGTTCTTAAGTATAACTTATCTCAGAGAAATTTTAAAAATAGATGTCTCTCCCTTAACTTCCTGTGCATGCTGGCTCACTCTTGCATGTTGGTGTATCCAGAGCAGTGTCAACCTTACAACCTGATTGGGCTCCTTTAAAGATCGAGGTTTGATTACATTTTCAGAGCACGTAAGATGTCTCGCACAGGATCTTCCACATATAGGAAACCACAATACAAGTTTATGCAGAAATTGTCTGAGTGACACAGACTGTCGCAGTCAGTTGACTAATAATAGGATCATTCTGGGGGATCAGATGACTTAATCGTTAATTTAAGGTAACACTTGTCATACTACCTAGGAACTCTTTGAGACATTGGTTGTGGTAAGATTGGCGACTCAAAAGGGCTTAAATGTAATTCTGTTTAAAAAAGAGGTAATAAGAGCTTTTCATATTTCTAAAGGGCCCGCTCACACAGTGGAGTGGCGGCGCCATGGCAGGCTTCCGCTTGCCGCCGAGCCAAGTGTCGAGCCCAGTGAGAAATTCTAAGTCGAATCGACGTCAAATCGATAACCCACATCCAATCGATATCGAAGATCGACATGGGGTCGATATTTATGACCTAATCAGTAGCCTTCCCAGGAAAAGAATAGTACATCTCTCTCTGTCTCTCTCTGTTGCTCAAAAGAGATCTCCGTAAGGTGCGAGAGAGACTTGACACTATGCTCCTATGCTGGAACGACGAAGGGCGGGTCGCAGGGTCGCAGGGTCGCGGCGGCGCCGGCGTGGGCGTGGCTTTGGCATACAGCAGGGGTCCCAGACAGGCGCACGCGGCCCCCGAGAGAAAGAGACGGTGCTGTGCGGGGGGCCGCGTAAGTGCGAGCGAGAGGTCCGAGACCGCTGGGCGTAGAGGTGGTGACGAGACGGCCTGGCCGTACCTGCTCTACTGATCCCTGCCCACTCCGGCCTTCCGCTTGGGGGAGATGAGCCGGAGCATCGTCACGACGGGCGCCTCGAAGGCCAGCGAGAGCACGAAGGCGAACAGGTAGGACGCGAACAGCATGCCCAGGAACAGGATGAACTGCGGGAGGGAAAAGAAAAAAACGCACTGTGTTACTAGCGGTGCGAGCAGCACAGAACGTTACTTTCGCCACGTTAAGGGTAGGCAGCTCCGAAAAACCATTGTACGGCCTCTCAAAAAAAATAATATTTAAAAAATGTAAAAATAAAATAAACGAAAAAGATACAGAAAAATCAGAAAATCGAGAAAAAATGAACCAAGAACCGAAATAATATTGGAAAAAAAATCGAAAGTGGGGTTGACAGATCGAAATCTATCAAAAAGTGATTTTCTTTGAAAATTCAGAGAAAAATCAAAACAAAAAATCCGAAAAATCAAATGTCAAAAAAATCGCTGTGCACATTATGTATGAGTGATTATCCAACCCTCCCTCGGGCAGCTCAACCGACGCGCGAACCTAACGTTACTCTCGCCTGCGGGGGCGCGGGGTAGGCAGCCCAACCAACGCGCGAGCATAACGTTTCTACTCTCGCCCGCGGGGTAGACAGCCCAACCAACGCGCGAGCATAACGTTTCTACTCTCGCCCGCGGGGTAGGCAGCCCAACCAACGCGCGAGCATAACGTTTCTACTCTCGCCCGCGGGGGCGCGGGGTAGGCAGCCCAACCAACGCGCGAGCATAACGTTTCTACTCTCGCCCGCGGGGTAGACAGCCCAACCAACGCGCGAGCATAACGTTTCTACTCTCGCCCGCGGGGTAGGCAGCCCAACCAACGCGCGAGCATAACGTTTCTACTCTCGCCCGCGGGGTAGGCAGCCCAACCAACGCGCGAGCATAACGTTTCTACTCTCGCCCGCGGGGTAGGCAGCCCAACCAACGCGCGAGCATAACGTTTCTACTCTCGCCCGCGGGGTAGGCAGCCCAACCAACGCGCGAGCATAACGTTTCTACTCTCGCCCGCGGGGTAGGCAGCCCAACCAACGCGCGAGCATAACGTTTCTACTCTCGCCCGCGGGGTAGACAGCCCAACCGACGAGGGGTGACGGGATGGGGTACGGGACACTCACGATGGTGTAGGCGCCGAGGTGCAGGGGCGCGTCCATCTTCATGCTGAGCAGGCGGATGACGATCGGATGCACCAGGTAGGCGCAGTACGTCACCCGGCTGAAGGGGTACAGCACGGTCCACGACAGGATCCTGGTGATGGGTCCTGCGGGGGCAAACGCGGGATTACGAGGGGAGGACCACGGGGTTCACGGGAGAAACGAGTCCTGGGATTCCCAGGAGAGTTGGAATCCCAGTGAATGTCCTGGAAAAAAGCTGTTTTTCCCAGGAGTTTTGCCTCGAAAACCCAGGACATCCCCTGGGAAAGAGATGACACCTCCTGGGAATGCGCAAATTCCCCTGGGAAACCCAGAACTCGTTTTGCCGTGTTCTTTTTTTCGCGCGGTTCAGAAACTCGACAGTTTCAGCAAGCAACCCCAAGTGCATTCATTACCCACACACATGAGGGGTGTGTGTGGTTTCCTATTCGCTCACTTAAACAAGCGAGTAGGCAGACGCGTACACTTGTGATACAGGACAGTCACACACAACAGAAAGCGCACCTCCGTAGCCGCAGGAGCAGGCGATGACGATCCACGAGATGCACATGGCCCAGGCCGTGTGCGACAGGGAGGAGTAGGCCGCGGCCGTGATGGGGTCCAGGACGGCGCCGTACAGCCCGTAGAGCAGCGTGAGCAGGCAGCCGAGGCTCACCAGCCAGCCCAAGACCACCGTCACCTAGACAAACATATGCTTCAGCAACGTTTGCATTGAAAAAATGAAAATAAACAAATAAAAAAAAATGAATGAAAATATTTCCGCGGGGGGAAATAACTCTGGAATTTTCGCACACCTCTTAAGTCAGAAATACGGAAACATTCGGAAAAGAGCCAAAAACTATATATAAAAATCCATAAAAACAAAGAACTAAATGGAAAATTGGACAAAAATGAACAAAATCTGTACATTTAAATTCACAGTCGTTTTCCACTCGATTTATATCATAAACGTTGTGGAGGTGCGGTGAGACTAGCACTTGGCAAAAGAAAAGAGGAAAAAAAAATAGTCGCAAACGCGGAAAAATTTTCCTCTTCACCTTGCTCATGCGGATCTTGCAGTCCGTCTTGAAGAGGATCCAGCCGACCGCCATGCCCACGAGGTAAGGGCCGAGCCGCGTCCAGGGTTTGTCGTAGATCTTGTCGAACAGGGCGAGCGGGTCGTCCTCGGCGGGCATGTGCTCGTTGCTGTAGGCGATGTAGGCCGTGGTGCACCACGAGCTCACCATGAACATGACGAGCGTGGCGGCGGACAGGCGCAGGTGGCTGCAAAGGCATCGGGAAAGGCACGTCAGCACGCATCATCTCGGCGGCGGGGAAAAAATGCTGGCGGGTCCTTTTACCACGCTGCTTGTTTGTTTTAACTGAATAATTTATCCCATTTTCACTTGTTCTTTACCTCATTTTCATATTTTATTCACATTTGGTAAAAATAAAGAAAATTGGTCCTGGCATGGTTTGTTTTAGGAACTTCTTTTCATATCATGATACACTAGAATAGCAAACTTCATTTTACGGTATACTCTTTACAACTAGAATGCAGGACTTCATATTGTCGTTTCGATCTGTGAAGCAGCACAGCGTACTTCGAGCAGAAACGATTACGTTTAAAAGATGAAAAGAAAGTTCAAAAATAATGAATTATGTGCAATTTTATGGAGGTAAAGAACGAGTTACATTTTTAAGACTTAAGTATTTTGGTTTTTAAAAGGCCTCTTGTTTTTAAGGAGAGCTTAAGTAGCGATTTAAGAACTTTTAAACTCTATTTAAACCCGTAGATCCCTGTCCACGTCCACAAACTACTTGCGGCGAAAAAGAGTTGGGGTAAGAGTTTTGACTTCTCGAGGGGCAAAAGGCTCTTGCTCAGGACCTCAGCCTCGTGATAAGAGTATCCCAATTCTCTATGATCGCACTGGAATTGCGAGTGTACAAATGTCGCTCACATGGATTATGAGTGAATCTTTTCGCTCACTTACAGGAGGTGCAAGAAAAATGCCTGTACACTTTCAGGTATGTGAATAAAAATTGGCTCACTTGCAGGTGTGCAAATAAGTGTTGGTGCACTTAAATTCGCTCTCCTAAAAGTGAGCGAGTAAAATCACTCGCATCTGTTAGAGAGCGACATTCGTGCACTGCACGTGGTGCGGTAGCAGAAGGCACACGAAAAGAAACGCACAGAGATAGTGGGAGGCGACGACAGCGTAACGAGAGGTGGTGGCAGAGGGAATGTAATCACTGTGAAAAATAGTTTTAAGTTTACGGTAAAATTTTCCACGAAGTGCAGTGGTAAAATTACAATTGCAAATCGTAAAATTACAAGCACTATATATCGGCTAGAAATTCATTCACGAGCAAAAATGGTCCGTCGTAAATTTACAATATATTTCGTAAATCACGATTTACAAAATTTATCGTAAATCTACAAAGATATTTTTCACAGTGATGTGGCGCCTGACAAGAGGGGGGTAGGCCACCCCGCCAGCCAGCAGCGCACGGCGGCGCGGCCTAGCCCACGCTCTGCAGGGGCGGGGCGGGGCGGGGCGGGGCGGGGCGGGGCGGGGCGGGGCGGGGCGGGGCGGGGCGGGGCGGGGCGGGGCGGGGTGGCGCCCGGGCAGGAGGACATACATACGCTCGAGCCGGACAAACGGACAGACACGGCATTGGGTAGGATAAAAAAAATGGACAGACAGATAGGCAGACAGGACACACCCGCCCGAGCCGAGCGTCACTGACCCTAACCTTGGACAATCTCAACTTGAATCCCATTTCGCGACCGGGCCCCGGCCGACGGACCGTGTGACGCAATAAGGGGCATTAACTCGCCCCGCCCCGCCCCGCCCCGCCCCGCCCCGCCCCGCCCCACCCCACAGCTAGTGATTATGACGCCACGTAACAGCCGCTGGCTAGTTGGGGTGTTCCGCTGTCTGGACGCGGGTCACGTCAGAAAAGAAAAGACAAAAAGCCCTCGCGTTTACTCGGACGCCCCCCTTCCTCCTCTCCCTCGCCCCCACCTTTCTCCCAGCAGTTGTCGTTACCAACGAGAGAAATGGCTCAGACTGTGTCCGAAAGAGCAAGAAGATGAGCATGTCTCTGTAATACCCTCGTCTGAGAGGAGAAGAGGTAATGCGCGAGATTCGGAGGCGGAGTGGTTCGAGGAAGTTTTCGTCGCGAAGTGGCGAGTCCGGAAGGAAAAATAGCGATGCCAGGAAGAAGCTCAAGACAAGGAGGAAGTGCAGCTAAGCAACGGATTGAGTGCATTTTTGGTTTTTAAGGGTGAAACACGGCTTACTCGGAGTGCTGCTGGTTACTCGTTTTGCGAAAAAGCGTTACCTGGGCGTTACCATGTGTGCCAAACCGCCACAGCCAGTTACCAGCCGAAAAAAAAAGTTAAAAAAAAAGAAAAAAGCGTGATTGGCGAGTGGTTAGAGGGCGCTGGGGGCCCCCCTCCCGAACCAACATGCAGGGCAGAGCAGGGGTCTGGTTGCTTTGACATCGTCAGGGGTCAGAGTCAAAGTGTTGATCTCGACGTCAGTCCACTTACTTTAACCTGGAAAACCAACATCATTTCGTCAGACAAAATCAATCCGTGTCATCAGGTGAAAACAATTCGCCGCATGCCTTGTATAATTTTTTAGATTATCATACAGGAAGCGGTGCGTTAAAATTCAGCAAGTAAATTCGATACCAGACCGTGTAAGGAGCTGACTCTCTACGGCCAAAGGCAACTTGAAAACGGAATCGCCTCTCAACTTAAAATACGCTTCGTTAAAAAAAAAAATATTTGAGAACACGCTGTAGCGTATCCGAGTTGGAGCGACGCGATGCGATTTTCGAGTTCCCCTCCGGACGCCCCGTGAACGGGGCCGTCAGTCGTTGACGCTTACCTGGTGGCGAGGATCAGGAGGATGACGCCGAGGACGTAGAACTGGGTGTCGTCAGCGAGGTACCAGCTCCACAGCATGCACTGCAAAAAAACACAGCGGAAATGAATTCACGTTTACGTTTCCATCAAGAAAAAGATTTCACGATGATAAAAAATCCTTCGTGTAAACCACTTTGGTTATTTAAAAACAACTTCGTTCAAAACATTAAAAAAAAACTATTTTTTTTTTAAAGCTTGAAATATTTGGTGAAAAATTTCGAAAATAAAAGTATGTTATTTGTACACCAAAATTCATATATTATTTTTCCTCGGAGAATACTACACTGATAAATAAAATGTTTAACAGGCAAGAGCCTGAAAGTGTACGATACTGCGCATGCTACTTGCATCTGATTAACACATCATTTGAATATTTCAAAGTGTTCAACATGCCTGCTCAACAGGCTGGAGTTGAACACACACAAAAATAATATTCCACTTTCCCGGTTAACAGTCTGCAGTGTTCAAATTGGTAATCTCGTGATGAACACATGCGCGAGAAAGCATCACGGGATCAAAGACTCGCAGGTGCTTTGCCAGTCGAACACGTTGTATGTTAGAGTTAAAGACAATTATTGTGCACAAATTCAATGGGAAGTCGACGAGTAAACGCCTCGGTGCGGTGGGCTATCGCAGCCAACAGGAAGCGCTCTGGTATGTGGGTGCTCGTTGTGCGAGGCGCCGGGACCCGCCGTGCACGCGCTCGGGAGGCACGGAGCGTCACGTCCCCGGCCCGGCCCGGCCCGGCAACGGGAGGAAGGAAGAAGAACAAGAGGGGGTGGGGGCCTAAACACCAACCAGGAGCTTCCTGGTCCTCATCTGTCTGGCAGCCAGGGGCGCGTGGCAAGAAAGGACACAGGAAAAGAAAAGGCAGAAGAAAAAGAAAAGGAAAAGAAAAGAAAGAAAAGAAAGAAAAGAAAAGAAAAGAAAGAAAAGAAAAGAAAAGAAAAGAAAAGAAAAGAAAAGAAAAGAAAAGAAAAGAAAAGAAAAGAAAAGAAAAGACTTTTCCACGACTTTCCAGACCAAATTTTTGAAATATCCAAATTTGTTTTCGTATGCAATTTAAAAAAATAATCAGCAAACTTACATTTTAAAATTCTCAGCGAAGCGTCTGAAATGTCTCCTACAAAGAGTCCCTGTCACCCGAATTTTTCCATGACCGTCCCTACAATTTCCATGACTTTCCCTGACTTTCCTTGACAACTCTTTTTTTTTTCAATGACATATTCCATGACTTTCCAAATTTGCCAGACTTGTGGAAACCCTGAAGAAACAAAAAAAGAACACGGGCTACAACGTACCATGTCTTTGACAGGGAAGAGGGTGTTGATGTACAGCACGTTCCTCCACCAGTAGTTGGGGCAGTTGACGTGGTCCATGGTCGGCGGCTCGAACACGCTGTTGTAGTAGAACCACCTCATGGTCACCTGGACCATCCCCAGCGAGAAGAGATACGGCGTCGTCAACCTGGCGCGGCAAAATTGTGAGTTTCAAACATTTGTGGCATTCGCGCGCTTATTGTACCGGATGTTTCACAGAACGCGAAACAATGACCACGCCTTCCGAATGGATGGGGTAGGCCGACCGTCAACACTTTTGTTCGGTGCAACCCACGGTACTTTTCAAATGTGAAAAAAAAAAATCCTTGAAAAATTATTGATTTGTTCAAGCGTGCGAATTCACACGGTGAACAAAATTCACGCACTTTGGCACTATTTGGGCTTCCAGGGAATGGAATGTCACAGAATGCGAGAATTTTGAGGAAAAAAGAAAGTTTTAAAGTTTTGACGACAAAAAGCCGCGAGCAGAAGTCGCACTGACCTGAGAAATCTGTACATGAGGAGTCCGACGAACTCGAGCATGTTGGACCTGATGCCGGTCATCTTGGTGATCTTGGTCACGTCCAGCTTGGCCGTCGTCCGGAAGTACAGGAAGGAGACGAGCAGGCCGCTGTAATATGAGAACGGTAAAGTGGTTCATTAAACACATTTAAAGCGCGGTGCTCGCGGGCCGCCCTGAACAAAACGGAATAACGCTATCCGCTCGTTAGCCGCAGCGAGGTGAATAATCTCAACACCGTCCGGAAGCATCCGTCTGTCTGTCTGTCTGTCTGTCTGTCTGTCCGCCGGGCGCAGGAAGCACTACTTCTCCCTGTGAGGTAACGCCGGCCGTCGTCGCGCGTGACGGGCCGCGCGCACGTGCGCACGCGCGCGTGTGCACGAACCGCACGGGGGCACGGGCGGGACCGTCTTCGATTTCCCTAAGCGTGACGTGACAGCGTCGTGACGAACGTGACAGCACAGTGAAGCGCCGTGTGCTCCCCGCGCGCGAGACACGCTGCCAGCCCAGCCGACCCTTAACGTGCGTTTTACGCAGTCTGTCTAGCTCAAGGGGTATGTGCAGTTTTTTCTGGCTTTCCCTGATCTTCCTTGTGTTTTTTTCACAATTTTTGCAGATTTTTCAGATTTTATTAGATATATATTTTTTGTTCTGATCTTTTTTTCTATCTTTTTTCTAAATATTTTTAGAGTGCGTGCCGATTGTAGTTTTATAAGAGAACCTCCAACATTAACGGTTTAAAAGCTATTTAGCGAAATATATTCTCTGGTGCGTACAGAATCAAGGCGGCAGCATGTGCCAAAACACTTTATTGCGTTTCTCTTACAACGCCTAGCTCCTAGCTCAGACTTTAGGTAGGCCAGTGGTCTCAACAGCAGACGACACGCGGGCCGGTCAGAGTCGGACATCTCGCTCTCGCTCGTTCCCATACATTGCCCATCCCATAGCCTCATCTCTCTCCCTCAGGGCCGATTGTGGCCGGCGGGCCTCCAGCTTGGAGGAGCAGGGCTATCCTCCAAGCCGCGCCAGTGTCTGAGACCCCTGAGGTAGGTAGACCCGCGCAACAACTTAGAGAGCGCATCTCCAGAGCATAGCAAGGTGGTGCTGACCTGGAAGCCGCGTGGGGAGAGGCCCTGTCGCGAGGCTATTCATTTGCCCATGTCGGGCTGTGCACCACGTGCGGGCGCGGGGCGGCGCGGGGAGCTGCAGCACGCCGCGACGGTCGATTCGCAATCTTCGTACACATAAGTGATGTAATGTGAGGGCCCGCCCCGCCCCGCCCCGCCCCGCCCCGCCCCATGCAGAGGCCGCTGGCTGGCGCGCGACCCACCACGGGCGCGGGCGCCCCCTCCTGGCGCTCATTAGAGCAACTACTAGCGGCAGACCAGGCAAGGCTGAAGGCTGCTGCTGCTGCTGCTGCTGCTGCCCTGGACCTGGACCGGAGCGTAGCGTAGCGCCCTGCTGTCTGGAGACGGCGGCGGGACCGGCAGACAGACGGACAGACAGACAGACAGACGGACAGACAGACAGACAGACAGACAGACAGACAGACAGACAGACAGACAGACAGACAGACAGACAGACAGACAGACAGACAGACAGACGGATAGACAGACAGACAGACGGACGGACAGACGGACAGACAGACAGACAGACAGACAGACAGACAGACAGACAGACAGACAGACAGACAGACAGACAGACAGACAGACAGACAGACAGACAGACAGACAGACAGACAGACAGACAGACAGACAGACAGACGGCAAAACAGACAGCAGGTGCGCAACCGCTCGTCAATATGCACCGCGTCTGACCGACAGCCAGAGGTACTCGCGCGGAGAGGGGGTTGGAAAAAAAAATCACAACACATTTTATTCGCAACGTCATGGATCAATTTTTTTTTCCTTCTATGGCCTTTTTGATAATGCCCCTTGGGGGCGCAAGCGCGGCGCCCGCGGTAAATAAGTACGTCGCACGGCTTAATAAAAACAGAAAAGAAAAAGGTTTACTGTGTTGTGAACGACGAAGTACTCGAGCTGGCAGGAGGTGGCGCGGTACCCGGCGGTACCTCGGAACCTCTCCTCTCCAAGAAGAGGGTCTCCGCTCAGCCGGTGCTAATGCTCCCGGGTGCTGAAGAGAGTGTGACATCAGCGGCCGGCGCGCCAAGGTATTGCACCGGAAGCACTCCCGCCTCCTCCTCCCCCTCTCCATCTCTCTTCACACACGCGTGCGAGAGAAGCTGCTCATTCATGGTTCTCGACAGCGTGTCTGTGTTTACTCAAGTGCAAAGAGCCAAAACGGTTTTTTTTTTCTCTGCAATCTTTTTTTTTATTTCCCCATGCTCGTTGCTATGTGTTAAACGAGCCCGTGTGAGTATTACGAGAAACACACTTTTCGCACATCTGATCTTTTTACGGCTTCAATGATATACCACCTTTCCTCATTGAGGGTTTTTTTCCCCCACCTGTTCGTTCAAGGACGTGGACCGCGGCTCAAGAGCGGCGCCAGGGCCAGGGCGCCTTAAGGGCGGCCACTCACTCACCTGATCATGAAGAAGGTGTCCACGGAGAAGGCGCCGTTGAGGATCGTCTGGAAGAGGAGCTCCTTCTCCACCAGTCCGCGCAGCTCCATGTTGTCTGCAAGAGGGTGGGGATATTCGCTTTGAGGACCAGCCGAGGAACAAGCAATGTTCATTTTTGGCTGAGCTAAATTTAAATTCAAATTTAAATTTTTGGCTGAGCTAAATTTAAATTCAAATTTAAATTTTTGGCTGAGCTAAATTTAAATTCAAATTTAAATTTTTGGCTGAGCTAAATTTAAATTCAAATTTAAATTTAAATGCTCAGCCCTGTCAGCATGCGCCATGGGGCGGCCGGGGCGAGCCGTGATGTGAGATGTGAGACGTGAGATGTGGAAACATCAGTGTTGCCATCGTAACTTGGTTTGAGCAAACAACTTAGTGATAATCGACTAATCGAAATCAGTATTTTTAACTGTTAACTTTAGCGCGCCGCAGGCCAAGGTAGACGCACTTTTAGCTCAGCTTTTCACGGTTTTAACGTGCGTCTACCTTGTAACAAACAAACAAACAAACACACACACAAAAAGTGGACCGATGCGAGGATACGATGGCCTAAGCCTAGGGTTTCCACGGGGAGGGCCCTTACATTGGGCAGCAGAGCGATTCCGGTGCACGCCCTCCTCGCTCTGTCTCTCTCGCACTCGTGAGGTACGCCGTACAGGTGCGAGAGAGACAGAGCGAGGAGGGTGTGCACCCGAATCGCTCTGCTCATGAGGAAACGGCGAGCGCGGGGGCAGTAAAAGTATTGGGGTGTTAACGTGTACGTGTGAGAGGGAGGGAGAGGGAGAGAGTGGGGAGGGAGGGAGGGAGGGAGGGAGAGAGAGAGAGAGAGAGAGAGAGAGAGAGAGAGAGAGAGAGAGAGAGAGAGAGAGAGAGAGAGAGAGAGAGAGAGCGAGCGATGCAGGGGGCGGGTCCTGGCACGCCGGTAGCGCTATACTACCGTGATGCACGACGCGTTCCCGCGTAGCGTGACCTCACCCGCGAACTTGACTCTAGTCCGTCATCATGGGCGGGTGACGCCGCGCTGGGTGACGCGATGGTGACAGTCGCAGGCCGAGCGCGTGGATGGGATGGTGCTCACGAGGCGGGTGGGGGGGGGGACAAAGTCATATCGTCGCCGTCACTCGCGAATACTGCCGCCTCTCTTTCCAGACGCGTCTATCATTTCACTGCGGGGAATTTTGTTTTCTCTGCGTTCCCCCTACCCGCCAAAAAAAGTTCGGAAGAAAAAGGGAGCGAGACAGCACAAAATGCAGTCATTTTCTAGTCAACGTGCGTTTACAGTGGCCCACTGCCGATGGGAAAACAACACTTTGTTTTGATGACAAAATTTCGTAATTTTTTTTGGTAAATCTTTTTTTTTGCAGAATTGGTTTTGATTTTTTCTTCCTTTATTTTTGAAATATTTTTTTCTTATGTTTTGATAAAATTGAACTTGATTTTTTTCGTTGAATTTTCTGAATTCTGATGTGTACCAAATTTTCAGAGTTGTTTCCTCCGTGACCCACACCACAGTGCTCACCGGAGTATTTGAAGGCCACGATGCAGGTGTGGCCCAGGATGACCCAGGCCATGGAGATGGAGCGGAGGCCGTGGATCGTGGGGATGGTGTCGGAGCCCACCGACTGGTCGAAGATGGTCGCCACGTTCCTCCTCAGAGAGAAGGACAGCAGAATCTCCAGCCATACGTCTGACGGAGACAGAAAGAAAGACGTGCCTCGTTTAATTAGTGGCAAACGATTTCGTCATTTCACAGGAAAAAGAAAAAAAAATACAGCCGGGAAAGGCGGGGAAAAAAAAAAAAAAAAAAAAAAAAACAAGCTGCGCTGAACATTATCACACAAAGGCGCTCTCCCAGCGTTCCGAGGCGTGCTGCAAATAAGAGAAGTTATTGACAGGTGAGCCGAACTCTGCCAGCGCGGCTGTTGGGTCTAGCGTCACCCAGAGAAGGCCACTGCGCCATAGCGCCACGGGCAGGTCCGCCAGAACAGAAGCCGGTGATAGTGGGAGTGCTATTTCTGGTCGACTTCACAGCACGATTAAAAAAAATAAAAAAAAGAAGTTTCGTTTGGAGGTTTTGAACCCGGACCCGAAAGCAGCACATGTCGCGTTGGCTTACTCTCATCGTCGTCCGAGCTGGCACTGGAGGGCGCCCGCGAGCCGCAGGAGTCCCCGCCACTGGAGGCTGCACTTCCGGTGTAAACGCTCGTCGCGAGCTCTGCAACACGGACACACGTCTCTTAGGGGAGGGGCCGTGCCGGAGATGGGTAAACCGAGGGGCGGGGTCACTTATACAAAATGTATACAACGATTTTTTGGACTTGTGATTTTTTTTTCTTAATGTTTTGATTATTTTCTTTCGATTTTTCAAAGAAAACATGTCTGTTTTTTTTTTTGGTAAATTTTGATCTTTAACACCAATTTCTCCATTTTTTCTACTTCATTTCGATTTATTGTTGATTTTTTTTCTCGATATGCCGGATTTTTCTGTATCCTTTTCTCTTGATTTTTTTTTTTTTTTTTTTTTTTTTTTATTTTATTTTTGAAGTTGTTTTTTGGGGGCCGTACAATGATTTTTCGAAGTGACTCCCCCCTCGGGTACAACATCCCGAAGGATACGATGGAAAGCGAGGGGGCGACCAGTCCCCTTTAATGTGTACACATGATTCCCGGAATGATTGATTCCCAGTGATTCCCATCTCTGTCTTTTCATTTGTAACTGTTTCTAGCAACACAAAACGCTAATGTCGGCATGTCGGCTAATTACAGCTGATTCCAGGTGTTTCCTGCTTTGTTGTAGTGGTTTTCATTCATTTCCCATATTTTTTTATGAAGATGACACATTGACATTCACATGATTTCCAAATTTGTCGCCCCCTCGATGGCAAGGTTTCACCCGTCCGACAGGGTGTGTGTTCGAGGAGGGCGGCACTCACCGCTGCTGCTGCTGTACAGGGAGGACTCGGTGCCGGGGGCGGCGGGGTGGCCGTTGGCGGCGGCGCCGGGGGCGGGCGCGGGGGCGGCGCCGGGGGCGGGCACCGTCAGGTCCAGGCGGACACCGAAGTCACCCTTGCCGCGCATGCCCACCAGGCGGGGCGCGCCCAGGCCGAACGAGTAGTTGTCGTACCCGGAGTGGCACAGCGCCGTGCGCTTGCGGTGCTCCAGCAGGTAGTCGTACGCGGTGCCCGCGCCGATCAGCACCGCCACCACCAGCGTGGCGGCCCTGCAACGCCACGCCAACAACGTCAGAAACCTTACCTAGAAAACAGTTTTCTTGGCTAGTAATTTTTTAAGCCGATTTTCTTGAAATAGTTCTATTACCATACTTATTATCAGATCTTGGCAAAACCAGTTTGTACCACTTTTATACCTAGTACTATAAGGGTGATCTATGTTGACTTTGTATATATTAACATTGTAGAAGGTATCAACAAATTTTAACATAAACAATGTTTTTACATCTAAAGCGTTATAATGCTTGAAAAGATCACCTGTAGCTACTCCTCCACATAAACATCTCAATATTTTTTGTTGCTTCAGCTTCAGCTCTTCTAAATATGTTTCAGCTGCAAAACCCCATGCTAGAATGCCATATCTCAGGAGAGAATCAACAAGTGCCATGTACATATTCCTTAAAACAAAGAAGAAGAAGAAGAAGAAGAAGAAGAAGAAGAAGAAGAAGAAGAAGAAGAAGAAGAAGAAGAAGAAGAAGAAACGACAGAATTGGTCCTGAGGGAGGTCCTGGAAATTAATAGTATGTAAAGTGGCGGTGCGGTCGGCCCGGTCGCGGGTCGAGGCCGCGCGAATAATGCAATAATCGCGTGACACTCGTCGCGAGACAAAAGGGCCGTATGTGAGGCGGGGTGTGAGTTACGCCCCTGTCTGGCCCGCCCCGCCCCGCCCCGCCTCGCCCAGGCCCGTCCGCCTTGGCCCCTGCTCAATAAGACGCGAACCATCTGCATCGGAATGAACTGACACTTTCACTGTTTCCCCCCTTCCCCCTCGACCACTCGAAAAGAATCACGTGACGAGACTTTGCATTTGAGAGGAAAATAGATATAGAGTAATTCCATACGAAAGGGTAGGTGAGTTGACATCGTAGTCACCGATTTGAACAAATTGAGGGCATGTTTCCTATCACTAAAAACGTTTTGAGCCAAAATTTTAGCCTTCTAGGCCGAACGGTTCCAGAGATATGGGCAAAACGGGTTTTCCGACCTTTTAATTAATTTTGACTTTGGGCAAATTTTTAATAGGGGAAGGATTGGTCCCAGAGGCTTCCAAATTTGCACAGGTTATCTTTAGAAGGTAAAGTTCAAGAAGAAAAAAAAAGATTTTAAATAATTTTTTTACTATTTTTTATTGAGAAACCTCTCTTTTAAAGTAAAAATCTCAAATATCATATCGAGATTTTTCCCCCTGAAATATTTCTTAGATTACCCTTTTCTACTTAGGAATGCATATCTAAAGAACTTTTAGGGCACTCTGATGGCTTGGGAGTTATAGGCTATGTCGTGTTATTTTATTTTCATTATAGCCACTTTTAGGGACCCATATAAAGCTATTTTGGCGACCATCTAGAAATGATCAGGACCTCAAAAAAAGCATTTCTACATGGTCGCCAAAATAACTTTTTTGGGGTTCAACACTTGTGAAATTTCTGATAAGGGTTGAACGTGTTGAACAGCAGTTGCACACTTGGTGTAATAGTGTGTAAGTGTTGAAAAGTTGCACACTACTTGGTTAAACAGTGTTCTCCGGAGGGAAATCCGCTGAGGGCGGAATCCGCTGCGGCCGTGAGGGCCACGGCCGGGCGCAGCGGTACCGCTGCATGGAGCTAGATCTTTCCTTTTTTTTTTAGAATTAATTCCACTTACGGAAAAAAAGAGGCACACTCAAACCCATCGAGAGGAAGTTTGTGCAAACTCACATGAGGGTCCAGAAGGTCGGGTCCTCCCAGAAGAGGTACTCGGTGGCGGGCGTGCGGACGCCGGTGACCTTGAAGGTGCGGGCCTTGGCGGCGCGCGGGTCCAGGGCGTTGGCCGTCTCCACGGAGAGGTCCACGAGGCGGGAGACGTCGTGCGCGCCGCAGCTCGCCGGCAGGCACAGCCCCATGTTCACCACCCGCATCTGCGAGCAGGCGGCAGAGCGCAATCAGCACACGCGGACACATTTTATCTTCACTTTAACACTGTGAGAAATAGTTGGAGATTTACGGGAAAATTACGTATCGACTCGAAATTCAATTACGAGCAATATGGCGAGGGGTCCTCCACTCCATAATAGGTGTACAACGAGTTGGCGAGTTGATTCATTTTCGCGAGTTGAACGCAATTTTTCGCGAATTGAACGCAATTTTTTTCGCGAGTTGACACGAGTTTTGGCAAGTTGAACGCGAGTTTTCGCCAGTTGAATACGAGTTTTCGCGAGCTGAACGTGAGTTGGGCTCTGGCAAGTGAACAAAGAGTTGGCGAGTGAGGGACTAATATGAGGTTGTCGTAAACTTACAGCTTATTATTCGTAAATCGTAATTTACAAAATCATTCGCGTAAAACTACAAAGATATTTTTCACAGAGTTCACGTTGTGTCTGGATAATACCGTCACATCACATGTTAGTCATATTTTTTGGAATATCATATCAATATTACCATTGAAATTTTATCTCAATATCAAAATGTTTCTCTGAAATCACCAATAGTACCAATAATCTTCCACGGACATGGCTAAAGGCAGTTGACGACCCCTCGGCTTTTTTTTTTAAATGCAGTGAAGTGCTTGAAAAAATAAAGGTCCCAGAGGGTCCCAGACGCAAAAGCACGACTTTTTTCTACGGCACTCTTAGTTAATTTTTTTCGGGGGGCGGGGGGGGGGATGTAAGGCAAACACACGTGCGCGCGCGGAGTAGCTGCAACATGTTGTCGCCTTAACGCCTTGGGTCCACAAGCAACAGGCGCAGCAGGACAACAGGAGGCGCAAGCAGGCCAGCAGGAGGACGGACACCGCAGCCCCCCAAAAACTTTGTGCCAACAAAAGCGGGACGCAAGCGTTTGCGGCTATTGCTGCTGCGCCGCTCTGCAAACCGCTCGCAAACTATTATTTATTTTCTTGTTTTCGTTAAGCGCGGCGGGGCGGGGAAAAAACACACGCGTTGTGTGGAGGAGGTCAGGGTGCTAATGGAACGGTCCGGCAGACCGCTGCTACCGCCACACACACACACACACCGGCTGTGTGCGCTCAGAGGGGCGAGGAAGAGTCGGGTAACCCACGGGTAACCGCGGGGTGACCCGGTGACCCGGCTCACAGCCGAGAGGGTAGCCCGCCGGGCGGAGTAATACGGAGTAATCCAGGTCAATCAGGGGTGATTCGAGGAGACCCGCCGGGGGTAATCCGAAGGCAATCCGGGGGTAGTCCGGAAGTTGTTTAGGGGAAGTCCGGGAACGATCTAGGGGATGATCGGGGAGTAATCCATAGGGTTCGACTGATTCATCCAAGAAAATCCTGGATTCCGGGGACGCACTACGGTAATCCGGGAGTAAGTGAAATCAGTGTACACCCTTTAAAAAATCACACACACAAAAAAAAAAAGATTCAGACAAATCTGAAAAAAATTCAGAAAAAACAAAGAAAATCACAAAACACCAGAGAAATAAGAAAAATAGGTGTACGCTTGAATTTATAATAATCGACCCCTCGGCGCAACCCCTAACAATCAGTGACCCGGCTGACTCTCTCTCTCTCTCTCTCTCTCTCTCTCTCTCTCTCTCTCTCTCTCTCTCTCTCTCTCTCTCTCTCTCTCTCTCTCTCTCTCTCTCTCTCTCTCTTTCTCTCTTACTGCATTGCTCTTACTGCTCGCTTACCGTAATTCATTTCTTCAAAAACGGCGCTGTTTTACTTATCTCTCTGAGCTGATCGCACACTCCGTGCGCGGGCTTCCTGTTTCCGGCGCTTCACGGCGGAAGAGAGCGGACTATATGCCGCCTCTTTCTTCCACGCTCCTACAGTACAAATCACGCAGCTCCTAACACTTGAAGTGTGAAATGACCACCATGTGGTCACGAGCTCGTGTTAAATCATTGTGGTCGCGGTGGGGCGAGTGTGAGGGGTGGGGGCGATGCCCGCTACTGTACGTAGGTGCTAACGACTATTCTCAAAGTGTCGAAACTTTCTTTTTTCAGGAGCCTTCCACCACCGAAACCCAAACGTATGAACGTCACACACATGCAAGTGTGTGCAATAGCAAAATCGTCATTCGTAAACTTGTACCCTCAAGTGTGGATGGAATTCTTTGGAAAATTCACTCTTACTTGCTTAACTACACAAAAAAGAATAATCCTAAGCTGAAAGGCGATGTAAAAAAAATTAGCACTATGGCGAAAAACTTAAAACAGCGGAAACATAAGAAGCAGGGTAGCTAAGAAAATTAGCACCGTGGCTTAAAAATCATCACAGTCGCTTAAAAATTAGCTGCGCCCATACAGATAAAAAATTAGCACACGTGCTAATTTTTTTGTTGGCCGGACAAGAAGTATTTTTTTTTTTTTTTTTTTTTTTTTGGCGCGTGTAGGATTGAAAATTCACTCAATGGGACAAATATTCGTAAGGGTTACGGAAAAAAATTTCTATGATAAATGTCGTAAAGTTACAACATCCAGTTCTATTGTTACGATCATTTTTTCACCATGAGTCGACTCTAGTTTTCTTCGACGAGTAAGAATTCCCTGTCGCAAAACTACGGTAGCCCTAGTAAATTTACACTTTTGTGCCGTTATCACAAATTACGATAAGAGTTGAAAAGTTTCAATTTTTTTTTCCAAAGTGCACGTAAGAGCGTGCAACAGCCACACACACTTGCACGTGTTCACTCACGTTCTCGGCGACGGCCTCCGGGAGGCTGAGGTCGGCCCTGACCACGTAGAAGGAGGCGGGGAAGGGCGGCGCCAGGTGGCCGACGTCCTTCCGGTGGGCAGAGGTGTTGTGCGCCAGGTTGGCGCACAGCGTCTGCGAGCCCATCCAGTAGCTGTTGCCGAAGAAGTAGCCGCCGCCGTACTTGCCGGAGGCGTCGTTCACTGAAAACAAACGAAGAAAAGCATTCGAATGAAAAAATGTCAAGCAGAAATACCAAAGAAGTAACAACACACGAGCAACAAAGATTGTAATTTTTATTTTCATGCAAAGAATGCATTTTAAATCGGGTAAAAAAAATGTACATTATTTGTTACAAAATTTTATATGGTGTACAATTTTAAAAAAATTGTACAGAAAAATCAGGATTTAGGTGAGGGACCACACTGATAAAAAAAATATCGAATCCGCCGACAAAACCATAAGGCTTCTTCGTGCAAAAAAAAAAAAAAAGAACCTTCGCCTGGTAACGCACGAATGCCATCTCCACTCGCCGGCTAGAACGCAGCGTGCGAGGTGGAAGATATTTGCCTTCCTGTGTGAGCACGCGCGCCCAAGCTTGAGAGAGAGAGAGAGAGAGAGAGAGAGAGAGAGAGACTGACTGTGTGCGCTGCTTGTTACAGGGTCACAGGCAGCGTCTCATTTTGCATCCGACGTCACTAAACGGCCCAAAACAAAAGTGACAAACTTGTTGCACAAGAGATAAACGCCCTGCTTCACTTCACGTGTGTTTAGCGGCGTGCCGGGTGGGGAAAGGTGGGGTAGGGTGGGGTAGGGCGGGGCGGGCCGTGGGGCCCACCTTTGCTCATTGGGGCACAGGCCGGCCCAGGCTGAAGAGGAAGCAGGGAGTCGGCAGAGCAAACACCAGGACTTGAGAAGTGAGACGGGCGGATAAAGGAGGGACAGACAGACAGACAGCCCGTACAAAAAAATCGGGCTCACAGAAGGATCACGGTGATTCATTCTAGAGACAAGCAGCAGCCATTGCGTATCCACGTTTGATCCACGTATGCGACAAAATAAAGTCATTATTGATCCATCGTGAAGCCCTTCGTGAGACTTAGCTGAGACAACTTTGTTGTCGCAAGAATGGATTCAAGAAGGCTGTAGTATGTCTGCTTTGTCACGAAAAGTAGCCTTTCCTGAGACACAACGTTGATCCAGACTGTAGCCAATCTGGAGACAACGCGGGGAAGGCGGTCAAGACACGCTGGAGACACCATTGAGACATACGTCATCAAACTGGTGAAAAAAGCGAAACGCGAATGGGCAGGTACAGAGTATCGAACGACCGACCTGCGGAGTAGAAGTTTGTGTCGCTCTCCACTTGGCCAGAGAGGAGAGACAAAGAGTTATGCGTCGCCAGCCGCTCAGATTAAACCCAGCGGGATGCTGGAAAGACTCTGTGGAGACATCGCTGAGACATACTAGATGAGCACACTTGGCACTCGATGGATCAAGTATGTCTCAGCGATGTCTCCAGCGAGTCTGCCCAGCGCGTAGCCTTTCCTGAGACACAACGTTGATCCAGACTGTAGCCAATCTGGAGACAACGCGGGGAAGGCGGTCAAGACACGCTGGAGACACCATTGAGACATACGTCATCAAACTGGTGAAAAAAGCGAAACGCGAATGGGCAGGTACAGAGTATCGAACGACCGACCTGCGGAGTAGAAGTTTGTGTCGCTCTCCACTTGGCCAGAGAGGAGAGACAAAGAGTTATGCGTCGCCAGCCGCTCAGATTAAACCCAGCGGGATGCTGGAAAGACTCTGTGGAGACATCGCTGAGACATACTAGATGAGCACACTTGGCACTCGATGGATCAAGTATGTCTCAGCGATGTCTCCAGCGAGTCTGCCCAGCGCGTCCCGCTGGGTTTAATCTGAGCGGCTGGCGACGCGCGACTCTTTGTCTCTCCTCTCTGGCCCAGTGGAGAGCGACACAAACTTCTACTCCGCAGGTCGGTTGTTCGATACTCTGTACCTGCCCATTCGCGTTTCGCTTTTTTCACCAGTTTGATGACGTATGTCTCAATGGTGTCTCCAGAGTGTCTTGACCGCCTTCCCCGCGTTGTCTCCAGATTGGCTACAGTCTGGATCAACGTTGTGTCTCAGGAAAGGCTACTTTTCGTGACAAAGCAGACATACTACAGCCTTCTTGAATCCATTCTTGCGACAACAAAGTTGTCTCCGCTAAGTCTCACGAAGGGCTTCACGATGGATCAATAATGACTTTATTTTGTCGCATACGTGGATCAAACGTGGATACGCAATGGCTGCTGCTTGTCTCTAGAATGAATCACCGTGATCCTTCTGTGAGCCCGATTTTTTTGTACGGGAGACAGACAGACAGACAGACAGACAGACAGACAGACAGACAGACAGACAGACAGACAGACAGACAGCAACAGAGAGTACAACGATGATGCTGAAACTGAACCCGGAGACCTGAGCGCACGAGAGGAGCAAAGCGCCTGCAGGAAGTAGGGTAGGCAACCCCGCCCAACACGCGTGCTCGACAGGACTGCCTACATCCCAGGCGCCCCGCCAGCAGGAGCTGAGCTGAGCTCGCTGGGGCAGGGCGACATTCAGTCTGGTCAAGCACGGCGCGCTGAAAATGACTTTTTATTGCTAGGAAAGGAACATTTAAAATCTAGAGTTAGTTCAAAATAACAGAGGTTTTTTTCCCTATTTTCCTCCTTTTTGCGACTGATTTACAGGCTGCATACTGATACCGAATCAACCACTGACCATGCGTGTACGAAAAAATATTCTCACACCTGCAAGCGTGTGACATTTTCAAACTTCTCGGTTCTCAGTCCAGCGCCAAAAGCGACGCACAGACAATACCCTGGCGCCAATGTCCTGCAGTGTGCTCCCGAAATGCACTTTGCGCAACACTTTAAGGCCGGACCTTTAGGGGGTTTCCCCCTCCCCTCCCTCCCTCCGCTCCTTTTGCGGCTAGCCCCCTACCCTACCCCCCCCCCCCACCTCCTTTCTCTCTCCCACTGCAACGCAGAGTGCTGCTCCGGCCGGCTATGCCCGGCGCTCGGGCCGCTCAATGCTACTGGTACTACTTGCTCAATTTGACCGCTACTGTAAATACCGCCCAGGTCGGGCTCTAGAGCGGGGTGGAGCAGGGCGGGGTGGGGTGGGGCGGGGCGGGGTGGGGCGTAGCGGAGCGGGGCGGGGTGGGGTGGGGTGGGGCGGAGCGGGGCGGGGTGGGCCGGGGCGGGGTGGGGCGGGGTGGGGCGGGGTGGGGTGGGGCGGAGCGGGGCGATTAATATTACATTAGGCAGCACTTGGACCGCTGAGAGGGATCTGTGCCGACCGTCGGCAAGTTTATTTCGGACAGGCCATGCGCATGGCGATATACATTCTGCGAATAACGGTCAGCAAGGGTCAGGTCGTGAAACGGTTATATGACCCCAGGCGAAACATTATGGATAAAACTATTGCAATGCGAGGTACTATAATGGACACCGAGGCGGAAACGATTCTGTTGGTTGTGCGCGTCTCGTAAAAAAGAAAAAAAAATTAAAAAAGAAGATCGAAAAAAACTATGAGCCTAAATTCAAGAACAAAAAGAATCAAAACTTCAGGAAAAGTGATGAAAACATTTGACAAATTTGGGAGATTTTGTTCTGAGTCGTATCCTCCAGGCTGGATACTGGATCCACGCCTTGGGCGCGCACTGCTGGGCCATGCAGCCGATGCGCAGACATCCGTGCACATATGACGTCAGAGAGAGAGAGAGAGAGAGAGAGAGAGAGAGAGAGAGAGAGAGAGAGAGAGAGAGAGAGAGAGAGAGAGAGAGGGGGGGGAGAGAGAGAGCAGAGGAGAGAGGCTCAAAAAGGATTTTAAGCAGCAGAAATACTGACGGGACCGGGACGGGATCCAAAGACAAGGACGCCACGCCGCACCTTGCGCTAGGCGTATGATGACCTGCAGGTTCTCCCTACCCCACCCCGCCCCGCCCCGCCCCGCCCCACCCCGCCTCATTGGCATACCTCTCGGTACGCGTGGGCTCCCGTGGTGTACCGTACCGTTCTGCAGCTGACCATGCTGACCTTGGAGTAGAGCAAGGAGCTGGACTGGCTGCGGTGCGCGGCGTCGGTGGACTAGTTTATATTAAATCTGACATACTCAGAAGAATAATATTTCTCTATGCATTTAAATCAACGAACGTCATGTACAAGTAGAGAGAAAAGGGAAACTCACAGATCACACACCGGACCTCAGTTTACATTTTCCATGACTTTTCCATGATTACCAGACACAAAAAAAAATCGTCTTTTTTATGAATTTTGGAATAACTGGGACGCACAGGCAACAAAAAAATCCAAACTGCTTTCCTATTATTGCAGATCAAGTCACACCTTTGGTTTTTTTCCTAACTTTCTGCAAAATTTCCCTGACAGTTCCCTGATTTTCAGACCCCTTTTTGTTTTCCCTGACATTTCCATGACTCTGTGTGAGCCCTGTCAATGGGTTTGGCAGTGATTCCATAGTGTTTCTGGCCTCGTTTCCCAATACGAATCCGGCTCGATTCCCCATAACCACTTTACCTTATGCCCATCCGGCAGACAAGTGCAATAACACGCACACACGCACCAATACACTCGCAGATAACTCGCTTTGAACTGCTTTTAACCCGGCAGAGGAAACACACCAAGTCGGTTTTTTATTGGTCGGTTGTGCCCGGGGCCGGGGCGGCCGAGTGCAACCCAGTCCGAGCGTATCTCGCCGCACGGCGCCTCACGCCACGGATAGGTCCCTCACCTAGACAGGGGCGAGCTGCTGCAACAGGCCACCCCGCCCCACCCCGCCCCGCCCGAGCCGCACAGGATGCAGCTCCTTCCAGCCAGGCAGGCACACACTATGCGTGTATTTCTAATTGCACCCCCCGACTACCCAGCCAACTCGCTAAAATCTTATGGAACCTCTACAAGACGCGCAGCGCGCAGCTACTCATATAAATTCCTTCTTACAAAAAGTTCAAAAGAATTTAGAACGTAACTGACATCACTATATCACATATCGCGGTGAGCCGTTGCGGATGTTTCGGCAGAATCACATACTACTCGATGTTCAAAAGGAAGCATCAGGCCGGATCACTCACACTTTCTTCAAGTTTCAGCAGGGTCTACGTATCTGCGTCACTCTCAGGGAGAGAGGTAAAAACCTTGAAAGTCGGAGAGAACAGCAGGGACAGATGCGCGCTGATCGGAAGATGCCTCACAGTCGATAGTATTGTACGAGGATTCTGCGGGCGCCGCAGCTTGTAGGAGGCAGGAGGCGGAGCAGAGGCCAGCAGTTGCCGCATCGGCGCAGCCAGCGGTTTCGGACCGAGTGTTAAAACGTATTTCGAAACGCCCACGCCACGACCAGAGAGCATGAGGCCCTAACCTTTTCCTTGCGGACGCGGGCCAACAACAACAACAAGACATTTGTCGTCTGCTAGCAGCAGCAGCTTGTTCATTTCCTTGAGGTTATGCGAGGATCCCGCCCACCACGGGTCCCACCCGCAGGTCCCGCAGGTCTTCGTCACCTGTTGACCGTGACACCGCGTGACACTGAGCCTCGTGACGGGACGGGGTGACATGTGGCCCGCGCGGCACGGGGCGGGGAGTCCCGTCAAGCCAGTGGAACCCGACCCGAAGAGGAACCGCGCCTCTCGTCTTTTATCACCACCCACACTGAGAAAAGGGGAAAAGAAAAAAAGAAGAAAAAATTTGACTGCGGCGATCAAACTGATGTTCGATCCGTCAAAGTGGTCGCAAGGGCTACGAAATTTTAGTTATGGCAGTTTGGCTTTGTCGCTCGTGGGAGAACGACTTTTCTGTACCAAATTTTCATGCTCCTGGGAGGGCGAGACCAAGGAGTCCATTACTCGGTTCAGGAACGTACACACGATTAGCGATTACCAGAGATTACGAACATTTTTCGGTAACATTTTCGAGAAAACTTAGAAATTCGTGTAATTTTTTGCACATTCCAATGAGGGAAAGCCCTAAACAGCATGGAAAAGTACGTCAAGAGGAAGTTTTGGGATGAGATTACCAGTAATTATCGGAGAAAGTGTACACAAGATTACTAGAGTGGTGATGTCCTGGTGATGTCGTTTTCGGCGATGCGCTACTCTCTTTTTGAGTCAAGTAATCAAACGTCACTCTACTGGAGCCATTTCAAAATATCAGAAAAGACTCGATTTGAGTCGTTTTAGCGAACGTCACTTTTACTAGAGCGATGAAAAAACGCTGCGCTCAATACGGGCGAGAAATAAGACTATTATGCATACTCTAATGGTTACACTCAAAAGTTTTTACTAGGAAACTTGCCAGGTAGCTCCGAGGCGTTTTGAGCTGTCATAACTTATCAAGAAATTCAGTACAGTTTTACTAAAGTAGTTCCTAGTATTACTACAAGTTTATTTTCTAGAATTTGATTTCACCGTCATCTTAATCGATCTTAATACAAACAAAGCGTTCAGTAATAAGAGGAAAAACGTTCAATGATACTAAAGATTTTCTTAACGAGTTATGACAGCACAAAGCGCCTAGTAGTTACAACGCAAATTTTCTAGTAAAAATTTTAGAGTGTATAGTGAATGAATTTTTGACGGATAGAACAGCAGTTTGACTCAAGACTTCAAAGATTTAATGACGTCAACCAAAAATTTTTCCAGAAGCCCCGTTAGGGTTATCCTCGTCACTGTTCAGGTTCAGAGCTACCCCACGGGTTCATAAAAAAAATAAAACATTGCGAGCGCAAGAGTATGAATAACCAAAATTAGAAATGAACAAATAATAATTAATAAATAAAAAAGGCACACGAAAAATATAAATTCACAAATTTGAGCCTTCCGCATCCCATGACTACGATTGTGTGGACGAGTACTGTATTTTTTCCTCTCCCACGCAGCATCCCGGTTCAGCCGCATCTCAGAGAGACTGAGAGGGGGATAGAGAGAGAGAGAAAGTGGTCAGTGGGTTGCGCTTCACGTGTGAAGGTCTCCGGCCCCAGTCGCACGCCAGGGTGTGCGCTCGAATACGAGACTTCAATTTGACGTGGCTCAAACCAGTCAGCCATGCACACACGCATATCTGCCGTTTTTTTCAGTTACGCTGGGGAAAAAATGAGAATTTTTGTTTTTTGTACCCAAGCAGCTGTTATTCTCTATATGTGGGAAGGTTTCAAAAATAGTGCAATCGCATCGCGCGGATACGCAGCGTGTAGGTCGGACACGCGCAGGTCACGCTATCAGAACAGGTGGGTTCCGATGTAAATTCCCGACGAAAATACCCCCGCGGCTGTTCACCGAACGAGTCGGAATCCGAGAGTGTAACGCCCGAGCCCAGCGCCACAAGGTCGGCCAGTCGCCCGTCGCCCGCGCCCTGCCCTGCCTCACAGCACCGCACCCCGCCAGGCCCTGTCGCATTTGGCGATCATGATATTACTTACGCACACAAAAATGATCACACAAGATCGTATGTCTTATGTATAATTTCTAGATTTTTGATGATCGTCTTTTCGGATTCATCGACCTTTACTTCACATCTCGCGGCTCGGCGCGCGGCCCCGAGGCCGTGAGCTCTACCAGGATGACGGGGTGCTTGGTGTCGAGGCGAGAGCGGCGCGGCACTCTTCCTTTGTATGAAAATAAGAGTGCAATTAGAGGCGCCGACGAGTGAAGTATACGTGCGTACGGTGCGTCTTGGAAAAAACAAAATTGAAGACGACAAAAACCAGAGTCTGTGATGAATGATTTAGAGAGACAATTTTGCCACAGTTTGTCCACATGTAGGTACGAAAATTTCGTATTCCTCGCGATTCGTAAAACAAATAGTATAAACATACGACGCCAACAGCTAATTTATCATCCTAAAGAGTATTTTTGTCAGAATGTTTTCATAAAAAAACTCAAAAATATTTTTAAAAAATCACAGAAATAATTCAAAATACACGGAAATATTTTAGATTACGCAGAAAAAAAGCAAGAAAAATTCACATAAATACACGCAATATGTACACACAAATGCAATAAGGGTCGGCCGCACCTTAATTCGCGAGCCAATCAGTTGGCCGGCCATCGATGATTGTGAGCAGAGTAAGAAAAAATCGTAGACAGCGAGAAACAAGCGAGAGATACAATCACGCGAACACGTGAGAGAAAACACACTGGGTGCCTCTTATTGCACTTGACATAGAAACGCGTTGCGCGCCCCGCCGCGCGGCCTGCGCGGCCATCTCCGAAAGTAAGGCGAGTGACGTCAGAGAGTGTTATTGCCCCGCGCGTCGGGCCGCCACAATCGCCACTGCTTCGGACGCGCGGGGCGGGGCGGGGCGGGGCGGGGCGGGGCGGGGCGGGGCGGGGCGGGGCGGCGCGGAGGTCTGGGGCACAGAGGGGCGCCGCCGTAGCGCAGACGGTCCTAACGGCTATGTAGTGAAGCTGGAGCGTCTCGTCCGCGTCCCGTGGGTGGGGGAGTGTTGCGTCAGGGCGGGGTGGGGCGGGGTGGGGCGGGGTGGGGCGGGGTGGGGTGGGGCGGGGCGGAGCGGGGCGCAGAGTGGCGCTGACGCTGACGCTGCTAGCCGCGCGTCCACTTACCTCACTGTTAGGCCACCTTTCATAATAATTAGACATTAGGCCAAGCGGATCAATCGTTCGCAGAACAGCACTACTAGCAGCCCAGGCGGTGTATAGGCGTACCGTATTTGCCGGCGCGGCGGCACGAGATCCCCCTCGGGAACGCCTGGTCGAGCTGTGGAGCCTGACGAACCCGCAGCCAATCCGTCGATCTCAAACCCGCGTCGATCAATCCACCTTCCGCCGATCAATTCGTCTAACCGTTCTTCCGTTAATCAATACGTTCGATCCGTCGGTCAATCCGACGATATACTCGTCTATATCCACGATAGTCCGTCAGTCAATCGGTCGGTCAGTTAGCCGCAGTTGTTGTCCATCCGCCGATCTATCCGTCTATCCGCAAACCCTCCCGATGTCTCCCGTAAATCCGTCAATCCTCCGGTCTCATCGTCAATCCGTCCGTTTTTCGGTCCTCTTTCAACCGGTCAGTCTGTCCGTCCGTCAGTCCGTCACTCCGTCCGTCTGTCCGTCCATTTCCACTTACTCATGACTCGCATGCAAGTTTCGGAGCGCCGCCGACCACAATTGCCTGCCGAACGCAAGAAACCGGTAAAGTGTAGTCATCGTCTGCTGTCGTCAACTTCCGGGCTCCGGTCCCTCCGGTCGGGCCAAGCGGCCGGTATGTGTGCTGCTGACACATTGAGCCGCATGTCACTGAGTCATGTCGAGTGCAAGTGCGCGGTGAGGTTCAAGGGCGCCCCGCCCCGCCCCGCCCCGCCCCGGAGGGACCGGTCGGCCGTGGGGACGAGTCTGCTCCTCGCCCTGTGACAGGATCCTGACCCTTATTGAGATGCCGCACCACCGTCTGGGGGACAACTGAGCAGGTTTTTGAATCGGAAATACTTCCGACAGCAAAAACAAATTGGCCTCCCCCCCCCCTTTTTTTTAAAATAATTCTGCGAGGCAAAGGAAGGACGGAAGGACGCTTCGCGCGTCGGTTGGTCGTTGAGCGTATAGCCTATCGACATCAAGGACCTTTCCTGGCGCCTGGGTGACACACGACGGCGCTGTCAAATCAATTTCAAGAGGTTGAACTCCTTGACATTATTGGCGACACCCACGGAGATAGCACGGAATCCGGATGGGAGCAAGATAGTGGCAAAGGCGATGGAGAAGAGTAAAAATGGACGAAATGCCGACCTGACTCTCCACCGACTAAGCCGTCATCTCCCGATCGCGGCTTCCCTCTGTAAGAGGCTCAAAGAGAGCAGCCCCGCCCCAGGGCAAAGCGGATCAACCTCCATACTCGTCTAAGTCAAAATTCTTCAAATATGAAAAGCAAGAAAAATGAAAGAGAGAGAGAGAGAGAGAGAGAGAGAGAGAGAGAGAGAGAGAGAGAGAGAGAGAGAGAGAGAGAGAGAGAGAGAGAGAGAGAGAGAGAGAGAGATTTGATATTTGATATTTTTTGATATTTATTGGTCTATATTGTACAAAAGGACAAATGTCCTACGAGAGTACAACTTGCAGGCAGATCACAAACTAATGTATAGCGCCGTAGAGTTAGACAATGACATAAAAATAGAGAGTATTTTACAAATTAGGAAGCTGTGAGGTAGTGCTGTCTAGCTTTTAACTTAAAGGTAACAATAGAAGAGAGAGAATCACTCTCAGCCCGCAGCCCGTTACTGACTTTTCAGACCCCTTTGTCAGTATTCCTGCTGCTTAAAAACCTTTATAAGCTACTGACAACTTTTTTGTCAGTAGTACGAAAGAATTCCTTTTTACGTTACTGACAATATCATCATTAATTAGTAGATTACTGACAAAACTATACAGAATAACTGAAGAATTTATCAGTAATCCTGCTGCGTAAAAACGTAGGTATTTACTAAGAATAAAATCAGTTGAGGTCTGAGAGTGATATTTTAAATATTTCCATTTTTTTTTTCTGAAAAATTGCGGAAAATCTGTGAAAGATTCATTTTTCCGGGACAATAAAAGCCCTGCTAGAGCACTTGCGGTGCAAGTGCCTCCCCGCCCCGCCCCGCCCCGCCCCGCCCCGCCCCGCCCCGCCCCGCCCCGCCCCGCGCACCGCGCTGCCTTGTGCAACAGCCGTACTGTCTCCCTATCCTATCCCCTTCGGGCGTTCCCCTCTCCCTCCAGCCTGGCCCCAGCCCGGCCCCAGCCGGCCACAAGTCCCACTGGTTCGGCCGCGCACATTGGCTAAGGGTCAGGAACACCCGGCCGTCACCTTTAAAAGTTCACCCCTCTTGCAAAAATGCAGTGCATTGCCTAATTAAGCTTACACGTTCGACAATAAGGTCGGAAAGGCGGTTTTCGATAGTCAAATTTGAAATTGCGTTCTTGAATGCGGTTGATCAAAACAGAAATTTCTTATTATTGGTGGTAGAAAAATAAACTATTTTCCGCAGAGCAACAAAATTTATATATATATATTTTTTTTTTACACGGTAAAAACAATGGCTGATTTTTTGAGGAAAACGGGAAAATTTTCAGGGCCTTGGATACTTTGAGGAAAACGCCTTAGATTTTGAGGAAGTCTCTTCAAAATTTGTGGAGAATTCCCTTATTTTTTGAGGAGCCTTTCTCAAAATCTAAGGCGTTTTCCTCAAAGTATCCATGGTCCTCAAAGTTTTCCCTTTTTCCTCAAAAAAATCAGACATTGTTTTTACCGTGTAGGAAAAAAAGGGGGAAATGGATGCAAAGTTTAAATATTACTTAAATTTTTCAAAGTTAGCAAATTTTTAAATCTACTTTTTTTTAAAAAAAAAATCTGCTTTTCATTAATCAGCAGGGTCAGACTGAATGAGTGTTATGGTCCAAATTCGAGGAGGTTGTCATTTGTTATTGTTGTTGTGTCCCTGTCGCGCGGGGCGAAGGCGAGGCCGCGCGCGCGCGTGCTGCACAGCAGGTGTGTTGTGTTGTGTTAGGCAACAACAAAACACAAGAGCACCAACGCCACACACTACTGACCGCCTGCGGCCGGAATGGCCCCCGCCGCATGCGAGTGCCGAGGCATTGTCCCAGTGAACCGCGTCCGGACCCGACTGGACTGGACCCGACCTGACCGGGCTCAGGGTCAAGAGCATTGTCCGCCTCGCCTCCCGCCGCGGCGCGCGCCGGCCTGGACCGGACCCACCTTATTCAAGATGCGGCACAGCAGCTTTGGACCGGGTCCAACCAACGCTCAAACAACAAAAACACAAGCAAAGAAACAAACAAACAAACAAACAAACAAACAAACAAACAAACAAACAAACAAAAACGCATCAGCTCGCTTCACGGCCAGCGGAGGAGAGGGCGGTGGCCGCTGGACCATGCGGATGAACCCCTAACCTAACAGAGACCCGACCCCCCCGACCCGTCAGCCGGCCGGTTCCTCCAGTTTCTGCCGGGAAGCGCAGCCGTCTGATAAACCGTCACGTCTTATGGCACACATGTTCCGCCTTCCTGCTTCTTCCTTCAACGTTCTTTTTTTTTCTTTTTTCTTCCCATAATATTTTTTCTTTCTTCCTTTTTTTCTTTCGCTATTTTTCTTTATCATTTTGCGCATAAAAAAAAATGTGACGCGAAATTATCACTCGAGTTCATGAAGGCAAGTGTGTGAGAGAGAGAGAGAGAGAGAGAGAGAGAGAGAGAGAGAGAGAGAGAGAGAGAGAGAGAGAGAGAGAGAGAGAGAGAGAGAGAGAGAGAGAGAGAGAGAGAGAGAGAGAGAGAGAGAGAGAGAGTGTGTGTGTGTGTGTGTGTGTGTGTGTTTGTTGAGTAGCTTGACGCGAATGTTTCATAAAGCACTCTTGGACGCCTTGGCGACGTTCCCGCGATAATCAAGAGAAGACGGAGCCAAAAGGCTGCCTCCCGATAAGCTAATGACAGAAGCGCTGTTGGGTGGTGCTGCTTTAGGAGGTCATGCCCAGCCCGTGTCAACCCTTATGGGAACTTCCGATGTATTAATTAATAAAAAGAAAATCTAAGTTGGCAACATCACGGCAAAAAAGGCACTACACACTCAAAGGCGGGGTGCTGTGAGGGAATGTTGCCAGAGTTGGAGACTTTTTAAGCGTCAATGGGGTTTTGCTGGAGGTTCGCCACGGGGGGGTTGGTCATGGTCATGCCGATGTGAACTTGGCTGCAAGCCCGCCTACCGCCCTGTGGGCGCGATCACCGCCTCTCCCTCCCTCCCTCGATCTAAAATATACATCGCTCTCACTGTCACTCAGCAGGAGCCGTCGTCTGCGAGGGGCGAGTAACTTCGAAAAATCATTGTGCGGCCCCATAAAAATCACTTAAAAATAATAATTTTTAAAAAAATCAAGAGAAAAGGATTAAGAATAATCCGGCAAATCGAGAAAAAATTATAACAATACACTGGAAAAACAAAGGTAGGGCTTAATGCCTTTCTAGGGGTGTGAAATTTTAATGCCTTTGCAGGGGTGCTAATTTTCGATGCCTCGGTAAAGGCATTAAAACCCTTCTCGTCCTACCTTTGTTTTTCCAGTGTAAACCAAAATGAAGAAGAAAAAATTAAGAAATTTCGGTAAAAGATCAAAATTTACCAAAAAAGACATATTTTCTTTGAAAAAAAAAAAAGGAAAAAATCAAAAAAGTAAACAAAAATCAAAAGTAAAAAAAAATCATTGTACACATTTTGTATGGAGTGATTTCCCCCTTGGTCGTCTGCATCCCGAATACGTCATCGCATGAGTGTGCATGTGCGTGTGTGTGCGTGTGTGTGTGCGCGCGCCTGGTCACAACGTTGCATGCGCTGCCACCTCACCCGTTTCGACGCCGCGCCACGCTCTGTCTTTCGGCGTCGCGAATGTAGAACAGGACGCACGTAAATGACCAGGGGCTTGGTATATAGGAGCAGCGCGGGCCTAGAGCGGCGGGGCGGGGTGAGGCGGGTGCGGCGGGCAGCAGGCCACAAGCCACAACGGGCTGCCTGCTTGGGCTCTGTCTGCCGTCTCATTCCGAAGATCGCTCTCGTATCGCCGTCCTCGTCGCTCTCATGGCAGTGCCCAATGTCGGAGGTGGCAGTGCCCCATGAGTGCGACAGGGACGGAGGCGCGAGAGCGATCTTCGGAATCAGACGGCTGGGCCTTCCCTCCCGCCCCTCGCCGTCCCCGTCCCGCACCCAGCCACCGCCGCACCGCTCGCGGCAAAATTGCTGCTGCCAGTCGGGCGGGGCGGGGCGGGGCGGGGCGGGGCGCGCCAGCTGGTGGTGCCCGCGAGCTGCTGCGCGGAGGTGCAGCAGGGTCCGACCTGGCGCCTAGTCCCGCCCCGCCCCGCCCCGCCCCGCCCCGCCGCTGCCGATACACGGCAGAGGCAGAGGGTCCTCCACCGCGGTGGCCTCAACAGGTGTGGAGGTGGAGTCAACGAGAGGGAAACGACTCTGAAATTTGGTGTACATATTAGGCGAAATTTAGTGAATGTTTGTAAAAAATTTTGTGGGTGAGTTTTTTTGAATTGTTGTGAGTTTTAACTCGTTTTTTTAACTAGAGTTTGTTGAATTTTAGTGAATTTTTCTGATATTTGTCTGAACTTTTCCGAGTTTATCTGAATTTTTCCAGAATTTTTCTGAATTACGTGGTGTACAAAAATTTCAGATTTCTTTCCTCCTCGGGTGCCCTTGGAAGTTAGCCATGTGGGTGCGCGCCCCGCACGAGGTAAGAGAGAAAGAGAGAGAGAAGGGGGGGGGGAGAGAGAGAGAGAGAGAGAGAGAGAGAGAGAGAGAGAGAGAGAGAGAGAGAGAGAGAGAGAGAGAGAGGGAGAGAGAGAGAGAGAGAGAGAGAGAGAGAGAGAGAGAGAGAGAGAGAGAGACGGAGAGGGACGGATAGAGAAAGGATACTCGGAGCACACACTGTGTCATGGCCCTTAAAGCAATAAGAGGACCTTGCCAATGGACAGACCGAGAAAAAAACGACGTCTTGGTTTTCAAGCAGTTTAGAAACCAGCAGCTCATATGTAGAAAATATGCCGGGTTTCTGGGTCTGCTTGAAAACCAGTACTAACTTATTTCCGTGCTACAGAGAGAGACTGCCCTGGACATGCGCCGTGATCCTAGAGGGACTGCCCTGATCCTCACCGTGATCCTGGAGAGACTGCCCTGATCCTGCTCACCGTGATCCTGGAGAGACTGCCCTGATCCTCGCCGTGATCCTAGAGAGATTGCCCTGATCCTAGAGAGACTGCCCTGATCCTCGCCGTGATCCTAGAGAGACTGCCTTGATCCTCGCCGAGATCCTAGAGAGACTGCCCTGCGCCTCGCCGTGACGCTAGAGAGACGAGTGCCTCTCTCCTTGCACGCCCGTTGAGAAACACCCCCGTCTCCGTCACCTCGTGTCTCGCCTCGCCCCGCGCGACCACGGCCGTAAATCAAAGTGTGAAGACCCCCGCGGCACGCCACAGTCGCCCTCGCCTAACCTCACCTCGCCCGGAGGGGCAGGACGGGCAGGACTCACGGCTGCAGTCAGGGATGAGCTTTGCGCCCGTCACCTCAGCTTTAAACGGATGTGTCACTTTGCGCCCAACTGTAAGTACCTCATCATCGGACGAGCATATGCACACTCTAAAAATCTTACGAACAAATTGTGTTTGTATTACGAACGTCGACGTTCATATTATGAATCTTTTGTTCATATTACGAACAATTGCTGCGCTGTCATAATACAAACAAAATTTGTTTGTATTACGAATCTTTTTGATTGTAATACAAACATTTTTGTTCGTATTATGAACGACTTTTAGGATCAGTATAGTACGAAGGTGCTATCAGTTTCATTATAACATACTGATCCCATAGGTTGTTCATAATACGAAAAAATTCGTTTGTATTACAAACAAAAACATTCGTAATACAAACAAATTTTGTTTGTATTATGACAGCGCAACAATTGTTCGTAATATGAACAAAAGATTCATAATATGAACGTCGACGTTCGTAAGATTTTAAGAGTGCAGTCTCTATGCATTTTAGCGTTGTGGATCACCTATAGCCAAGCGTTGTGCGTACTGAAAACCCATGTGTGAGAATGTCGCCCACACCTTATGGGTGTGTGAATTTCCACCAAGGAACACTGTGAAAAAAAATCGTAAAATTATGACTTTGATCGTAATTCGTAATTACGACACAAGTGTAAAATTACGAACGCAGCCGTGGAATTAAGACAGCAAATACTAACGCTTCAAAGAAAGTTGACACATAAAGTCATTAATTATTGCAACAATACAACAGAAGCTTGTAACGTTACGACATTTATCTTGGAAAATTTTCCCGTATTCCTTACGAATATTTTTCAGATTGAAAAGTACGAATTTTCTATTTTTACCAGAGATTTGACACGACACATCAGGGGGGAATAAGTGTGCGAATAAAACTAGCTGCTGCTCGCTCTGCCAGCTGCTCTCTGCAGGCTGCTCGCGCTTTATGACAGTATACAATACAAGCAGGCTCGTCGTATCGTCTGCTAAAAAAAATCCACACACTTCCAGGCGTGTAAGGCGTCAGCACACTTGAGCTGGCAGTCAGCGTGCTCTTTGGCAGGGCTGGCTGTCTCTGTTTTACGTGTACGAGGGTCTTACGCTGACCCGCGCTGTCCGCGGTGACGCCGGCCCGCTAAGTGAGCAGGAGTGCTTTCGCTCGCGCCCGGCATTTGGCCGCCCCGCCCCGCCCCGCCCCGCCCCGCCCCGCCCCGCCCCGCCCCGCCCCGCCCCGCCCCGCCCCGCCCCGCCCCGCCCCGCCCCACCCCGCCACGCTACGCCCGGACCAGCGCAACGCCCAGCGCCGTGGCCCAGAGCGCGGCCCGAAGAGCGCTTCGCTTCGACATCCCGAAAGGCCTGGCCTGGAGCAGAGAGAGAAAGAGAGAGAGAGAGAGACACCAGCTTTGCGCAAAGCCTCCACAGCAGCGTCCTCGCGAGAAAAAGCACCGCGCACCGCACGTAATGCACAAAACTGGGCTGTGTGTGTTTCACGGCGTGACATTTAATTTATTTGCAAATCAGCTGCTAGCCTAGCCTACTGCTTGAAGCGCCCTCTGAAGCAAAGTCCTGCCTACTTCAGACGACTGAAAATGCCACGACCGCAGACCGCAGGTCGGCTTAAATTTTGCGAAGCGGCCTGCCCGATGGGGTGAGGGAGGAGCGGTACGGTCTAGTGTAATACGGCTGACACGGTTCGAATAAGGTATTAAACGCGCGGTAATCCGGTGATCCGAGGAAATTTTGTGTTAAATTTATGGAGTGATTTAAGCCGCTTTGTGATGAACACCACTAGATTTCCGAACCGAATTCCGAATAATCCGCGGTGCTATCTGGGAATTCCAGCTGAAACCTTGTGTTGTTTTCTCCCAAGAACTTCCTTGAATTGAACACATTGCTATTTGCCCACTATGTACAGACACTCACAGACGGTACATCGGAGGACATTGAAACGACCAGCACCGGAATGTGTCAAATTTCCATTCGTCTGGTATTCTTTCAAAATGTATTGTTCTCGCTGACACACTGGAAACCCAAGTGTGTGAATGTCGCACACTTGTAGGTGTGCGAGGATTCATTCGTACACATTGCCACATAAACGTGTGAATTTTCCAATAGGATATTCACACGTTTGAGAGGCCAAGTGAACGAATGAATCCTCGCACACCTACAAGTGTGCGACATTCGTACACTTGGATTTCCAGAGCATGCTTTCCGATGGGCTGAGAAGGGGAACCCCCTGTGCTCTGCCCGCGAGCGCCGCAGCCTCCAGAGACTTAATCACTAACTGCGGCCGTGATGCTCATTACAATTTTTATTTGTCCACGCGTGGATCATTTCTCACGGGGCTGCCGAGCAGAGGTGACTTATGCGACCCACTTCATTTACCCGCGGTGGGACCCGCCACGCCACGCCACGCCACGCCACGCCACGCCACGCCACGCCCAGGCGTGTCCTGATTCGCGCCAACTGCAGGCGATGCCCCTCGCGCGCTCTGGTCTGCGCGTTTTACAGGCACCGCAGCCAACACACAGTCTTTGCGAACCCGCAAGTGTCTGAATTTCTGAATGTGGCACGCACGTGTTAGAGTGAGGAATTTCGACCCGCGTACTATTTCGCCCATGCTGAAATTCGGTGGGAAAAAAAAATTCAGAGAGCATGGACGCTATTGTCAGTGCACGAGTAGGAGTTCACACACGTACAGGTGTGCTATACTCATACACTTTGGGTTTCCTGAGCAGGCGCCGCGCGGGTGCAGCCCGGGGCGCTACTGCGCGCATGCCGAGGGCGAAACAACTCGCGGAAATTTTTGTACACCTCGTAATTCAGATTTTTTTTAACAAATTAGGAAAAAAAATTTAAAAAATAGAAAAAAAAAATCAGGAAAATTCAGGACAAATTCAGGAAAATTTATTAGAATTCACAGAGTTCTAGGAAAAACTCAACCAAAAATTCACGAAAATTCACCAAATTTGTACACCAAAATTCAGAGTTGTTTGCCCCTGGGCGCACGCGCAATGGGCAGTCAGCGAGCGAGCGAGCTGATAGCCCGGAGTACATGACAGACGGGCGGACAGACAGACAGACATACGGGTGCACCCAGGGACCCAGGGCCGGGAGCAAAGCTGGCTAGACACTGACTCAGCCTCACCCTACTCCAGCGAAAGGCAATGCGCTCCACGACGAGGCCCTAGGACGGTGGCTGGCGAACCGATTGTGCGGAACAGAAGCGGATTACAGCACCGCTGAGGGAGGGAGGAAGGGAGGGAGGGAGGGAGGGAGGGAGGGAGGGAGGGAGGGAGGGAGGGAGGGAGGGAGGGAGGGAGGGAGGGAGGGAGGGGGGAGGGGGGAGGGAGGGAGGGAGGGAGGGAGGGAGGGGGGAGGGAGGGAGGGGGGGTAGCGACGGAGGGAGGGGGCAACGTGGGAGGGAGGGTTGGGGGGTCAGCAGGACACATGCAAAGTAATAATTCGCGTGTATGAGCAAACAAATTAGCAGGTGTAATACTAATTTCTTAGCCGTATAGGCGCAGCTAAAGCTACCGTTCTTATTTTGTAGCTACACTGCTATTTATTTTTGCGCTGTATTAGATATTTAGCTGATCATTTTTCACATCTTATTCCAGCTGAGCGATTTTTTTTCCATGCAGGTCGGCAGTGCAGGCAATGTACTACTCTACCTCCACTAAGACCACAATGCGAACACAAAATGTTGCAGTTAGCTATTTCATTATTTTTTTAAAAAATTAGTTTAATTTAAAGCTACGACTTGCAACATAGTCGCTACAAAGCAACAGTCGCGGGGTGCAGCAGGGCGAGCAGCGCGGAGACGGTCCGAAAGCGTCGAGTTTTATTCATCGGAGTTTGAGCGCGCAATGTGAACGGCGGGCCAGGAGCGCACAGCGCGGGCGCCGTCAGCTGATGCAGGCAGGGGCCGCGGGGCGGGGCGGGGCGGGGCGGGGCGGGGGCGGGGCGGGGCGGGGCGGGGCGGGGGGGGGCGGGGCGGGGCGGGGCGGGGCGGGGCGAGCCGCCTGGGTGCACTTGCACAGCACACCGGGCATTGCTACTCGCTGCCCAGCCCGAGGCTCCACATGTGCCGCTGCCTCGCGGTCAGTCAGTCTATCAGCTCACTCGCACTGACCGCTGCCAGACCTGACCGCATGCCGACTTTTATGAGCACTTGGGACCGGTGATATAGCAACGCGATAACCAGATCCATCTCAACGAGGACGATACGAAAATTATGTAATTTTTTTTTTCGCCCCGCCGGAGACAAATTGCTAATATATTCTCTATTTCGCCGTGCTATACGTTAATTTGATTTTTTTTCAAATAACAGGAATTTTAAGGAGTTGGCGACTGGACAGTGACTCTACCATATTCGATGCGTTGTACACTTGCGGTCGCCTAGTCATGACGCACGCGGTTTTCGACGAGCCACAGGCCGGGCTGGGCCGGGCCGGGCCAGTCCGGTGGCCACGGCGATAGCTGTAAAACACTAACCACGGGTAATTTGTAAAACTTTACCCGCCCAGTGCTGCTCCGCGCACCGGCCGCACCGTCCTACATTCGAACTGCACTGACATAATAAAGCAGACAGTTACCCGTTTAAAAATAAAACAGCTTGCGGAAGGCTTTTTATTTTACCCACGTGCAGCGCGCGCTTGAGTTGCGGGCCTGCCTACCTCGCGGGGGACGCACAGGGTGTTTCAGAGAGGACGGAGATTAGTTTTTCCAATCGGTCGGATTCTGGCTGTACCCGACTGTATCCCGTCCGAGCAGGGGTAAACAACTCTGAATTCGGTGTACAAATTGCGTGAATTTGAATTGAATTTGTCTAAATTGAATTGAATTCGTTTTGAATTAGCTTTGAATTTTTTGAATTTATTGCAAAGTTTTTTTTTTGAAATTATTGTGATCTTTTTGTGAATTTACTTGAATTCGTTTTAAATTCGAGGATGCCCAAGAAAATACACGCATATCTGATCCAAATTATTCTCTCAATTACATGATTAAATAGGATTTTTACTAAATTATTGTGAATGATTTCTATTTATTCCAAATTATTGGAAATTAACTTGCAACTGCGCAAAATAATCACAATTAGTTCAATTATTTTTTTAAAACTTTTCAGAAACAAATTTTGCTCTGCAATTGAAAGGGTGGCGTGAAAACATGGAAAATTTTTGCGGCAGTAAACCTCCCGAAGGAGGTTGCGGTTCCCGCCAGGCACAGGGCTTTTACCCCCTGTGGCAGCCAACTGCTTCGGTGTTCCATGGGAACCGGCGCTTTGCTGACTGCGATCCTATCGCGCAATTCGACAGATTTGATCCCCGTACCACCATTGGCCTACCCCTAGAGGTACGAGCGGTGTCAAGAGCGTTAGACTTCCTGATCCCAGTTTCAGAGGCCTTACCTCAGAGGGGTACGCGGGATTCGAACCCACAACCCCGAGTGCCGACACGTAGCCAGAACAGGAAGCGATCCAACGCCCAGAGCCACCGAGCCAACGGCGGTGAGACGTGTTTAACTTCTATTTGACCTGCCATCCAGCTGCGGCCAAAGGGAATGTCAAGCGCGAAAAACACTTTCCCGGGTGGGAGTCGAACTTCGGACCACTCGGTTCGGTGTTGCGCGCTCTACCATCTGAGCCACGACGCCACGATGACTGTACTGTGCGACGGGTTCGAGTCGTATTTGCCCTGTCCTCCTGGCTGGAGGCTGGGGGATGGGGCAAATACGACGCGAACCAGTCGCACAGTACAGTCATCGTGGCGTCGTGGCTCAGTTGGTAGAGCGCGCAACGCTGAACCGAGTGGTCCCAAGTTCGACTCCCACTCGGGAAAGTGTTTTTCGCGCTTGACATTCCCTTTGGCCGCAGCTGGATGGCAGGTCAAATAGAAGTTAAACACGTCTCACCGCCGTTGGCTCGGTGGCTCTGGGCGTTGGGTCGCTTCCTGTTCTGGCTACGTGTCGGCACTCGGGGTTGTGGGTTCGAATCCCGCGTACCCCTCTGAGGTAAGGCCTCTGAAACTGGGATCAGGAAGTCTAACGCTCTTGACACCGCTCGTACCTCTAGGGGTAGGCCAATGGTGGTACGGGGATCAAATCTGTCGAATTGCGCGATAGGATCGCAGTCAGCAAAGCGCCGGTTCCCATGGAACACCGAAGCAGTTGGCTGCCACAGGGGGTAAAAGCCCTGTGCCTGGCGGGAACCGCAACCTCCTTCGGGAGGTTTACTGCCGCAAAAATTTTCCATGTTTTCACGCCACCCTTTCAATTGCAGAGCAAAATTTGTTTCTGAAAAGTTTTAAAAAATAATTGAACTAATTGTGATTATTTTGCGCAGTTGCAAGTTAATTTCCAATAATTTGGAATAAATAGAAATCATTCACAATAATTTCCTAAAAATCCTATTTAATCATGTAATTGAGAGAATAATTTGGATCAGATATGCGTGTATTTTCTGAGGTCATTCCTTAAATTCGCTTGAATTTGTTTTGAATTCGTTTTGAATTCGCGTGAATTAGTTTTGAATTCGCGTGAATTAGTTTGAATTAGTGTGAATTTTGAATTAGTGGTGTACATCAAAATTCGGAGTTATTTACCCCTCGATTCCGTCTCTCTCACTCCCATGCGTGTCAAGTGAGGAGGAGAGAGACGGAAGACAGTCGGGTACAGGCAGAATCCGACCGCTTGGAAACACTAACGCAGATGCGGGCGGGTTTGCCTACCCGAGGTGCTATGCCGCCTAAAGGGTATAGAGCGAGTGCGGGCGAACGCAAGCGCACTCTCTTAAATCCTTTCAAAGGAAAATTTCTTGTATTTGAAAGAATTCTGTGCAACCGTAATACAAAGCAAAGCCAAATTTCATTTGTAATGTAGTACAAAGAAAAATCATTGCAATACAAGCAATGTTTAAGCCTTGCGAACAATCTTTGCAAAGAAATTGGATGCTTCGCATTGGGAAGAAAAATTTCGTAGTACAAAGAAAATAGTTCGCAACGCTTCGCAAGCTTACGAACTTTTTACGCCTTACAAACTAAATAGTTCGTAAGTTGCGAAGAAATTCTTCGCAATTGCGAAGCAGCCTACAAGCGAACTTAAGAACTATTTACTTTGTGATACGAACTTTTTCTTCGCAAGGTATTAACAGTGAGGAAAAATCTTTTCTAATTCGAGGGAAAATTTTGGTAATACAAGAAAAATTCCTGTATATGACGGTTGCACATAATTCTTTGTAGTGTATGAAAAAAAAATCTTTGTACATAGTCAAAAGAGTGAGCTACTGCTTATTTTCAGAATCACCCGGAACGCAGGCTCACAGCACTCCGAGTGCCTGAAGACAACAATCATACCTCACAAAGTACTTCAAGAACAGCAGAAAGGTAGTCCTGTTACAGCAAAAAATGTTCAGGAACAACAGAACTGTTCAGGAGCAACAAAATTACAAATCACAAATTACGAAAAGTGTCGTAAATTTACGAATATATTTTTCACGGAGTTGTAAATTTACGAGCGTTGTCGTAAATTTACGACAGCAAATTCTTCCTCGTCAAAGAAAACTAAATCGATACATGGTGTAAAATAATCATCGTAACAATACATCTGAAAGTTGTAACTTAACGACATTTATCATGGAAAATTTTCTCGTAACCCTTACGAAAATTTTTCTAAATGACTGAGAGAGTTGTTTTTCATCATTTTTTTAATATCATTTTTTTATATCATTCTTTTATTCGTATAGTGTGTGAGTAAAATTGTACACTCCTATAAAAACGTGACAACATTCACTCCTTCCAGTGCAGTGACGCGAGCCCATGACCCCCTCTGCAGGCTGCAGGTCCCGCCCCTGCAGTCCCCGGCCGGGCTGGGCTCATTGAGATTATAGACATCAGTCTATCCCATCCAGGCTGTCCAACTGTCGGGGCTGATCTGGGCCGGCCCCAGGTGCCCCAGGTCAAGGCCCGACGCAGCCCATCGTAATAGCCGCACAGTGCTGTAGTGAACCAGATTTCATTTTAACTGCTCTTTCTACATTAAATTCGCAAAACGGTTCGTCATCTACTCTGACTTTTCCCCATGAAAATTTGAGAGCTTAAGAGGGTGGGGAGAAAATGGCGGAGATGGCTTATTACTGTTGAAAAGAGCTGACACCTTTACATTACTATTTTAGTCTAAGTATTTTGGTATTAAAGGTATCATCTGCTAAAAGCAACAGCCGGGTAAACTTTTTATTTTCTTTTTCATTATCTTTTGGGGAAAAAACGGGGATGGAGAATTATTCTACTTAACACGCTTTGCTGTCGATCGAGCTTATAGGAGAGTGAGTGAGCGCCTGCAGCACCCACCGCGGTACTGAGCTGCTCATCAAGGCCCGGCCTCGGGGGCGCCGCCACCCCCCCCCCCCCCTCTCTCTCTCTCTCTCTCTCTCTCTCTCTCTCTCTCTCTCTCTCTCTCTCTCTCTCTCTCTCTCTCTCTCTCTCTCTCTGGCTCCCTCTCTCCTGGGTGCCCTGACCGCCAGCACTCCTACATTGCCTCATAGTCCAGCAGTATAACAGCCTGACGCCGTCAGTCGGCAGTCTGCGCCTTGCTCTGCCCTGTAGGAAGTTGCACAGGGTGCTCCCACGCCAAAGGCATTCGATGCGGATTAGAACAAGAAAACCCCGAAGAGAAATATTTTAAACAGATAAAAGCAATAAAATTCATAGAATGATTCTTTTAAAAAAAAAAATCTCGGGATTTATTTATCATGAAATGTGCGATGCGTACGTGGATGAGTCCACATGGTTCACCCCTTGGCCTCGTCTGTTTTCCGCCCTCTCGCATACCCGCCGCGATAACGTAAACCGATACACCGCCAAAAATACACTCGGATAACAATTTCTCCGCCCGCGGCGCTTTGCTGAAGCCAAACCTCCTCCCCGGGGCCCCGGGGTGGTCGTACGCGCGTACGCGTGTCGCCAAAAGCCAACGGCGCAGCGCGCGCCGCGTTATTTTCCCTCATCTTGTCCGCGCGACGATGGAACACTCCCCTGCCGTCTGATTCCGAAGATCGCTCTCACACCTCCTCCGTCCTTGTCGCACTCATGGGGGCCCTGCCACCCCTGACATAGGGTGCCGCCACAGGTGCGACAAGGACGGAGGCACGAGAGCGGTCTTCGGAATCAGTCGGGCTGAGTGCGCGGATGAGCGATACACACACACGCGCGGCGACGTGTCGTGTTGGTTAATGGCGTTTGGGCTTCCCGAATACCGACCCGCGGCCCGCGGGGGGCAGAGACTAGAGGGAGGCCGCCGCCGAGGGGCAAACAACTGGCGGCAGACGGGCCGACCAGCCGCGTGCACCTAAAGGCGCGCAAATAGCAGCGCAAAGAGACCGCCCCGCCCCGCCCCGCCCCGCCCCGCCCCGCCCCGCCGCACAGCTCATGGAACGCCCGCGAACACTCGACATAGCACTGTGAAAAATACTCGTAAGGGTTACGGAAAAATTTTCCATGGTAAAAGTCGTAAAATTACAATTTGAAATTGTAAATTTACAAGCATTCCCTATTGACATGGAACTGACCGACGAGCAAGAACGGGCTGTCGTAAATTTACGACATTTTTTGTAATTTTGATTTACAAAATATGTCGTAAATTTACGAGGATATTTTTAACAGTGAGCCGACTCGCGAGCCACTTCGATGCGGCCTCACATACCCTCCTTATACCTCCGGCGTGCGTGGCGTGGCCCGCGCGAGTAGTGCCTTCTTCATCCTCCACCCGAGTGGGAAACGAATCCGAATTTAGGTGTACACAAATTGTTGATTTTTTTGTGTGTGTGTGAATTTAGATGAATTTTTGTGAATTTTCATAGAATTTTTCGTAACTTCAACTGAAATTTTATCGAAATATTTAAGACTTTTCCTGAATGTTTCTGATTTTTTGTTGTGAATTTTTCGGAATACGTATTTCTAAATTTTTTTCATTTTTACTCGTTCTTTACACTATCACTTTACCTTCCTAGTGTATGGAACGAGTATTGTGCTCGAAAATACATGGGTGTTGGACATCTTTCACTGTCAAAACTATAATATATCATATCTTGAGTATATGATTTTATGATAAAGTAACACCTGATCTCAATTTATTAAATGAAGTTTTTTTTAGCATCCATAGGAAAAAGTGAAGAAAATTGATGTAGAAGATATGTGCTTTGAATGACTGATGGCATTTTAACTTCTTACACATGTGTTATTTACTCACATACACTCTTTACTACACTCCATGAAATATTTTGTAACAATAGATGATGTGTCAAGGAACAAAAAACCTACACAAACTTTTCTTCATGTCATAAAGAAATATTGAGAAAAAAAATAATGTTGATTAAGTTTTTCACGCTCGGCCTCCCTGGGTCGGGCCTAGGATCGGTTCCATTGTCGGCAACACTGCGACTGCGCACCGCCCGCCGCACCTCTGAGCAGCGCGAACCAGTGGAATTATCCCTGCATTTCGTCGAAAAACGTTCCTGTGTCACTATCCTTACCCAGTCATACACTTTTACCCTCTACCCTCGTCATCAGTCATTCAAAACAAACCCCTTCTAAATTTTTTCTTAGTGTAAAGAACGAGTATCCAATTTTAATATCAATTTATTGATATTATGTACTTTTTTTAATTCTTTGCCGCTTGTTTTTTTTTTTTTTTTTTTTTGAATTTTTCGGAATCACGAGATGTACGAAAATTTCAGGGTTGTTTCCCTCTCACCTCCTCCTCACACTCCAACAATACGTCGTAGATAAAACGCGCTTCGGTTCGGAACCAGCAGAAATGGTTTCGTCTCTCTGTCTTTATCGCACTCAGGGGACACGACCCCAAGGAGCGGGCGAGAGAACACAACGAAACTCGGTTAGAACGGTTCGAAATCACCCCGCAGAAACCCCATTTGCCGGTAAGGCGCCATGGCCCCTGAAGCCCTGGCGAGTATGCAATCCCGCAACACTGTTACGCATTCAAAGATTCACCCGGTACATGTTAGACTAAAAGTCACACACGTACAAGTGTTGAGCAGTCGCACTCTTGGTAGAACAGCTACGCCACGCGGCGGCGCCGGTCGGTCTGGGAAGTCGTATTATTACTCTTGGCGCCATCAAGGTGCTGGCTGCCGCATCCTGACGGCCGTCTCACATCGACTCAAATTTCGGCCTGGAGACCCACACCACCACCTTGATGACGGTGATGATGACGTCGCGATGTCGTTGCGTCCCTGCTGGGATCGCACACCCGCGAGGAGTTGATGAGTGTTTATGCGCCGAGCAGTAGCACGGCTGAATCTCAATGTGTCCGTGTGTACGTAGTTTTACGCCTGACAAAGCGAAAGCTTGCAGAAGTCGCATCGCTCAGCACGCTCTGCCCCGCCCCGCCCCGCCCCGCGCGATAGACTCCGCGGCCGCGCCTATATTAATTTTCTCCGCAGCGCCGCTCGCTGCTGATTTCGTGACGTTTCGATAGAATAGCGATAGCAATGACCCGAGGCGTCAGCGCCTCCATGAGCAGCAGCAGCGTTTAGCAGTGTCCTCTCTCTCTCTCCCTCTCTCTCGCTCCCTCTGGCAGTGCCTTATGAGTGCGACAAGGACAGAGAGACGAAACCACTGTATGCGGAATCAGCCTGCAGCCCTCCCACTCACTGGCTGACGCCCGCGCTCGCGGCGCGAAGCGACTGGTCAAAGACAAAAAGAAAGGGAAAAAAAAATTGTACCGAAGAAGAACAATATTATAGAGAAAATAGTAAACTGAAGTTGCACTGTAAAGTTTTTACCAGGAAATTTGCGTTAGGCATTTTGTGCGATCATAACTCATCAAGAAAAATCTCTAGTATTATTCAATGTTTTTTCCCACTATTACTAAACGTTTTTCTAGGATTAAGATGACGGTGAAATTAAATTCTAGAAAATGTTTAGTAAAGAGCGCCCTTTCTCCAATCCTAATTAAAAGGCATGACAGATCAAGGAATCGTGTCACTGGGAAGTCCAGCACATGCTTGATATAAACTGCTATTACATCTACGTAAATAATATTTCTGAACCACTTTCTCTTTCCTATTGGGTTAAAAGAGTATTCAGATTTAAATACTGAAACCACGATTTTCAGAGGGGTGATGATGTAATATCTTTCGTACAATGTAAAACCAAATAATTGATTAAATTTATAAAAACTCATAACATTTTTAATCACTACGTACTCTTGTCTTTAAGGAGCACACTTCGTACTATTACATTCAGCATCAACAGCAGGTAAAGGAAATCTTTGGCTGTTAGCTTTTGGCGGCTCAATAAGGAATCAAAACACTGAGCAAGCGAGCAAAGGTTAAAAACAAATTTACACCAAATGTCAAAAACTGTTGTCTGGGTTAGTAACTATCACTTGTCTGGTCACTGGTAACCTGATCTTAATAATAAGTAAACTCTACTGGTTCACTGGTAACAAAGCTGTCTACTTTAGTAGGTTATGTTACTCACCCAAATATTAAGTCCATAGGTAAGTTGAGTCGATAGGGCTGTAGTTTCTGCACATATCCGAGTAGTTCATTTCACATATCCGACACAATCAAAGGTATTTTGAAGAGAACTTGAGGCATTTTCCCTCACCTCACCTCCCCACCCCACAGACGTAAAGACTCGACAAATCACTCGCAACCACACTTTCACACAATGACGACACTTAAAACTTCGCGTGGCAATGTTCACAACTCTAAAATTAACTTCAAACCGATCATTTCATCGAAAAGACGATTAAAGTTTTGATTTTTGACATTGTAAAAATCCCGGGATGGAGGACGGGCCCGGTGGACTTCGCGACGTAACAGAAACTGCGCGCGCTGCCGCTAGGTGGCGCTACCTCTGCCGCCAGCCCTCCAGAAGGGAAGTCCAAATTCAACTGTACCAGTACGGAAGTCCAAATTCAATTTTATCAGAAGGGAAGTCTAAATTTGACCTGAAAATATTTCAAACTCCTTTCAATGTGAAAGTTTGGACGAATATCCAAGGGGCTAATACCATTGAAAGGAGTTATATCAATCATGTCGCTCTCCCAGCGATAAAATTTGGGTCACTTACATCGCTCTCCTGCTTGAGAGCGAGTTATGCAGCTGACTTCTCCATTTACAGCGTACAAAGTTGAGGGAAGATTATGTAAAAAGTACAATAAATTCTTGGACGCGCAAAATTACAGGTGAAGGTCCCGCACAGCAGTAATCATATTAGTTGGAGGGTCACAACATTAGCGTACCCTTCTACATATAAAGAAACGGATTGCACATTTCTAATTCTTAAGGTCCATTGATGGACGATGTATGGTTTAAAATAATCAAAATAGTCCCTGAAAAGCTTGAAATACGAAGAAAAGTGATAAACTGCACTCTATGACCGGAGGAGAGGAACAGCAAGTGTCTGAAACCAACTTGAAGACATCAGCTCCCAGGATAAGGCGATTTTTCCTTCCGAGTTGCTGGAATTGTGATCTTCTAATGCCCTCGACGCACGAGTTGAAGATTTTAAACTTCTAACTCAATAATCCGCATGCGTCATAAGCAATAATCGTGAAAGAATCGGTCTCTCTCTCTCTCGCTCTTTGGTCACCGAATGCGGCCCACTCGAGCGCGTGTTGCCTCTCCACCAGCCATTCTCCGTGCGACACCCCTCCGTGCGGGGCGGGGCGGGGCGGGGCCAGGCGAGGCGGGGTAGGCGTGCTTTCACCTAACTGTACGCCGCGCCACCCCGCACGCCCCCGCCCCGCCACCCCAAGGCAACACCCTGTCCCTCATTGACCCCATTACGACGCTCCCCGCAGAAGAGGCGCCCTACTGCCGCTCTCTGCCCTGCTCCCGCTCGAGCCCATGCACGCCGAGCTCGTGGACTGTACACCTCATCCGCATCGGCAGCCCTGCGGCTATGATGACTTTATCACACCGATCCGACCACACAGGGCTTTAGAAAAATCAACCCCAGGGAAAATGCTTAGCTATCCCGCAGTAATTCAGTGGCTGCCAGATAAGTAGGCGAAAATCCCAACGAAGGCACCTGTGTGTGAGCCAGACGCGAGGGGGACACAACTCTGAAATTTTTGTACAACTCAACATTCAGGAAATAATTTCAGAAAAATTGAGAAAATTAGGAAAATTTACAAAAATTCTTAAACATGTAGGTAAAATTCATTAAAAATTCACGAAAATTCACAAAATTTGTACACCAAAATTCAGAGTTGTTCCCCCCTCGGCAGACGGGTATATCTGCCGGCTTACAAGACAAGTTCTATATACACATGAGACTACATTTTGCCTAGAAGTCAGGTGGAGATAACCGTCTGGTCTACCTCACACAAGGTGTCTTCGAAGGATATTTCGCCAACATACCTGGCAAAATTAATGACAGTAATTTACACACTTTAAAAAATAAAATAAAAATAAATCAAAATTTTAATTGAAAAGGACAATGTTTGTTGATTTTTTTTTCTTAATGAGCACATGACACAGCGAAGCACACGCCATGGGCCGAACGCGCGGAGTGAAGTGTTCGAGGTAATAAGGGCCAAGGTTACCCCCCCCCCCCCTGCCTCCGCTGGGCCCCCGGGGCCCGGGGGGACCCAGCCCAGCTGGAGCCGGCCGCCGCCGGCCGCACGTAACCAAACCATCGCCTTGCGACAAAGATGCACAGCGCGGCGGACAGGCATGACACGGCAGTATCCTCAACTGGCGCAACGGAGCCCCTGCCACTGTCACGGGCCGCTTGGGAGAGACGAGTGCCGAGCCGTAGTGGAGTTTAAAAAAATTAAAAATATATATAAAAAAAAATTTTAAATTAAAAACATTGGAAACTCAAGTGTGCAAATTTCGTTCACTCGCAGATGAGTGCGTTCATTCGCCCACTTGTAGGTGATGGTGAAAAAAATTCTTTCACTTGTAGGAGTGTAAATAGACATTGTCGCTCACTTTGTGGATGAGCGAATAAAAATACGCTCGCACTTCCTGCAGGTGAGCGAAATTCAGTGAGCGAATGCTTATTCGCACATCTGCAGCAGCGGTCCGCGGGTGCGATTCACAAATTAGCGTACGCACTCGGGTGCATCCCAAGCTCACTCTCGCATTCACCTCTCGCCCGGCGTGGCGTGGCGTGGCGTGGCGTGGCGTGGCGTGGCGGGGCGGGGCGGGGCGGGGCGGGGCGGGGCGGGGCGCTGCGCGCCGGCGCGTCCGGATACGGAAGAAAGGGAAAGTCGCACTCGGTGGATGACGTGAGGAGGACAATATCTGACAGCCCGTGAGGGTAATGATTATTTTATTTTCTACATTTCGGAAACAGAAGAAGGGAAAAAAAAGAAGAGAAACAAGAGCTTGAGAAACTGGAATCTCAAGTGAAATAATGACGCTCACAAGAAGTGAGCGAATATTTTTCACAATCACCTACAAGTGAGCGAATACATTCACTCTTCTGCAAGTGAGCGACATTCGTACACTTGGGTTTCCAGTGTACCTTTTTGCGGCTCATTGAGGTTTTATCAGGCGGCCCGCTCTGCACGCGCGAGGGCGGGTTGCCTATCGTCCGTCCGTCGGGCGCCTCGCGACGCAAGGAGACACCACCTGTGTGTCCGCGCCCGCCCGCCCGCCTGCCGGGCAAAACTTGATCCTCCGCCCTGTGGCCTGAGGCAGAAACTGCCCTGTAAATCCCGCTGCTGGGCCACCACGCCTTGTCTACTGATCTAGCAGCATACGCTACACTGTGAAAAATTTCTTCGTAGATTTGACAATGTATTCGCTGCTGTTTATACGCTTTAGGATACGTTGAAAATTTACGAGTCGAAACGTCGTGCTTGTGATTTTTCATTTAATTATTTTGTTCTTCGGAGGGAAAATTTTCCTGTATAAGCCGACAGCTATTTTTCACAGTGTGAGGAGAGTGCAGTCCCTCTGACATGGTTCGCGGTAGGAGATTTAAACGCCCGCGCCTCGCCGCGTGCTGCGGCCAGCTGGCCGGCCAGCTGTGCCACACGCTACAAGCCGAGCTGCTGACCGACGGAACACCAACAACAATAAATAATAAATAATAACAACAGTTTCGTCCACGTTTGCGACGGTCCGTTCCGTCCGAGCAGGTCGCTTGCAGTGCGGACGAGCGGGGCGCTCGTGGTTGTTTAAACCGCCGCACCCCGCCCCGCCCCGCCCCGCCCCACCCCGCCCCGCCCTAGCGCGACGCGCTGTCAGCAAAACAGCACATAGCGACGGTCTCTGACCATCTCTGACGCTCGGAGGGGGCTGCGCGAGCTAGCCAGACGCAGCTAGTTGTTTCCGAACACGTGAGCGAACATCCACCTCTCCCTCCCTCCCTCCCCTCCCCCCAACACACGCACACACACCTACATCGATGCTCACGCGCTCACGGGTACCACCCCGCTCACAGTGCGGTCCGGCCGCCCCGCCCCGCCTCGCCCCGCCCCGCCCCGCCCCGCCCCGCCCCGCCCCGCCCCGCCCCGCCCCGCCCCGCCCCGCCCCGCCTACAAGGTCGCTCCCCAAATGAGTGGTGCTGCGCTAGGTCTAACTACCACACGTACACGTCCGTAGCGCGGCGGCGCACCTGGACGGGGCGGGGCGGGGTGGGGTGCGGCGGGGTGCGGTGGGGTGGGGTGCGGTGGGGTGCGGTGGGGTGGGGTGGGGTGGGGTGGGGTGGGGTGGGGTGGGGTGGGGTGGGGTGGGGTGGGGTGGGGTGGGGTGGGGTGGGGTGGGGTGGGGTGGGGTGGGGTGGGGTGGGGTGGGGTGGGGTGGGGTGGGGTGGGGTGGGGTGGGGTGGGGTGGGGTGGGGTGGGGTGCGGTGGGGTGGGGTGGGGTGGGGTGGGGTGGGGTGGGGTGGGGCCCTCGGCCAGTTGTGAAATACAAACATACGCACATACGCACTCACACACACACACACACACACACACACACACACACACACACACACACACACACGCACGCATGCCAGCTCTGTGGAGAGGCCGCGGCCCAGACCGGAACCAGTAAGCGCTGTTGGGGTGGGTGGGAGTGCGGAACCCGCGGCTGCGGGGTTGGGGTGGAGGTGGGGGTTGAGGGGGTGGATGCATGAGGGTGGGGGTGGCTGGCCGGTGCGACAGGTCACGTTACCTCAGGCGGAGGGCATATATGATTCATCCGACGGGAATCGCGCCAGAGGGGGAATATTAAAGAAATTGTAGGTGGACAGAAGTTCTCCGAAAGTTATCTGCAAGTTAACTGCCTTGAATTGCCGACATGTTTCCAATTTCCCTGAACGATCCTCCACGATAGCAGGCACGCAACAAAATAATTCGCGTCTGAGCAAATAAATTGGCAGGTGTACTAATTTTCTGAAGCTGTGTAGATGAAGCTAATTTTGAAGCCACGGTGCTTATTTTCAAGCGACACTGCTATTTACTTGTCCGCTGGTTTAAGTTTTTAGCCGTAGTGCTAAACTAAAACGTTATTTCCACACACTGGAAACCTAAGAGTGTGACATTATGGCACATTTGTAAGTGCGCGATTTTCCATTCATGCCTTCATGTGTGCTGATAGAAACTCAAACACCTTAAAGAGCGAGACATCCACTTAAATGTCACACACCTGTAGGTGACTGAACTTCCGCATCCATACACCTGTTTCTTCGGAAATGTGATAGTCCCCGGAAATCACATCCTTTAACTGGATCAAGTGTTCGAACGAACATTCGCACACTGCCAAATGTGTGACATGCACACTCTTGGTTTACCCGGGAACTTGGTTTTCCTTGTTGCCGTGCATAGGACACCGCAATAAGTGCGACGTGGACATGTGTACTAAGGTGATATAGATATCACCTTAATGTGTACGACATGCCCTGGGCACTGCCAGAGCCAGACGGAGAGCTCTCCTCGGAGGGAAGCGTGCCTGCGCCGGCGCCAGGGGCGTGACCACACTGTGGTCACGACGCACGCAGTGCGCCAGCCACCCCTCGCCTCGTGAAGAAGAGCGCTCTCCTCACCCCATCTCTCTCGCTCCCATACGGCACAACCGACCCGACGAGTGCAAGAGAGACAGAGCGAAGAAAGCGCTCTTCTTCAGTAGACGAGGGGTGGCTGGCGCAATGCGTGCGCCGTGACCACGGTGTGGTCACGCCCCCCGGCGCCAGCGCAGGCAGGCTTGGCTCTGGCAGCGCCCACAGGGCATGTCGTTCACCTGTCCTCGTCGCACTTATTGCTGTATCCCATGCAGGGTAACATGTGAATCGGTCTGCTTGTTGTACTCACTCTTGAGGGCCCAGATGTGCGCGTGCTTCCTGGCCTCGAAGAAGACGGCCAGGTCGCGGTAGCAGTGCTCGGTGATGACGCCGGCCTGCTGGTCCCAGACGCGCGCCAGACGGTCGGCGCTGAACACGTCGAGGAGGAAGTCGAGGCTGGTCATGTTGGCGGCCGGGGTGGGCGGCGGCGCCGTGGCGGCCGTCCAGTCCACGCTCGACATGGTCTCGTCCGTGCTGGTGCGCAGCGGGGCGGCCGTGGGGCCCCCGCCGCCCGCGCCCAGGGCGCCCGCGGCCAGCAGCACCACCGCGACCACGCACTTCATGGCGGAGCTCAGGAAGACGTCGACGTCGTCGTCACCACGATATATCGGCGGGGCGCTCGCGCTCTCTCCCTCGCACTCACTCACTCACACACACTGACGCGACGGCGAGGCGACGCTCTCACTCGGACACACACACGCGAGCGCGCGCGCTGCAGCTCGGGGGGGCTCAGCCTACCACGGGCATGCTGATCGTCGACGTGCTCACGGACTGACGGACGGGGGCGCGCGGACGGACTAGGTGACGGGGACGGGGACGGGCACGGGCTGTGGGTCCCGTCTGGACTCGCGGTCGGGCGGTGGCGGTCTGGGCTGCGGGCTGCCCAACAGTGAGTGGAGGCAAGAAGGCGCTCTGGCGGCCCGGGCCGAGCCGGGCGGCGGGGCGGGCGCGGCGGAGTCAGGGGCGGCCGGGGCGGCCCACGCGGAGGGGGCACGGCCACGGGGCCCTTCGGTTCGCGCTCTCTCTCTCTCTCTCTCTCTCTCTCTCTCTCTCTCTCTCCTACTTACTCCCTCCCTCTCCCTCATGCTCACCCTCTCTCTCTCTCCCTCCCTCTCTCAATCTCATGCTCTCTCTCTCTCTCTCTCTCTCTCTCTCTCTCTCTCTCTCTCTCTCTCTCTCATGGTGCTCATGGTCTCTCACTCTCTCACTCACACTCACACACACAGGGCGGGTGCAGCGCGGGGCGCCGCCGCCGGGGCCGTACCGAGCGCGATAGTGTAGGGGCGCCCCGCCACGCCACGCCACGCCACGCCACGCCACGCCACGCTAGAGGAGAGGAGGGGGCACAGACGACTCTAACTACCTCTTTCGCACTCCAACACCGTTTGCTCGGTATTTCTTGCACATACGCTACTCCTGAGCTGTGTGCCACCCGCCTCCTAAAACAAAACTGATGGCGCTGTTTCGTCAAACTCGCGCGGTGTTCTGTTCACACTGCCCTGACCTGCCCATCTAGCAACCGTCTCCGCGCGAAGAAAGACAGAAAAAAAAAGTTTTGCGCTGCTATACTGATGTACGACACTCTGCAAGCTAGTTGGCTCAAAAATAACAGATAATATATAATAATGAACTTTCATTCTTTTATTTCGTGCATCATCTACTGAGACGAAGGAGTATGTGGGGGAGGGGCAAAGGGTCACGACAGACACCCGCGGGCGGTCGCGCTCAGTGGAGGAGCAGGCGGGAGGGAATGCCATTTCCGCAAAGTTTGAAAAAAAAACACAGGGACTTGATCGCGGGTACAGTAGTCTTCCCCGCTCGCTTCCTGACAACGCGGCCCAGTAGAAGGGAGATTCCGCGCAATGTTCTCGTCTCTGTCCTTGTTGCACTCACGAGGCAAGGCCACACCGAGCGACAGAGAGAGAGAGAGAGAGAGAGAGAGAGGACACTACTGAACGCTGTTCGGAATCAGACGGCAGCCCGGCCATTCTACTTCCCACTTGTGACCAGACAAGGGCGCGGGGATGACCCACCCCGCCCTCGGGGAAGTGTCGGTCGCCACGCGCGCGCCGCGGGCGGGGCGGGGTGGTACTCAAAGTACTGTTGGGCGAGTTCAGTCGCCGGCTCGCGACGACTCAATCCGAAGAGACAAACATCGGAAATAAGCACCTTCTCTTGGCGTCGTGTGTCGCGCCCGCGCACCCGCGGGTGTTCGCCCCGCCCCGCCCCGCCCCCGGTCGTGCTCCGGGGGGCGGGTAGGCTCACGCTCAAGGCTCGTGGCTGACTGAATGTCGTGGGAAATTATTTCCCGAAAGACAAACAACTCACTCGGCAGAAACGGACAAATTCGTGACAAACGATTTTTAAAAAATCCGGCAAGGCGGGAAGCAAGTTTCTTCCCTCTCACCAATGCGGCGGGCGCTGAAAAATATCTGAGGCCGAGGGAATAAAAATGAGCAGCGAAATCGGTCGTTTCCCGAGAAATATTAGCTGACTGCAGAGTACCCGCACCCGTCCAGATGCAGGACGAGTGGAGTAGGTTGGGTTGCCTACCCCGAAGGCGCAGGAAGCGACAGACACAAACTCAAAAATTCAGTTTAGCTAGGCAAAATTTATTAATGATGCAACTGACCAGCAGTGGCTGCACACTTAACAAGGGGAGAATTGTTCACCCTAAACGTTATAATCCACAATTAAACATAAACACAAGACAATAATTTTAAATACATCGTACCAAAAGATCAATAGCTTAAAAACATAATTAAATTGTAAGTAGATTTCAAAGAATAATAACAATACTCAAGCTATGTTTAATACCATACCTTTACCATCAAACAGACCTTTGTGACGTGTTAGATTCATGATTATTAACCAGGTTTTGATTACAAACAGTGAAACTGCATGTGGTGAGGCAAAACAACCAAACCAAAATACCATAAAATAACATAAACATCTGTTCCTTGAATTCAAGAGAAGTATTTGAATACATAAACAACTTATTCAAGTCAAGGAAACATCTGTTGATTTGTAGAAGATCACCTACCCAAACTTTCTGAACACAGACTAATAATACCTTAATAATATAAAAATGCAACAAAATCTAAACACATTAACAAACAGATAACATACCACATACAGATCAGAATCTCAAGAACGTAATATTCTGGAGGAAAGGAACAAATTATGAAATTAATTATTCTTTCCAATTATTTTGCTTTACACAAAATAAAAATTAATACAATATAATCTAGGAATGAAAAATTAAAATTAGATAGGGCAATCAAATTACGACAAGCATAAAAATAGTTTCAAGGTCATTTATATTGCTGTACACAAGGAACTAGTTTCTACTGGACTCTAGACCACGCAGAAGATTCAATATTATGTAAATTTCTTTAGTTTTCTCCACTTAATGAATATAAGATCTTTAGCACCACACTGAAATTGGCCATCACAGACAGGGAATGTTTCCTTCATAACTACAAGAAGTAATGAAATAATTTAATTTTTTACAAGTAGTTGTCACTAATTGAATGCTCTGGCCATACAAAAATAGTAAATACAGTTGTGATTTCAAATTTCTACCAGTACATTATCATAAGGCATTAAACTGTCTTATATAAAAGTAGTTGACTCCATGATCTAATCTCTAATATCATTTTGATTATTCAGTCATTTAAAACGCTTCATGTTTCTGCAACTATAATTGCAGATAACCACTAAATCCCAGTGGGGCAGGGCCTAGGATTACAAATCAAAAAACTTTACAACCCAACACAGTTAGTAGTGCATGTCACTTTCCAAACTACCAGCTGGGTATTTTTTTTGAGAAAAATCAACACTGGTTTCCAGACCAAATATTGATATTTGATGTCATGGCATAAATTTTATCAATATACATCCAAAGTCTTTATGTGCTCAATGGCAGCGCAGAACTGGATCCACCAATAATGTTCTTCTCCTTCCAGCCTGCTTCCATAAAACGTATTCACATACTGAACAGTGGAGAGAAGAGCTGGTGGATTTGCCTAGTAGTAAGAAAGAAAACAGAACATCAATTACTTGTGCAGAGACTTGAGCAGTAAAATTATCGACTACAAAAAACATACCTTAATAAGAACAAACACCATCACAGGAATAAAATCATCAGCAGCTGGAACACTGCGCTCTTGAACCATTTTTAGCAAGTTCATTATTGTTGTTGCACAACGGAACACACACTGTACCTTGTCCTGGGGAGTTTTGTAAGCAGAAATGGATGCTATTTCAGCTTGGGCAGATGGCCATGGACATTCATAGTGGAACATCTGCAAGATGCATAATGGTAAAAGGGTTAGAAGGTTATACTGTAGCTCATGGATGCAGTACAAAACTTGTCAAAGTACCTTGGCAATATCAATATCCTTGTGGTTTGGGGTAATAATTTCAGATAGCTTCTTCATGTGTTCATGGAGAACCCTAGAACATTTAGAACATAAGATAAATACATTCTAGGCCACTTTCAAATAAAGGTATGATGCTGTAGGAAATGGTACTTACTGATCCCGCGACATGTCGCCCTCACCATTAGGGTAAAGAGCATATGGATATACCCTGCTTATGATAGCTTGTTCAATGGCAGTTCGAGCTTGAAGCAATTGGTCCTTATTAACACCTGCAATTTTTCAAATATGTTAGTTTGGATATTTTTCTAACTAAGAAATTACCATGGCATGTGTGCATAAGTAATAAAATGTACTAAGACTACTTCAATACACACCTGACCAAAATGGATCTCTTTCCATGTCAGCAGCCAAAGTTAGCAAGAAGTTCTCAAGCAGATCTGTTTTTTCATCAGCGAGAGTTAGCTGTTGGAATTCTTCAGTAAAGTCATTGACTTGCCCTTCCCTTCTCTCTAAGAACATTCGGACACACACAGACACAACACATCGATTGCAAACTGCTCCTTCACACTTAATTCGCTCAATCATCCTGTGGAATAGAAGACATTTTGTTTGAAAGGAATTCATAAGAAATCAAAATTGTGATGGAGATCGTATAAATACCTTTCCAGGTGAGCAAGGGTGGACAGTAGGCCCTGGCGGCATCTAACGAGGTAAGCTGTGTAGGGTGTTCTTTGCCGATAGTCTTCTTTTAAAGAATGGAAAAGTTTCTGACATCTGCAAAACAAACAAACAAAAGGATAACAAACAAGAAATAAGAAAAACTGATAATAATGTCAACAGTTGATTGGGACTTAAATTTTCTAAAATTAAATTTTAAGTACCCACCCATCATTGTTGAATAGTTTGATACATCGTAAGGTTTCATGCAAGTGAGCGGCTAGAGCACGGTCTTGCAAATTTATGGCCTCGGCCAGTTGCATTTTCAAAAATGCAATCAACTCGTTATCTTTCCTCAACAATGGATCATCCTGAAAGAATCAATCAAAATGCAATACAATGTAATACAAAAGTTCTTAAGGTCAAAATTATGTAGAATTGCATCTGAGTACTTACAACTTTGTTTGGGCATTGAGAGCGCCAGGGTACATGTTGTAGGTCAGCAGTGCTCAAGACCAGTCTAAGTTTCCTCTTGGCATCCTTAAAAGCATAAGAGGCCTCTACATTGTTTGGGTCAATAAAAAGTCTCTCGTCTCCTGCACCCTGCTCAGCATCGCGTTCTGAAAGACTTGCAGCAGACACTGGCACCCGACCAGACGACTCAGAAGCAGCAGAATCAGCACCAGAGCTAGGCTTGCGCCGGTATTTGGCGAGAATGTCTTCAGAGGACTCAGCATAAACTCCTTTATCTTCATCTGGAGGTCCACGTCTCAGACGGAGGTATGGACTATCACCATCAAGACTATCATACCGCCCGATGTCGTCACCAGAACGGTTTAGACTCTTCCCTCTGCGATTCTTATTGAAGGTCAATTTTAAGTTTCGGAAGAAACCACGCTTGTGTTTTTGGTCGTCATCAAGGAGTTCCTGCCAGGCATTTGAATGATTAGCTCAGAAATACATTAACAAGCGTAACAGCTTACTTCTACTTTTCTTAACAGCCAATGCATATGTATACCTTGTCTCCTCTTTCAGCTGTCTTGTCAAAGCTGATACTCTTTGGAATGGCCCCAGTAGCAACACCTGAGCGGGGTACAGCGCCCACCCCACATACACTGCCGTTGGCCAGCACAGGTGCAGGGGCTGGCAGGTCAGGGGTGGGTGTGGAAGTCAGAGCCGGGGGAGGTGGCTGAGGCGGTTTGAGGTCGGCACTGCTACTACCGCCGCTTCCACTAGCACCGCCACTCGCACCGCCTCCACTGCTGCTCGAAGATGCTAAGCTTGCTGTGCTGGCATGACTTGCAATCTGAGACGCAGCCTCATCAACTCTTTCGATATCAATTAAAGCCTGAAAGATACAACAAGAGGTTAAAATTGAGCTCAGACAAAATTGCAGGATCCCGTCAAGGAGGGACCTTGGCCAGATTTACCTCAGAGGGTCCAGGAAGTATAGGGGCATTGGAGGCAGAAGGTGTTGAGTTGGAAGGCACAGGAATTAGAGAGGAGGTGGATACAGAAAGTGGATTTAGAGGGGCGGAAGATGGCTCAGGGTGAAGCAATGGAGATGCTGTTGTAGGATCACTGACTGCTGACAGAGGCGGTGACACTGGAACACTTTGACTGCGGCCAATCGGTGGGATGCGAGTCTCTTCATGGGTTATAGGAAGTGGAGCTGCACACAAAAAGGAGATGTTAATTTGGAGGTTTCAGAAAGACATAGAATCAGATCTGCGAAAGATTTGACTTACTTGGACGGCTGATAGCAGCTGCTTGGGCACGAGCATTGTTGTCAATGTATTCAAGTGTCCGTCTTCTATAATCTGCACGGCCTCCACCTCTTCCAGTTACATTCCATGAATGATGAGCAACAGTGTCGCTCCTCGTTGGAGAAGGCGGAACCATTCCACTCGCGGAGCTAGCCAAGCTCGACACACTTGCTGGTCTACCTTCATCACGAATTGGACGAAAAACTGCAGCACCAGCTGAACTCACTAAATAAAATATGAATGGTCCATAAGTAAAGAAAAGAAGATTGTTCATGAAACTTATCACAACCAAACTTACGAGGGGGAGTATCATCGCCACCTTCCGGTTCACCACGGCTTTCAACCTCTGATCTAGCTGTATCATCAGATCTAGAGAATAAAATTACATCATAAATTTAACAATGCTCATGCCTTTTTATCTTGTAAAATAACCAAGTTTTCAAGTTCACAAACCTCGCAACACTACTGGTGTCATCAGTGTCTATTTCAAGCATACGTTCTGAGTCTGAAGCAAGGACATCTGTGCTCCATGCTTCTGACGCAGTTTCTGACATATCAATCAAACTCTGCAAAGATGTCTTTTTAAATTACAAAAATGTAAATAAGTACAAGCTCTTTTTTTTGTTTTTAAATATTAAGATGAGGAAGGAGACTTACTTGTTGAGCTGAACCCGGAGGGCCTGGTAAAATACCAGGTAGTGGCAGTAAAAGTGGCTGCAAAGCAAGTGGTATTAAGGGAGGCTGTTGGGCATAGTTGCGTTCGCGCTCCCTCTCACGCTCCCTCTCACTTTGCTCAATCAGTTCGCTGTCGCTTGCAAGAACATCCGTGCTCCAAGTATCACTGACAAGAGATGTTGTTTCATCACCTTCTAACAGTTTCTTGATCTCAAATTTTCCAAATTTATCATCAATATCAGAGCGGCTTTGCTTGGTTGGAGGCGGTGGCGGAGGAAGATCATAGTTAGGACGTGGCTCAATAGCAACATTCCTAGCCCCTTCATCACCCTCTGTTATCTGTGACGATGGTGTATCCCGCCCTGAAAGAAAAGAAAAGGAGAAAGGAAGGGGGGTAAAACATTAGTAAAACATTAGTCAGAACTAATTTGTCAGAAACTGGGATGTTGGATAAAAGTCAAAATCAGTAAGCAAATGATACCAGATATGTTTGGAGTTCCTCTTCCAGATACATTCGCTGACACCATGTCTGACAAGTTATCATTTTGATCTTGATCTTCATTCTCTAATTCTAAAGATGAAGCAACACTGTGATTTGATGCAGCTTCCGAAACTGCTTCCAGATTGTCACTGGTATTTCCTGGGATAATTAAAAACAAACCATTGAGGCACTTCACTTACTTTTTAATAAACATTTGAGGAACTGGAAAGATTCTCACCAATAGACCCTTCATCATGGGAGAGGGAGAACCTTGTGCGCTTTTCTAGACTCTCTGAGCGTTCAGGAGGAACTCCAGGGGCCCTGACAGAGGCAGAACTCGTCACATTTAGGTGACTGGCTGCTCCACTCTGAATATCTTTTTGTACCTCACAATCAATATTTAAAACCTGTTGATGACAATTAATTTAATCACATGACAAAAACAACAGCAATATACTTCCAGAGTGGTATAGTTAAGCAACTCAGAAGGTTTTATGATTCTGTTTAGTTGCAGCATTTTGTATTTGACCTTACTTTTTGCTCAGGGAGAAGTCCAACATACTGCCCTGTGTCTGAAGAAAATGGTATGACAAGCACACTGTACTTGGGCACATCCAAACTGTCATCAGAAACCTCATTTCCAGGGTTTTCATCAATACTATCACCTGAACCAGCCACACTGCGAATTGCCTTTGAAGTTTTACTCATGGCAACTGCAACACCTACAAAGCATAGGCATTAGCTCTAGAGAAAAGTTTCAAGTTCTATCGAGAAAATCAATAATTTAATTGCCACTAACCTTTTCCTATTATACTGGCTTTTCTGGTGGGTGTTTCTGGTGAGGACCCATTGGCTGCATGCGGAGGAGACAAATTGTTCTGCTTTGAACTATTTCCTGAGCAGGAAGGCCCTTGAGTTGAAACATTAGATGGAGACACAGTGCTGCCGTTTGTGTTACTGGTGGGCTGTGAGAATGACGCAGCAGTAGCAATGGCTGTTGGAGGAAGCTGTGCAAGAAGAGCTGCCAGAAGTTTCCTGTCAACTCCTGCATTATCAAACAACCCTGCAACTACTGATCCTGCAGTAGCAGCATCAGGACTTGTGCTTGCCTGGACCGTTTGGAGAAAATTCACCTAGAATGTGAAATTTTAGAGATAAGTGCAAGAATAAAAGTGATAGCTGCAACAACACAAAAGTGCCTTTATTTCTTACCAGGCCATACAACTCGGACTCTGTCAAAAGCGCAGCAGAGCGGGATAAGCCTTGTAGCTTACTGCTCTCTGATATGACTGGTTCTTCCAAGAGACCATTAGCAGCACCTTCTAGGAGCCCATCAACAAGAGAGGACAAGACATCTTTATCAAACTGTGAATACAGATCCCACACTTTCGAATCCACATCATGATATTTGCGAGTGGCGAGGACTTGCAAAATTTGTGCCACCTGCATTAGATTGTGTCTTGCAATATAACTGACAGGTGCATCAGTGATGCCATGTTGTTCTGGATTCACAATTGCAGGGCAGATAAGAAATGAGAAGACAAGATCCACACAGATGTCAAAGACCTGAAGAGCAATCCAATGTTAATTTTACAAAGGCAACTGAAGACAGAAAGTTACTATAATCCTTGGTCCTACCTCCTTGGGTTCTAGCTGCCCAGATTTGTTTAGCATCCCAGATATTTGCCGAACAAGCCATCGAATAGAAGTTGGAAAACAATGCATATTTTCTCTAAGACTAATTACAAAACGTTGCACTAAGACCACAAGATTAGACACTGTCCAACTGCGATATCGCTGCAGTTGTAAGGAATACTCTGGTGTACCTTCCTTGCCAAACTTTTTAATCCGCTCATCAGGAGGATATCTAGGTCAAGAAGAAAAAATAATAATAATAATAATAATAATAATAATAATAAACGTAAGGAAGATCTAAGGAATCTTTCCCGCCATGAAACTAATAAACTACAAGTTACCCACCTCACCACAGCTTTGTCAGGATCAATGTCTAGAAAGTGCTCAACTTCCATTAGTAACTGCATGATTGGATCATGCAACGCTGCAGTTAAAAATATTTTGGCAGAGAACAGGCCTTCGTGAAACACAGCATACATTCTGCCAAGAGCACATGAACCATGCCTCAGCATCCTAAAGTTAATTTTATGACAAAATTAGTAAAGAAAGAGAGAAACACAGGAATTACAGGAAAAGCTAAACACTCTTCAACCTTCTAGGATTTTCTGATGGCACAAGCTGGATTTGTGTCAGATGTCGCAATAGACGTAGAGCAAGAAGTTTGTCTTCAGGCAACAGACAAGACCCAAATAGACCCCCATACAGAGTATTTATGATAGTGGGCATTGCTTCTGGCATGAGTCTATCACCAGCCGCAAGGCAAGCAGCAAGGAGATGAGGTGAAGTACGCAATGTTTGCATAAATTCACCAAAAGACACACAATCCTGAGTGAAGAAAATATAATTATGAAATATAAGTATGTTTCAGGATGTTATATTGATTGCATTTATTTTATTTTGAGCTAGTGGTTCAGCAATCACCTGGAAAGGAAGCTCCTTGTCACCATCAATAAACTGAGTGCACTCAAGTGCAATTGCTCGTTGACAGCATACTGAAGGTGGGCAGTCAGGTCTGGCTAGAATAAGTCTGTTAAGGTTTGCTCTTTGCTGCACCATTATCCAAGCCATTCGAGCTAAGCATGACGACACTGAAACCACCTATTGCAAATCAAAGGAAAGATAATTACATGTCATCGAGTATTGCAGGAAAGAAAAATAGCATGTACAATGATCCCACCTTGTCATTGAGTTCTTTCAAATGTTCTTGTTCTGCAGACACAAAAAGTCGCTCCTGACGAAGACGGTCAGCCAGATCAAGCATGTCCCACTGCAGGGAAGATGCAGATGCGTTGTCGTCCATTTTTATTTCTAAAAGATAAAATAGGCATCAGCAAAACAAAGGCCCATAGATGTGGGCAAGGCAGGAATCTTAACCAGAAAGGTAGAATGCTTGTAAACAATCACATGAAAGTGGCAAAGGTGAGATTTGTAGATTACAGAGGTAAATCTCAAAACCAGGGGTAAACTCAATTACAACATATTAACAGGTGCAGGAGTGCCCTCAACCCTTCTTCACGGGTACAGACAGATTATTTCTATGAACCTGACAAGGTGCTAATTAAATGCCAAACACAATAACAGAAGAGCCAGCTTGGCTCACCATAACATTGGTCAGCAAAATCAAAAATAGATGAAAAGTACTATAAGGTTCAGATAATTGTCTCTGAATGGGACAAGGGATAACTAAGGTTTACGTCCAAAACAAACCCAGGGAATCCCAGAAAAACAAACATTTCCCTGGTGAGAGTTGGTGGGTGGAACTTAATGGGACCACCGCATAGGAAAACTGCGAACAAATTGTACGACAGGGTACAAAGCCGATGGCATTAGTCTAGGATACATCAGTTCGCAGAGGTCCATTGAATACATCCGGAGTTGGTTTAGGCTTTCCAAACACACCTCCTTGTTATCAGTTTCGTATCAACTCAACGGCTAAACAAGGGCCAAGTATACTTTTAATCAATAGCGGATTACCTCAAGGCGCGGAAAAAATGCTGTTACTCCAAATTAAGCGACTTGTTTGAAATCATACGAAAAACAATGTAAATCTAACCCATCACTGGAGTGTCTTTCCGCCATTAGGCCATTGGATGCGTGATTCAGCGAGCTGCCGAGAGAGGGCGCGTTGGACAACCTGGGTACTTGGGTCAAGAATAATAACAGCTAAACGGCCACTGAAAGCATAAAGCACGAATTCGCTATTTGAACGCTTCAGTGGGCCAATATTTTTGGACCGCACAGTAATTCTTATCGAGAAGAGCCACCTTTACATGTTCATTCATTTTTGCGCGTTGACACATGACGGAACGAAAACCGAAGCGCGAGGAGGTCTGGCGAAAAGTTGGAGGCAGCTGATCACGAATGTCTGATGAAATCTTGAAGAAAATAGGCTAAAGCGGAGCTTGGCGAAGTTTGGACGGTATAAACTTTGTTTGAAGCTGCAGATATGATTAAACATGGTTCAGGAATGGCACTGTGCTTGAAGTTCGTGAAGAACAAGGTCCCTGCAGCGGTGCCGCTTCTCGTCAGACAGAGACAGCCGCCCGTCTCTGTGTGCAGCAGGCACTTCTCAAGACATCCTGCCCCGTCTCTTCTGCTTCATCAGGTAAAAACTGCCCTTTTCACGTCACTTGTGCGATTTACGATGGGTATCGTTACTCGCAAGTGACAAAAAAACGCGGGTGAAGATCGGTAACAGATTTGTACCTAACCTCATCCACCGTAATTTTTTAACTTGCAAAAAGTTGTTTTAAATCAGAAGTGCACAAAACAGAAATTCATGATTAGCATCTTCAGTTTCTTTTTAAGTTCCTCTTTAATGAAAACGGGTTGTCATCTGGCAACTTTCTTGGAATTATGTATTTAGTGTTCTGGCCTCAGTGTCTTCTGCTTACGTAGGTTATGTTGTAGCTAAAAAACTGACATGTATCCCTGAGTCTCTCTTTTCGAGCCCCTTTTCACTGAACACGTCTATGGTTTTGTTTCTACTCTACAGGCGAACGGGAGGAGTGAAATACCCTCATCAGGGGTGAGAACGGATCATTATACTTCTGGAAGTACAAACTTTGAAGTCCATTGTGACTCAGATGTCATCAGATATATTTCCTATTTAATTTTTGACTGTGAGGAGACATGTACCCGAAGCAAAAGACTGCTATCACCTTCTTGTCAATGCACTAGTTACTATGGGTTATCATACAATGCTTCACTGATCAATTTCAAACCCAGTGTACTCGGTATTGATCCGAGATATTCACATTTTCTCAATACTAAGGGTACAGGAGCTTGTAATTCTATATTCAATAGCTCCAACTTGTCTAAAAGTAAGCTCCAGGATCTACATCTGTGTCAACAAAGTAGTAATAGCAAGGCAAAATCAGAAGACCCTTTTCAGCCCCCCAGTGAAGGGCAATTAAACAAAATAGTCGAAACACTGTCCACTGACGTAAGTCTTACTTGCCACCTTAACGGCTGTCATTCTACTCCAGCTTAAGGAGGGAAAAAAAATACTAATTTTTTCTTTGTCTTGGTTTCAGTTACCAAACTTCTTTATCAGACCTCTAAATATCAAGATTTATCACCAAAATATAATATTTGAGGATAACATTAGAAGGAAGAAGTTCATGTAAGAACTATTGAATCCGCTGTGACCAGTGTTTCCATCTTTACCATCATGTTTAAAAATTAATCTGTTTTCAATTACAGCGGCCGTAGTCAATATAGTTTACAGGCTAAACTTTTGTACGTTATTGGTCATTTGAGATTTCTGTCCATAAGATTAGATGTATTAAAAATTACGGCACATCCTGAGGATGGAACAGTGAAAGTTCGCTGGCAGATAAATGTGATAAGAGTAAGTCAATCATACGGTTAAATTAGCAACATTCTTAAAGACATTCCCTAAACCTAACTTTGACATTCTTCTTCCTTTAACTTTCAGCATATCAAAATACTCAAAATAAAATTTTGGGATTTAACGAAGTCTATTCCAGAAAATGAGCAAACGTAAGTAACTTCATTTTAACGTGGCTTCCCAATTAGCTACTGGATTATGGCATAATAAAAATGCTTTGTTTCTAGGTGGATTGATGGATTTTCTACATATTATGTGAAAGGTGATGGACTTGTTCACAAACATGTTGCAGACAAGGTAAATAATACTGCTTGTGTGTTTTAACCTTGTCCATAATTACATGATATGTGTTTCAAAGTTTTAAAAAAAAATGTGTTTACAGATGATTCCGGACCCACATCAATTGTTAAAAAAGTCAGAGGCAGCTAAAACACCTGCTGTTCCACAACCACTTGCCTATTCAGATCGTAACAAATTGTAATTTCCCAGAATTTCTCCTTCCAGCTTTTTAGCACATAGTGAAAGTAAATGCTTTGGTAGGTCGGACGCAGAATTTCAATACACACTAAATTGTGCAAATTTTCTGGCATTCCAATCGTTTGGATAATAAATACCTTACACATCCTGTATTTTAGATTTTTTCAATTCAAACATGTTTTTTATCAGCAAGTCAGCTAAAACTTATGGAGTTTCCAACTCTTAGCTATCAACATCAATAAGAATTCTTCAGTTAAGGTGGAAGAAAGGGCTATTGATAAAAAGATTACAATATACTTTTTCAATTACCACAACCACAGATAATTTTTTTCTGTAAATGGCAATGAGACATACTGAAATAGTTGCAATAAGAATGAAAGTAATACTGGCTTTGAACTTCCAAAGGCATAAATCCATTTCACGGGATTGTGTCCAAAAACAGATTGATATAGACCATATCAACCTTCAGTCAAAACACAATAAACGTAAGATAATTTACATGTAGTTTTCCTTTCCAGTAAGCATTGAACGTCCTCTCCTTGGGGTCTCCTGTAATTAAGGTATTATTAAAAGCAAGTCAGGGAAGAAAGAAACATGAAAGAAATGTTCCCTGAGAACTTCATACCGATTGATTCACTCTGCATTTAGGTGACATCCGAACACTAGAACAGGTGTTTATCTCAGCCAACACTCTAGCCTGATTTCCTGCCCTAGAGGGAGAGATTTTGCGAAGTGGCCTTGGTGAGTGATGAAAGGAAGAAGATAAACCAGAGCTCTGATGTGAAATTTTCTCTTTAGGACTCTCAAGGTGTTTCTTCAGATTACTAGGCACATATGGAGGTATAGCAGACCCAGCTCTGCGAGGTGAAGCCAATTTAGTCAGAGGCTTACTTCCCTGAGTTGACAGGTTTGGTAGAGAGCCACTCAGACTACATCTAGGAGACTGTATCGTCCTCTTACTGGAAAATTTAAAAATAGGGTAAGATTAAAAATGTTTACACCTATGACAGAACCATCAGGGGGAGACTCAGAGCAAGAAAAATAAAATTTGAGATATTTAAAGTTATCAAAAAATCAAATTCCTTTTACCTAAAAGCTGTATGGTTTGCGACAGGTTTAGCACATGACTCCTGTATAAAAAAATATATATATAAAAATAAAAAGTATATAAATCAATAAATAAAAACATTCTCAGGATAAAAATTGCAAAGCAAAATTCTTAACTGACTAACAAAAAATATTCTTACCTTAAGTGTTGATTTTCTTCCATTTATATTGCCAACAGTAGGTTTGGAAGAGGTAAGAAGGGATGCTGTGAATAGAGGACAAAATTTAAATATGACAAGATTCCTGTAAAAGATTGATTGAAATTGAAATGGACACAACTAACATCTCATTCTAGTCATATTCTGAACAGGGGCTGTAGCTTTCATGGGGGCCAGTTTTGATTGAGATTTAGAGGGAACTGTTGGCTTCCTTAGAGTTAACTTGGCTTGCTCTTTTCTTGAATCTGGAACTTTCTGAGTGTTGACTAGACATAAAATAGATAAAAATACATTAGAATTGCATTTGAATTAAATGTATTGGTAATTTAGTGAGTTCTGTTAATTTACCTGTGCAGTCTTGATCAGGAGTTTCACCAGGCAGAGAATACTTTGAGCACAAACTTAAGTTTCTCACAGCATCCTCACATAGGGGGAGGGGAAGGAGAGATGGTGATCCAGATGACAAAGGCTCAATTGAACTGAATTTGTTAGAATCCTTTTCAGATGTTAGAATATTCTCAATTTTTGGATTCACAAGCGTTGATGGCTGAGGTGATTTGGGTGCTTGTTTACAAGATCCTGAGGTACGTAGTACCTGCAACAATAAAGCTATGGAGTTAGGCAGAGCTGATAAATTTTAGTGTGAGGGAGGAAAAAGGAGTTTGTTTTACTTACAGGAGAATTTAGACACAAATTTTCTTCCAGTTTGAGACTTGGAATATTCAAATATATAGCAAGCGCAGAATCTACAAAAAAAAAAAAAAAAAAAAAAAAAAAAATCTTAGATTTTGCAAAGATTTAATATGAGAATGTTTTAGGCCAGGTAAGTACCATTTCTAGAACTTATAGATTTATTGGATGTGTCAGGCAAGATGAGATCAAGTTTTTTGAGTTCATTTTCAGACCATTTTTCTAGTGACCAGGTTGGTTGATCTGTTTTGACACTCTGTTTTCTAGGGGTGCACAAAGCTAATATTTCCGGGCTTGGATCGCTGAGTGACTGAATAGACCGTCTTCTTAGAACCAAGGACTCCTCGATGTCACTTTGAACATTTTGTTCTGCTCTATTAATGATATTTTCTATCTTCTTCTGCGTCAACAATCTAAGCTCTTCATCAGACTTGTAAGTTGCTTCATGATTTTCTTTCAATACTGTTGAAGTTTTCTTTGATACAAAGGGGCTTGAATTTTCCTCTAACATTATAGAAGTGTCCTTATGGGTTGCAACATTAATAATACTTGTTGACAGAGTGTCATCTAAAAAGCATGACATATCTACTGTACAATTAAGCATTGAGTCAGGAGGTGGAATATCTTCCAAGCAATCCCACGCAGCCACCTTTCTGACACAATTACTTTCTAGAACCTTCTCAACTAAGCAAACATTCTCAGTTTCAAAGTTATTTTCACTGGTTGGTAGCTTACTAAAGGGATTGGTCTCAGGAAGTTTCCACAAGTCAGGTAATGATAGTGAAATACTTTTAGCATCTGAATTTGAAAAATTGCTAGAACCATTACAAGTTTCTGGGAGTGTAACATCACTTCCTTTAGATTGGTTCTTTTCACAATTCATGGCATTATTCAAAACCATTTCAAATGGATCATTCTCATCTGCCGCGTTTGCTGCAACCTGGCATTCAACCAAGTCAAACGGGTTGCTCTCTGTCTGAACTGAAGAGTACTGCGCTGAAGCGGTCAATGTGACAGGCGCACTGACCAGGCTTTCCGGAATGAGAGGTGCATTTTCCTTGCTCTGCTTTGGACTGTTGAAGTCAATGAGGAAACCTAAAGGCAAGGAGCAAATATTATCAGTGGCTTGAATCAACATGACAAGGATAACAGGGACTTCTTGCATGTACTAGTGTTTCAAGAAAAGCTTTTTAATTGCTAGAATACAGACAAGAGCATGAATTAAAAAATCCTGAGTAGTTGAAAACAAGATACTTACAATCCATTTTAAATCGCAAATAAACCAAAGAGTTGCAGAAAAGTATGTGACGTTGTTACCGTTTGCGACCCCCAGATTCAGATGTCTTAAATTGGTAAGACAGCATAAGATTTTAAATTGAAAATGCTGATTACATTCTGAAATGTAGAGAGCGAAAAATGGGTTCGATAAACTCAACCCATATGAAAACCTAGACTTCAGACACAGATACCGAAATATTTACTAACTTAAAATGCCGGTACGTTAACGGCTAACGGTCACAACTTGTTTTGTTTCGTTTTTGTTTTGTGATTGTTTCAGTTTTCCATTCACTGTTGTCAGATTCTGCCGCCAGAGGGCGGTGGGCGGTGGCTTCTGATTTATGACAATATCACAATGAAGAGTTCTTTTCAAGTTCACTCCTTGTACATTTTCCAGTCTCTGCGACAACCTTGTGCTTGGGCACAGGGAAATAAAATTAATATCTTCATTATTTTCATTATCATTACTACGATCCAGAGAAATTCAACTGTCGAAAAGAACGTAAGTGGAAAGAAATGGAATCAGGGAAGAAACGACACAGCAACTTTTCATTGTACTTTTCAATGATCACAATCACCAACCTTAGATAACTAAAACACAACAAACCTCAAGATAGAGTTGTGGGGGTAAAAAGATAAAGAACAGAGACTTTTATGTGTTTGCTTGGCGCCGGCTGTCTCGCTAACATAAATTTTCATTTAATATCGTCCTGGCCGGGCGCACTATAGAATATTCCAGCGCATGACGAAGTAAATAATGAGCGTGTTGTTTCGCAGTAGCAGCAGACAGCCTTTGGCAGCCGCTGGACGTGTTCTCACCACGCTATTCTTCAGGCACGTTGTCATGCTTTCTCTGTCTTTTCTTTCATTTTCAACGATAAATTTGGACGATGTATTGACATTATCTGGATTATGTGGTTGCAAACATTGTTTGTACTTCCTGTCGTTCAAGTTCGTTTTCTAATGGTATTTTAGGCCACAAGTGGATTGTAGGATGGCTGCCTCCTCCACTGAGCCCAAGACCAATGGGCCAAATGGTCGCTACAATGGCAATGGTAGGATTAACGGTGTTGAGGGAAAATCTCCATTCCTCATTGGAGTTGCCGGGGGAACAGCTAGTGGAAAGGTGAGTTGCCGTCCACTGACTTTAGCTGATCTCTCAAACCTCTTTGAACTTTGTGCCATGGTGTCGAATGTCAATACTCTTGGTAGTATTACTGTTGATGTGTCATTGCATAATTCTGACCCATCTTGCAGTCCACTGTATGCAAACGAATCATGGAGAAGTTGGGTCAAGTCGATGTTGATAATGCTCAGCGACAAGTAGTATCCATAAGTCAAGATTCTTTCTACCGTGAACTAACACCATCTGACAAAGCCAAAGCTGATCGAGGACAATACAACTTTGACCATCCTGGTAAATTAATATGCCTCAAAGAATAATTATATTTATCACTTCATTAGTTTGATGACTTATAAAGCAAGAACTTTCATCCAGATGCCTTCAATGAGGATCTCATTTTCCAAACACTAAAAGACATTTTAGCTGGCAAGAAATGTGACATTCCAGTTTATGATTATAAAACAAATTCAAGGTAAACTATAGCTACCTTTTTCTCAGTTTATTGATATAACTGCCTCCATCCCATAAAGTTCTCTTTGTAGTAATATTCTCTCGCCTTTGTTTTCAGATGTGAGGGCCAATTCACAACAATCTATCCAGCAGATGTTGTCCTATTTGAGGGGATACTTGTGTTTTATTTTCCAGAAATCAGAGATTTGTTTCACATGAAATTATTTGTGGACACTGACTCTGATACACGTTTAGCTAGAAGAGGTGAGACAGTTTCTTCTTATTTGATAAAAATACCCAGATGCTGCAATCTGCCATGCAATGCCTTCACATTTGTGTGCTCTTAAATTTACAGTACCAAGAGACATTAATGAAAGAGGGAGAGATTTGGAGCAAGTTCTCAATCAGTATATGAACTATGTCAAACCTGCATTTGAAGAATTTTGCCTCCCGGTAAGATAAATTTTGTCACATAAATGGGTAATTCAGCTAGCAGAGTGTGTTTTATTAATGAACAAATCACTGTACCTTTGCTTTCTTAGACCAAAAAGTTTGCAGATGTTATTATTCCCCGCGGAGCAGACAACACTGGTAAGTGCAAATTTAAATGTAGCCTGCTTCATTTTATCTGTCACCGTCACCTGGTTAAAGTAGATCAGATATTCCATAGCCTACTGTTACAAAAAAACAAAAAACACTCTTATGCAATGAGGGAACCACACCTAAGTAGAAAGTATTTTGCAAAGTACTTTAATTATGCACTAGTTTGAAGCCATTGCATGCTGGTGAAGTGGATTGCTTTTCTGTCATTGCATGCAAAGGTCTTTACTTTGACCTCACACAATTTCTTTATTACCCCCTGTCTTAACAGTACATAATATTCGTTTTTATGTATTTACAATTAAAATGCATTTTTAAAACAGGTACTTTCTGTGAATCATTTTTTGGAGCCCTAAACAAGCATTTTTAGATTCTTTATCTTGAATTCTACTTAAATTTTTATCATTTCTCAGAATAACAATCACGCTTCAGGATTATTCAGAACTAGCGCTTACAATGCAAACCCATCATCTCTGTGAAGAATACAGAGTGGGATTGAGAGATGCTGATGTGCTTTCATTTTCTGTATCATTTTCAACCATTCTGTTTGGGTTGCAGTGGCAATCGACCTGATAGTGCATCACATCTGGGATATTTTGCATGGATCAGCATCGATTCAGCAAAAGTACTCTATCACTCGTCGTTCTAGTGGCAGTTCCGACACATTGAGTCGATGAAATGCTCATCAGTGGAAATATGATGTATATCAGAAGCTGCTGCCGACCAATTTCCTACTCTACAGTTATCAACCATTGCCGTAGAAATAACATAATAACCATTGATGTTAGCAGTTCGACATATTTTGAGAAGTATCTCTCAATCCTGCCTATGCATTGTGGTTTGCTGGGTACAATTCATTATACTAATTATCCAACCAACTTCTTAACATTATATGTGAAATAGAAAATACCTTTTTACATATATTTTTTTTTAGTATTTTGTAAAATTGTGCTTTTTTGAAGAAATTAGGCTTTTTCTCTTTAGTTATCTGTATATGCTAAACACTTTGATTTGCCTAAGCCAGGGTTTGCTTAAGCTTAAAATATCAAATGTGATATATTGTCTTGGGTCATTGTTGGATGCAGCAAGCCTTGTTTTTTTACACTATTGCAAGGAGCACAACATTTTCACATTAGCATGATCATCATTTTGGGTATTTTCAAGTTCTGCTACCTTTGTTTATGTTCAAATACCTGTTATTAGTTCAACAGCACAACATATTTGTTTCTTGCGTTACTTTTGTTCTTTATTTTAATTTGAACGCTCTCACTAAATGGCCTCAATTTTATCAGAGGTAGAAGATTGTTATTGATTTTTTACCATAGATGGCGAGAGGCAGCGAAAGGGTGCATATTTGCTCAAGAGAAGTTTTACCTTCCATGGCTTTGTAGCCACTTGATTCTTTCCTCTGTTCTTCCATTCGGTACGAATCTCACCAGAACACTAGTTCCTTTGAGTAAAACCGTAGCCTTGCATATTTTGAAGGACATATAGTTCATCACTTCTTGTGATAGTTGTAAGACTATTTTTGGTACGAAAACATTTGCACTGTTAAATTGCTGTGCTGTAGTATTATCATTTTAGTACAAACTTAAGTTTCCTATCTTTGTTGCAAGCTGTATCTTGTTCATTAGTGACAGTGCTATAATTTAAGTATTGTATTGTGTAGGTATCTTAGTTTTGACATTGAATTCAATTTATTATTTACGAAGCATAATACTTGTGTTCAGCATTCATTGGTTCATGTAAATGGTTTGCCAAGGAACCCATTTTTGGTTGAGGGCATTCATCAATAGAGTTCTGTAGAGACTAGTCCCATTTATGTCCTCTAGTTCAACCTATGTTTTACTTTTGCAATTGAAATAAACAGGTTTTTTGATTGAATTCTTCCCATTATTTGCTTTTATACATGTTCTTTTAAAATAATTACTTTATACATAAGTAGTGCATTTTTCTGTTTTGCAGTGGCAATTGATCTGATTGTTCAGCACATACGGGAATTTGTGGTGAATCGGAAGCAAGTAAGAGGAGAGGGACAGGTTTCCCCATCTCCAGCTACTTCTCCAGTCCATGGTGCCAGAAGACCCAATACTCCGGATGTCTACTTTAAACGCCCACATTAAATTACATAATCTCAATTTAATTGCCATATTCTTTTCCAACTTTTACCAAATTTTATTATTAGAGTATAGTGCATGTTGATATTACATGTTTGAAAAGGATATCTCTATTTGCTGAATGTTTTACATGTTAATTAGACTAAGAAAAACCTCTATTTGAAATGTTGAGTTTGCTTCCCTCAGTGTTTTATTTAAGTGGCTGGTTTGGTAAATTTCAAGTGTTTGAATAGAGAAATGATGTTCTAGTCTAGAGTTTTGCAGAAGTCGACAGCAACCAAAGAGCAAATATAAAGATAGCAAAAGTCCTCATTAAGACTGAAACCAAGGGTGAAAAATATTTGAAAAATATCTTACAAATCATGTTTAGCAGATAGGTTTCATTGTTAAATTAAGTTACATTTCTTATCAGTTTTTAAAATGTAAAATCAATTTATATCAATATGTTGCCAGGATGTGACCTGCTGCAGTTATTTTATTCAAACAATGTATTCAATCATAGGAGTAGAGTTGCACAAGTTTTGCACAATACTGTCTTTTATCTGTAACCAAAGTTATGCCCTGAATTTTAATTAAATTATAACCAACTGAGCTTTATTTCAAATTTATTGTTATTTTTTTTTCATTGAAATCATCCAAAAACGTATCAACTGACAAGATTTGAGAACATTTTCTTTTTCCTCCCTAAAACATCATTTATTCATGAGAAAATCACACTTTTCATCCACCTTTCCACAAAGAGTCACCAGCTAGATTCACATTTCCTTCACAAACTAAAGTTCATCATAATTAAAATTAAAAAAAAAAAAAAACAATAAAAAAAATAAAAAAAAATAAAAAAAAAAATTGTCTCCTACTGATAGTACAGCTCCAAATTCATGCCATCACGGATTTCATCTGGGATAACAGTCAAGGAAGTAAGTGTCAAGAAATCTGAAGATAATCTTGAATGGAATATAATAACCAGTGTGCAGAGTTAAGGATACAATCCGCTAGTTTGATGTGATCCTTGAAAATGGTGTACCATTTTTTAAGTACAATTTTCTCCCAATGAGTACCAGTTTGGGCAGAGATAAGTTTCTTAAGATCCCCAATCGTGTCATCTGGATTGCATTTAACACGTACTTTTTTCCCCAATCGATCATTGCACGTGACTTCTATCATTTCTGAAAATGAAAAAAAAAACGTAAGGCAAAAGTACGTACATCTTATTCTGAAATCTTTATCTGCATTGTAAACCGAAACAATTCAAAAAACCTCCAATCGCCTCCAATGTGCCACAAAGAGGTTAGGCAATAGTTGTGTCAAAACAGGCAATTGGCAATTCAAAGTCAAGGCATAAAAACAAGTACGAGTGAACAAACGTAGACCTTAAGCTAAATGAAATTCTTAAGAATTTTAGATGCAACAATCTCTTTCAGAATACAGAAGGAAATTGAGCTTCTTTGACTAATAAATAAGGTACCCACCTGAGAGTTGAAAAGGTGCCTAAGAAGTGCAATTACAATAAGAACTGCGACCGGTTTGAAGGGTAAAATTTTGAACAAATGCTGAATCACCGAGGAGGGTATTCTCACACTCCGCAAGCACAACTAAACAACCGCAAAGTTTGACGTTTAGAAAATTCTCTTTACCTCCTGTTGCTAGATCTTTCTTGTCATATCGGTTCCATGCCGATTTCGGCATCGTTAATATGAGAAATTTATTTCCCGCTAAATTTGAATTGCGCGGCGCGGCTGTCACTGCAGTGCTTTCCATTTGCATCGACAATATTGAACATAGTCGACTATGGTTGATATTTACCTTTGATTATTTATTAGTATTATCATTATTATCATCATTCTATACAAATCTGTTGCTTAGAAATGTAAATAATAGACATGCACTGAAGAAAAAGGTTAATTTTGCAAAAGCCATCTTTGCAAACATAAACTCTAACTACAAAGGGAATGAGTAATGAAGATAGAATTTACAACTATGATAATAAATCATAGCATGGAAGTTTCTGAATAGAAAACTAAACTGCTTTCTTTGAATAATATCTATCTATCAAGTCTCATCATTTTCAATCGGCTCAGTTTTAACAATTCCAGTTGAAAAGTGAGTGAATTTGCTATCCTCCCCATCCAGTAAAGTTTCAAGCAGTTCATTAACATCTTTACTACAATTTTGTTTTTCTTCTTCTCTCAGACTAGATGATGCTTCAGAGTCCCCAGAATGTGAATGAACTCTTAAAAGATGGCTCTTCAAATTGCTGTGTCTGAAGCAGGCAGAAAAACAAGGTTTAAATGATTGATAGAACTAATAGAGAGCAAGAAAAAAGAACGCAAATATCGATTAATCAAGAATTCAAAATCTACCTAGAAAATGTTCTGGAGCAAAACTGACAGGAGACATTGTTGCGTAAATCGTGTTCAGCCTTATGTCTTGAAATAGCAGACCATGTTGCAAATGACTTATTGCATAAACTGCATGTAAATGGCTTTTCGCCAGTATGAGTTCTGGAAGGACGAATGAGAAAACAAAATGAGATGGCCCTCTTTCGAAGTTTTATGACATGAAACAACATAAAAGTAAAGAAACTGTGAAAAATTCATAATGTTACCTAGTATGCTGCTTTAAATGGTCAGCTCTCGCAAAGGTTTTTTTACAGCTCTTGCAACGAAAGGGACGCTCCCCTGTGTGAGTGCGCATATGAACTTTTAAAGCTGCATTTTGGGTGAAGGCCCTACTACATACAGTACATGTATATGGAGTTTCTCCTGTGTGAGAGCGAAGGTGGATCTTAAACTTATTTTCAAACTGAAAAACCTTGCCACAAACCATACAGGTACTGCCAGCATTTTTGTTGGGTGAGACAGTGGTTACTTTATCACTTGTCTCATTGGATGTTCCTTTGCGTACATCTTTAAATGACCTGTATTGAGTATAACATATGAGCTCTCTACTGTACAAAATGAAATAGTTATCATGTCACCAAAAAGTCAAATTACCTGAGTTTTCTATTTTGAGCCATTTTTATTCTTCAAGATAGTTGACAGTAGTATAAATAATTGAAAGTTGTGGATGCTTGACTAAATTAGACATGGCACCTAAACCATATTGAGGAAACTTGATACCTATTTTTTTTTATTTTTTAAAGTAATATGAAATAAACAACAAAAGCAGAAACAAATGAACCAACGAACGATGGTAAACATAAACAACTTCACCGAGCGTCTCACAAAAATCTTTTGAGGTTATGCGGTCTCCGGGGCCTATTTTTTCTGCCACGGGTGAACTTACGCTGGAGTATTCTGTATTCTTGTCGCAGGAGGCTGTTGTCGACGGGCTGCTGCTGTGATCCACGCCGCGGTGCGGTAACATTGAAAAAGCCACCGCGGGGCGAGCTGCTTACAACTGACAACAGAGCAGACCACTTCGGTCTCGGTCTGTCTCTGCTCGTCTGCTCGTGCGTGAACCACCCCCTCCCCCTCTTCCTCCTCCTCCTCCTCCTCCTCCTCCTCCTCCTCGGGTGCGTCAAATCGCACCCACCCAACCCACCCACCCAACCAACCGCGCACACGACACTCACTAATTTGGCTGAAATTGCATATTTAAATGCGGGTAAGGAGCGCATTTGATAATTTTGAGACTTTACATAAACGTATTATCCCTTGAATCGTGCGAAACCACGCGAAAGAAAGAACGCGCGTTTCACCGTCCGTCGCTGGCAGGACTGATTTCGGTTCCGAACACAACACAAATTTGAAGACAAAAAATGTGAAACGAAATCGATGTTTCCCGATCCCAAAATAGATAGTTTCAACTAAATTTGTGGGTCTTAACAGTTGGTCTAGTTAGGAAGTTGGGTGGGTGGGTGGGTTGGGTGGGTGCGATTTAACGCACCCCTCCTCCTCCTCCTCCTCCTCCTCCTCCTCCTCCTCCTCCTCCTCCTCCTCCTCCTCCTCCTCCTCCTCCTCCTCCTCCTCCTCCTCCTCCTCCTCCTCCTCCTCCTCCTCCCTCTCTTCTCCCGGCCAGAGCCGGAACCAGTATCAAAATCTCAGCAAATACCCACGCAAATCCGAAATAAACGTTGAAGAGGAGGTCTCCGAAGACAGGCAAGCATAGCAATATGGTTAAAATTTCGAATTAATACTTATTAGGTTAGGAGCACTGGTTCCGGTCGGGATTCGCTTCTTCCTCTCCCCCAAGCCTAGACCGAATAGGGTCTATTGTTGAGGGAAGGCCCCCGTAGCTAGCTTGCCGACTTATGCCCTTATGCCGAAGAGCGCTTTCCTCGCCCTGTCTCTCGCACTCATGCGGGCGTCGGCGTCTAGGTGCGAGAGAGACAGAGCGAGGAGAGCGCACCCCTTGCAAAAAGCCGACAGAAACATAGGCAAGAAAAGGGCTGTCCAGTAGCTAAGCAAGGCTGAGAAGAACACAGTAGCAGAGCACAGCAAGCTTGGCGCTCTGGTGTAAAATTCTTGAGGCACAATTTTCTTTCCATTTGGTGTGCGTCACTTGAGGCGGCGCGTAAACCCGGCGGTCTGAGTGAATTTTGTGCGGCCACTTGGCTGTTCCAGGCATAGAGTAAGTTTAAAAGACTTTTTGGAGCCAAAGGGGGAGGGGGGGGGGGGGAATCATGGAGAAGGACAGATCCATTCTCCACGAATTAAAATTGTTGGAAGGGGATTTTTGAAGACTTCAAGTTCTCATTATGCTAAGGATTTTTCGAAAGAGTGATCCAAAAGGGGGAAAAGGGGTTTGGAAGGGATATTTCGCTGCCCTGCGAGGAATAAAACGACCGCCACCGTCTGGAGACTCTGCTCAGCCTGCTCTGCTGTTAGCTACTGGACAGCCCAAAGTAGCCCAAACACAGCGGTGAAAAGCGGGCGGCTGCATCTGCGCCTGGCTACAATGTCAGGCAACATCTTAGCACAGGTGATAGCGTGTTGCCTGGTAGGCAGGCGCATGCCCCACTGTCTGTCTGGGCGGGCCTGCCCAGTCGCCTCCCTTCAATTCTACGGGAAAGAAAAACACAACACGGGTGTCTCCATATATTTTTTTTTAGTTTTGAAATTTTTTATTGAAAGTGATCAGGTAGACAGGAGATGAAAACAGAACCAATCAATTCAATTGTTTTTGCTGTCGTCGGACTTCAGATTAAGGTAAAAAAAAAAAAAAACAAAACAAAAAAAAAACCCTTTTCACATGTTTTCTGAGAATTGTAAAGGAAAATTTGCACAGATATAACTTAGAAATAATTAGTAATAGCGCCAGTGAGACATACCGCTAGGAGTAAAATCACAGGGCCTTGATGGTCTTTTCATTAGCACAAGGCATAAAATTACCAGCATATCAGTAAAATCTCGTTATAATCCGTCAATATTTAAAAATTAAAACACCTTTCACTTGAAATGCGAATCACTGACCCTTCTCCTTGCCGCACAGTGCAGCGGACGACTTGTGCTTCCTCTTTACCCTTTCGTCTCCACACTATACACTCTTCACTCTTTCCTCTCCACACTCTTCACTCTTCACTCTTTCCTCTCCACACTATACACTCTCCACTCTTTACTCACCACACTATGGCAGCCATGGCAGTGAGCGTCTCTCGCCAACCAACGCAGCACATCCATTTCTAAAGAGTCGAATCGAGCAACACCGTCCGTCACAACTGTACTCGACTCCCCAACATTTCCTTGCTCCTGGACCCGATCCTGAACGAAAGCACGCGTCTCCATGGATGGTGAGATCGCAGGGACAGCGGCGGCGAGTGCCAGGCAGCCAGGCAGCGCCGGTTGGGTTGCCTAACCTTCACGGCGCCCCGAGTGACGCCGACAGCCGAGATGAAACCTCGCCGACGACAAGACGCCGTAGTAATCTCGCGGCACTGGTAAAACAAATGTGCAGCTTTGCACACTTAAAGTGTGCTTTTTACAACTTTGCACATTACGTGGTGTCGAGTTTTACTAGACATTACAATAACGTCTAAACTTTAAACATCTCTCAAGTGTCGAACGTTTGCACACTTGGACACATGCCCCAGCTATTGGGAAGCCATAACAGACGTCGAGAAACTGCACACTAAATGGTGTGCAGTTTATTACACGTTTCGGAAGTGTCGAAACATTGCACACCAAATGACGTTTAGTTGAGCTCGACACCTTGAAGTGTGCAATCTTTGCACATTTGAAACTAAAAACAATTGATGTATTAAAACTAAACATTTGTTTTACCAGTGGGGTGTGAACCAAAACTGCAGAAATCATTCGGACATTTTACAACCGTACGCACGACGCCGATATGCCGCTCGGGAGAATACCAGGGGCACGTCGCCCTGTCCGTGCGATGTCTGTTGCTAATGTCTAGGCAGATCACACACACACACACACACACACACACACACACACACACACACACACACACACACACACACACACACAGCTACAGGCGCGTGCCTCGCAGGGGCGACGCCCGCCGAGGCTTCTACACGCTAAATCATCACTGGCGACTGGAGGAGAGAAGCGGACGGCCAGACCGTCGAAGCTTTCTCTCGAGAAAAAACGAAAAATTAAAGGAGAAAACGTCACAACGAAAACTATATGTTTGTATGTACAAGTTTTATGTAACACGCGGGCCGCTTTGCGCCTTATGGCCGCAATGGGGATGAGTGCTTCGTCCATGCCCCATATGCACAGACGAGCGCGCGCCGGGAGGCACGCCGTCAGAACGATCCAAAGAAATGTGACAAAAATGAAACGGAAATGTACACATTCTAGCAAGGTGATTAAAGAGAGTCACGCGGGAATCTCGTCAAAGCTAAACCTTGTCACAGACACAGACACACACACACACACACACACACACACACACACACACACACACAGACAGACACAGACACACCAAAAAGGGGTGAGGAAACTCTTCCGCGTCCATATGCAATACTGAAGCACCACTAACTCACCAATCTCTTGAATGAACTAATGAATTAATTAATTAATGAATGAACGAATGAAGGAACGAACGAATTACTCCACGGATAGATGAACGAATGGGCGAACGTACGCACGAACGAACGAACGAAATAATGAATGAACGAATGAACGAATGAATGAATGAATGAATGAATGAATGAATGAATGAATGAATGAATGAATGAATGAATGAATGAAACCACGTTAAGCTTACTCAAACACACACAGTTGCGCTCCTCAAATCCCCCTCTGTTACCCGCTCACTCACTCGCCCTCTACTATACGCGTATATAACAGGCACACACTACAATGTAACGATAATTACGGCGAAAGAGGCCCACATTGCGACGCAAATCCCTTACAAAGAGGATATCCGGTCGACATCTTGATCCCGTTGTCCACAACCAGAACTAATGTTATTGTACGCTCGGTACGTGAGCGTGCCGGCCGGTGCCGGCGTGCACCACGCTCTCAGCCACACGCTCACGCTCGCACGGAGAGAGTCGGGCGCGCGACACCGTCCTTGTCGCACTCACCGGGCCCTGCCACCCCAACATAGGGCACCGCCATAGGTGCGACAAGGACGGAGGTAGGTGAGCGTCGGGGGACGACGGCGAGCCTGCGGCCCCGGCCTCGCGCGCAAAATGAGGAACGAGGCATGAAGAGGATGACGCCGAGGGGTACCTCACATCGATAGTGGGTGTACACTGACTAAAAAGTCAATTGACTAGAATTGATTTGCTGACTTAAACTGACTAATTTTGACTAAATTTTGACTTTTTCTTCCAAAATAAGTGACTAAAAACAACGAAATTTATGCTGTTTTGTCGCCGGTGCGATCCACTATAAGATTGGAGATGACTCACCAAAATTGAAAGTGGCTAAATTTTGACTAGAAGCGACTTTTTTGTTAAACTGGGTGTGACTAATACCTTTATTGTTGATAATGAGCATTTTTGTCGCAGAAGTATGAGAACAAGTCACACAATGGACGTAGAATGCTCAATATTTTAAGGCTTTTTGTGACTTATTGACTGAATGACTGAACTGACTAAATTGACTAAAAGTGACTAAAACGTGACTACAATGTGAATTTTTTTCGCCCAGTACACTGACTTTTCGATGTGATGCACCCCTCGGATGACGCCCATGCAGTATTATTGGTGAAATATTCTTTGAGCAAGCTTCGTAGACTTCATTTTCGATGACACTAATACCGGTTTCCTCGAAACATTTCCGTTCAAACGGGCATACTGGTCATGGGGTCTTGAGACAGGAAAAATACACAAGAATAATCTTCGTATCACATCACATATAACGCAGGAAAGTATGGCTTGGAACCGAGGGGTGCATCACCTCGAAAAGTCAGTGTACTGGGCGAAAAAAATTCACATTGTAGTCACGTTTTAGTCACTTTTAGTCAATTTAGTCAGTCCAGTCATTCAGTCAATAAGTCATAAAAAGCCCTAAAATATTGAGCATTTTACGTCCATTGTGTGACTTGTTCTCATACTTCTGCGACAAAAATGCTCATTATCAACAATAAAGGTATTAGTCACACCCAGTTTAACAAAAAAGTCGCTTCCAGTCAAAATTTAGTCACTTTCAATCTTGGTTAGTCATCTCCAATCTTATAGTGGATCGCACCGGCGACAAAACAGCATAAATTTCGTTGTTTTTAGTCACTTATTTTGGAAGAAAAAGTCAAAATTTAGTCAAAATTAGTCAGTTTAAGTCAGCAAATCAATTCTAGTCAATTGACTTTTTAGTCAGTGTACACCCACTATCGAGGTGAAGCACCCCTCGCTTGGAACCCTATGACATATAGGCTCATTCGAAGGGAAATTTCACGAGGAGTCCAATTGTCATCGGAAATAAAGTTCAGAAGTTTCGCTTAAATAATATTTCACAAAAAACGCATGGTAAAGCGCGCTATCCTCTCGCTGTCGACATGCATCATTCAGGTGTACTGTGAGACCGGAGATAGGCAACCCCCGCGCCGCGCCCCGCGACTCTCTCGCGCGCATTCGCTCTCTCGCTCTCTCTTTCTCTCTCACTCTCACACATCTTAGGAACTACAGCTCCCGCTGGTGAGGCCCGGCCCGGCCGAGGCTACTGTGCACTGCACACGTGCACGCCACGTGCACGCCACGTGCACGCCACGTGCAAGCCACGTGCACGCCACGTGCGGCCCCCGGGAGATAGGCAACCCACACGCCGAGGGACCGTACACGTGTACCGTGTACACGGTACTAGCCACGAGAATGCGAAACCAAAAGTGACGAGGAAATGAAACTTACGTGCTAAAGCATGGGGGTCGTTTGTGTGTTCCACGTGCCCTTACGAGGGGGGTACAAAATATCTTGGACCCTCATTAGTTGCAAGACCCTGGGGGCACAAATATGATGGGATGTTATACACTTGGGAGGTTGCTCTGCGACCAATGAGGGTTCATAATATTTTCACCCCTCCTCTCCGGGGCACGTAGTTTATGGACGACCCCCGCACCTTTAAGATTATTAGTGTCGTGTCACGTCCCTAGCCCTTATTATGTTAAACATGATCCTTACGCACTAAGATGCAGCGTTTCTGGCATTACATCGATAAGCTTACGAGCTATGAGGCGTTTGTGTGAGTTATTTTCCTGAGACCAAGACGAAGCCTCCCTCAGAGAGGACAGGCTGAGCTTACAAAATATGAGAAACGAGGGAAAATGAGAAATAAAGATACTACTACGAACGCGCTTGTAAAGTTACGTTCGGAACGATCGCAAACTTACAAACAAAAAAAATACAACCACACTACCAAAAGTAAATTTACGAGTAGTTTTGTTACACTTTCTACCCTTTTCCCACCCCGTCCCCACTCTACTCCTATACCCTCACTCCCCAACATCTTTAAATATCTTACAATTTGTAAATGGTATCCCTAAAGAGAAGTCAATCTTAGCAGCGAAAACCCCGGCACAACTTGTACGATGGAAGACCGTCGAAAAAAGAACATGTATATACAATTTTTAAAACCAAATATGTACAAAAAATACGTAAGAATTTTACAGTGTGCATGAGAAACCTACCCCACACTTGAGGCGTTGGGGTAAAGACAGGACAACGCAAAAGGTAAAAACGTCAAACCGAAATCTAAATATAGACTAAGCTACCGTTTGTACATAATCCTTAACATACTTGCCATGGCAAAGGTTCAGTGGTCCTTGTCAACTCTAAAGCCCCAACGAGCAGGCCTACACGAGTATGTGACAGGCTGCCGTGTCCCACCCCAAACCCCTCCCAACCTCAAAGCCTCCGCGCGGGAGGGAAGTCCCGCCAACCGGAGCACGCCCACACTCGCTCGCTCACTCACTCACTCACTCACTCACTCACTCACTCACTCACTCACTCACTCACTCACTCGCTCACTCACTCACTCACTCACTCACTCACTCACTCACTCACTCACTCACTCACTCGCTCACTCACTCACTCACTCACTCACTCACTCACTCACTCACTCGCTAACTCGCTCACTCACTCGCTCACTCACTCACTCACTCACTCACTCACTCACTCACTCACTCACTCACTCACTCACTCACTCACTCACTCACTCACTCACTACAATCCGAGCCACCGCCTAACAAAGGCGACGGCCGACCGGAAAACTACTTAAATATTGGTGTCTCGATGCCGCAAGTCCCGAGTCAACGGAACCCGTAAACCTTACTTAACTCTACTTAAGTCCTAAGCTTAGCCTAAAGGCCACCATAGTGACCGCGCGGTAGGGAGCGCCGGGGCTCTCCAGGCCGCGCGGGCACTCGTGAAAGCAGCTGCCACCATCCTTTGCGTCTGCGAGAACCCGTCCCAGAGAGACAGATTATTGCCAAAATGAGAAAAGAAAAAAAAACAAGAAAAAAAATACCCCTCCTCCTCTAACCCTATGTACAATGCTATCAATAACACTCTAACTACAGCGTCACCATCACTTACCCTCTCTTCTCTACCACCTCTCTCTCTCTCTCTCTCTCTCTCTCTCTCTCTCTCTCTCTCTCTCTCTCTCTCTCTCTCTCTCTCTCTCTCTCTCTCTCTCTCTCTCCTCTAGTACCTCGGTGCGCTAGCTCCCTCATGACCTAAAGGTTTGGTAACCATTTGACGGGGACACTGCTACTCCTACTACTGCTACCGCTACATGAGTAAGTACAAGTCACGTTTTGGAGACGTTTGGGCCGCGAAGGCGTCTCGGCGACGTCCTTCAGAAAAGAAGAAAAAAATAGACGGAAAGGAAAAGAGTGTTTCTACCCCCTACATATGTACACGACCTGCGCCTCCCGCCCCACCCGCGCATCACCCCACCATGCCCCACCCCGCCCCACCCCGCCCCACCCCACCCCACCCCACCCCACCCCACCCTACCCCACCACACCCCACCCCACCCCACCCCACCCGCGCCCCACCACTCTAACAAGGGAAAGGAAAGACATAGGGTCCAACATATGTACAATCACTACTCAATCGAATGGTCCTTATTACAACAACTCGACAACTTGAAGAACAAAAGTAGTCACTTTGTCATTGGTCCTTCAAAACCTTTAGAAGATGCTCTGACCTGCCACTTTCCTCTCTCTCTTTCTCTCTCTCTCTCTCTCTCTCTCTCTCTCTCTCTCTCTCTCTCTCTCTCTCTCTCTCTCTCTCTCTCTCTCTATCTCTCTATCTCTCTCTCTCTCTCGCTCTCTCTCTCTCTCGCTCTCTCTCTCTCTCGCTCTCTCGCTCTCTCTCTCTCTCTCTCTCTCTCTCTCGCTCGCTCTCTCTCTCGCTCGCTCTTTCGCGCACGACTCTGCGGTCGAGAGTGAGTGAGCGCCACGGGCGCTGGGGCCGGGCCGCACTCTCCCCCGCAGAGTTCCCCGCTCGCTCGCTCCCTCGCTCGCTCGCTCCTTACAGCTACAACTACTACACGTACATATTTACATTACTACGAAGTATTGAAATATCATGAACGCCGCCATATGCCAGTCACGCCGCTCCTGAGGAGCCTGGTCGTGAAGTAGAACAAACAACAAAACAGCAAAACTCGAAACGCAAAAATCTCTTACGTCTAAAATTATTTACAATCTACCTTTTGGCTGTTCAGAGGCCCAACTATTCACTACTAATTAAAATTAAAAAAGTTATTTAAAAAAAAAAAGTCTTCTACAGCATTCCCAAATTCCGCGACCGAATAAGAGTCGACCACCCGTCACGTCACGGCTCGCTCGGCGTGTGACACGTGACACGGCGTCAGCTGTGACGGCCGTGACGGCGGCTCACGCCCTCACTCTCACTCCCACACTCGCGGTCTCACTCGCACGCGCCCTCTCCCCTCTCACCCGCACCTCACTCTTACGCCCGCATACCCTCTCGCTCCCACTGCCCCTCCCCATCATAATCTCTCTCTCTCTCTCTCTCTCTCTCTCTCTCTCTCTCTCTCTCTCTCTCTCTCTCTCTCTCTCACACATTTACCCACGAGCTGCTCCACTCCCGCACTCGCGCTCTGCCCCCAGATTCAGAAGATCGCTTTGACGTGCCCTCTCACTCACTCCTATAGCGGCCGAGACCCGTGCGTGTGACAAGGACGGAGATACGAAAGCGCTCTTCAGAATCGGACGGCTTTCATCCTCACTCACTCACTCACTCACTCACTCACTCACTCACTCACTCACTCACTCACTCACTCACTCACTCACTCACTCACTCACTCTCTCTCTCTCTCTCTCTCTCCCACTTGGCGCCGCGAGGACACGCCCCCACCCTCAGCACCCCACACCCCATAGCGCGGCTGTGGGATACGTTTTCCAGCCTATCAATAAAATGAAAGAAAGAAAGAAAGGGAAAAAAAAGAGAAAGCCTTTCTGATGTCTCTGAGTTGCCGTGATGGGGTAGGGGCGACCTCCCTGAACCACTTGGCCATCCTCGTTACACGGCCACTCAGAGCCAAACTGCAAAATGAAGCACCTATATAGAGCAGGACCGCGGAGTTAAAAAATAAATATAAATGGAAGTCCTAGGGGTTAGAAAAAGTACCCGATGGTGTGATCGACATAGTATCAGAGTACTCCTTCGTCTAGCCTACCGCGACAGCGGAGTGTGCCCCAGGCACCCAGCGCCACCGGGGAGCCCTCGCCTCTGGCGAGTAACGGTTGCCACGAGTCCACGAGTACCTGGTACTCGCCTGCAGACTGCACTGCACCGCCAGCCAGCGACACACTCGAAGTAATGTCAGCTCAACATGTGGGTGGAAGGGTACCACGGGGAGTACCTCGGGGAGTACCTTGGGGAGTACCTCACCTCGGGGAGTACCCGCGCCGCGGGCAGCTTCGCTACGGAGATCAATTCGAACTGGTGGCCGCAGAACATGTGCGCCAATGTGAAGGGCTCAAAACAAAACGCGAAATCGATAACAAAACACTAGCGGGTGCGAACACTCACTCACTCACTCACTCACTCACTCACTCACTCACTCACTCACTCACTCACTCACTCACTCACTCACTCACTCACTCACTCACACTGTAAACCTAAGCGAGCGAACGTCATGCTGCACCCGTAGGTGTGTGAAATTTTATTCGTACACTCTAAATAAAAAAGGACAATTTTGTCCCAGAAAATGTTGCGATTTTGTACACATCAATTTCTTGGGACAAATTGTTCCACTATATTGAGACATTTTGCATCCGAAATATTACAAATCGTCCCAAATTATTACACAAATTTGTCAAAAGGGATTGGTGTGCACAAAAACGCAACATTTCTAGGGACAAAATTGTCCCTTTCCATTTAGTGTGTACAAATATCGATGTTAAAACCACACACACACACACACTAAATGGAAAGGGACAATTTTGTCCCTAGAAATGTTGCGTTTTTGTGCACACCAATCCCTTTTGACAAATTTGTGTAATAATTTGGGACGATTTGTAATATTTCGGATGCAAAATGTCTCAATATAGTGGAACAATTTGTCCCAAGAAATTGATGTGTACAAAATCGCAACATTTTCTGGGACAAAATTGTCCTTTTTTATTTAGAGTGTAGAAATTTCACTCACTTTGAGGGTGCAAGTGTGCAAAATAAAAAATTATTACATCTCCCAGGGTATGGCATTCGCACACTTGGGCTTACAGTGAACACACACTCTGCGCTGCCACCCCACCTCAGGCCCACTGGCAGCGCAGCTACCTACGATTTACTGTAATTAGTTGCATGGGTGCCTTGGGCAAGAGCCGGGAGCCTTAAAGTGCAAAACTCATAGGCTTAAAAAAACCAAGAGAACTGAAAAAGTTGACATATATTTCTAGGCGGGTACTTGTTTTGCGTCCTTCTCGCTCAGCAATCTCACACTGTAAGGGCCGTTTGTACTCTGCCCTACAGATTGCACGGGACGCAAACAGTTCTTTATGAAGGGTATCCGCGGAGGTAGGCGGGTTGGGATAAAAAAAAGAAGAAAATGTACAATTTAAAAAGAAAGTAATGCTGGCCACTTAAAGCGCTTATATGAGACATAAAAATTTCAAGCTCCTCGCTTAAAAGCGAGGCTGGTCCCCTGTGGAGACCGCAACCGCAGCCCGAACTGGTTAGTTCGGGCGGTTGGCACTACTGTACGACTTGGATGAGACGTTATCTAGGACTGCGGAACGCAATCTCGGAATACGAGACGTTATCTACGAATACTACACGTTATCGCGGAATGCGAAACGTTATCTAAGAATACTAAACGTTTTCTCGGAATGCGAGACGTTATCTCGGAATGCGAGACCTTTCAAAGGAATGCGGAACGCCACGACTGCCCCACCTGCGGGCGGGCAGTGTCTCTAAAATAGAAAACTCAACCGAAAATAAGAAAGAAAAATATTCTTACAAGTATGGCTACTACGACTACCATAAGCTAACGTGAGCAACGAAAAGTCCACAAATGTCCTCCGCAAGGCGGGACAGTGTACCAAGATGAATGCGGAACCTAGGCGAAACGTGAAATAAAACTTCCCTAATTTTAAGTTAATGGTCGAAGGAATGCGGGTCGTACACGACTGTCCACCTCGGGGCGAGACAGTGCTGTTAGAATAGGAAACTTAAAACATCAACATACAAATAAATGGTCCTTAAAACTATCTCCATTATCAACTAATGTGCCATTTCGACTTATCCTAGTTCAGCGGTCGGCTCTGGTTACCCCGTAATCCTATTTAATTCGGTTTGAGAAACCCTTAAGTCTATAGACATATATTCTGACACTCACTCACTCACTCACTCACTCACTCACTCACTCACTCACTCACTCACTCACTCACTCACTCACTCACTCACTCACTCACTCACTCATTTTTTATTGTTAATAATAGTGTCCCATGTACCTGGTGCTGGCGAGCCCTGAGAAAAACGAAAACAAGAAAAGATCATACACACTACTTATGTACACACCCAAAGAGAGCCTAAAACCACGTCGATAAGACGCGCCCATGACGCTGCCGTTCAGAATGACCAACATAACAGTAAACGTTACACTTGGGAACTCAAGTATGTACAGAACCGGCGGATACGTGGCATATGCATTGTTTTGGCTGGGCTGCGTCAAACCAACGAAATGCGTGAGATCGCAGCCTCAAGCCACAAAACGAGGAAAAGAAAAGCGAGAAAAGAAAAAAAAATCTATCGACCTAATTATGTACAGGTACAGCGAGCATAGGTAGGCGTCGGACACCCAAGTGAGCGAATGTCGCACGTTTGTAGGTGTGTGAGTTTTCATTCACACACTGACACAAGCGATGGTCTGCAACCTTCCTTAAATTTTAACACACGTCAGGGTATGCAAGTAGTATACCAAGGATGACTCGCACACCCACAAGTGTGTGACATTCACACACTTGGGTCTCCAGGGCAGGCTGTGTCGCCGGAGCGGCCCAGCCCACAGAATAGACTTACTCCTAGACCTATGTACAGTTTAGACAAACCTTTTGCACCGCGCAAGATGGTCGCCCACCGTTGCAGGAAAACGTTAAAAACAAACTACGAAAGGACGCCGTCGTCACAAGAAACGAAAGAACTCTTACACGTAAAGACTTACAGCTAGTCACCCTGAGGATAAACGTTTAAGAGCTAACTGGCTCCCGTCGGGTCGCGGCTGCGCTCGGCCGGCACTTGGGAGCCACTAAGAGGCGCTTATATCCAAGTAATAATGTCTCCAGGATGATCCACATAAGGGTCGTCCGAGGAACGAGACCCGAGAACGAGGGAACTTAAGAGAAATGTAAACTTCAAATAAAATTACTACCCATGGGAGGCGTGCTTTCGAGGATCAGATAGGAACAATGACGTGGACAGTACCCCTAATCGTCGTAGGGAGGGAGTACGGGGAGTACCCACAGAGAGTACACGAACCAACGGAGCACACCAGGTCAGCGAGCGACACAGCACCGCACGACCACCGCCTACTACAACACACTGGACACCCAACCGTGTGCCAGTCACATGCTTGTATATGTGTGGGAATAATTCTCTCTCGTGCTCTTAATCAGGAAAAGATATATTCAAAGAATTTCGCACACGCACGGAAAAAAATACACTAGTTGTCACAGCTAATGTGTTAGCTGATACACACTAAATGGAAAGGGACAATTTTGTCCCAAGAAATGTTGCGTTTTTGTGCACAACAATCCCTTTTGACAAATTTGTGTAATAATTTGGGAAGATTTGTAATATTTCGGACGCAAATTGTCCCAATTTATTGGGACAATTTGTCCCAAGAAAATGATGTGTACAAAAACGCAACATTTTCTGGGACAAAATTGTCCTTTTTCATTTAGAGTGTAGTGACGCTCAGCAAAGTTTTAGTTGACACAGCTAAAATTTTAGTTGACAAAGCTATAAACATCGGCTGTCCTAGCTAACATATAGTCTCACCTTTTTTGGGGGTAATACAAAACTGTCTCGCCTCTTTTTGGGTGGTACAAACTTCTCACCTGTTTTTAGGTGACACAAACCCCCTGTCTCGCCGCCCTGAAGGTGAGACGTATCACCTTTTGATTTATAGTGAACTCATGTATTATTTTCCGTGCGTGGAGGGCGAGCTGGTGTGCGAGTGAAGTCCACACACCACCACGTGTGCGAGACTCACACACGTGGCTTCCCAGCACACGCAGATCTTTCGCTGCAGCGACACACTCTGATCTCAACCCGGACAGCATAGCAGTCCACCATATTCGAAGCACAAGTCATCCACCGCTACCTTATACACGCTTACTGCCGCCGTGCCTCCGTGCGGACGGAAAAGAATCAGACAGCTTGAAATAGCGGTTGAATTTTCATTCTTTCGCCCTTGAAAGGTTACTTTATCTACCCGAACAATGAAGATGTAAAAAGTCTTGATAAGAAAGTACCTCAGCGGAATGGAATGATAACATGATGCTATTTTATTATGGATGCCCGACCCCTCTGAGTGTCACTCCACATGTGTCCCTCTCACTCTCTCAGTCTGACGTTCGGCTCCGATTAGTACTCGTCGTCTGGTTTTGTGCCCAGGGGCCGGGCTAGATGAAATGTACGTATTCGGCTTAAAACTTGCAGTCCACCGCTGAGGTGTGGTAAAGTTCACAGATACAGGTTCGGAGTTAGAAATTTTCAGTTACAGGCGAAAACAAAAATATTAAAGAAATAACAGATAATGAAACGGGGGAACGCGACTTACAAACACAGCCCACTTTGGAAAAATCTTTTTGTCTTTCTCTCTCCCTATTTACGAAACTCAACCTCCCCGATCTTGGCGCAAGGGCGTGTCAAACTACTCGTTCTAATTGGCACAAACGATCCACAAATAAAACAGCAGTTCCCTGAAAAATTTTAGACTACGATAGAAACTTTCAGTCTAGCCCAGGAGAGGGTGTTCGGCCGCCTGCATTCAACCAACGCCGTGGTCGACTCATAGTTATACACTTCCTAGCGTCTTGCAGATCGCTTAGTCCCTTCCATTTCCTGGCACTTCCCTACCTGGGCGACTATGACTTCTTGTCGATCAAATTTAATGTACTGTCTACAGTTTCGAGTGAATACAAACTACGGGGATACACGGAATCAGTATGTGGACGCGGTCTCAGTGCATCCGCCAAGCGTAGCGACTTTCAAGTGAGATGAGCTTCTAGTTCTAACTCAAATCCTTTCTCTCCCTACAAGTCTTTTCAAATTATTAAAAGTCACTTGAAAGGCGCACGTGGAATGGGGTGTCATAATGCTTGCAGTCTCTACACTAGGGGCTGCGCGCCCTGCCTGGCCGTGGATCTAAACCAATCAAGAATAATTCCAACTGAAAACTTGCTGATTTTCCTGAGACTCTCTCTTTCTCTCTCACTGTCTCTCTCCCTCTCGCTACACGGCTCGGCCCGGCGGTGTCGCTCGGTGGATGCGTTTCCTCCTGGCAGGCGAAGCTAGCGCCACCTGCAGGTGCGGCCCGGCACCATCAATCTGAATAAACAAAACCCCCGTTAAAATCACAGCGACAGTGAGGAACGCACCGCGGGGTCACCATCTGCAGCTGCGCACCGGGGCGGGGTAGGCTGGGGTAGGGTGGGGGAGGGTAAGGATGGTATGGTGTTGTGGGGAAGTGTGAGGTGGGGTAGTGTGAAGTGGGGTAGTGTAATGCAAGGTAGTGTGAGGTGAGGTAAAGTGTGAGGTGGGGTAGTGTGAAGAGGGGTAGGGTGTGGGGATGTGGTGGGGTAAGATGTGGTGGGGTAAGATGTGATGGGGTAAGATGTGGTCGTGGGGAAAGATAAGGTGGGGTAAGAAGTAGTGAGGTAACGTGTGATGGGGTAGGATGTGGTGGGGTAGTGTGAGGTGGGGTAGGGTTAGGTGCGGAGGGAGCGTGGTGCGATAGGTTGCCGTGGGGTAGGTTGTCGTGGAGTATCCCGGGGTGGGGTAGGGAGGGGTGGGGTAGGGATTGGGGAGGAGGGCTGCGCACACGTACCCAGCGAGGTGCGTTCCAAATGCAACCATGTTTTCAGAAGTACTGGCCACCCACCCGGGGCCCGAGGGCGCCGGGAGGGGCGCCAGTAACCAACCGGGGATCCGTCCATAGCCCACCCGCACAAGCGCACTTCAAACACGACTCCCAAATTTAGGCATTTCAGACACAAGTCCTACAGAATGGAAAAAAAAAGGAAAAAAAGTGCAAATTACTGGGAAGGAGGACTCGTGGACGGATTACCGGATAACAAATTGGAAAAATCTCGTTACAAACAAGAGTCTGCATGCAACCCGTCCAGACAATCGACAAAAAAAGTGGCATCAAAAACATTTTTATTTCAGGAGGAATATTTTAGATGCATGCCGAACAGATTTTATTGTTTTATCGACTTTGATTCGATCTGAAATTTACCGATAAATTTGGGAGAAGTTGCAATGAAGGAAACGACATCCATCCTGCCGCGTGCTAACTCGCTTGTAGTGACACTTGTTATAACGAGATTTTACTGCTTATCTTAAATACCACAGCGAGAAATGACTTGTCGATACGACTGTTCACACCATTTCTAAAACGCCACATGGACAAAGTATTTCTCCCTGTAGATACACTGACACAACAACTTACAACAAAACAGACTTTTCATAAACTTATATTCAGTTTCGCTGAGCAACAGTGGGAAATGCAGTCTTGGAATTCGGGAGACAGGTTCGCGTTTTGCGATTAGGATTGGAAAATAACTTTTCGCTAGGCAACCAGCGGTACTAAAGACAAGAGGGGGTCGAAGAAACAAAATATGAGGCTAGACCAACTGCGCGAAAAAAAAAATTACGTCAAGCAGCCATTATTTTTATGCACATAGGAAAATACACGTTTATCATGGTTCACATTCACAAAATAGTTGATAATGTAAATATAAAGTGGGTCTAAAACTCTATGTGTTCCTCTATACTCATTTACATTACAAAGGTTGTGTGTTTGGATCACTGGGAACCTTGTCTTACTTTTGATCCGACTTTACTCTAAGTTTTCATTGCTTTGGCCACGTCCACTTTCAATGGGGAAGGGGAGGGGGCCTGGGATTAAATGATTGTCTCAGTCTGCCAAAAAGTGGAGATCATGCGACAGTCCGGTCTGCTCTCCGAACTGTGGGAATGCAATTATCGACAGCCCTAGTCTTTTCTGTCTGCTCCGCAACCAGTGTCAGAGGTAAAGTGCGAGAGAGATGGAAATGACTAGGGCTGTCCACAGTAATCACTCACTGTTCCCATTCCTACCGCACTGCGCATAGACTCCAGCGTGGAGGGTTGCTGTGGTCCACTAGACCTTTGCGCACGAGGAACAAATTCAACGGAAAGGGGGTTGGGGAAACGCCGAGCGAAGTGAACGTTTCCGAGTGCGACCGGAAGTCGTCAGAGCATCACGGACCTCGGACAGGGCCTGTGTGAGGAGGGTGTGAGGACCGTGAGGAGTAAGAGGTCAAAGTGTGAGATCACTGTGAAAAATATGTTCGTAGATTTACGATTTATTTTGTAAATTACGACTTACGAAAAATGTTGTAAATTTACGACAGCCCATTCTTGCTTGTAATTGAATTTCAAGTCGATAGGTACTGCTTGTAATTTTACGATAACTGATGGTAGTTTTACAACTCCGTTTCGTGCAAAAAATTTTCCCGTAAACCTACGACAATTTTTCACAGTGGGGGGTTGTGTGGGTGGTGAGGTCTCTACTGCTACGTGCAACGCCAAAGGGGGTCCCTCCCTAGCCCGCGCAACCGTCCGCTGGGTCTACACCGCCAGAAACTGAATCAAGTGTCCGCGCGCTGTTAAATATTGAAGTAATGTAAATTGTAATAAGGGCAACGTTTTTGATTTATTGTTTTCTTAAAAAAAAAAAAAAAAAAAAAAAAAAAAAAAAAAATACTTTTTAAAGTGTGTAGGCCTTGATGCGAATTATTGCGCGTTAATTTGACGTATTTCTTAGTACGGCAATTTATTTTATTTTTTTCATCCGCCATTGTAATAATACTCGTGGCGCGTGCCGAGAGGGCGAAGTATATTATCGGGAATATCGTCGGGATCATCATCGGAAATGTTATCGGAAGTATCATCGGGATTATCATTGGAAAAATCATCGGGATACTATCGGGAATATCATCGTGAACTTCATCGGAAAAATTCTCGAGAATATCATCGGGAATACCATCGGGATTATCATAAGAAAAATCATCGGGAACTTTATCGGGAATATCATTGGGTACATCATCGGGGATTTTATCGGGAAAATCATCGGGATACTATCGGGAATATCATCGGGTACATCATCAGGCTACATCGGGAATATCACCGGGAGCGCTTCACAAGTAGGACTCGGAGAACTCAAAGTCGGACGCGGAGGCCCTGGAGGAGCGCGTGTGCACGGACAGCCCGCCGCACATGGCCGAGTCCGAGGTGCCCGCGTCCGTGATCATGTCCGCCACGATGAGCGTGTCCTTGTTGGTCGCACCTGTGTGCAGCATCAGGTCGTCCTGCTTCTGGGCGCCGCCCCCTGCGCCGCCCCCGCCGCCCCCGCCGCCCCCACCGCCAGCCGCGCCGCCCCCGCGCGCCGCCTCCCGTTCCTGCAGCCGCTGCTTGAGCACGCGGATCTTGTCCTCCTTCTGCGGACATACACAGGACAGCAGTTAGATTCAGCGATTCACTATTTTACATCTCTGTCCTTGTCGCACTCGCGGGTACAGCCATGGCCAGCACGGGGCGCCGCCAAAGGTGCGACAAGGAGGGAGGGAGGGAGGGAGGGAGGGAGGGAGGGAGGGAGGGAGGGAGGGAGGGAGGGAGGGAGGGAGGGAGGGAGGGAGGGAGGGAGGGAGGGAGGGAGGGGTGAGCGCCCGGCTCTGCCTTACCTCGGCGATGAGCCGCTGCAGCTCCGAGTTCTCCTGCACGATCTTGCGGTACTTCTCCTCGTCCTCCTTGGAGCCCACGTCCGGGTTGTACTTGGACTCGGCGTGGTCGCGCGGGTGGCGGATCACCTCGATCACCTGCAGACAGCCGGGAGAAATTTTGTTTTTAAAAAACACAACTTCGCAATTTTTTCTTTAAAAAAAAAAATATATATTTTAAAGACGCACTGGAAATTTACGAGCGCGAAATGTCACTCACTCACTTGAAGGTGAGTGAAGAATTTTCTCACACTTATAGGTCCGCGAATAATATTTCGGTCACTTGTAGATGAGCGAGTGAAAATTCACACACCTGCAGGTTAGCTAATTCATTGAAGTGCGCGAATACTCGCATTCGCACGCCCACGCAACTGAGCGCTAATTCACTCAACTGCAAGCGTTCGAATGTTTTTACACTCACCAGCACGTGTGCGAATAAATTCACTCACCTACAGACGAGTGGTATTTATACACTTGGAATTCTAGTGCGAAATTCGAGAAATTTTCTTTCGGAATATCGTGCAACAAATAAAACAAAATTTTCGAAACTTTTGCAAACGTGCGGGAAAAAAATTGCTTAAAACAATGGCGACATTTTTCAAGAAGATGTGCGAGGTGTGCGGGCGTACCTTGGGCACGAAGATGAGCGCCATGGAGAGGAAGCAGCAGAAGATGACGGCGAGCGCGACGAAGGCGAACACGGCGTCCTGCTGCGAGGCGATGACCAGGGTGACGGGCGCCGTGATCAGGCACAGCACCACCACGTTGTAGATGGACATGCCCACGTAGCGCGAGTCGTTGATCTGCTTCACCTTGATGGAGCGCGTCTCGTAGGCGAGGAACAGGCCGAACACGAGGACGACGCCCTTGTAGCCGTAGATGACGCCCAGCCAGACGGTGTGCTTCTCGCTCTCGCAGTGCTCGAGCTCCGGCCGGATCTTGACGTCGTCGTCCGTGTTGGTGGGCTCCTCGAGGGGGAAGACCTCGATGCGGCGCTGCAGCGGGTCGTACAGCTGCCAGGTCATGAGCAGCACCAGGTCGATGAGCAGCAGCCCCGTCACCATCGTGTACAGCTTCCACGGCTCGATCTTCTGCAAGCGGACCGACGCAAGCGACGAGTTAACTGCTGCGCCCGTGTTACAAGCCGCACACACTACTCGAAATGGGGGCAACAGGAGAAATGGTCCGGGGAGCGGGGAGAGGGGGGGGGGCAATATCCTCAGCCAGGGGATAATTACTCCCCCTGGCTGAGGGGAGTTCAATATCCCCGGCCAGGGAAATTTTACTCCCCCCGGCCCGGGGGGGAGGAGGGTAACATTATCCTAAGCCAGGGAAGGCTTTTCAGTCGGATATTTCCTTTTTTTCCCTTAATTTTTCTGACGGACAAGGTTCTGAAAACGTTCCGCGTTGGGTCATGCTCCTCACCTTGGTGTCGGGCTTGTTGTGCGTGGTGAGGCGGTGCACGCGCCACACCTTGCTGAACATGGCGCCGTAGGCGAGCGTGAAGCCGATGGACAGCAGCCAGACGCGCGCCTGGCACACGAGCGGGTACACGCCGGGCGAGACGAACTGCCCGTCCAGCCCGAGCAGGAACACGCTCCACAGGCAGGTGATGACCCCCACCAGCATGATGGTGTTGCAGACCGGGTGCGAGGACTGGATGACGCGCCGGTGCCGGTACCAGATGTTGAAGATGATGAGCCCGATGGCGGCCACGATGCCCAGGCTGGAGATGCTCCACATGCACATGAAGAGCGGCAGCGAGAGCGTCCGCAGCACGCGGCGCACGATGGTGCGGTCTTGGGGCACCTTGACACCTGCGGGCGGCCGGAGCAAAGTGCGTCACGACCTCCGTCACCTCCACCAGTAATATTTAAACCCCTCGCAGCTCGTAGACATCTATAATATCTGTATCCCTGGGTGCAAATATTATGAGATCTATATCCGCTTGGGAGGTGGTCCTGCGACTAACGAGGGCCCATGGCATATATTGTATTTATACCCCCCCCCCCCCTCCAGTCCTGGCCTGCTGGCGGCACTCACCAATCCATCGCTCGCGGTTCATCCAGGTGAGGTTGTCGGCCTGCGTGTCGTAGTAGCCGAGCTTGTGGTAGGAGCCGTTGATCACCTGCTCGATCTGCGTGAGCGCGATACGGTCTCCCTGCGAGCTGAAGGCCACGATGCCGGACACGCCCAGGAACTGCGTCGAGTTCATGGCGCTGTAGATCTCGTCGGCGATCTCCTTGTTGGTGTACGTGAAGTTCTTGAGCGTCTTGCCGTGCTTGAGCAGCTTGCTCATGGTCTTGTTGAAGGCTGCGGAGAGGGCGACGCCGGTCAGAGTTACGTAGGAGCAACATGTAAGGTCAGTTTAGGTTAAGGTAGGGTAGGGTAGGGTAGGGTAGGGTAGGGTAGGGTAGGTCAGGGCATGGAAAGGTAGGGTAGAGTGCGGTACGATAGGGTAGGGTACGGTACGGTGGCTGGAACTGGGCTTACCGAGCGCCACCGACCAGACGGCGTCGTAGGCGAGCGGGGCCTCCTGGTAGCCCTCCGGGTAGCGCTTGTGTTCGATGTCGTACTTCTTGCTCAGGGCGTCGTTGAGCCGCAGCCGGAAGTCTTCCGATGTCTGCGGAGGAAAAGGGAGAAAATGTGCGCGGGAAATGAGTGAGATTGAAACACAGCTACCTCGCGGGGGGCTGGCGCGGGGTGACGGTGCCGTGGGCGACTCACCATGCCGGAGATGGTGGTCTCCTCCTTGTTCTGGTTCCACATGAGCGCCTCGGTGGTGAGGTGGCCCTCGGCCGCCATGCGCATCTGCTCCACCGTGCAGTCGATGGACTCCTTCTCCAGGTTCTGCTCGAACCAGTTGTCCTCGTACCAGCCTGATCGAGCAGCACACGGAATAGCATGAGTAAAGCTGCAGATTTTTTCCCCGAGTCTCCATCAAACTCTCAGACCAACTCAAAAGTGTAAAAATGTCGAAAATGTTCCTATAGGTCAAAACCATGCCAATTTTTTTTTTAAGAAAAGGAGAAAACTTTCAGGATCTCCCTGATTTTGGAAATAACTTCTCAAATGTTAAGTAATTTTCCCTTATCACTTGGAAACATCTTCAAAATCTGAGACGTTTTCGTCGAAGTCCGAGACTTTCTCAACGTTTATCCCCTTCTTCCTAAAAAAAACGGACAATGTTTCAACCGTGACAGTAGTTTCCCCTGTTTTTTTAATTTTTTTATTTTTTTAAATGGCAATTTTTATCGAATGGTTTGCAATGTGGGCTTTTCATTTTCTTGAACTCTCATTCCAAATTTCTCATCGAGTTTTTTTTTTTTTTTTTTTTTTTTTGTGCGGTTGGGGGTGCGGATGGGGTATTTTATAAATGATTTCGGTTCGAGGACTTGACTCACCGATGAAGAACCAGACGTACTGCTTGCCGTAGAGGCCCTGCTTGTACACCTCGCAGAGCACGCGGCGCGCCGCCACCACGTAGAAGAGCCCCACGATGATCCTCGCATCCTGGCGCCGCAGGTTGCGCACCGCGTCCGCCGGCTCGCTCAGGAAGCTCTGGCGCGTCACGATCTCGATGTTGGCGAGCTTGCAGCGCGCCTCCAGGTCCTCCACCGTCGAGATGAACACCTCCTCGGCCTGCTGCAGGATGGCGACGCGCGACCAGCCGAACTTCTCCATGAGCTTGATGCGCGTGGGGTTGTGCACGGTGGCCGACGGGTGCGTGCGGAACAGCGTGGGGAAGCGGTTGCGGTCCGACAGCGCGGGCGAGCTGGCCCCGTAGCACAGCTGCAGACACACGCCAGCACATTAGTGAAAATAATCGGAACCGACAGTCTACTTCAATAATCGAAAATTGATTTAAACTCGAGAATCGTAACGTTGTTGGATAACCGACGTAAATCTTTTGTTCCTTTTTCCTTCCTCTGCGATATCAGTGATTGATTTTTTAAAATTCAATTATTGAGTTGTTGTTTTTATTATTTAATTTGAAGTATTGAATTTCCCTTCTGAATCGAAATTTGCCTTTCGCGATAGTCGGTTGACCATCAAAAAGGTCAAATGCATGAAAATAAAATTTTAAAAAATAAATTGAAAAAATTGGACTCACCACAACCAGGTTCCACATCTTGGCGGCCTCCGCCACAGTGGTGCACACGGTGGAGCAGCCTGCCAGCAGCATGAGCTTCTGCGGCTTGTTGTACACCAGGTTGTACATGACGGAGGCGCCCAGGCCCGGCTCGCACTGTCATCAGTCACGCGCTCTTTTACCCGGAAAATTTTAATAAGTCGCGGTAAAAACAAACAAAAAGAAAAACTTACCTCGCTGTCGTTCCAGTGAAGCTTAAGCTTGAAACCTGGCAAGAGGTCACGCCGGTTGTTGACGTCCTCGAGGGCGAGGTTGGCAGCGGGCTCACAAGCCTGCACGCATGGTCAACAGGTCAGAAAAGTAAGTCGTCGCCCCACCTCAGTCCGCACTCAAAAAACCACATCTTTGTTTCTTCTTTAAAACAGGCGTGTTTGTTTATTCCAGAAAAAATCAGCGAAATTTTGTTTTGCTAGACAAAGTAACTTTTTTTTAAATTATTTTTAAACGAAACGGGATGGTTTCTGCTATGAAATATTCATTATAATATTTTTTTTCGCGCCAAAGAAGTGGTTTTTCCGGGTGCGCCCACTCACATATGACGGTAGTAAAAGAAAAGTGAAGAATTGTGGCAACTATCGCATGCTTAATTTAAGAACAACCATAAAATCATGGCTGAGACAGCAATGTTATAGCTTGGGTCACATACAATTTGGCCACGCTACAACTAACATAATGCCCCCTTGACCGTAATTTTATGGTTGTTCCTCAGCAGCTAAACAAAAGATGGCGGCTACAATAACTATTTTTTTTCCTTTGTGATGGTCTCCTTACCTGACCCCCCTGCCAACCGCCTTCGCCCCCGATGGGGAAGATGCCCCCGATGTGCAGCACGTTGTCGTCATCCTGGTCGGCCAGCGCCGCCGGCCGCGCCCCCAGGACGAGCAGCAGCAGCAGCAGCGGCGCCGGCGCCCAGCGCTGCGGGCAGGAGGACAAGAGCGTCGCCGTCAAGCACCGCCCAGCGGCCAGGAGGACAAGAGCGTCGCCGTAAAGCACCGCCCAGCGGCCAGGAGGACAAGAGCGTCGCCGTAAAGCACCGCCCAGCGGCCAGGAGGACAAGAGCGTCGCCGTCAAGCACCGCCCAGCGGCCAGGAGGACAAGAGCGTCGCCGTAAAGCACCGCCCAGCGGCCAGGAGGACAAGAGCGTCGCCGTCAAGCACCGCCCAGCGGCCAGGAGGACAAGAGCGTCGCCGTCAAGCACCGCCCAGCGGCCAGGAGGACAAGAGCGTCGCCGTCAAGCACCGCCCAGCGGCCAGGAGAACATGAGCGTCACCGTCAAGCATCGCGGCCGCCGACTGATTCCGATGAGCGCTCTCGCGCCCCCGTCCTTGTCGCACCTCTGGCGGTGCCCTATGTTGGGGATGCCAGCGGCCCATGAGTGCGACAAGGACGGAGGCGCAGGAGCGATCTTCGGGTTCAGACGACGGCTGTGGCCACAGCAAGGGTGGAGGGGCGCGAGGACATCCTAAGAACGCCATGGTATGGGGGGCGGGTTCAAGAGCCTTGCCCGACACCTTCTGTCTCTCTCTCTCTCTCTCTCTCTCTCTCTCTCTCTCTCTCTCTCTCTCTCTCTCTCTCTCTCTCTCTCTCTCTCTCTGGTTTGCGTCAGGTGTGAGGAAGAGAGAGAGACAAAATATGTAAGGTGAGGCTCTGTCTCGCCCGGGCGCGCTCTTACCACGGCGCGGTGTAGAGCGCCTGTGGCCTGTGAGGTAGGCAGGCCTGTCGAGCACGCGTGCACGGCTCGCTGAGGATTGCCTACCTCCCAGGCGCCATGCCCCGCCCGCCTCCGCACCCCACACAGCGCGGTGCTGTCCCACCTCGAGGGGGAGGGGTACTTTATTCAAAGACACAAGGTGGTGTGCAACCTCATAAAAAGATAGAGACAGAAAGAGTTAAATGGAAACCAGAAAAACTCGAGAAAAACATCAATAAAATAAGACAAAAAACTTCCAAATATCAAAATCAGAAAAACCGTTGTGTGCTCGGATTTATAGTGGTGTCCCCCACGACTCGACCCCTTTTGCCTTACCCCGGCGGCGGCCATCTTAACGGTGTCCGCGGAGTCCTCCATATCGGCGTCACCGCGACCGCCGCCGCGGTCCGCCGCGACGTGTCACGAGTCACGCGACCATGCCGTATCGCAGCAGCACGTCAAATAAGCATAGGTCGCCGACGACCACCCTCCCGACACCACCGAGACAGCCACAAATTAGGTGTTCCGCAAGGTGTTCGGCGCGGCGGGGTGGGCGCCGCGCGCGGCGCTGAGGCGCAGCCCCGGGGTGTGGTCCAGGACGGAGGCTGCCCCCGCCCCCGCCGCCCCCGCCGCCCCCGCCGCCCCCGCCGCCCCCGCCGCCCCCACCCGGCCGGCGCGGCTCGGCACGGCCCGGCGCCCAGCGAGGTTAGGCCCGTGCGAGGTCACAGCGCCAGGGGGCGCCCGCGGCGCCGCCGTACACCGTATCGACCCGCCACTCCCGCGCACCCCACCCGCCCACCGCCCCCGCGACCCGCTGGACGAGAACCGCGCCCCGCCGCCGTCGTGTGTGCCCGTCAACCTCAAGAAGTACGCGGGGTACTCACCCAACGGCCCCCGCCGCCGCCGCCCCCGCGGGCCCCGCAGCGGGTCGCCTCCATCACGTCCATCACGGCCTCGGCCTCCTCGGGCACCGCGGCCTCGGGCCCCGCCGCCACGGCCTCATCGTCAGCCTGCCCTGGCGGCCCTGGCCTGGCAGAGCACCTCCGCCTGCCTCCGCCGCGCCCCTCGGTCTGCGCTCGACTCCGCCTCGGCCCTGGCGGGCGGGGCGCGGCGGGCGCCGGGGGCCGAGCCCTGCCACCCCCTCCACCCCTGTCCCGGAGGACTGGAGCGAGCGAGGGGGAGACAACTCTGAAATTTTTGTACACCTCGTAATTCAGGAAAGTTCATAAAAGCTAAGAAAGAATCACAAAACTTCTTAAAGAGTCAGGAAAATTCAGGGGAAAAGGTGCAAAAATTTAGATAAAATTCAAGTGAAAATTCAGAAAAAAAATCACAAAATGCGTACACTAAAATTCAGAGTTGTGTCCCCCTCGGGAGTGAGGCACTCGCGCCCCCTCCTCGGATGTGAAATGGATGACACCACTCACTCGGCTCCACCGCCAACTTACCTGAATCGCGACCGAGATGAAGGAGTACCACAAACTACTCTCCCTCTGCACTCTGATCTATCGCCCTGCATGTTGTCATGACGCGCAGACGTAAAGTAGCACCGCTACCCAAAACGATTACGCTCCTGAGTATTGTGTCATTCCAAAGCCCAAGCTCTCCCTCCCTAGGAACCTCGATAAATGCTCTACAAGTCCAATCAACATTTTTATTTTATTCATTCCTTCATTTTTTATCATTTTGGATTTGCAAAGCTAAGCAATATTTCGTCGGCCAATACATTAATAATGGAGGTGCCACAAATCATCCCAAAATGGCGAGCAGGCCCCGGTACGCTCCAGAGCGCATCCAGAAGAGCTACTCGCGCTCATCCTGTAGGGGAGCGCCATCCCGACCTCCGTCATCGAGGGACTATCACATCACCCCTGCTAAAAGTCGTGCGAGAAGAATGCAATGAAAATTCAGAAAAGTCCGGGAAAATTGTGAGAAAAGTACTTTTAGAACTCAAAAAAAGACGATGAAAATACATTGAAAATTCAGAAGATTTCGAGAAAAATTAACGAATAACTCTGAATTTTGGTGTACTTAATTTGAGATTTTTTTTTTAATTTCATGAATTTTTACTTGAGCTTTACCTAAATTTCTGTGAATTTTCCTGAAATATTGTGAATTTTTTAAATTCTTTTCTGAGTTTTTTTTTCGTATTACGAGGTGTGCAGAAATTTCAAAGAATTGTTTTCCCCCTCGAATGAATACCACCAGTATGTACTCCAGAGTTTTGATACGCAGTCCCCTCTTGGCCCATGCGGTGCGGTGCCTGTGCCTGGCCCCCGCCATGTTGCCCCCCGAGCCGAGCAGCCACTGCCGCCGCCGCCGCCGTCACCAGCAAGTCCCTGACCCCCCTGACCGCGCCCTACAATGCACAATGCACCCCACAGCCCCACAGCCACTCGCAGCGCGGGCACCGCGGGCTAAACGGTGCTCACCGGCTGCACACAACGCGACTGCGCCCGGGTGAAAAAAAACAGAGGGCCGAGGCACACACACACACACACCAAAACAATACAGAATAGAACAAAACACAGGATTAGGTAACTTTTTACCCTAAAAAAGAAAAGGCACGACAGAACCGAGGATTTGAACCACCGGGTAACGGTAACAGAGACAGGTGGGGTGTCGCTCCCTCAGCCGGCAGCCGGCTCCCGATTACGTAACCATGGCACAGACTTTTCACCGTCGCCACGAAAACCGAGCGAAAAAATATCAGCACGATTTGCGCGATACGCGTCGGGGGCCTGTTCTTTTGGCAACAGGTACAAGGGTCCGGGCCGCCGGGTCGGGCTGGGTTGCATTTCCGTGTCGGAGCCGTAAAGTGGACGCCATGACTGCAGTCGCGAGTCGGGGTCCAGAGCGCGCCCGCGCCCCCCGCCCCCCGCGAGCCCACACAGCAGCCCCGCGCGGAAAATTATTCAAGTTTTCGCGGGCTTTCCGTTTGGGCCGGGTGAAAACTCATGGCCCCGCGGGAGGCGGGGTTTTAGCGCCGCGCCTGGACACCGGTCGCGTCACGAAAGGAGGCGAAACAGCAGAGAAATGGGAGACTTACCAGCCGCATCACCAGCACCTCTCGTCAGGGGGAGAGCAGCTCCGTCTTCTCCGACATCGATTTTCAGGACGTCACGGTGGTGCACTTCCGGTGGGCCCCGTGGGGGGCATCGAGGTTTGGGGGGGGGGGGGGGTTGGACTAGGAGCCCCTCAGCCTACGCGCCCGTGTCCAGGACTCGGAGCATTTGGAGTCGTGTAAGGCATGCACCGGGACGCCGAAATGCATTTCAACCTTGATGCTGCTCATATTGTGCCCGAGAATAGGAGCCACTTGTGTAGCAAACCTCTCGATTCCTGCGACCGTTGCTGCTTTGAAAATTTCTTAACATTTAAGCAGTTTAGGTAGCAAAATGCTAAACGTAACCGTGATATGTTTGACATATCAGGCAATGATAAAGAGGGAATTGTAAATAAATAGTAAATTTACAACGCTGAAATGGTCGCAAGAATCGAGAAGATTGTGTGTGACGTGCGACGGACGACCATAGGGGCTCTCGGCTTCCTGAATTCTGGTTGAATGTTACCAACAGTTTCAAACTACTCGCCTAAATTACATGGTTGTAAAAGTAAAACAAAAAATTATAATAGACAGTGTCACTTTATTCATGATGCCTCTAATTAATTAATCAATTAATTACAAAGTCTTACACATATTCTCCAATTGCAGAGATCTAGTGAGAACAGAATGAGATTGCAATTTCATTTGCAAAAGAAATAAGTTACCAGCAGCTACGGTAGTTTCCCTGACCTTACGATAAAGAAAAGTCAAAAAATGTATTCCAAGACCACTATTGTTAAGATCTCTGATCCACAAAAGGAAAACAAAGTCGAGGAATAACGATGAGTTTTCTTATTAACTATCAAATTGATTGAAAGAATAACAGGAAAGAGACAGACAGAATGCCTCCTGGTGTACAAAATGCACCGGCATAGGAAAGCAACTTAAAAATTGATATTTAAAATACTTTGCACAAAGAGTTACAAAACATTCATATACTTCTAAGAACAAAAGAAAGCCCCAACACTGTTATAATTGATTAGATTTAATTACAGAATACTGTATAGACTTTTGTGAAATAAAACATTGATTTTCTAAAGACATGCAGAGCCATTAGTTAAGGGCTAGTTATCAACAGGCTAGACAAGAATGATTCATTTTCTATAACATGGAAATGCATTTATCTTTAAGGTCACATTATCATGAGCCTTTACATGATTTATAAAGGTTGTCACATGGAAAGGCTTTTCACCTAATCCACCACCAATTACTACCATAATGAAAATTACTTTATACAATAAAATACTGATGAATTATCATACATAAAAGACATCACGTATGTACAGGAAAGGAAACTAATTACATTAAAGTAATGATGATTTGAGAAATGACGTTAGTCATTAAACATGCACACCTACATTCACCCTCACATTCACAAAGGCCATACCATTTACAAATTTCATTCACAAGCACTTTCGTGTCAGTCTGCTGCCAACTCTTTTAAGCTGCAATTAGTTCATTTTAATCAAGTTTAATACTGTTGGAGAAAAACAAAACAGGAATTAAAACAAAAAGTTTTGAATTTGGTTCTAATGAGCAGTTTAAGATTTTTTTCTGCACTAACCTCAATCATCGTCATCATCCTCATCACTAGTCACATATTTGCGAGAACGTTTCCCTTTTCTTCCTTTAGAAGCATTTGAACCTCGAGCTCCCCTCTTCCCTCTAGGTCGTGATTCTTGTTCAGACTCCTCATCATCTGAAATTCACAAAACATAAAATTTTATAGTTTCAATGGAACAAAACTTCAAATAATACACTACAAATATTTTAAAAATGCATATTTTGGCTGATACGAACCATTATCAGACTCCATGCCTTGTTCTACTTGCTGGCGAGCATTAGTGAAAACAGATTGGAGAACAATGGAGTCCTCATGGATTAAGGACTGCTCTTTATTGTATAGCTGCGCATTTTTGCATAGCTGCATGAAATCCTTTTCTAAGTCGTCCATGTCAGAGTACTAAGAAAGAAAATTTTCATGTTAGAGGGACACAGTGTAATAAGGAAAAGGATGCAGGAGGCTGTTCAAACTCTTACCTTAGAATCATCAATTCGTGCAAGAATTTTCTTGATGTCCACTGGCTTCTTAATGACTTCATAGTAATCAGGAAGAGCCTTTCTAGATGGCAGTTTCATGAATGGTTCACTGAGCACTCGACCATCCTCACTGTAATTGAGTAAAACAAGGTTAAACATAGTAAATGATGACAAAATATACTTTTGCTTTTCATAACTGCATTAAATGGGTCATTGGCAAGATAATAGTATGCTATACCTGTCTGAATGTTTGATGACAACATCCATAATTTTCCTCATTTGTCTCTTTGTTTTTGAGTCAAGAGTTGTGTTCTTTATTGCACTTCCACGTTTCTTCTTGGCCGAAAGGGGTTCATCTTCGTCATCTTCCTCCCCTTCCTTCTTGCGCCTCTTACGGCCCTTCTTTACAGGTGGACGTCTCTCCTCCTCCTCTTCCTCCTCATCTTCAAAGTCTCCAAGATCATCAATAGCCTAAAAATATATTAATAAAAAATTAGTCTCTGTTTGAAGGCATGTTCTGTAATTGATTGAAACAAGACAAAGTTTTTTTTTTTTTTATTAAAGGTAAATTGTACCTTAAGCCATTCTCTTTCAGTCAGACTGTCAGTGTAATCGACCTCCTTCCTCTGGCGAGAACCTCTGCCAAGCAATTGCTCAGACTCTTCTTCTTCATAAGCCAAACGCTCTAATTCTTCATCTCCCTTGAGAAGCCATTCGGGTAGCTCTGATTCATCAACAAGACGAGATTTGCGACCAGATCCACGACTGGCTTCCTCTCGACGCCTTTCCAAATCCATCTTCTGGAAGATTTCAAACTCATTTTCAGAGCGAGCCAACATCTGATTGACAACCTCATCATCTGGAACCTCGTTTTCTTCCTACAAACAGAAAGAAGAAAAAAATTATAAATTAAGTATTTTTACTTTTTGATAACAGTTTCACACTTTTCTGGATTATTCCAGGAAAGAAACCTTACCTCATCTTGGTCATCATCTTGATGCAAAATAGTTTGCAAAAATTGCTGCCTTTCAGATCCTGTAGACTTCTGATCAAACATACCAGCTTGAATGACTTTCTCATCCATGTTAAGCTTGTATCTAGCTGCAGCAAGAATACGCTCTTCAACTGAATTGACCGTCATGAGACGTAAAACTCTCACTTCATTTTGCTGACCAATACGGTGGGCTCGATCTTGAGCCTGCAAATCTTGATGAGGATTCCAATCTGAATCAAAGATGATGACAGTATCTGCAGCCTGTAAATTGAGACCCAAACCACCAGCACGGGTACTCAGGAGAAACAGGAAGTAATCAGAATTGGGGTTGTTGAATTTCTTGAGAAGGTCTCCACGATCTTCAGCTTTAGTTGTACCATCAAGACGAAGGTAATTGAAATTACGCCAATTTAGATAATCTTCCATAATTGTCATGAGCTGAGTCATCTGACAGAAAAGAAGAACCCTGTGATTTGTAGCCTTCAATTTAGGAAGAATACGGTCCAGCAGTTCAAATTTGCCAGATGTTCTGTACAGCTCAGGTCCTTGTACAACACCTCCTCCACTTGAGTCCAAATGTTCACTGTATTTCTCTTCAATTTGTTGGAACATGAATGGATGGTTGCACAACTTTCTTAGCTGCACAATAGTGTTCATTAAGGCCTTAGTGCCACCCTTTCCTTGCTTTCCACGCTCAGTACCATCAGTAAGAAGAACGCCTTTGCTCTGCATATGGCGATAGAGTACTCTTTGAAGACCAGACATATCACATTTTACAATGTATTCTACCTTATCTGGCAGCTGGGATTCTACTTCCTTCTTTAAACGACGCAGGAGGAAGGGTCTCAGTACTTTGTGCAGACGTCGAATAATCAAAATAGTTTCTTCTTCATTTAACTCTACTTTTTCTCCAGTTGTGGCAAAGGGTGCATTGAACCACTGTTCAAAAGTACTAACAGATTTAAAGATAGAGGGAAGGAGGAAATTCAACAAAGCCCACAATTCAGGCAATTTGTTTTGCAATGGTGTTCCTGTAAGGAGCAGACGATGAGGCGCTATGTAATGAGTGTTCAAAACTTGAGTGAGCTTGCAGTGATGATTTTTCATACGATGGCCTTCATCAATGATCATGTATTTCCAATGAATTTTAGCTAAAACTGCCTTATCCTTTATGACATATTCATAGGTTGTGAGAAGAACATTAAACTTAGAGTTCCTCATCTGAGCCTGTAAAGATCTACGAACTTGAGGTGATCCTTTGTAAGCCAAACAAATAACAGAAGGGGCCCATTTCTCAAATTCAAGAACCCAGTTAGACAATGTTGAAAGAGGAACAATAATGAGGAAAGGCCCATTGACTTTCTTGCGTTCCATTAAGTAGGTGATAAGGGCAATGGTTTGAATTGTTTTACCCAAACCCATCTCATCAGCTAGGATTCCATTCAAATTATTATTGAATAATGAAACAAGCCATTCCAAACCCTTAATTTGGTACTCTTTGAGTTTTCCATTAACAAGAATGTCTGCTTGTTCAGTAATGTGTTCATGAATAGTATGGGCGATACTATAATATGTGTGCTCTTCTCCTTTCTTTCCATATTCATCATCTTCCACTTTGGCCTTCTGGATGATGCCCTTTTCATTCTTGATATTCTCTTCAGATGCTTTGCCTTCTTTGGCTTTCCTCTCAGCTTCTTCATCCTCATCAATAAGTTCATCAAGACATTCCCATCCAGGATTAGCCTCTAGCCATTCATCCACTTCACTTGCCAAGGGTGCATCCTCACCAGTTAATTCCTTGCCAGTAGCGATTTCCCTAACAGTTGTCCTGAAATCTTCCTCATCATCATCACCATCCTCATCAGCATGATGATCTTTGTCGTCTGCCCCATCTTCACCTTCAGGCTTCCTCCTTCTTCTCCTCCTTCTCTTGACATGTGTCTGTTGTTTACGTTTCTGCTCCAGTTTGTGCTGTTTCACCATCTCAGTGAGATTACCAATGTACTCATCAGTTTGAGAGAGAAGGAATGCCAAACGTTTATCTTTCTTTTGATCAATGAGTTTTCTGTAACCTTCTTCATCCTCAGCCATAAGGCGTCGCATACGTTCCTTTTCAATTCTTTCTTGTTCCTTCTTCTGTTCACGTTCTGCATTAGCATGATAATTCATGATGGCCTTGTTCAGACGGCCAACTCTGGCAAGATTATTGCGATGGAATTCCTTGAGGTCTTTGCCATGCTGAAGGATAGTATCCAGGTATTCCTTATGTCTCTGTCGGCGTTTTCTTTCTGCTTCAATCTTGAGTTGCTTCTCCAGTTTTTCAGTGGCACGAGCCTCACGCAGACCTTGGCGCTTTGTTCTTTTGTACAATTTAATATTATGAGCTGTCTCAAGAGTAGTCATTTGGCGAGTGGATGCTGCAATTTCACTTCTCAACTGACGTTGCAGATTGAGAACTCTTAGAGCTCTCAACTCAATCTGCGCCTGCATCTTATCCTCTTCAGAGAGAGTCGGAGGCAGATTGCTCAGAACTTCGATTCTCATCTGAATGCGCTCAGCGACCCTCCTCTCACGATCTTCCAATGTAGCGATAGGGTCGATTCCGCATGGCTTGGGCATCGAGGTGGTGCGGGCGTTCTTGCCCATGATACTCCCCGTGTTGCTCAGGACTTGCTGCTGGATCTGGTGCGCTCCCGGAGGCAGATTGGCTTGCTGCATCTGCGGGTGGACAGGCATGCCCGGCCCTATGGGACCCTGGTGCGGTCCCATGGCGCCCCTCTGCATCCCCATCATCGGCCCCATGGGACCCATCTGTCCCATGGGTCCCATCTGCCCCATGCCCGGGTGCATCGGACCGCCGGGGTGGCCGGCCGGGTGACTGCCGGGGTGTCCGCCCGGGTGACCGCCGGGATGCATGGGTCCGCCGTGCTGCCCCATCGGGAGCATGGAGCCCGGGTGACCAGGGTGCCCCGGATGCTGTCCCATAGGACTTCCTGTCAATGAGAAGAAGAAAAAAAAATATGAAAATATCCAGTTGCGAACCACCTGGGTAGCCAGAGCCAGGGTGGGCAGGGCAGACATACCTGGATGTGGTCCCATGGGTCCTGCGTGCTGGCCGGGGTGCGGGCCCATCTGCCCCATGCTCATGGAGGGATGCGGCGGGTACCCGGAGGGGTGCATCGGCCCGCCGGGGTGCATGGGGCCGCCCGGGCCTCCGGGCTGGCCCTGCGGTGGAATCATGGAACCCTAAAACGGACACGAAATGTTAGATGGACGGGGTGCTCGGCGGATAAGCGAGCGGTCGGCGAGAAGCGCATTCATTCACCGGAAGTGGGACATGAAGCAGCAAAGAAGCGAGTACTCACATTGGTGTAGGACCTCACCTGGTGAGGGGGACCCCCGGGCGGAGGGGTGGGGCCCGGGCGCTGCGGGCCCGCAGGCATCCCTCCAGGCCCCGGAGGCATTCCACCAGGTCCAGGGGGGCCCTGCCCCTGGCCGTGAGGTCCGGGCCCCGTGGGCGCCCCTGCCGGGCCCGGCGGGGGACCCTGCGCCGGTCCCTGAGGCGGTCCTTGCGGCGGCCCCTGAGGGGGTCCTTGCGGCGGTCCCTGCGGGGGTCCGGACGACGGTCCCTGAGGCGGGCCCTGCGGGGGTCCAGATGGAGGTCCCTGCGGCGGTCCCGACAAGGGAGGCGTCGGCACCGGCCCGGGCTGCGCGGGCCCTGGAGTCGGGGGTCCCTGAGGCTGCGGGGGTCCCTGGGGCGGTCCTGGAGGCGGTCCGTGAGGGCCGTGGGGCCCGTGCGGCCCGTGGGGACCCCCTGGCATCATGGAGGGCGGACCAGTCGGGGGTCCCGTCGGGGGTCCCGTCGGCAGTCCCGTCGGCGGCCCGGGCGGAGGAGGTCCCTGCGGGGGCCCGGGCTGCGGGGCCGGCGAGCCCGACGGCGGAGGTCCCGACGGAGGTCGAGGAGGTCCCGAGGGAGGCCCGGACGGCGGCGGCGTCCCTGCCGGGCCCGGTGTCGGCGGCCCGTGCGGGGGCCGCGGGGAGGGCGCGCCGTGCGGGTGGGGCGGCGGCGGCGGCGGCCCGGGTGTCGGGGGCCCCGACGGCGGGGCACCTGGGGTGCTGGGCGCCGGGGGGTGCGCGGGGCCGGGGGAACCTGCAAGACCGTCACACGGGGATTAGCTCACACTGGTCGGCACAGTCGACTGCTAAAAGTCTACGATGCACATATGGCAAACGGATAAGTCATTCAGTAACACCTAGGATCTTTGCGTTAAAAGATATAAAACGGCACAAAAGAAACACTGAGAGGATAAAAAACAACAATGAAAAAGGGGGAACCATTTTCATCAAGCTACAGACAAGAATATTTAAGGTGAAGCAATGGAATACTTTTCTACGATAATGCACAACAAATTAAAAGCTAAGATTACGTAGTTGGCATTTTGTAAACATCAAAAAAATATAAATAGTCTGCTTTGGGGCACAAATGTAATGCTATTTCAAAGATGAGGCCAGCTAAACTTCAGAGGTTTCAATGAAATGCAGACTTTCAATCAAAGGATGCTACAAATTAAATTTCATGCAAACAAGATATAATATCATATTTGCATAGAATAAGCTTTTGTAAAAGAGGAACATGCACTTCAACAAATGCAGCTAAACTATAACCAAAGATTTGAAATGAATTTGTTCTAACTGGGTAGGTAAAGAAATTTTAGTTATTTTTGAATGAAATAATACACAGGGACTACAAATGACAATTTTGATAGGATTACAGTGACTAGCTGGGTACTGGTAGTCCTAAACATGCTATGGATTCAATAATAAAACTTTTGATAAAGGGATTAAAAGGGTAACTTTTCCTGCAATTTGAATAAAAAACCCTGTGAAGATGAAAAAGAGATTCATCATAAGACAGACAAAATAACAACCAGCACCACACTTGTATGAAAGAGATCAATATGTCCCAACTCACAGCCCTGACTTTTATAAAAGGAAGGTATTTTTCAGAAAGGGGAGGGGTGAGAGACCTTCAGTGGATATTTTGTTGACGTCCTGATGTAATATTATCAAAATACAAATCAATTCAGAAGATAAGATAAAGAAAACATACTGGCACAATCAATAATTAGAAGCAAAAAATTTTAAATGACCTAGAGCTTAAAGAAAACTCTAAGAATTAAAAAAAAAAAAATGAAACATAAAATAAGGCAGCTTGTATGACATTAAAATGAATTTTTTTAAAAAAATAATAAAATGGGAAAAATCTAACACATGACATGCCAAGATGTGCTTCTAGCTCCAGCACACTACCTCCTTCCACTGAGGGTCCCACAGGGGATGGGGCTCCGGCTCCGGCTCCGGCTCCGGCTCCAGCTCCTCCGGCGCCCTCCTGGGGGCTCCTGGCCGGGGCTGGAGTGTGGGAGCTCCGGGGCGAGCCGGGGTTCGGCGTCGGGGTCTCGGGGGACGTCGAGGGTGCGTCGTGGTGGGGTGCATGGGGGTGAGCGGACGGCGGCGAGCTCCCGGCGGGCCCGGGGGCGGCCGAGGGCGACGCCGCCGAGGTGGTGCGGGGGGAGGGGCACGGGGACGGGGTCGCCGACGGGGAGGGGCCGCCCTCCGCCGCGGCCGGCGGGGACGCCTGCAGCGGCGGGGCGGTCGAGGACGACGAAGATGGCGGCGAGGGCTGCGACGAGGCTTGAGGCGAGGGCTGGCGCGCCGCCTGAGGCGATGTCTGGCGCGAGCCTTGCGGCGATGTCTGGCGCGCGCCGGGCTGCTGCGGGGGCTGCTGCAGGGGGGCGCACGGGTGGCCGAGGGGGACGTCGAAGGCGCTGAGGCCGGCGGGGCCGGCGGGGCCGCCCTGGTGGTGCATGGGGCCGGGGCCGTGCAGGCCGTGCAGCCCGTGGAGGCCGTGGAGAGCGCCGTGCGCGTGGGGGTGCGGGTGCGGCGCCATGTGCATGGGCTGGCCGCCGTGGCCGTGGCCGTGCAGGCCGTGCGGGGGCCCGTGCAGCGCGTGGTGCGGCGGCGGCCCGTGGTGCAGGGGCCCGTGGTGCAGCGGCCCGTAGAAGCCGTGCGGGCTGCCGTGATGACCGCCGTGAGGCACGCCGTGAGGACCGCCGAGGGGCCCGCCGTGCGGCACGCCGTGAGGACCGCCGAGGGGCCCGCCGTGGGGGCCGACGTGAGGACCGTGGCCGTGGCCGTGAGGACCGCCGTGCGGGGGACCCGGCCCGGGGCTCGGCGAGGGCCCACGCGGGGGTCCCGGAGACGGCCCGGGAGACGGCCCGGGAGAGGGACCGGGGGGAGCGGCGTTGGTTCCTTGGGGAGACATCTGACAGACGGGCGGCGGCTGATTTGCTTGAGGTGACACCTGCGCGGAGCCCGGCCCCGGCCCCGCGCCCGTGTGCGGCCCGTGGGGGGTGTGGGGGGTCTGAGGCGGAGTGGGCGGCGGGCCCTGGCCCTGGACCGACCCCGGCCCGGGGGAGGGTCCCTGTGGCGGACCCGGCGACGGCCCCTGCGACGGTCCTGGAGAGGGTCCTTGAGGATGCGGAGACGGACCTTGGGGGTGCGGAGAAGGCCCCTGAGGGTGCGGTGGCGGGCCCTGCGGTCCCGACGGACCACCCTGGCCTTGGGGAGGCATTTGAGAATGCATTTGGGAGTGGCCCTGAGGTCCGTGAGACAGGCTGTGGGAGTAGCCGTGAGACAAGCCGTGCGCCACGCCGTGAGGCAGGCCGTGGGACGGACCATGAGACATATTGTGAGACAGACCATGGGACGGGCCGTGAGACAGACCGTGAGAGTGGCCGTGAGGTAAACCATGGGAGTGGCTGTGAGATGGACCGTGTCCCATATTTTGCATATGGCCCTGAGACAACATGTGACTGAAGCTTTGCGAAGGCCCTCCGGTCATACCTGGTGCGCCTGGAGTACTTGGCGTGGAAGGGGGTTGACTCGTAGCAGGAGTATGGGGTCCAGGACCTAAATGGAAAAGGAGAGCATTTAAAGATTTACGCACATTCATGAGCAAAAAATTCCAATGTGTGAGACATAAAATTCAGAATGTAAAATAAATTATCTTTGAGAAAGACATTTACCAGTTGGACCTGTGGGAGGCTGTTGGGGACCTGGTGTGGGTGGTCCTTGGTGAGGTGACGGCCCAGACTGAGGTGGTCCTTGTTGGGACGAGGGTGTCGGTGGACCTCCTGGAGGACCCCCTGGAGGCCCAGACGATCCAAGACCTGAGCCTGAGCCAGGACCAGGTGAAGCACCAGGGCCACTTGGAGGACCGACAGGTTGCTGGAAGCTTGGAGGTGTTGGGCTCTGTGTCGAAGGTGGTGCTCCTTCCATAGGTTTGCCGGCAGCAGCCAGTCGAGGGTGTGGCATTAACTGAAGATTCCTCACCACACGGGAGTATGAAATGATTTGGAAGCGCAGCATATTAAGCTGTGGTGCTGACAGCTGGTACTTCTGCGGCATCTCTCCCTGTTGGGCACCAAAGCCCTGCCAAACAGAAAAGAAAAAAACATCAAGAGAGAGAAAAAATTATTTCTTAAGCAAGCACTGGCTTTTCACACACAAAAAATATATAAATATCTCAGTAATGTATGAAACACCTCTACTTTCAGGGAAAAAACTTGCACAGTATTACTAGCATATCATGAAAACTAAACACCACAAATTTTGTAAATATCAGCAGTTCCATATTTTATCCATAGGAAAGAAAAATCCACAACTGATTACAGTTTGGCACTATAAAATAACAGCAAATAAACCTTTTTCAAAAGTACAAAATGAAAAAGAAACTCGGTTCTATCATGCATTAAATATTAGCAAGCATATAACTCCCTATTTCAAACAAAAATATGATCAGTGATTTACTGGTCACCTACAGTATTGCCTGAAGTATGGAAAAGCTAAAGGATGCAATACGTTCGACATTGTATTAAATACACCAGCATGCAAACTCATCAACGCAGACACAGGATGACACAGCAAAACACTAAGTAAAGGGCTTCGCAGTCACTGAGCAAACTACCATCATGACCACACAATTGTCTCTACCGCAAGGACTTCATAATACGGACCTGCATAGGGGGACGTACACGCATCATCATCTGCGAATAGCGGGGGTCTTCCGACATACCCTTGTCCTCCATTGAATCCACACTCCGCTGCAGAGCACTCAGATTTTCGTTGCCACAACCCTGCCAACACCAATTGTGTCCTCCTTCAGCTTTCATTCCTCCACATCTTCTTCCTTCACCACTCTCCCTTTCATCACTATTTCATCTCATGACAACAAAAAATGACAAAACTTACAACAATATAGCCATAGCTATATCCATAGCCTCTTCTCCTCATATCCATCTTTCACTCTGATGTCAACACAGAGGCAAAATCACATAACTAAGCCGACTGGTCACTGTCACCTCGCCCTCCTCGACAAAAATTTAAAAAATTAAAAAAAACAAAAAAAAAAACACGATGACACCGTTTGTTCTCTCGACTGGATTCACTACAAAAATCTCGAGGTGTCACTCAGTGTGCAGCCCGTCTAGCCCGCTACTGCTGCCGACATGGCACTCGAACATGAGCGGAGACGGCACGGCGACATAACCTCATTTCCATACAAAAACAAACGGCGCGGTGCTGCGAGGGCGAGCGGCGTTATCTGACCGCGGCGGGGCGGGGCCGGGGAGGGGAGGTCACGTTGTCACACCTGGAGGAGCTCGACATAGAGGACCGGGGCGCGGTGGGGCGGGGCGGGGCGGGCCGCAGCCCAGGACGGTGCGGGAGGCGACGGCGGGGAGCCGACTAGCCTCGCGGGGGACTCCGACTCCGCGGTCGCGGGGTGCAGGGGCACGACGGCGGCCCGGCGCGGCGGCGCGGCGGCCTTGGCGACCAGCCATCTCCTGATTCCGAAGATCGCTCTCGTGCCTCAGTCCTTGTCGCACTCATGGGGACCAACCATCCCCGACATAGGGCACCCACTATGGGTGCGACAAGGATGGAGGTACGAGCAGAGCGGTCCTCGGAATCAGTCGGCAGCGCGGACGCGGACCCTCGCCTTATCACTCCCCGCGGGTGGAGGGGAGGCTACTGCCCATACACACTGTACTGTACTGTACTGTGGTACTTCCCTATTCCATACACCGATCGTGCGTCGATATCGTTGGGATGCAACATAAATACGAAGTGACAGTGATTCATTCGAAAACCATGATAACGTAAATGGATTGGAAGCCAAAAATTCTGGTGGAATAAAATTTACTACGTTCCCTAGAGCGTGAGCTGTGGATGCTGCTGGGTTCAACATGCTTCATTCCCTGTCATCTATTTCTTTATTTTATTTTTCGCTTTGCTTCTTATTATAAACCTTCTGAACACCAGAAAAAGAAACAATCGCGCTATCGCAAAATCTATTTCGTACGAGTGAAAATTCACGCGCTGCGCTTTTCCAGCACACTTTGTACACCGACCGAGGCACGCATGATGCCGTCACATTGCTTTTCGCAGACACTTTTGCAAAACTGCTGACAGAGTACCTACGGAGGCGCAACGCATCAGCGCGGTCCAGACATCATGCAGTCAGCAGGTGCAAGGCCATCCCTTGACCGCCCCCGCCCCGCCCCGAGCCCTGTAGGCTGATTCCGCAAGGTGGTTTCGTCACTCTGTCCTCGTCGCACTCATGGGGCTCAGCCATACAAAGCGAGAGAGAGGACACTACTACAGAACGCTTTTCGGAAGAATCACCCTGCAGCAGCCGAGCCGGGGTTGGCATGTTTCGGAGGCGGAGCTGAGCCGAGCCGAGCGGGCCGGAGCGCGCCGGGTCCAGCCGGAGCCGTGTATCGGGCGGGAGCCGGAGCCAAGCCCGCGGGGCCCGGAGGCGTGGGGGTGGGGGGAGGTCTAGCCCAGCCCTCAAGCACGTGGAGAGCACGTGGTGGCGGCCCGGGGGCGGGCGGGGCGGGGGCGGCGGGCACGCCGGCAGCGCGTGATCAGCCCGCCCCGCCCCGCCCCGCCCCGCCGGGTATACTCCGCGCGCTAAAACCTTACACCCTTATCAGGCCGGGCGAGGCGCCACGCCACGCGCCCCGCACCAGGGGGGAGCCTTATCACACAACTCCGGCGGAGCGGTGCGAGTGCGACAAGGACAGCGATAGCCGCGTTGCCCGCGGCGCTAGCGAGAGTGCGAGAGAGATAGCGTCCTCGATCACGTCACGCCCAGCCTCCGGCCACCCCCGCACAGGGAAGACCTGCTCGGCCGGCGTCACCGCGACACGCGAGCGACACGCCTGCGCGGCACCGACGCCGCTGAAGTTTGAACCAGTGTTTGCAATCGGTCGGATACTGTCATTCTGTCTCTCTCACTGCCGTGCGTGTCGAGTGAGACGGAGAGAGACAAGTGGGGCCCAGAGCCCGTATCCGACCGATTGCAAACACCGAGTCACTTCGAAAAATCATTGTACAGCCCCCAAAAAAATCATTAAAAAAAAAAATCAAAATAAAATCAAGTTGAAAGTTGCATAAAAATCCGAAAAATCGAGAACAAATGAACCCAAAACTGAGAAAAATGGGAACAAAACAAGAAAAAACACAATTTTTTTTTAAAAAAGTAACATATTATTTCTTTTTTATGTCGGGAAAAATCAAAAGAAAAATCAAAATCAAAAAAATCAATCAAAAAATCACTGTACAAGTTTTATATGAGTGATCCCCCCCTCGGCAAACACTGGTTTGAACTTGAACGCGCGGAGCGCACCGAGCGCGCGTTACATTCGCGCCGCGCAGGTGTCAGGTGTCCGCTGAGTCAAAAGCCTTTGCGACACGGCCAGCAGCCGGCCGCACGGGAGCTTCCCCGTCAAGAAGCGCAAAGCCTCTGCGGGACGGTAAAAATGTTCATGTAAATTTAAAAAAAAACAAAAAAAAACAATGTATCTTTTTTCTAACAGCAGTCTAAACTTTTACCCGCGTCTCTATGTAAAAATGTGGGAGATGCACCAGATCCGAGCCAACAAGGCCCACATCAACGACGCCTGCCTCAGCCACTAACATTACATGTCCATTCTCCACAAAAATTTTCCGCCGAGTACAGTTGCAGCCTTTTTATTTTTTTCCTCCCTCCCTCCCTCCCTATCCGTTTTGGTTTATTTGCTCGTAGGGCGTCCTATTCAAACTCGGCGACAGCTACTCGGGGCAGCGGTAGTGGCTGGGCTGGGGTCGGGGTGCGGCCGGGGAGGGGCGTAACCGCCCGGGCGCGTGCCCGTCACCCGCCCCACCCCGCCCCGCCACACCCCACCGACGGAAAAGTTCCGGAGGGCGTTCTGCTCAGCTCGGCCCGGACCACGAGGGGGTTGCTTGCTGGCAGAAGATGAAAACATTGGCCGGGCAAACACTCTGGGCGGGGTGGGGCGAGGTGCGGCGGGGTGCGGCGCGCGACTGCACGAACACCCTGCGTGGCCGGGGCGTGGCGGGGCGAGGCGGGGCAGGGTGCCGCGGGAGCGTTTACCACAAAGCACATGACCTGCCAAAAGTCATGAGCGCAAGTCTGCCGCGCGCTCACGCCACAGGCCGCGCCGCGGACTTCCCTCTCGCGGGGTAGTCACACTCTATACTGTCATTATTTATTTCTTTTTTCACGACGTGGGTGGTTTAAAAAGCCGGTTACCTGTAACAATGCCACTGTAATAACACCATTTTTGCAACACCACTACGGTGAACTTCCCTCTAGTTGACCACAGACTTGGACGGTTATTGCTGATCGAGTCTCACCAACACGCGTCACAATAGTAAGCTAGTGACGCGCACGCCCGATCATTGCGGCGGGAAACTCGAAATGACCCACGAGGCGAGGCTCTCAACGGAAAGTCGGGGAAAAGGCCAGTCCGTGGAAATCGCCAAGATAGGCTCCCCCTGGACAATGGTAAGCCGCCGTAATAAGGATGAAGAACGGTCACCCTCTGGGCGGGGTGCGGCGGGGCGGGGCGGGGCGGGGCACCCCCGCGCAAATATTCCGCGACCCCTTCTCTTCTCCAGAGAGCGCGCCCGCCGCACTGGAGGGAAAGAAGGAAGGCTGCTGCAACGAAAATTTTCCACCGTTTCGCGTCGACTGGGTCAACGCGCCTGTCCACGACGCGACGGGCAGGGCAGGGCGACCCTTGAAGAAGAAGGGCCGGGCTGGGCCGGGCTGGGCTGGGCGGGGCGGGGCGGGGCGGGGCGGGGCGGGGGCGAGGCGGGGGCGGCGGCCGGGCGGGGGCGGGGCGGAGCCGGAGGCCGAAGCCGCGGGTTTGGTCGGACTAGGGTCGGGCTAGGCAACCTGCCTAGGGCCCTGCCCTATACCTGTGGAACTTTCCACTCGGCTCTCAGACCCGACCACAATGCAGACCAGACGCGCATACGTGCATGAGGGAGGGGGGGGGGGAGGGGGCAAACATCGCGCAGAGAAGGGAAGGGAAAAGTAGAGAAAAAGAAACAAAGGGCTGCTAGGAGGCTGTTGGAGATGCGAAAAAAAAAAATAAGAAAAAGGTCCAGGGGTTAAGAATGCAGCTCCACCCTCGCCACAGGTGGGGCCCAAGCTCAACAACACCTGCACCATCTCACAGGCAAAACCAGAGTACCGCCCCAGTTCCATTTGTTCTTTTTTTTTTACCACAGAAAATTAAAAATAAATATCAAAGCAATCTGCTTATGGCCTTGTAGATATGGCGCGGACGTACAGAGAAATGTCACTATAATGAAAACATTTTTAGCGACACTGGAACGACTGTCATCCGAGCGGCGACAGCCAGTTCATCACGCTGGGTCCGTTAGGGGAAAAACGACGAGACCACGGGAAGCACCCCAAGCTTCAACTCCAGCTCTACCGCCCCCTCCTGGGGGCCTGACTTGATTGGGGAGAACCAGGTCAAAAATGACCACGATGTACTGAACCGGGTTCAGTACATCGTGCAAATGACCCAGCCCAGCCAAATGTTTTAGGGCTTATCCGGAGAAGCGACCCAAGACGTTAACCCCCTTTTCTGCCCCGCCATAAAGTTCACAAAGTTCGTAAAGTACAAAAAGTGCAAAACGGGCACAGAGTGCATGAAGTGCGTAAGGTGCATGAAGTGCACGTGGGACACACATACACACGCAGGAAACTCGCGGGGTGATGATAAACATAAAGAAAAGAGTGTTGGGCTGCGTCCGAGGCGTGGCACGCGGCAGCCCTCTGCACACAGCTGCTGTGTGGGCTGCGTCCGAGGTGTCCGACCCAACGCGCTGCCGACGCGACGGCACTCGTCAACACCGTGCTGTTGTTTCGCCATGATGCTATAGGCCGGTGCGGGGCGCTCATTAGAGTGCTGGTCGATTTTAAGTTAAATAAATTAAAATAAGACTTTTAAAATTGCAAAAGAGTCAAAACAAAACATTAAAATGATCTAGCTCAGTCTATGGACAGGTTGCTTGAGAGGAGGAAGAAAAGAAGGTAGCGCGTAGGAGGTGGCGTGGCGTAGTGCCGTCCCTAAACAAAGCAGACAACTCGTGTTTTGGCTGCCCGACGCAGCATCAAGCGTATTCACCGCTATTTAGCTTCATTTGAAGCAATTCTGTGTTGGTAGGGGCTTTCATTTGGTTATTGGCGGCGCCTATCGCACTCAGCGTGCATTTAGCTTTAATTTTTCGGTGCAATCACTACAAAATCTATGTAACCGGCATTAAAACCGGGCCAGGAGCCGCTCAGGTTAGGTTATTACACGTATCCGAATTTTCAACATGCGAAAAATCAAGATATGTCTGTACACGAAATGTGGACACAATCGTGCGTCAAACAAGTGCAAGTTCAGAATGTTTCCCAAGGATCCAGCTCTTGCCCAAAATTGGTTTATTTGATTGAGATTTTTTAAAAAAAGTTATGTCAACTTATCCCCTTTTTCACAAAAAAATAGCAAGCATATTTCTTTTTATTCTGTAGCGGCACTACAGAACTGAGTTCCAGATTAGAAGCTGACGCAAAGAGTTCTAATATTTCTTTATTTTCTGTGAAGCTCTCGGTGTATCCTTTGTATTTAATTTTGAGTATATACCTGGTTATTGTCTGTTGTATTGTATACCTTAGTTGAACCAGAAAATTATTTATAAGGATTCACTACTATTGCCTTCATATTTTTTCTTCGATTCACTTCATGATTCAAAAAGAATAAAAAAAATGGCATATTAGCGTAGAACGACTTAGCTCCTTTTTTCAGAATGGCATAAGGAGGCAAGACGACTTGACTCTTTATGCATCCTCTCATCAACAAAGTTAAATAGACTGAACTCTTTTTGCCAAGTTTTCAATGACTTAACTCTAAAGTCTCAACAAGTAAAAAGAGTCAAGTTGACTTGCTTTGTTATGTCATTGATGGTAAAAGGAGTCAAGTCCTGTATCTCAGCATACAAGCATGACACAGAAAAAATCATAAAGGGAGTAATATCCTACATGAGATTGTATTTTAATATTAATATAACATTTATGGAAAGTTACGTGCAAATAGTTTTTTCAATTTCCTGAGAAGTATGGGTTTTGGACTTAACCCCTTGTTCCGCTTCACAGCAGAATTGGTTATGCCACTTAATGTCAACCAATTTTGGGCAAGAGCTGGATCCTTGGGAAACATTCTGAACTTGCACTTGTTTGACGCACGATTGTGTCCACATTTCGTGTACAGACATATCTTGATTTTTCGCATGTTGAAAATTCGGATACGTGTAATAACCTAACCTGAGCGGCTCCTGGCCCGGTTTTAATGCCGGTTACATAGATTTTGTAGTGATTGCACCGAAAAATTAAAGCTAAATGCACGCTGAGTGCGATAGGCGCCGCCAATAACCAAATGAAAGCCCCTACCAACACAGAATTGCTTCAAATGAAGCTAAATAGCGGTGAATACGCTTGATGCTGCGTCGGGCAGCCAAAACACGAGTTGTCTGCTTTGTTTAGGGACGGCACTACGCCACGCCACCTCCTACGCGCTACCTTCTTTTCTTCCTCCTCTCAAGCAACCTGTCCATTACCCCCACCCCCTTTTCCTTTTCTTTCACACATACCACAACGTTTCAAGTCGTATTTGATTGAGAAACAGTTCAAGACTCAAATCGACAAAATCCAAAAAATTAGGTTCGAATAACGATATTTTTTTGGGAGACCCTCCTCCCCATCCTTCACCCTGCACAAGGAGTCCGCCCCCAGACAAACATGCAGCATTCAGGTGTATCCAAGCAGATAAGACGGGAACGCTTTCATCATCTGCAGACAGTATGAGAAAGGGGATGACTAGGCCGTTCTAAATTTAATTAAAAATTAGTCCAAAACTAGAACAAAATCTAAATAACAATTATCATAAAAACAAAATGACAGAGGGGGCAAAGAGGGGGGAGCGGGGGAGGCGGGCGGCCAGACAGGTGTCTGAGCAACCTAAACTCCATCACCTACAGAGGCAAGGAAAAAGCAGTGAAACAAAAATCAAAATTAATTAAATCGACAAATAAGTAAAAAGTCAGAAAACAGTTCGCTAAGCCCAAACCACCCAAACACTGCCGGGCCGGGCCGGGCCGGGCTGCAGGGATGCTGCGGACGCATCCCCCCCCCCCCTCTTCCTCTCCCCCGCTCGCCACCGGGCCGCCGGCCGCCCATAAAAGCAGCCTCCGCTCCCCTGCTCGTCACAGTGCGCCAGCGCAACTCATCCGAAACACATCGCTACTCCGCCGGTCAGCCACACGCTCTCTATCTTCGTCGAGTTCCTCGTGACTTCGAACCCTCCAACCATGCCTGGACACGATTTGGACTTGTACTTCAACACCGCCCTCAGCCTCGCCAAGGAAGCCGGCAAGGTAAGCTTATCTCGACCTCGACCCTGACCACCTGATCTGCAGCTGATGCTGTCGACGGCAACCTGCCGACTATTTTCGAAGATCGCACTCGAGTTTCCGTCCTTGTCGCACTCATGGTGCCCTGGCAGTCCCCACATGGGTCACCGCCATAGGTGCGACAGAGACGGAGGTACGAGAGCGATCAAGTGAATCGGACGGCTGGTCCGCTTGTCAACATTACGAGCCGGCCCCATTCTGACCCGCTGTCTCTTGCACTCTTGCAGATCGTCAAGGAGGGTTTCCTCACCTCCAAGAACGTGGTGGCCAAGGCCGTGTCCTGGGACTTCGTGACCGAGTACGACCAGGCCTCCGAGAAGTTCCTCATCTCCGGCCTGGCCAAGGCCTTCCCCGCGCACAAGTTTATCGGCGAGGAGACCGTGTCCGGCAGCAACGAGGAGCCCGTGCTCACCGAGGAGCCCACCTGGGTCATCGACCCCATCGACGGCACCACCAACTTCGTGCACGGCTTCCCGCTGACCTGCATCTCCATCGCGCTGGCCATCAACAAGGAGGTGGTGCTCGCCATCGTCTACAACCCCGTCTACGACCACATGTTCACCGCCAGGAAGGGCCAGGGCGCCTACCTCAACGGCGAGCGGATCTACGCGTCCAAGGAGACCGACATCAGCAGAGCGGTGGTCGCCCTCGAGCTGTCCCTGGCCAGGGACCCCAAGCTCCATGACAAGATCATGAACAGGGCCAAGAGCATCATTTCTACTGCCACTGGGTAAGTTTCCCATTTGCTTCGATTCTATCTAAAAAAATAACCTTCTACCCTTTCATTTTGACTAGTACTCGACCGCAAAGTAAACATGTTAACTAACGCAGCTTTTATTACATTTTGACAGCATCCGTGTGACTGGCTCCTGCGCACTGTCCCTCTGCTATGTGGCCCTGGGCAGCTTTGAGGCCTACCAAGTCGACCACCTGCACAGCTGGGATGTGGCTGCGGGTTCACTCATCATCAGCGAAGCTGGTGGTGTGGTTGTCGACACCAGTGGCGACAAGTTCGACATGATGGCTCACCGCATCCTGGCTGCTGGCACCCCCGAGATTGCCCAGTCAATTGCATCACTCATCAAGAAGGCTGATGGTGAGATGAATGCCATTGCCAGTTAGGTTTAAGTAACTGTGATATTCGGAAGCTGGACTTCTACATTTTAAAGACTGCGATATTTGCCTCTGTGAGGCCTGTACAAAGGTTAGATCACTATTTTAAATTAAGTATAATAATGAACACAACCTCATGCTGTTGTCATAAGATATGTGTTGATTTTAGCTAAGACTGACTGCCGTTTTATAAAAAGATAAATAAACAAAAGTATTACATATTTTTTGACTCCTCCTTCAACCTGTTTATACCTATAACCCACCAATGAACAGAACATCAAATGCAAGAAATTCTTACTATGAAACTGGCACTTAACCAAATTGAAACAAATAAGCTGACCAGGATTTAACATGCTTCATTAGACCTTCCTTCGGAGTTTTCAAGTCTTAATGGCTCATAACATTTGTCCACGAATTTTTCCACAAAATTTGCTTCAAAAATCAAAGCCTATAATTGCCTTCACAAATTGCAAGAGAACATGAAAATGGTTTCACCTACAGGGAAGCAAACACCCTGACACTGATATCAGGGAATCTGGAACTTCAAGGGGCTTTAACAGGAACAAGACATTCATTTCTTTCACTAACAAAGGGCAAAGCCATTAAAACTTCTACCAGGATAGAGCGTTGGAACCATTAATCTTGCTTATAGTATACTGATTGGATAACAATATCTAATTGTTTTCATGAGGTGAAATACTTAAAATAAAAGGAAAGTGTAGTGTTCCTGATGCGCTCTATTTTGGTAGCATTTAACTGACAGGTGCTAGTAGCACTTAGCCATCCATTACTTTTAAGGATATAAAGACTTCATTTTATTTAATTGTAGTTTAGAGAGGGAAGTTAAGGGAAACCATAAAATATTTGTTTGGTAATTTTTAATATTTAATTGCACACCGTTTCAATAACTGTTCCTTGTGAAATGATAGAATGCTCCTTGTTGACTCCTAGTAAAAGGTTCCATGAAAACAAAATACCTAACATTGAAAGCATGAAAAACTCAAACTTTCCGACGAGTTGTTAAAAAATTCAACTGTGAATAAATATCAAGCTTGAACCACTGCCTCAGATTGGTTTTCTTGTGCATTTAAATTACACAGCTTAAATTGAAAGTACTACTTGGCTCCTCCTTTTCTATACAGAACTGAGAGAACCCTACAGAATATGAAGGCTGAGGAGAGAAATAGAAATAGCATGCTCACATATATTAATCAAACACATACCTGAGGTGGGCCCTGTGGATGTCCCATGCCGTGCTGGAAGGATTGTCCCTGCGACTGCCCCATTCCACCAGATGGACCATTCATATGCATGCCAGGAGGAGGGCCCTGACCAGGAGGAGCCGAGTGACCAGGTGTGTGCGGGCCTGGAGGGGTTGGGTGGCCAGCACTGTGAGGGGAAGGCGGAGGGTGGCCTACAAGAGGAAAAATTTGAAATTATTAAACATATTTTTAAACTATAAATTACAATAAGGAAGAGGGTGAGAACATAAATTGGCTGATAGAAATTTTTGAAATGTACCTGACGGAGGATGACCTGCTCCAGGGTGAGGAGGGGGCTGATGGCTCCCACCAGGATGACCCTGGTGACTGATTGGGTGTCCGGGATGCCCTGGGTGCTGGCCAGGGTGTTGGCCTGGGTGCTGCCCAGGGTGACCCTGACTCATGTGTTGGCTGGGATGGCTTGCTCCAGGATGACTCTGGCCAGGATGGCTTGGGTGACCGGGATGGCTTTGGCCAGGGTGTCCCTGACCAGGGTGAGGAGATGCGTGTCCAGGTCCGGGGTGTCCTGAGCCAGGATGACCAGGTCCCGGGTGTCCTGAGTTCGGATGGCCGCCTGGTCCCGGATGGCCTGGTGCAGAGTGACCTGGGCCGGGATGTCCGCCTCCAGGGTGTCCTGGGCCTGGGTGTCCAGGCCCTGGGTGTCCAGGCCCTGGGTGGCCTGCACCCGGGTGCCCTGCCCCCGGGTGGCCGGGGCCGGGATGTCCAGGTCCGGGATGTCCAGGTCCTGGGTGGCCTGGGTGTCCCGGGCCGGGATGCCCTGAGCCGGGATGACCAGAGCCAGGGTGGCCAGAGCCGGGGTGGCCAGATCCGGGGTGGCCAGATCCGGGGTGGCCAGATCCGGGATGTCCAGATCCGGGATGTCCAGAGCCGGGGTGACCAGGTGTGCTATGGCCAGGCCCTGGATGGTTAGACCCCGGGTGCCCTGGTCCAGGGTGCCCAGGGCCAGGGTGCCCTGGGCCAGGATGTCCTCCTCCGGGATGCCCAGCTCCAGGATGTCCAGGATGTGACTGAGAAGAGTGGCTGCCAGGGTGACTTTGACCAGGTCCAGGGAGCCCTGGGTGACTTTGTCCAGGGTGTCCCGGTTGTGAAGAATGACCCTGGCTTGGGTGGTTCGGTCCTGAATGCTGACTATGATGAACTGGGTGCCCTGTTGAGAAACAATTTATTCCATTTTTAGATTTCTGCAGCTTTACCAAACTCTAGTTAAGCATACTAAGCAAAGTGAAGGGAAAAAAAAAGAAGAAAAAAAAAGGGGACAATGTTGTGGCAGAAACTTACCAGGATGTCCAGGATGATTGGGATGGCCTGGATGACCAGGAGGTCCCTGTGAGGGATGCCCATGGTGTACGTGGTGCTGGCTTGGGTGACCCGGAGGACCTGGATGAGGTCCAGGATGTTGCCCGGGGTGGCCTCCATGCGGTGGATACCCAGTGGGCCCGGGACTGTGGGGATGGTGATGTGATGGAGGCCCCATGGGTGATGGCGAATGGGACGGTGGTACCATTCCTGAGGGCGATGGCATTGGGGATGGCGATTGCTGAGGCGGTCCCATGGGAGATGGAGTTTGTGGCGGAGGCATTGGAGAGGATTGTGGTGAAGGGCTCGCCATCTTGCCCTTCAATTTTAATCTGAAAAGGCAGAAAATTTACACTGTTAGTAATTGAACTTCAACAAAAAATTAAGAAAAATTTATAACCAAAGTAATAGGAGTGTTCAAATATATTCAGGTATTGCTTTTTATCGTAGTTACAGTTGACATCAAGGAATTATTCTGAATAAGACTAAATACAAAAGAAAAGCATCATGTCACATCTCTGATGAAGGCTTTTCAAAATGGTGTTTGGCTCACACAGCAGGTGAAGGACTACTTCCATAAAATTTGCAAAAATACTGTTCACTTTTATGACTGTGGAGGTTAGTAACGCCCTGCAGACATCTGCAGATAACCTCACTAACAACAAGCAGACAGGTAAGACAATCAAAACAAAAAGTTAACACGCCGGACACTGCAAAAAACATAGAAAAATAGCTACCTAGAGGATAAAATATACAATTTACTGTGTAAAAGTCTAGTGGCAAGCCAAATGCCATGGTCTCCCCACTACCCTTCTAACGACCCGGGTAGGCCACCAAGCGAAGAGCCGGGGCCTCAAAAGCGAAGCACAAAAAGGATACACCCACAATTCACTTCAAAGCGGCCAATCAAAATTGAAAAACAAAGATATCCTTTCAACATTTTGGAGCATTAAAAATGTTTGAAATTGCGGGTGGTAATAACAGATAATCACAACCATGAATGGAGAGCTTCGGACACAGGACGCTGCATTTCGACTCGGCTACTTACTTTGGCTCTCAAGAGCTCTTCCAGAGTTTCTGGCCTCTCCAAATGTTTCCCGCCTGATTTCACATTATAAAGATGCAATAAAACTTGCTTCGCGACTTTTCCCGTAGTGTAAATGCATTCGATAAAATTGATAAAACTCAATTCGGCGAATCTGTCTTCTATGCCAAAATAAAAACAACACCGCTAGCGCTGCTGACGCCGTGCGCCTACCAACCTCGCATGAGGCGATGTGTTATCGTGTTATCAGTGTGTGACTACTTTTCCGTGACAAGGGATTTACAGATTTCTATGCAGCATTAAAAAATAATTCCAGCTCAAATTTTCCATCATTCCCTTCTTTAAGTGTATGATATAGGGCAAATTCCAAAGACCACGGAAATTATTTCAGATCGAATTTGAGACGAGATCACAGTGGCCGTTGTTCGAGCTTCCGGCCGGCGGCCGCTAGCCTGCCCGATCACTGACTGTACCGAACACTATACTGACCGCAGGACCGCACAGTGAAGTGCACCCTGTACAATGCTTTTTTTCCCCCCGGACCGACCAAAGGCCTTATTCTGGGATTTCAGACAACCTCTATCTATTCCACTCTTTTTGCAGATTTTTCGATCGTTTTAAAGACTGGTGCACTTCCTATGACTCCCTTGCACCAAAGATTATAACTTTCCGTTAGAATCTTGGAACTTTTTTTTTTTTTTTTAATGAAAGATGTGTTCTGTATAGTTATAGTGCATCGTAAAGCAACACATAATAAAGAAATTTACTAATTTTGAAGTTACCTGGGCAAACTTTTTTATCAAGTGCTATATGGTGTATCATAAAATAAAGTGTGATGATAAATCACATGTCCATCCATGCAAAGAGACTGGGACAGGAGCAGGCAGGGGGAACTGCAAAGCACTCAAATGTATTCAATAATTATATTTTAAATCTTAACATAAAATATCAGATGCTGTACAGCTGAAGATAATCAGAATAATTGAAACTGCTCTGGTGCTAATGACACAGTTGGCCTAAACAAACATGTACATTTGTGGGTATAGAAGATTGCAACATACATTTGATTACATACAATGTTAAATTTTACTACTTTACACAGTAAACACTGGCCTATCCAATGTGAAAAATTATCTGTTTCATTAAAGCAAATGTAGAGACCTCTTAAAGTCTTCTTAATGGAATTCCAAACCATATGCCAAAAAATACAAACATTTGATAATCACCACATTGGTGAGACCATTGCCCACAAAAATGACAAAATAATGAAAAAACCCTACAGTCAGTCATTATCACTCAAACCATTTCATTTATAATCATCATACGTGTAAAGAGTATTAAAGCAAACAAGCCTTTTTTGAAGAATCAAATATGTATAGATAAAAAGAAGGCTAAGAAAATTTTACTAATGGGTACCTTGCTAAGACTTGGCTTCACTGGTAAAGAACTACTCCATTCCAAATTCAAGCAGCAAGGTTTACAATAATCTAAAACAAACAGGTGGACAGCCTCTGTCTAAAAAACCTTCACTTTATGATTTATTGGCACTCAGGTCTCAGTCATTTGGTATGAATTTCTAGCAAGAGTAAAGCAATATATGACCTGCTTTACAGACTTTTCCCTAAACCTAAATTGTGAAATTGTTACTGAGGAAAGGAAGGTAGGTATCCAACTTTTCTTTCCCACCAGCAAAACAAAAAAATTTCAAATTTTGGTAAATAAACTACATCAGTGAAAGAAGATTATAGGGAAGCATTGTTTGATTATATATGGAAACAAGAAAACATCCACACTCTGCATGGTTCAAGGGGGAAAAAAAGGAAGAAAAAAAACTTGACTTGCATTACCAGCAATTTAAGTAGCATTGAGATGGGGAGCAGTGAAACTTAGAGCTAATTTAAATACATCAGACATTTTGGGCTTCAACCCACACTCACTTTATCACATGTTAAGCAGCCAGCTCAAATGGCCATAGACATACAAATTAAAGAAGAATGTTCATTAAAATTTGAGGACATGGCAGATGGATCACACATTAAAATAACATTCACAATAGCACTGTTTTATCACCTTAAAATATAAAGCACAGTAAAGAAAAGCATTAAAACATTCAGAAGTGAACAGCAAAATGTAATTATACTTAGACCTTAACATTAATATAAAATGGGACGGATAAATCATCAAAAATCTAACCCATAAACAGATGACGCCCACTGCATACAAGTTGTTCCAAGTTGGCAAATATAATAAGTCCCTCAACTTCCCATGAAAACTTTCATGGCTTTGTAAACTGACGATGAGAAATGCAAAAAACATATCCCTCTATATTTAACATATTTTAACCAAACACAACAGTAACAGGTACAAGATGAGTTCTTTATAAAATATAGGAAGCAGAGTGGCAACACAAATAGAGAATAAAAGGAGGCCCATAAGCAACCAGCCATCAACATAATTTGAAGTAGAGTTGTTGTGGGTCGAGCTGCAAAATTTTGATTGGGTCCAGGGTCAAACAAACATGAGTAGGTAAGGAATGCTTGAATACCTAATATGAGTCAAGTCACAGTTCACAACTCACAAGTTCTAAACTAGGGCCCACAAGCGAGGATGCTGTTCCTCTACCATTGAAAGCGGGTCAAAATAAATTCGCATCCACATGATGGTCACAGATGCAAAGGATTAATTAAAATATTATTATGAACAAATACACATGGCTTTACACAATATGTTTATTAAATACAGATTCACATTCAAAGAAAGGTAAATAATTTTGATCTGTACAAAAGGAAAAATATAACATAAAATAGACAAAAGAAAAAATCAATTGAAATAAAATTAAACAGTGCAAGATAAAATAACAAGAGAGGGAAAAAAAAAAACTTTACAAAGTAGACCAACTGTGTTCTCTAATACATATATACAACAGTATTCACCATCTTAAAGTAGAAAAAAAAGAGCAGCACAACAAGGAGCTGTATGTACATAAATATAATATTTACAGACAACTATTCTTATTTACAGGAACACAGCATTCACCCCTAACACATGCTGTTGAACCATTTCTAACATCAGTCATTCTAGAACATACATACATGATATTTTTCTAGCATTTTAAAATATTGCCTATTCAGATACTACAAAATCTTTGAATGGTTCTGCCAGTTGTTCCAGCACTATCATGATAACTTTCATAACTCACAAACCTGATCTCCTACATGACTTGCACTGCAGTACTTACTGACAGTAGTTTGAAGAAAGGAAGTCTCTTCCATTTTTCTGTTAATACCTAAAATAATTGTGGCACTTGCAAGAGAGGAAAATATAAAACCCCGCCTAAAACTTGTGCAGCTATGGTACTATGCGAACCAGTAACAAACAAACAGATTATAATGTTTTGGATAAACCTAAGAGAAGAGAAAAGGACAAAAAAAATGTTTGTATAAAAAACTATTGTATTTCATTCAAATAATAATACTTATTTCTTATATGCATGAAAAAAATTAAAATTTTAGTTCAAACAAGTTTTGGAGGCTGAATCTAATTCTACAGAACCACATCTCATATCAAGGGATCACATACTCCTTTGGTTGCAGACTCACTGACTCGCTGCATAATCCAACATACCGAACAAACAGAAGTTCCCTCAAACAGCTTTCAATGTGATGGCAATGAGCTACCGGTTACTTTCTATGAATTTGCAAATGTTGGTAAGTTTTTGAAGCCGAAAGGACTCAGCAAGAGAAAAAATTAAAGGAAAAAAAAGTAAAAAGTTTCCATGCGGGTAGTAACTGTCAAAATCTAAAATAAATCTTTTAGTGTCATCGAGCTCTGTCATTTATAATCAAAAAAATGGCATGTCTACCACATACACAGTATAAAAATAATTATGTTTTACAAAAGTGAAACGACTTTAAGCTTGAATTATACCTCCACAACTAGCAGTCTTCATGAGTGATGCTTGTACTGACTCTTGTTCACCACCTCATAAGGTTAGAAAATAACTTAGCTCTAAGATAAGGTATGACAGCAATGCAAAAATAAAAATAAAAGTGAATTCTTGAGCTAATTTTACTTATGTACAGAGCAAGCGATGGGAGTTCCCTCTAAAACAGCCAAAGTCATCTTAATAGGCAACTGGTATAACTGTCCCCTTAAAAAATTGGAAGGCATTGAGAGAGCACTTCAGAAATTACACATAAAGTGTGCAATTAAAACTAGACACCACTTGCATCAATACAACCCAAGTTTACAACTTGCCGACTAGAGTGATCGCATTCCAAATCGACCTTAAAAATGACAAGTCACTTCTTTACTCACTGATGCATGCGAGCAAAGGGTGCCTGCTGTATCTTGACATATTTCTGGTAGCTGCACTCAAAGTTCAGGCATACTATGTCAAAATATTCTTGCCAGAAGACGATCAGAGTTGAGCAGATATTGATCACATCATCTCAGATGTGGAAGAACTGTTTGACTTTGTTGAAGTGCTGGCTTAAAGAACAACGGGCAGAACCTAGATGCAGGTCATCTGCCCGAATAAGATCCTAGGAGTTATTGAATATGGTACATTCAATGTAAGATGTGGGGACAAAGCCCTCTTCAGTATCTCCTTGTCTTCTAACTCGAGTCCAACCATCCCCTTGGTCTAATTCTATTATGTGAAGTTCCTCACCGTCATACATAGGGATAGAACCTTCACTAGTAGCTAGAAAATGAAAACAGTGTGATATCAATGACGAAAACAGACAGAAATGTCTCTTTCATGACAGCTTTAGAATATCTACCTTCAAATGGATACAGTGCTCTACATATTCCAAGAGCTGGGAGCTGATCAGCATCGTAATACTCCGGCTGGGCATTACCATCAATGTCGGTGGGCTCTGGTTCATCAGAGTCTGGCAGGGATGTATGTGATGTGCCCAGTCCTGACTCGGGGCTGTGTGAAGAGCTACATGTTACACACCAGTGTCGTTAAACTCAAGAATGAGCAGTACACACACGTAAAATGAAAAAAATTGAGGAAAAACATACTTGTGCAGGGGGAGAGGAGTTCCAGGGGCCGACTGCTTGTTATTTGTTGTGGGATTCGAAACACTTGAGTCAGAAGCAGATCGGCTAAGAGACTCTTCTTCACCGCCAGAACCTCCACTATGCCTGTAATATAATATTACATCACTTGTTTTAAGCTCCAAATTTTAAAATCAACATTGAATGAGTAGAGTATTGGCATACCGATGGTGACGTTGTCCTCCTCCATTTATCAAACGTGAAGGTTGTGACTTGAGGCGGCGGCCAGGGACTGATGGAGACACATTCATGATAGATGCTCCATTGTCTTGAGCTTCTTCTAGATACATTTGGAATTTGTGTTGTTCTTGTCTAAGTTTGTCTAGCTTATGACCACTTTCATTTAACTGGCCTTCTATTGACATAGGATCACCTAAAGCTGGATTTTGCTCATAAACGCCTTTCATCTTCATCAATCCATCCCTAGAGACAAATGTTGTTATAGTTACAACTGACTTTGTCTAAGAATGAAGCATACAAAAACAATATTCACTCAATTACCGTGCTGCGGTTTCCTGCTGAATTTTTGCAGCGATTTCTTCCAGCCTTTGTTGCAACTTCTTCTTCCTTTGATTGGGTGGTAGATCACTGTAGTCCTCCTTGTTTTCCCCATAGGGAGAGAGGTTGTTCTGTAATAAAATAGCAATGTTAGACATGTCAAAGTTACTTTCAATAACTTACTAAGTCTAAAACTCTAATTTAAGCTGGATTGCAAAATAATGATATGTATGAATGTAATAATAAACTGGTGAAGGAAAAAAAAAAAAAAAAAAAAAAAAAAAAAGCTTTCTGGCTGGAAATAAAATCTAAATTTGATTGATAAATCAGTGCTCTAAACGCTACTTTAACTGAGATCATTGTTACCATCAAATAAAATTCATGCTACATTTAGGAATTGTAGGGAAAGTCATTGTCGGTACCTCAAGTTAAGAGTAAGAGTTACATCAAGAACAGGTTAGAATATTTTTAGAATTTTAGAATTTTTTTCATGATTTACATTAAAAGGCTCAGAGTCCTCATAACAGAGAGTAGGCATCGTGTTGGATAAATTAGAGGAAGGATTGCAAAGAGTAGCATGCACATGCAAAGTTTGTAGCTCAGCAAAATTTTTGTAAACTACATCAAGCAAAATCTATAAGACTCATTTTTTTTTTTAGATATTTTTTAAAAAATGGGTTGCAGGAAAGCTAAGCAGCGCCATTAAGATTCTTAATGGACATTTTGTAGTGTCTGGCAGAGTTATACTTACAAAAATTAGCAGCAGAGAAGGTCAGACACCACCAGCACCAAGTTGCAATGAAATTCAGATAAGGAAAAGACCAAGATTCCATCAGATAGGAAGGAAAATTGAGGACAGACCAAACCAAGCTTAAGGTATAGATTATTATGACTGGAAGTGACACATTCTCCTCATTTGAAACTAGCGCTTATTTCCAAATCAATCTGATTTAAAACGTTTTGGTTTTTCATGAAGGGAAGAATAGATAATGGCTAAAATTACAGCTGAATGCTGAACTTTGCCATGGGATCATTTTGGAAAATCAAAGTAACTACAGTCAAACCACACAACAAACTATCAACACTATGAATACAATTGATCTAAAATGTGACAGTTTACAACCTTCAAAAGTGCTCCAAAATTAAGTGTGTATCTCTTTTACCAAACGCAACACCATAACATTTTCAGGACAAAGTTGAGATATTAATTTTCAAAAGAGTTTAAACGCACATATAAATTAACACAACATGTACACAAATTTACCACAGCAGAAGAACTTAGCACAAATTCATGCGGAGTAAAGTATGTAGGACAATATGTTGACCATTCCTATGCTGGCAGTTTCCCTCCTAAGATTTCTCCTTTGTCAATTACTAGCAACACTCTGATCTCAGAGTAAACTAAGATAAGCTTCTCAAAAATTTTTGATGAAGGATCCAAAGAACAGTGATTGTAGAAGATAAAAAAGTTTCCTATTGCAACATTGTTTCCACTTTAATTATATCTCAACTTCAACTACATAAACTGATTTAGAAGAAAGAAAGTCATTTGAAAATTCTTAGGAGGTAACTCACTTTACAGGTTTCAATGCAAAAATGGAAAAAAAAAAACTGAATAAAAGGTCTGAGAAACTGTACATACCTTGTTAGAGCTGAAAATTCCAAAGAGTCCGACTCTCTTCTTGAGTTTTCCTCCAGCAGACATAGTACCTTTGACTGTCATGGCCTCTGGTCTGAAGGAAGTGATGGCGTTGTTGATGATCATGGGCTGAGCCTCCCCACTTTTCACGGCACTCAAGTCCTCAAACTGGTAATCACCCGGTGGCAGAAAGCCTGACTTGTACCTCTCTATGACCATTTGGGTATCCTGGCAAACAGAAAATTTTGTTATGGTATTAAAAAAAGAAATTATTAACTGTTATGAATCTACAGAAATACATATATAAGCATAGTTACCTCTTTTTCATTGATTTGTTCTGCTGCTCTAAGAATACCATCTAAACACTGATTGATAATTGGAAAAACACTTCTCTCAATGTCGACTGATTGAGTCATGAAATTCTTTATGTTTTTAATTCTCTTCTCATCTAGTTCTTGCAAGTGTTGGAAAACATCTGGCATAAGATGCTGGTAGTGTTGTGCCTGTTTTAAGAGGAACCCAGAATTATATAGATAGGATATTGAAGGTACATTTTACATTTTTAAAGGTTGATCAATGTATCATACCTGAAGGTCATTTGTTTTCTGAAGTTGATTAGCGTACTCATTTTTCGTATCCTCACACTGCTGCGACTTGATTGTCATGTTTGTCCTCTGCTTCTCCACATCCAGTCGTGATAGGTTGAGGTCCGCGTCTGCTCTCTGGTAGTTATCCAGGGCCCGTTCTGCTTCCTTGAATGCCTTTTCATAATTTTTACGCGCTCTCTCCAGAGTGGCCACTTGGTTGCTCAGGTTTGTCATCATCCTATGTCCATCTTGTAAATGCTAAATCACGAAAAATGAGAAAGAAAGAGAGAGAAAGAGAAATGTTAGTCTCAAGACAACAGTAAAAATACAGGTACAATGAACACGATATTCATTCACAAGAATACCTTTTTCCTCTCCTCCTTAAAGTCTTTCACCAGAATCCCCACTTCCCGGATGATGTGCGTTTGCAGATTCTCGGCGATCACCTCATGCTGCCCCGCCAGGTCATTCACTTCATTCATCACCAGTTTGAACGCCCTGCACGGACTGTACCTGAAAGCAACAAGGTTCAGGGCGTTACGCACGAGTCCAAGCACCACGGCGCGAAACGCATCCGAGTCCACATCATTGGCAAACACGTACTGGTACTCCTCCTCCTCCTTCTTCTTGGGTTGATGGTTTTTGACCAGCCTCCTGCAACAAGCGACACAGACAGGATGAGCAACAAATCTCTCTCTCTCTCAAATGCTGGCCCCCCAGCGGGCGCACACGGTCCTAAACCGTTGCAACTGTAAACTTATGCGTGTGTGCGTGTGTGTGTGTGTGCGCGCGCGCTGCAGCTATGTTGCCAACGGTGCATTACCCCCGCCCCGCCCCGCCCCAAGTCAATAAACTGCAGCACTTTATCGGTGAATGATAACAGGCAGGCAGCGGGGCGGGGCGGGGCGGGGCGGGGTGGGGCGGGGCGGGGCGCGGCGGGGCCGCGGGCCGCGGAGCGGGATGGCAGGTGCGCTACACCGCGCTATTTCAAACAGTCGCGCGCATTCCGACATGTTCAAAGGCACATTTCGTTTATTTTGTCCCCCCCCCCCCCCCACATGGAATTTCTTTCTTTCTTTCGATATACTGACATTTTCATCCTGACACGCGTCGCGTGGCTGCCCTGTTCAGTGGCATAGGTGTGAGAAGGAGCACACCTACAAGTGTGTGATATTCACACTCTAGAGTTTCCTGCTGTGCCTGACCATCTCCGAGAGCGAGTGGGCCGGGGCGGCTCGTGCGCGCCTGCTGCAGCCGTCTGATTCTGAAGAAGATCGCTCGCGCGCCCTCCGTCCTTGTCGCACTCAAGGGGTCCCGCCATGGGCACCGCAATGGGTGCGACAAGGACGGAGGCGCGAGCGCAATCTTCGGAATCAGAGACGGCAGTACAGTATTGGGCGTCCCGCGGCACACGACTGGTGTCAGCCGCGCTGGGGCGACGGAGGGAATTCAATGTGCACAAAGAGTAGGAGGGGAGAAGGTGGGGGCCGGCCGAGTTGAAAACCTTGTTCCTCTCTGGCGACGCGAGCAACCCCCCCCCCCCCCAACATCACATGGAGAGAAAAACGAGTCTTATTCTGGACGCGACGCAGCTCACTCCTTCAAACATGGCGATCCCGACTATGAGGGTGAAAGAGGTTGAAGACCTTAGTAGATTAAGCGTTAAGCAGACCGAACAATTAAGCAGACTTCATTATTGAGCAGACCATTTTTTTATTATTATTTTTAAGCACAGTTAATTTGTTTACTTTTCCTACATGTTTCTTTATTTGTTTATATTTTGTAATCACCGTTTCTCCTAGCAACGAGTATGCAGTCAAGGCTCTGGGGGTGTATTCTTTAAAATATTTTTTTTTTTAAATGTAAAAAAAAAAAAAAATGTACATTCCATTCCTAAGAGGACTTGAGCCTTAAGCAGACTTATTGCTCTCCCTTATTCAGCGTAGCATCGGCCTTTCGGTTTCACCACGGCCACGCCACCACCTGTGGCGCCGGGCGCCTGTACGACGACCCGGTCGCCCTTTCGCACCCCATCAATGTGTATGGCGGGGCGGGGCGGGGCGGGGCGGGGCGGGGCGGGGTGGGGCGGGGTGCGGCGGGGTGTGGCGGGGTGTGGCGGGGCGAGGTGGGGCGGGGCAAAGGCCACGAGTCCTGGGTAACGAAGTGTGCCCCGAGGAGAGGAGACCCGGCCCCGGCCGGCCGGCCGAGACGCGAGGGAACTCCTCATGTGTACCGTGTAACCCCACGACACACTGCAAACCCGCGCAAGTGTGTGAATGCCGAACACTTGCAGGTGCGCCAATCTTCACTCGCGTACACTACTTTTCCCGTCACACACGGGGGAAAAAAAAAGGTTCGCTCAGATGGAATTAGATGTGAAAAATTAGCACTATACGGCTAAAAACGTGATACAGCGGAAAAATAAATAGCAGGATAGCTAGAAAATAAGCACGGTAGCTTAAATTCCGCTGCGCCTATACACTGGAAAAACAAAGGTGCTATCTAATGCCTTTTAAAGGCGTTAGTGAAATAGTGCCTTTAGAAAGGCGCTATCGCTCCCCAAAGGTGCTATTTTTGGCCCTAATCGTGCCTTTACAAGGACATTAGTGCAGTAACACCCCAAAAAATTCAATAGCCCCCCTAAAAGGATGCTATATAGCACCTTTGTTTTTCCAGTGTACAGATAAAAAATTAGCACACACCTGCTAATTTTTTTTTTTTTTTTTTTTTTTTTTTTTGCTCCGACGCGATTAGTTTATTATTTTTTGCGCGCGTTGACATTTTTGTTTTGGTGAAAATTCATAGACGCTCAAGTGTACGAAAGAAAATTCACACACTGGAAACCCAAGTGTGCGAATGTCGCACACTTAGAGGTGTGCGAGGATTCATTTGTACACATTGCCACAAAAACGTGTGAAACGTGTGAATTTTCCTATAGGATATTCACACGTTTGAGTGGACAAGTGTACGAATGAATCCTCGCACACCTACAAGTGTGCGACATTCGTACACATGGCTTTCCAGAGCACAGAGACGAGGATACCGGCATGCGAAATTCAAACACTTGGATTTCCAGTGTGTCTCCGTGCTGCTCTCTCGCAGGACGTGAGCGACGCGGCCAAAAAACCCCGCGACTCCGCCCAACTGAATAAAAGAAGAGGAGAGAGGGAGAGAGCGACAGACGGGGAGAGAGAGGGAGAGGGGGGGGGGAGAGAGAGAGAGAAAGAGCGAGAGAGAGAGAGAGAGAGAGAGAGAGAGAGAGAGAGAGAGAGAGAGAGAGAGAGAGAGAGAGAGAGGGAGGGAGAGAGGGAGAGAGAGAGAGAGAGAGAGAGAGAGAGAGAGAGAGAGAGAGAGAGAGACGGGGCGGACGGTGACAGGGAGCAGCGCGCAGCCCCGCAACGTGTCCGCCGACGCAGCCGTCACACCATACGGCCGGAGAGTTCAGAAACCGAAAGTATTTGCCCTTGTCCCGCCCCGCCCCGCCCCGCCCCGCCCCGCCCCGCCCCGCCCCGCCCCGCCAAGCGTCCACACATGCGGCACCGCGCCGCACCGCGCACGCCTTACCTTGTGTTGCCGCTCCCCGCGTGGGACGGCGTCGGGCGGGGCGGGGCGGGGCGGGGTGGGGCGGGGCGGGGCGGGGCGGGGCGGGGCGGTCGCACACAGAGCAGAGAGGAGAGGTCCTGTGCCTGTGCCCCCCCGTTGGCCGGCTGCCCAGAGGCCGGCCCCGCCCGGCCCCGCCCCGCCCCGCCCCGCCCCGCCCCGCCCCACGCGCCGGCTGCCCTGACCTTCCCACCCGAGCCACCCGTCTCGTCCCCGCTTGGGACTTTATCGTTTTTGTGGTTACTAATACTGTATTAATAGTAACACACTACAGTTTCGGCTCCTACACGCACGCACGCACATATACGCGCGCGCGCGCGCGCACACGCACACACACACACACACACACACACACACACGCACGCACGCACGCACACACGCCGCTCGACCGCAAAAGCGACGCGCGACGACGCCTACTGTTCGCGTCCGCTTTGCTTTCTGTTCAACAGCGCTGCCTACATAATGGCGTTCTGAAGGCGTCGCCCGCCCGCCCCGCCCCGCCCCGCCCCAACGGCCCACCACCACTCTCTGTGTCTTTCTTTTTCTTCACACTAAATGGCTATGGACTTTTTGGTGGACAAATTGGGAACATAATGGAGCGTGTCCAAGCTGGTGACAAATTTGTTGACAATTATCGACAACTTGTCCATAATTTTAGACAAATTGTGTACAGTTGGACACAAATAAAATTTGTCCAAATAGGTTTGGTAATGCACAGAAATATGGACAGCCTGTCCGCAAATTGCGTCTAATCTGTCCGCAAAAAAAGTCCATAGGACACTTTTGTTGACAGCTATGAACATATTTGTCTATAGCTGTTCACAAAATTGTAGACCATGTTATTGGCAACAATGGACTTGTCACTAAAACTGTGGACAAGAAAGTCCACAGAAAAAGTCCATAGACTTTTAGAGTGTTCTTCCTCTTTTTTGGTCGTGCACTGCCGCGTGCGCACACACACACACGCACACGGCGCGTTCCTCGCCCCCAATCACCCATGTAAATGCCGGCCCGGCACGCAATGTGGACATCTCCATCACGACATGTAGGCAATCCTTTTCACCTAGCCGGGCGCGTGCAACCACACACGCAAACCCATTACACACCCGGGTAGGCAACCCGCAAGACAGAGGCGACACACGTGTGTGAATAGGCAATGCTGGAGCGTTGTTACGAGGTGCTTGATACAGAGGGTAACGGGAGCATAAGGAAAAAGGAAATAATTTGCTTTGGTGTTTTTGAAAAAAAGACATCTTCTGCGGGAGTCTGCCAATTCCCCTGGAAATGCCAGTACTCAATTTCGCCGTGCAATGCGAACCAAAGTGTTTCAGAGTCTGCGGATTGCCTATCATCCACTCGAGCCACGTGAGTCACAGTGGACCCTGGGGTAGGTAGACCCGCGGCATTGGTACGTCCACTTCAGGAGGCACCGAGGGGGAAACAACTCACTCCGAATTTTGGTAAAACAAATTGTTCTTTTAACTTTAGAGAATGCTTGTAAATCTTCGTGAATTTTTCCTCGAATTTTAACTAATATTTTGTGAACTTCCCGCGGTTCACGTGCGCCTGTGAGGTAGGCAACATGCATTAAGCACACGCGGGCGCGCGCTCTCCTGGGAGCCGGCCGGGCCTTTCCCTCCGCGCCTCTCTAATTTATGCATCTCTTTATTCTTTTTCTTGTCTTGTGCTTCGCCCCCGGGAGGAAACAACAACAACAACAACGTAACTACTTGCACTTGCTGTTGTTGGTCTGCATACAGATGCCTTTTTGCGCAGCCTTTAGAGTGCTGCGCGATCGCGTAGCTAAGCAAATCGAGGGGCGAAAAACAAATTTGAATTTCAAATGTACAGAACAGATGTCAAGAATTTTCTTCTGAATTTTCTCGAAATTATTGTTAAGTTTCAAGAATTTCCCTAGATTTTGCAGGGTAGGCTTTAAGGCTAATAATAAGGGCTAATGCTGAGGGCACATAGTCCAAAAACATTGCAAACAGTACAAACCTTTTGTTTTGCCCCGAGAAAAAAAATGAGATGTCCTAATTTGGTACAAAACTAACGAAAAGAAATAAAAAAATACTTCGAGCTGCAGGAAAATACCCACAGTTTTATCCAGCCACAGAGAGGCGCAGTCTGACGGACGGCACCTATCTCCACGATAGCGCCCCGCCCCGCCCCGCCCCGCCCCGCCCCGCCCCGCCCCGCCCCGCCCAGCTATCAAAAGATAACTCTGCACAGGTCACACTTCACACTTCCTACACGATGCTCTGCAGCCTCACGCGCAGCCTCGACGACGCGTAGAAAGAAAGCGAAATATAAAAGCGGTCACCACAATCACACCCAGCGTTGAAGCTGAAAGTTGATAGCTTTGAGCACGCCGCCTTATCTACATGGAGTTGGGGGTTCTACACTATAAATTCAAGCGCACACCGATTTTTCATAAAAATTTTATTTGGATTTAGTGATTTTCATTGATTTTTACTGATTTTTTATGACCTTATCCGATTCTTTCCGATTATTAGGCTTCGCGTGCGCTAAAGCGCACACGGCGAAGCCTTAAGACAAGCTTTTGGGTCTTTCTCGTTCGCTTACCTGCGAGGACCGGCCGGCCAGGGGCCCGGGCGGCGGGGCCCGGGCTGGCGGCGGGAGCGGCTGGGCCAGCCGGGCCGGGCCGGGTGTCTATTGTCATTGTCTGACGGGCAGGGCCGGCAATTGTCCGGCCGATGTTTACATGCCAAATTTTAGCACGTGCGAAATAAAATGCTGTTCGAAAAGCATGCGTTCTTAACCATTCGCCTCTGAATTTCAAGTAGATAAAAAATAATATTTGAATCACGATCGTACGACTTTCCGATCAAAAGATACGAGAGAGGCATCACTCCAGACGGCGCGGCTCGCTGACAAGCCTCTCGCAGGTCCGGGCTGGATCGTTAGAATAGGGATCGGCCGGCTCAAGTGGTGCTAACGTGCACATAAGGCAGGGTAAGCCTCTGATTCCGTTTCCATATCCGTTCGAAAATTAATTTTAACGCACCAAGAAAAAAGGAGAAAAAAAGAAATTAAGATAAGTACTGGACTGAGACTTTCTCGTTCGCTACCTGAGAGGACCAGACGGGCCCGGGGGGAGGTCGCTAGGCTAGGCTGGCTATTGTCAGATGGGCAAGGCGTCCGTCTGTCTGCAGGCACGGGCGAGGCCGTGGCGGGCCAGGGGGCGGGCTCCGGCCTGCCCGCAGTCGCCTATTGTCCTTCGCAATTGCCCTGATATCTCGAAAAACTTATCAATGTTTCTTCGTTAACCGCAAATACCTAACTAAGTTGGGAATAAATGAAAATGAGATGTGTTAACTTTAAAATTATGAGATAAAATAGAACTGTATACATTGATAGTTGTCATGTGTAAAAAAGAGAAATATTCATGAGAAATAAATTGGGACATATATTTTGCTTTCTTTTATAATGCACTTTCCAAGTATACTTTTAGAATACCTATGCAAGTGACCACTTAGAGGTTCAATTTAACGTGCATAAATCTAATACGGTTAATGCAACAGCAACACATTTCTGAGTTAAATGTACAAAAGTATTCAGTGTATGCAACACCATCGTCTGTTAGGAATAGTTTGTGAGTTAACTATTATCTCCCGGATGCAGCCTCACGAGCTCAGTTGCACTACCAGTGAGTCTGAAAATAGTAATAGAATATGTGTACATAGCCTGTCCCGTATCTCTTACGACACTTCGAGTTGGTTCATATTTCAATTTGCCGTTTAGTACTTGTAACTAAGATCCGGGTAACTGCTGCGTTACCAAGCACGTGAAGCCTCTCATGCCCACATTGAAAAATGTGGGCTTTTCGGATTTTTCCTGATGTTTTTGCTGACTTTTCACTTACTTTACTTTAGGGTGTGAACTGAATTTTAGCCCGCCCTTCTGCTTTGTTTTGAGTGAAGGACCCCTTGGCCTAGCCCGCACTGCAAATTTGAGGGTCTGTTCAATTTAGCTTTAAAATTTAACATTTCATATTTCATTTTCCTTTCCATGTTTAAGATTAAACTTTTGAAACGGGGGGAAAGATTTATAAAATTTATAACTCTAACAATTATTGAAACTGTTGTTATCCTGGAATTTATGATGAGTTACGGACCGGGGGCGACGTATAGGATGGGTTGGAGTGGGGCGGGGTGGGGCGGGGCGGGGCGGGGCGGGGCGGGGCGGGGCGTGGAATGTCTCCGGCGCGGGGCTGCTCTCGCTCGCGGGTAGGAAGGTGCCATTACCTACCAGCGCTCGCCCCGCCCCGCCCCGCCCCGCCCCGCCCCGCCCCGCCCCGCCCCGCCCCGCCCCGCCCCGCCCCGCCCCGCCCTGACCACCGCTCAATAATTCCACCCGAGTCCGACCTCTGTCGCGCCCGCCATACACACAGGCAGACAGACAGACAGACAGACAGACGGACAGACAGACAGACAGACAGACAGACGGACGGACACACGCCGGCGCACGCACTCATGCCTGCCTCTCCCGCACACTTTCCTATCCCCTGGCGCATGTCGCAGGGCCAGGCCCGAGGGGGTGGGGGGTGGGGGTGAGCGGGGTGATTAGGAAATACAGGGGGGTGCAACCACCTGGACCTATAGGGGTGGGTGGGACTGTGCTGGCTGGCGCACAAAACGAGCACGCCGAACATTTCATTTTTTTTTCCAAAACTAAAAAGTAAGTAAATAAAAAAACACCTTTTTGATGTCAACTTCTTTTTAAATTTACATCTTTTTCTCCAAATCTTTTGACTTTTTTCTTTCATATTATTTGGTAGACACTGCTGCTTGAAACAGCCCACAAACACCGCGCGAGCTGTGGGCCGCTGGAGACTTAAGCGCACGGTATGTCTGTCTAACTAACTACAAAGTAACGCAAAATACGCACGAGAAAAGATCACGGTAAAAACGATGTCTTATCTTTTTAGGGAAAAAGGAAAATTTTGAGAAGCACCAGTACTTTAAGGAAAATTCCTCAGATTTTGAGGAAGTGTCCTCAAAAAATGAGGGACTTTTCCTTAAATTTTGAGGAGACTTCCTCAAAATCTGAGGAATTTTTCTCAAATTCCTTAAAGTTTACCCTTTTCCCTCAAAGAATCAGACATCATTTTTACCGTGATACTTGTTTTCTATGAGTCGAGAATAAAAAATCTTACCTTAATTTGCCGGCATATTCCATCTCTATCTGACACCGATCCCGGATGAACTGTCCATACTTCTCCAGAAAGTCGATCCCCTTTTGCGTATGAAAAGATAAGTTTTCATACTGGTCCTGAAACAGAACAAGAAGAAGCAAACTTGTTAATAAGACTCATAGAGCAGGCTATGGCGTCCAGAGAAACGCCATGATGGATCAGACCACTTTCCTCGCCAAAGTCACGATTCATAAAAGAAATCGCGATTAATAAAAAAAAGTACTAAATACGTCCACAACCGTATCTCCCTCAGTCGCGCTCACATACGCTCTCTCTCTCTCTCTCTCTCTCTCTCTCTCTCTCTCTCTCTCTCTCTCTCTCTCTCTCTCTCTCTCTCTCTCTCTCTCTCTCTCTCTCTCTCTCTCCTTTCCTCTCACTCTCTCTTGCGCAGATTCGCGCAGAGCGAAACAGAATGGTGCGAACCCGAGGCGCCAGTCAAGTCCAACTCTTCACGTGTCGCCCGCCCGCAGCCTGCAGGTGATGGATCCAGTCCTGAGCCGCCCCGCCCCGCCCCGCCCCGCCCCGCCCCGCCCCGCCCCGCCCCGCCCCGCCCCGCCCCGCCAAACGAAATAAGGCCTTTCCAGGCGATTTTAAGTGGCGGCCGAAGCGGAGACGGTCAGGGGCGGCGGTACGGGCCCGGGCCGCGTAAATCAACAGGCCTTTCACTCGCGCTAGCTCTCTCTCTCTCTCTCTCTCTCTCTCTCTCTCTCTCTCTCTCTCTCTCTCTCTCTCTCTCTCTCTCAGCCGCGGGGCGTGGCGCTCGGCGACGGCAGACAGGGCCGGCCGGGCCGATACACACGAAGCATTCCAAGAGCGCCGACGGTTTGTCGCATCACCGGCAGAAAGAGATTAAGAAAAAGAAGGAAAAAAAATGGAAAAAAAAAGGAGAAGAAAACAAAAAGAAACGCAGTAACAGAACGCATCCCAAAGCAAAAGCAGGCCGTTGAACAACGCAGACAAAACGAATAACACTTTACACAAAAATTCAGAAAGGGATGCCAGAAGAACAACAAACAGCTGCGATAATGTCGCACCTTCGCCTTCGCAGCTGTTAGAATTTCCATTCGTAGGCTCCGCAACAAATGTAAAGATATGTGAATTTTCCTAGGGCGTTTTAGCACACGCAATTGGGGAGGCAAGGCCACGAATCGATCATCATCACACACACACAAACACACATACAACAGTGCGACACTCACACACTTGAGATTTTAATAAATAAATAAATAAATAAATAAATAAATAAATAAATAAATAAATAAATAAATAAATAAATAAATAATGTCAGTCCTTCTCTACACATCCCCCATCTCAGTCCCTCCTAGGTGGCGGCCTCGTCATTCTCGTTTTCCTACTCCACCTCGTCCACGTCTTACTCCACCAGTGTTAAAAAATTATATTCGTACACGTACGGAAAATTTTGTAATTAACAATTTACAAAATATGTCGCGTACATTTACACAGCCTCCCATTATACGTGCTCGTCATTATATGTCGATGCACACAAGTGCTAGCACATTTACGATCTTGAATTGTAATAGTACGACATCTTTCATGGAAAATTTTCCTGTGCCTGCACGACAATCGTTCAGTGACTTCCTCGACCCCCACCTCCACTTCCTCCTCCTCCTCCTCCTGGTCGTACTGCTCCTCCTCCTCCACACAATCAGGGCATCAGCTGATATCGCTGCATCGATAAGCACCCGAGGCGGAGCGGTCGACCTGGACTGCAATGTGGGCCACCCCTCCCCTCCCCTTCCCTTCTAATTACCCTGACACCCTCTACTGGCTGGAGCATCCCTGCACTTTCACTTCCGCTCATTCAGTGTTACCAGCGAGGCGGCGACACATCGTCATTGTGAGATTCACACGCCCAGAGGTATATATATATATAGATTTCCTTTTTCTTTTAAAGAAAATTATTCAAATGATGGGAGCGTGACCACATAGTGGTCATTCCGCACTGCTCGATATTCTTCCCCCCATTAAGACCCAGCGAGCTGCCACCAACAGCGAGGAATAAGATGAGGAAGGGAGAGGGAGAGAGGGGGAGGGGGAGGGAGAGGGAGAGAGGGAGAGGGGGAAAGGGAGAGAGAAGGAGAGGAGTAATGAGTCGTCCCGGTGCGAGGCGCTTGGCCAGTAGCAAATGCATGACGTGCAGGTTTGAGGCCTTCGCCCCGCTTTGGCGAATTATCCGCCTTCATTTTTTACTTCGCCGGAATCAGGGCCCCGCCCCGCCCCGGCCCGCCCCGCCCCGCCCCGCGACACGACAAGACGAGGCGAGGCGGCCATGGCGCCGCCGAGCGCCACCGCCACAAATCCCGATTTCATGAGCTGCACAAGTCACCCCGAACTACACAGACAAAAACATTAACCATTGTTAATATTTTAAATTAATAATAATTTTAAAAAAAATCTCGTTTCAGAAACATACCCAAAGGTGCCGCGAAACGACCAATTTTATGGGATCAGGAAAAGCAATGGCTGTCGAAAAGGACCTGTGAACCTCAAATTGAAGTAGTAATCGTGGCATTTTAACACGGCCACGAAGAAAGGGAAAATCATAGCAGGGGGTCCACGCGGGAAACAATTCAAGAGCAGTGTCGTCAAGTTACGATATCAGATTATCAGATTTCTGCAATTGAATAATTTCAAAAATGAGGCGAACGCATACTGCCTTCACAATACCGATCTTAAATCCCAAAACTAACAAACAAACAAAATATATGGCGTGACTGTACGGAGATTGTTTCCACAATGGCAGAGTACCGTTTACAGCTCCGCGGCAAAGTTGGTACCGGTACCGCAGAACAGGCGGTTTCTTTCGAACGCATTCCTGCAGCGGCGCGGCGCGCTCGTTCAAAAGGATCATTCATTCATTAATTCATTCACTGATCCCCCGCGGCAGGGCCGTGGTGGCCGGTCAGAGCGCTGCATCCACGTGGATTAATTCAATGACCCGGGAGTTAAGGCGACGGCGCGGCGGCGGGTCGGACTCGCGAGTCGTTTCCTCCTACCGGTCGTCCTAAGCGTCTGATTGACCTTGACCGAGCGGCGTGTGAGCGAGAGAGCGAGCGAGCGAGAGAGAGAGAGAGAGAGAGAGAGAGAGAGAGAGAGAGAGAGAGAGGGGGGGGGGTGAATGTGAGCGGCTGCATTTCCTATCGGCCGCGTCGGACATCCGGTGAGGCCCGCGAGAGGCGAGGGGAGGGGCTTTAAGCGTGTCGATAAACGCCAGTCATTAAAGGCACGACAATGTATTATAGGCAGTAAGGCAGGCAGTGTGGGACCTAGGAGGAGGGCACAGGGAGGCGGGGCTCCACGGCTCCACTAGTGGGGAGCTGAGCTACTCGGCGAGGCAATTAGCCACAGCGCTGCTACGCTGGCTGGCTGGCTGGGTGCTTCCCGACCTCAAGAGCCCCCTACTTGTCAAACTCATGAACTCGTAACGGCCCGGCTAAACCCATAGCACTAAGCATCCTACAATGATTGCAAAGGAACAAAGAAAGAAAACAAGAAGCAAAGACATCAGCCTAAATATAACATGTTTGGAAATATCAATTTTGCACTTTGCAAAATTGATATAAGGTGAAGGAACTCGTTCTTTACAAACAGAATGTGTATCAAAACTGGTTTTGTTAAGTGTGGAATTATGTTGAAACATAAACTTGCTGAAATTTCATGATCCCAATGACACTACACTTAGAAGTCCAACAGGTTTTTGATTGTTGGCTATTGTTGGAGTTCAGCGCCGTTTCGAAATTACCGAAATATCGATTTGAATGCGTCAGCACCCACTTTCCCGATACCAGAGTTGCAGGGTCTGAAAGAACTTTCATTTACAGGAAAAGTATAAATTTTATCTCATTACATCAGAGGAAAAGAAATGTTTACCAAAGCTGGAAGATAGGTTTTCAAGTGTAAATATGTTGAAGATTGAAATGTTTTCGTGGGATATTTAAGTTACCAATATATGTTCCAACGCCGTTAAAACGGATATTTTCAAACGTGATTTACTCAATAATTTGCATTGGAACGAAAAAAATACTTCGTTTACGGATGAAAGAACGTCTTTCAAGCTTTAAAATAAGTATACAGTTATGTTATTTAGATATGTGGTTTGTGAGAAAAGGTAGGTTACTAACAAAACCAAGTTTTGAGCACAATACTCGTTCTCTTCACATTTACCTAAGATGTAGATACTGTTGTAAAGAACGAGTAAAAAAGAGTTTAAGAAACCGATAGTCTTGGGCAAGGAAAACTACATCGGCAATTTAAAATTTAATAATTACAAGAAAATAATCACATTTTGAACATAAACTTTTTAAAAAAATATATAATTATCCATTTCTATAAATCTCTTGAGCTTTCGCGATATTCGGGGAAGACTTGATGGTCTTATCGTGGGGCTCTTCCGAGCACTCTTCTCGTCTCTTCTCTTGGTCCCCCGCCCGCTCTTCCTCTTCCTGGACTCCAGCGAGCCCAGCGCGGCTGCTGGAGTCCAGCTCCAGCCGGCTCCAGCGCGCTGGAGGCGAGGCATTCGCTGCACTTTCACACGCTAGTCGCAACGCCGCCGCATGCCACGCCGATACCGACCCTCAACCGAAAAAAGAAAAAAAAAAGAAAAAAAACACCTTTACGCTCCGCAGCATTACGGAAAATAACATTTCTATCATGGTATTTAGTTCTAATTTGTTTCATAATTTTCAGCTCACTACCGATGCGACTTCATCACTTCAGGAGCAAACGCCAAAAACGAAACAAAAAAAAATTACGAGTAAATTATCTCGGGCGCACAGCAGCCCTATTTGCCGTGATTTTGAACCGTGGCATTCCGACAGGTGGCAATACTACTGCGTTCAGGCCCCGGCCTCACCTTGAAACCCCCAAGGGTTCCCGGCGGGGCGGGGCGGGGCCGCCAAGCCGCGCTGTCCTGTCTTACTTTTGGACCTGTTAGACCGGTAGTCTGTGCCTGGCCCGGCCCGGGCTGGACCTGGGCGCGGGACCCGACCGGCCCGCCGCGGGACGGGCTGGGCAGCGTGAGGACCGTCATGAGCACCTAGGAGCGTCATTGTGAGTGCTGGACAGGTAGAGAAGGCATAGCGCATCGCAGACAAATGGAGAGATTTTCTTATATTTTTTTTATTGTTTTTTTATTTTTATTATTCTTGTTTTTTTTTTTACTATTTTTATTGTTTTCTGAATATTTTATTAGGATAGACGCTAACATTTGATTTTCCATTTCCAGATCACGCTTTGCACAAACTGACGTTCAAAATCGCAAAGAAATTTTTTTTATCAAGGACAGTCGAAAGGGACAGGAGGGACAGGAGATGCAGTATAGCTTGGTCCTGCAGTGCCCCGCCCTGCCCCGCCCCGCCCCAGGGGGAGCACCTAACGGCCTAACGGGTCAGTGCTGCTGCAGCGCGACCCGAGGCCGCATAGCTCCCGCAGGTCCCATCTGCAGCTGCAGGTGGAGCATATGAGAGAGAGAGAGAGAGAGAGAGAGAGAGAGAGAGAGAGAGAGAGAGAGAGAGAGAGAGAGAGAGAGAGAGAGAGAGAGAGAGAGGAGAGAGAGAGAGAGAGAGAGAGAGAGAGAGGGGGGGGGGAGGGGAGAGAGAGAGAGAGAGAGAGAGAGAGAGAGAGAGAGAGAGAGAGAGAGAGAGCACCGGACCCCCGTGAGATAGGCAACCAGAGCACTCCCCTGTCAAGCGGGTCTGCCTACCCCAAGGGGCTGAGCACACACCGGACTGGTAATCACCGTGAAATAATGCTGTTCTTGAACAGGTACTTCAAAAAAAAATTTAAAAAAAAAAAACATGACGATGGGAGACGAATGCCCTGGCACGGTAGGTGGTCCCGCCCCGCGCCGCCCCTCTCTCCGGCTCATAATTAAAGCACACAATTTGTCCACAAAAGACGTCTGCGGCAGAGGGGCCTAACGACCCGCCCGCCACCGTACTTATTGCAATTGGCGGACGATAACGCCGAGTCATTCACATTCAGGTGCGGCGAGAGAACGGGCGGCCGGAGGATGGACTAAACACACACACACACACATGCACGGTAACGGTGAGAAATGCGTGTATTGTACGCGTCTGTGCGTGCGCGTGCACGTGCGCGAGTCTAATTCAAGCGCGAGAGATTGACCACGACGATGTTCAATAATTCGCATCCAGATAACTTATCCACTCAATAAAATCTCTAGAAGATAGTGATACACCAGTCGACATGAGAAACCTTTTTTTCGAAATTTTGAGAACAGGCCAGTTACTAAAGATCCATGAAAAAAAATGAATAAAACTTTATTTTTTCCCACCAAGCTAGTGGGATGAAGCCGAATGCACCTGTGCCGGGCCGGGCCGGGGCGGGCAGGCCCACCTGGCCAGACAGCGCGGCGCCCGCCCCGCCCGCGCGCGCCTGTCCTGTCTGGTATTAATGACTACGAGGACAACGTTAAAAACTGTCGACATAAAAGGACTATACCATATGTTAGAAACCCAAGAGTGAGCACGAAAAAAAAAGAAAAAAATATTCGCTATAAGAGCTAATGTGATAGCTGATCGGCACCCAGCTAGAAATATTATATCTGTCTCAGCAATTTTTTTGCCCGATAAAGCTACTAAAGGTTTGCTGTATCAGATAGGTCGTTTTTCAGTAAAGGAAAAAAATTGCTGAGGCAGATAATATTTTCTCTAGTTCTGACTAGATTTTAGTTCCTATCTAGCTAATACGTTTTCTTCTGTGTGAATGCAACATCCTTGTGTGTGAAATTCCTTCGCACCGTAAAAGTTTCGGCATCTTTGTTTGACAAAATTTTCTATACAATGCTCACATTTGCCTTTCCCCAATAAGGAAAAACGCCAAATTCTCTGCGTCGCTAAAAGCCGGAATTCGGCGGCTTTCTTCCCGGAAAAGGCCGAAGGCTGGCATCATGGTGGCATACAAAGACGCCAAAACTTGGCATTCAGAGAGCATGCTGTAATTTCTGACACTTTTACTTCCCCAAGTGTATACGCGTGAAAAATTCAGCGTCGAAAAGTGAGCGCGACAATTCACACAAACACACTTTAGGAGGGGTTTCCATAGTGAGATTTTTCTGACCTTTGGTAGACTTTCACTGAGCCGAGCCCTGCAGACGGCGCGGCGTTATCTCATGCGAGTGGCGGAGGGGCACGTCTACTCTGCATTATACGGACCACAGCCCTTCTCCACATCTCCACATCTCACTCTGGTGGGTCAGCGCTGAGCGCGCCGGTACAACTCACCCCACCTTTGCGCTTTATAAGAAAAAGAAACGCACTTCGTTGAGCCCTTCCTTACCACAAACAACAAAGAAGAATATTCGAGCCGGAAGAAAAAAAAATTCTCTTAAGCACTCTGGAGAAAGGACCTCCATGATTTTGGGTGGGACTGTACCGAGAACTGTATCAGAGAACCCGTCCACAGAAACAAAAAGATTAGCAAAAATAGCGAATAAATTATCTCGTATGGCTTTATCTCGACTTTATCTAATAATTTTGGTTGTGTCTTAGCTAATTTTGCTGCATAACAGTTAAGATATTCAAAATCACAGGTTTGGCTTTTTTTTCCTTTCAAGCCAATAGCTCAGCTGCTCAAGCTGAAAATTAGCTGAGACGGCTAAAATTTTTAGCTAAGGCCATTGTCTGGTACACCAGCCATAATGCAGTTGCCATTTTGCCAATGTTTTTTTTTTTTTTTTTTTTTTTTCCCATCATGAAAGTTTAGTGGGTCAGCCCTTGCGTACCCGCGGGGGCGCCTCCTGGCCGGAGCGAGTGTACAGGCAGCCCCGGAACACTGTTCCACGTTCTCTGAGACGCGACACCCGGGTTCCACTGTGCGTCATGTTTAATCCGACTGGCTGCAGGAGGCGCCCGCCGGTGTAGAGGCGGTGGAGGGAGGCGGAGGCGGCGAGCCGACTTTTCAGGGAAGCCAATTTAGCTAAAACGCTCGGTATGAGACTAAGTGGGGCCGCCGCGGCTGCACCAGGGCGGGGCGGGGCGGGGCGGGGCACCCGAAAGTCCACGGGGCGATGACATGACCCTCTCTCCCCGTTAAACAAATTGGAAAAAGAAAAAGAGGGGAAAAAAACAACATTGACACTGGCGCAAATGCTTCTCGCCGCTGCAATTAGCTAAAGTCTGATGCAAGTTCACGACCAAAAAAATAAAATAAAAAATAAATTCGTTTATCTTTTACAAAATGACATCTAACGACTAATTTGTTTCTTTACTTTTCTTAAAATAAAATAAAAAATGTTTCCCCTTACAAAAAAAAAATCCTATCCTGTTTCCGTATAGACCTTCTGCGCCGATTGGAGCGCGCGATCTGGCAACACCGCACCCCCACCACTCCCGCTCGCTATATTTCCAGATTTCCCTTAAAATAGGATGACATTTAAAAAACGAAAATCACTTGCAACTAGTTTTTGTCACGCTGAATCCGAATATATTATACTTTTTGTCATTTTAGTCCGTAATTAGGCGTATACTCGATTATGAGTGGTCTGGCCCGGCATCGGCTGCTACCGCTGGGCCAGACCACTCATAATCGAGTATACGCCTAATTACGGACTAAAATGACAAAAAGTATAATATATTCGGATTCAGCGTGACAAAAACTAGTTGCAAGTGATTTTCGTTTTTTAAATGTCATCCTATTTTAAGGGAAATCTGGAAATATAGCGAGCGGGAGTGGTGGGGGTGCGGCGTTGCCAGATCGTGCACTCCAATCGGCGCAGAAGGTCTATTGCAGTGCAAGCATTCACTCCCTTTGGTCGGGTTTGGGGCCGTTACGCCCCTGGCCCCCTGACCCCTGGCCCCCTGGGCCGGCCCCCGCGGGGTCAGCGCGCCACGCCACGCCACGCCGCGCCACGCGCAATTCTTTTGTCCACAGAACGGGACGCACGCAGAGCGCGCTCAAGTGTATACGACTGCGGAGCGCGGCACCAAAGGCGCAACAAGTTTGCACAATTCCAATCTGCGCGAAAAAGGAAGTATGCAAATTACTGCACATATCTCGTTATTTGGTTATTCGACAGAAGAAATTGAAGGAAAACTAAGTGTATTATTTTCCAAGCTTCGGTCATCACGGTAAAAATAGTTTCTTGTGTTTCAAGATCTGTCTTGGATGTCCATTGATATTCTCCATAAGATCCTAGAAAGATCTTGAAATACAAGAAACTATTTTTACCGAGATAATAAATACCCTTCGTTAAACTTCAACGAAATTTCAATGATATTCAAACTCAATAAATGAATTTTGATTCGGACTGTCATGAACCTGAGGAAGAATCTTCGAAGAGCATACACATACAAGCTAGAAAAGTCATATCCTTTGGCAATGAATGAGATTCTTCCGCGCGGAACTTATTTCACGTTGAAATTAACCATCACATGACGGTCCCGGTCATCAGTTTAACGTGACGCATCGGCAGCGAGAGCTAAGAGTCTCCGCTCCCGCGGTACGGCCCCGTGCAGTGGGGGCCCCGCCCCGCCCCGCCCCGCCCCGCCCCGCCCCGCACCTTGCTTGGAATGAGCAGCTCGACGCTCTCTGGCCCACATACCGCGCAGCCAGGCCTGGCGCGGCTCTTGGTGAAACCGAGCGCGAGGCGGGGCGGGGCGGGGCGGGGCGGGGCGGGGCAGGGCGGGGCGGGCCGCGAGTCCTGAGGCGGGGCGCGGGGCGCGGCGGGGACACCGCGCCGCACACTCACTCCGTTCTCCGGGCCGGGCGCGTGCACGCGCGTCTCCGCGTTTGGCGCGAAAGAGTTTTCGAATTCAATTTACGCGCGTTATATAGCAGCGCGGTGCGTAGGCGCGCGACTAGCGGGTCGAGCACAGCGGCCAACAAAAATAACATAAAACAGTAATAAAGTCCACTGCAGTAATAATCGTTCTTTACGAATTTCCACGGCATTCAACCCGCCCCAAAAATACCCAGTCTACTTTGGGAAACAAAATTAGACAGGTATCTCCAGGCGGTAGATTAAAAATTTTTAAAAAAAAAAAGAAAATAGAAAAGAAATAGAAAAATCATTAAAGTCCGCAACATTGGGCAATTCTGCAATTTTTCCCCAATTTTTTTTCTTTCTGTTTGAAACGATAATCGTGCTCTATTACTAGTTTTTTATTTTTATTTTTATTTTTAAGAAAAATCATTCAAGTCCACTAAATTAGGCAACTCTGCCTTTTATAAAAAAAATATTTTTTTTTGTCTTTGTTTTTTAACAAATCGTGCTCTATTCCCTACACACACACATGGGGCACACGCGACCCGACCGCAGCGGTACGCCACCTCGTCTCGTTATTCCGATTCGCCGGGGCTTTAAAATTGGACCAGCAGACGTCAGGCTGAGCGCCGCTGGGCCGAGCAGGCTGAGCGCTGCGGTCAAAGAAATCCATCAAATCATCCGCAACAACACAACACACTGCATGGCGGGGCCGTGGGGCCCGGGGCCGGCCTGGTCGGGCACCGCTCCGGTCTATATGCCGCTCCGCCGGGGCGTGCCGCGGGGCAACGATCTCCCGCCCCGCCCCGCCCCGCCCCGCCCCGCCCCGCCCCGCCGCGCCCACGCCCTTACCTGCGCACTGCACTGCACTGCACTGGCTCGGATAGCGCGGCCCGCGGCCCCGCGGCCCCGCGCGCCCGCCCAGCAAATTCATCACCGTGATTAATGACCAAAGAGCAAGAGGGGGAAAAAATAATAATTTATTGATTCGAGAAAACAATTAGCATTAGTATAATGAAGTAGTATTAAAAAAAAATAATCATCCCATAGGTCTGGACATTGATATGAATAGTTTTGAAACAAATGATCTACGAATAACGACACATTGGTGGTATGTAATAACCGAATCACGAATCACAAATCTTGTGCACCTTCCCGAGGCACGAGTGATTTTCACAGTATTTTTCTAACTTTTTTTAAACGCGGGTGAAAAGGGTTAACTATGAGATTTCTCAGAATTCGACTAATTTCATGATTTTATGATGTCTCCCCAGAGAACTGAAAGGAAATTCATAAAGATGTGACTACCTCAAAATCTGAAGAATTCTCCACATAAAGATTCCTCAAAGTTTCCCCTTTCACCCCCCAAAAAGTTCGACATTGTTTTTTCCGTATTTACTTTTCTATTTTATTTTCAATATTCAATTTCTATTTTTACCGAAATGTTCTGATTTTTTTCCGATTTTTTCCCCCCGGGAATATTACGAGATGTGCAAAATTGCATGGTAGCTTCCTCGTCGGATTGCCGCAAACCAAAAGCAGCAGACCGTACATACAAAATGGAAATACTATCACCGTGTCAGGTCTGCAGGGTACCCACCGGGTACCCACCGGGTACGCAGCGAGACGGGACCCGGTTTCCTTCAGCCGCTCTCGTCCACGTGCGGACGAACGCCGCTATATTAGCGTTCAAAGCATTCACGGCGCGGGTAGACCGAAATAGACCCGACACGCAGTAGTATACAAGCGCTTGAGCCTGTCAGCCCGACCGACCTTGAACACCACCCACGGGTACCGGGCCAATGTCAAAGTAACCAAGCCTTCCTCCCGGGGCGGGGCGGGGCGGGGCGGGGCCGGGCCGGTAGGGCTCCCAGCGGGAGAGGAGGTACAACAGGTCATGGAGTCGCCCCGCCCCGCCCCGCCCCGCCCCGCCCCGCCCCGCCCCGCCCCGCCCCGCCACGCCACGCCCAGCGCAGCCCACGTCACGCGGGCGAAATTGATTCATCATTCGATACAACGACGTCCTTGCGTCTTGGCCGACACCGCCGTACGGTGGTATGCACTGTTGTGAGGGAAAAAAAAAATTTGTATGTATATACATCCCGCGAAGTGGCGGGAACCATAGCCTATAAAATACATACGTCCATCAAAACGCGAGACGACACACATGTTAATCGTCACGTTTCCGTTTCTCCGCAGAGGTACACGCATTGGAAATGCAAGTGTGTGAATGTCGCACACTTGTATGTCTGCGAGAAGTTTATTTATAGGCTTTAGCCCCTCCAACAAGTGAGTACCCTCAGACAATTCACGCGTTTGAGTAGCCAAGTGTACGACTGAGTCCTCACACACCTACAAAAGTGCAACATTCACACACATGGGTTTCCAGTGCGAAAACCTTGCTCGCGCGCACCTGTCCTCCCTGCGGAGCATCCTGTAGATGGGCACGTCCTCCAGGGAGGCGAAGGACACGTCGGGAGGGCCCCGCCCTACCCCACCCCGCCCCACCCCACCCCGCCCCGCCGCGCCCCGCCGCACTGGAAGGCCGTGAGCAGTGCTAGTTCATTGCCCCTTTTCCCACAGCACGGCCATAGCAGTCCAGGCTCGCAAGCCCCACCCCGCCCCGCCCCGCCCCGCCCCACCCGGCCCCTCGCGCGCCCACTTGCCCGCGCAGCTCAGAGTGACAATACCCAATAGCATGAGAACGCGACACAACGGCAAAAAAAAAGAGGGAAGAAAAATAAAAATAAAATGAGAAGAAATTGGCCGCATTGCGATTTGGATTGGATAACAACGGTTAAAGCATGCGCCGGGCAGTTGTGGTGCCATAACCTTTTCACAAACTTTCCCGCGAGCGATGCTCCCCTCGGCCGCTCCGGTCCGCGAGCCTTTCTTCGCCATCTCTTTTATATTTTTCCCACGATATAAAACCCCTCGAGCCGTGACAGGCAAATTGTCGCGCCGCGAAATATAGAACAAGCACAGACACAGTCCGGCGGTCTGTATGATGGACCCGGGGGCGGGGCGGGGCACCAAGAGGAGGCAGTTCCACTTTCCCAGCGCGCCCCGCATGTCTAGTGTGGCGTGCTATGGTCAGCAGTGGCGGGGCGCATATCTCTAGAGGTTTGAGCCAATAACAAACTTGATGGCCGAATGGCTAGGATCGCAATATTTTTACGACCTCCATAGTGAAGCCGCACCTTCCTTCCTTCGGGTCCCGCGCGGCCGCCTCGCCGCGCAGCCCACTGATTCAGAAGATCGCTCTCTCCTTGTTGCACCTACAGCGGTGCCCTATGCTGGCCATGGTGGTGCTCCATGAGTGCGACGAGGACAGAGGTATGAAAGCGATCTTCGGAATCGCTCGGCAGTTCCGCGAGCAGCAGGCAGGCCACGTGTGTACGACCGACCACCACGAGGACGAGTGCCAAGTGGAGCGCGAGGCCGGATCGAGAATCGATTAATTCAATAGAAATTGATTCGGAAAAAAAAAATATAACGTCGTAGTAAAAGTGATCTAAAAAAAACAAGGACGAAATATTTATATTGAGAACGAAAGGGCTAGCCTATAGAAAATGCGAGGGACATGTACACTGGAAACACATCAAGTGTGCGAATGTCGTACACTAGGACGTGTGCGAATGCCCATTCGTACACTTGAGGGCATAAGGGTGTGAATTTTCCTGTTGGAAATTCACACACTTTGGCCTACAAGTGCGCGAATGAGCATTCGCACACCTAGGATTGTGTGACAGTCACACACGTGTGACATTCACACACCACGAATGTCGACATTCACACACTTCGGTTTCCAGTGTATGCGTTGAGAACAGGAAGGCGGGAAGGGTTCGTGCATGAATGTCCTGCACACTTGAGGGTGTGTGAATTTTTATTCGCACACTTATTGAACCGTATCCAGTGAGTGAAATTCTTACGAAAATTCCAAAGGGTGTGTAACTGGACAAAATTTGTACACGCCGGTGCAAGCAATATCAAAACAATACGAGACAATATACGCGACAAGGTGACAAGTTCGGACAGATTTTTTACAAATTACGTTTACAATTTCAGCGGTTTCGCCTGTTCCACAAGTCCTTGGGAAATTCGCACCCTTTCTTGTTCAAGTATGCTACTGAACATTCGCACATCTACACCTGTGCGACATTCACACACTTGGGAATCCGCGCAGTAGTTGGGAGGGAACGGGGGAGGGCGATAGGTGTCCGATGGCGGCCCCCTCAACCCCTTCCCCAACCTCACCCGCAGCGATACTCTGTGATCGCGCAAAATTGTTATGATTTGCAGTCCCCGCCCCGCCCCGCCCCGCCCCGCCCCGCCCCGCGGCGATCATCGTCTCTCGATCGACTTATTACTGCCGCCCCTATCCGCCTCCAGCGACTCCAGCGACGCGCCGCGCTTTCTCCAGCAGACACCTCCTAGCGGGTGTGATCCCCGACTGGAAACCCGCAAGAGTGACTGCAGGACATTTGCCGCACATTCGCAGCTGTATGATAATCACGGTAAAAACAATGTCTGACGTTTTGAGGAAAAAGGGAAATCTTTGAGGAACTTCCGTAATTTGAGGGAAACCCCTCAGATTTTAAGGAAGACTCCTCAAAAAATAAGGGAAATCTCCACATAGTTTGAGGAGACTTACTCCTCAAAATTTAAGGAGTTTTCCTCAAAGTGTACAAGGTCCTCAAAGTTTTCCGTTTTTCCTCAAAAAATCAGATACCATTTTTACCGTGATATCCATTCGTGAACTCACTGTGAAAAGCATGTTTCAAAATTTACGACTTTGTTCATAATTTGGGATTACGACACGGAGCAAATTCTTGCCGGTTGAAGTAAACTAAGTCGGCACATGATGTCAAAAAGTACTCTTAACTAAAAAGTCAATGTGGTAACTTGACGACATTTTCCATATAGAAAATTTTTCCGTAACCTTCACGAGTATTTTTTCACTGTGACTAATATGAAAAGGAGTCAAAGTTCTTGAACATTTCACAAATTAATAAGGAAAAGCAAAGTGACGGATGATAATTTTCACACTCTGGAAACACAAGTGTGTGAATCACCGTGGTGTGAATGTCGCACATTTGTAGGAGTGCGAGGTTTTATCCGTACAATTGGCCACTTAGATGAGAGAATATATACAAGAAATTTCAGACGTTTGAGTGGCCAAGCATATCAATGAATCCTCGCACACCTACAAGTGTGCGACATCCACACAAATGAGTTTTCAGTGCACCTACATGTGTCTGACGTTTAGCCACTTGGACTACCAGGGCGATTTTGTTTCGGGCGTCTGTGGTAAAATTGAGCAAATGAAAATCGTGTGCTCCGCGTAAACCCAGCAAGTTCTGCATCTCGCAGACTGTTGTTAAAAAAAAAGATAAATTAAATCTGACGCGTTGCGACATTTTGGAAGTCGTTCCACGGTAGAGATATGCACGCACGTTTCCCTGCCGAGCGCTCAGCCGCTGAGCCGGCAGAAGAGCGAGCCATCCGGGGCATTACGTTTCGTCAAAACATTGCATAAAAGAGCAGATGAAACAACTGGAGCACGGAGGAAGACCCGCGAGCTGGAGGCGCGGCCTGGCGTCACGGTGCATCGCCGGCTGCAATATTCCATGCCTCACTTCACACTTCGCTTGGAAAAAAAAGGGGGGGGGGGGACGAAGGGAAACCAGGTGTGTGAATGCTGCACACCTGCAGATGAGTGAATTGCCATTCCCGCACTTCGGCATGTGAAAGGTGTGGAGTTTTCCGACGAATTTCACACTACCTTGAAAGGAAACAAGTGCGAACGAATGGAAATTCATACTTTACAAATTGTGCGACATTCTGCGAATTTCAGCCTCTAAAGTATAAAAAGTAAATATACGAAATATTTGTTTTGTTTTATATTATAATCATAACTGTGAAATTTTCCGAGCTGGTAGCACCACACGGACCCGCATAAGGTCCTGCAGAGGGGCCTAGCTCTGCACATGATGGGGGATATACCGCAAGCGTAAATCAGATTAGGCCCGCCAATATACTATCGACTGCCGAGCGCGCGCCTCTGCCTCGGCGCGAGTTTTGAAAGATGGGAAAAAATTGGGAACCGGTTCCGCTCAAACAGAAACAGAGTCGGACGGAAAACCTTTTGAGAGGCGCGCGCGTAGCCGGTCTAATGAGGGAGCGGGGGTGGGGTGGGGCGGGGCGGGGCGGGGCGGGGCGGAGGCGGCGTGGGCTCGCGGAGCACACCGGGCGTGGCGTCGTGGGCGGCGCCCCGCCCCGCCCCGCCCCGCCCCGCCCGGACAAACCCTAACAAGGAAACCTTTTAGTACGCGTTACACTCGATTCGTAAGATTGCATAATTTGACGCCGCCGCGTCGGTCGAGGGCTGGGCTGGGCCGGACCCGGGCGCCATAACAGGCCTAAATGAGCCGTGACAGAGGAGGGCCACCCGAGCTAGCAAGGTCCCGCAGGACCCCACCCGGGACCCCCAGGACCCACGGGACCTCCAGGGACTCCCTGCCCCTGCTCGAGAGCTCACTCCTGTACGAGTCATCCAGTCCACTTAGTAGTTGACGCGGACATATTTCAGGTCAAAGAGCGCCGCGCGACAGGAGAAAGAAAAAAAAAGAATAAAAAGCAGAACACATGATTTACTTTGGGGAGCTCGATGGGATTGAGACTGAAGAGAGACTCTCTTGAAGCCGAATATTACAGTAAGAACAAGATATGTCGCGTAAGACTAACGGGAAGAGCGTCAATTATCACTGTAAAAAATATAAGCCTTTAAATTTATAAATTATTCTAAATCTGAAAATGTACAGATTTTTTTTTATTTTTTATTGAAAGTTGCTTAAAATATTGCAATTTAACGATCGGACGATGGAATTCCAAACGGGAAATCCACGTGTACGAATGTCGCTCGCTTAAGGATGAGTGAATTAAGTAACTCGCTTGTACGTGAGTGAAAAATTTCATTCACGCGTAGCTGAGCAAATAAACTTTCGCTCACTTGTAGATGAGCGAATAAAAATTCGCACACTTGCAGGTAAACGAATTTAAGTGCGCTTAAACTTATTCGCACACCTGCGAATGTGCTAATTTTTAAATCATACACCTGCAAGAGTGAGTTAATATTTCTCAACTCACCTGCAAGTGGGCGAATAAATTCACTCATCTCCAGGTGAATCGTACACAGTACACACTTTGAATTCCAGAAGCGAACGAGGCTAAATTTCCCCCCGGAGTCTTACGACTGACATTCTTTTACTATGCATTATTTTGCATGCATGCATGAATGAATGGCGACTGTGCAAGTTCAAAGCAAGTCGCTCCAACTTATCCGTCTCTGCGGCCTCGGAGGATGCACATCACTCATGGCGGTGTATTTACCTGTCGACAGAGACAACACACATCCGTTAGTTACTTTCATCAGACTATGGACCGGCAGCCACGCGGCTCGGCGCGGCCCGGAAACCAATTACATCCAGACAATGCCTTGACAAGAAGGGCCCAAGGGCAGCGGTACAATGCAAAGCTTGTTGCTTCATCACAACTGCATAGTCCAAAAAAAGAAAAAAAAAAAAAAAAACAGCATATTTTTTGAACAATAATTATACAAAAATGAAGAAATGTAATATTATTGAAAAATCTCGTTGAACGCTAACTATAGGAAAACTATATCAAACACCACGAAAAATAGCAAATTTTCAGTTGAAATCATTTTAAAAATAATCTACGGGGCCTTTAAAAGAAAAAGATAAAAAAATAAAAAATTGACAGGTAAGGGTGTCTTCTTCGGGACTGCTGCTATCAGTGACACCACCACGCCCACCGTGTCCGTCCACGTCACCGACCTGATCAGGACGACATGGTCCGCTGCGCGCCGCTCAGGGCAGCAAAGCGAGGCGCGCGGGCCAAAGGAAAAAAACACATAAAGACTTGGTGGAGAAGGAAGAAACGATCCGAAACATCCTGACGCGGCTGCACTGATCACGACGAGAAAAATATTCTTAAATTTAAGATTTATTTTTTTCATTCTTGACGATTACGACATGGAGTCTTGACTGTTGAAGAAAACTAAGTCGACACACGATGTCAAAAAATACTCGTAACAATACAAGTCGAAGTCGTAACTTCACGACATTTGTCATGGAATTTTTTTTCAGTGACCCTCACGAATATTTTTGACAGTGAATACAGCCTCAGAGCCAGCTCGGGCGCGCAGGGAGGGGCGGGGGCGGGGCGCTCAAGACATTCAACAGCCCTTTCTCCATATCGTCCGCCAGGATGGTCAAATTCCCATCACCTCGTGGGGAACAACTCTGGAATTTTTGTACACCATGTAATATAGAAATAATATGTCGGGGAAATTCACAGAAATTCAGAAAGTAAACTTAGAAAAATATGTTCAAGTTGCAAAAAATTTAATTAAAAATTTTAAAAACATTCAGGAAAATTCAGAAAAAGGACGGGGGCAAAAAATTACACACAAAACCAGTGCACTGAGAGTCTTAGCAGCTCCCCCCACGCCGACCACACACTTTTTCTCTCTTTTTTTTTTTTTTACAACATTCTCTCTCTCTCTCTCTCTCTCTCTCTCTCTCTCTCTCTCTCTCTCTCTCTCTCTCTCTCTCTCTCTCTCTCTCTCTCTCTGTAAAAGAAGCCGACTATTGATCTAGTTCATCATAATTGCGGCATCAGCTGACGGCCCCGCCCCGCGCACAGATAAGTCTCATCCTCACCGGCAGATAGCGCGTCTCCATCGATGACGTTCGATTCAGAGAAACAAAGAGTGGTACACTCATCCCAGCAGCGCGCGCGAATTCCGAAATGGCGAGCCTACTCCGAGAGAGAGAGAGAGAGAGAGAGAGAGAGAGAGAGAGAGAGAGAGAGAGAGAGAGAGAGAGAGAGAGAGAGAGAGAGAGAGAGAGAGAGAGCAGCAGCTCTCTATGCCTATCCCGGCCTGCAGACGACAGGTGAGTACGTGAGTGACGAAACGAACCCGCGCGACTGGCGCCCGCGGAATGCCGCCGCCAGCCCTCTCATTCCGAAAAAGATCGCTCCATCCTTGTCGCACTCACGGGGCACTGCCATCCAAAACATAGGCGACCGCCATATAGGTGCGACAAGGACGGAGGCACAAGAGCATAGCGCTCTTCGGAATCGGTCGGCAGCCGTCACATTGTGACGAGAGCGCTGCACCGCGCCACGCACCGCCACTGCAGGGATGACGCAAAGTTAAAGAAAAACACAGACGCGATGAGAGAGAACTATACACACCAACTGGAACTGTACTTTATCGTAAAAATCACATGTAATCAGATGAATGGTGCTTCGTTACGAACACTATTTTACACAAATCTGTTCATTATTGTGCATTTCTTCTTGAAGTTGAAATTTCTGCAGATCTATGTACATAATATTCGACATGATTACGCGCGATTTTAATGCATAAATCAGCATATTTATCTGGTTACCTTTAATATGTGTGAAAAAGTACACTTCTAGTTGGCGGGGTACACAGGAAAACCAAATGTGAAAATTTCATACACTTCCACAGGAATAAGATGCCATAAAATTCCTGTAAGAACTTTACGAACACTTGTCGAGTCAAGAGAGAGAATTCAGATTCACACAACACACCTTCACGTGTGCGACATTCACACACTTGGGGTACACATTTCGTCGCTCAGCTCAGTGACGTCACTGCGGTCTGAGCAGCGCCAGTGCTGCAGCGAGAGTCGCTTAATAAGCCGGGCGGTACGTCCCGCCTAAAGTGGCATGCAAACGAGGCGACACACCGCGCCAAAAACGTTTCGCAAATACATTACACGCTTATTTTTTTTTTACTTCTTGTGTTCCTTCTTTTTCTTTCAGTTTGCTAGTTGCGTAACAGCGTTCCCAACATTCCCGAGTCATTTGCCACACACTGTTAAAAAACAAAAACAAATGCAGAGTGTTACACCAATTTGTGCTTGGTTCCAAATGTGCACTTTGTGATGTCGAACTGAACTAAACATCATTTGGAGTGCTATTTCTCAAGCACTTCGCAAACGTTTTAGTAAACTGCACATCACTTTGTACACATTTTACTCAAAGGGTTCCGTTGATTCCATAGGCCTGGCGCGCGTGTGTTGAAGTGTGCGAAAATACTCGGTCAAGTGCACCCGAAAAAAGCGTAACGATTTTTCGTCAACTCGATTTAGTTAAGGAAAATGTTCTTGTTCTAAGTACATTGGGATTGTACGGAGTAAAATTTGTCTCAAAACAAGGTCATTTTCCTCGCAATGTACTGATATCAAGGAAATGCTTTTGAGGTGTGCCTATTAATTAATTATTATGAAATGTCAAACAAAGCTCGACACCATGTAATGAGCTTCATAATAAAACGTAAATGTGTACTGAAAATCTACGAGTCACAATTCTCGCTCTTACACGAGTGAGAATTTAAGGGCAATTTTGTTACTCTCTGGAAAGTTATATTTTTTTCCCTCGCTCTTTATGAGAAAGAATTTTGAGACCTCGCCCAAATAAAGTGAGAATTCGTGCTCAAATTAAGTGAGGTTAAAAAATCCTTACTCAAACAGAGCGAGGCTGAAAAAAAATCTCGCTCGAAAAGAGTGAGGTTAAATATTCTCACTCCAATTTAGCATGGAAAAGTGTCCTTTCCCATTTTGGGTGAGAAATTGGATTCCAGGGTTTGCAGTGTGCATGCAATAATTTACAGATTTCTTTAACCAGTGCACATGCAATAATATATTTTAAAGAAAAGATGCCACCTCAAGATTCCGAGTAAAAAGTGAACGAAACGGACTCGTCACAAGGACCGACCGCCGCGGCGGCGCCCGACTCTAGAAACTCGTTCCTGGGCGCCGTGGCGCGCTTACTTGCCCGCTACACGATTACATCCCGCCGCGCTGCGCGGATGGCTGTTACACCCGCAGCGTCACAGCCGCGCCGCAATTTGAATTTGGCGCGCGCCGCGACTCCGCGCGTGCACTCTCCATCCATGCCCTACTTGGCAAGGCCGTCGGGCTGAGTCACACGGGAGGAAGAGAGCGAACAGCGCAGGAGGGCCGGTACGGTACGGCATGGGGGAGGACCGGGGCGGGGCGGGGCGGGGCGGGGCGGCGCCGGGTGGGTGAGTCACATGGCTGCACCGCGCGCATCGATCGGACCCAAGCGCGCGCACGGAGGGGGGCGGAGTGGGGCGGGGCGGGGCGGGGTGGGGTGGGGTGGGGTGGGGCGTGGGGCGCACGCACCCAGGCGCGGCGGGGCGGGGCGGGGTGGGGCCGCGATGCAGTCCCCTTGGTGCACGCCACGCACCCGGCCCGGTCCGGCCCGACTCAGCCCGGTGCGAAATATATTCGTCACGCGGCGGAAAGTCCAAGCCGACCACATCCTCCTCCTGAAGCACATGATCATCATCGGCGTGAATCACTTTATATAGCACCCCGGCCCTGAAATTACTGAATGCATTCTCATTCTCCTACACTCGGCTCAAAAACGTGAACTTCTAAGCAAAGCTATTTCACAACAACATTCGGCCCTTGCCCATTCCAGACACTGATAAGGCCGCGGCGGGGTTATTCCCGTAATGGAATCGCCGGTGCTCTATCTCAATCCGTCCACATCCCGCTGAGTACACCCCACCCCGCCCCACCCCGCCCCGCCCCGGGTATACGGCTAATGGGGCCCCCGCCCCGCCCCGCCCTTCACAAGGGCTGATGGCCGCTGTGACGTCACAGTGACGCCAGCTGTGACGTCAGGCACCACGCCATCGAGGCGCCACCAGCAGGCCCCGCCCCGCCCCGCCACGCCCCGGACTGGAGGCCGCGGCCATCCGGACGACGGCCAAAAGGTCGCCCTGCATCGCGTGTAAGAGGATCATCCCTCACCCGCCAGAGACCGTCGTCACTGCGGCGACACGGCGCCGGACACGAGCACGACGGGGCGTCAGGGAGAGGGAGGGAGAGCGAGAATGAAAAAGAAGAGAGAGCGATAACGAGAAGGGAGAGTGAGAGAGGGCGAAAGAGAGCGATATAGAGTGAGACAGAGCAAGAGCGCGAGCAAGAGAGAGAGAGAGAGGGAGGTAGGGAGAGTGAGAGAGTGAGAGAGTGAGAGAGAGAGAGAGAGAGAGAGAGAGAGAGAGAGAGAGAGAGAGAGAGAGAGAGAGAGAGAGAGAGAGAGAGAGAGAGAGAGAGAGAGACTCACTTCCGGTATCCGTTGCATCTATCGCGAAGAGGGAAATGGCTTCCCCTTGCGCTGACATGGCGCCTTGCCCTCCTCAAACACACAGAGAGAACAGTATGCAGACGATTAGATAACTCTCGACTCGTCATTACTACGGCTTTATAAACGCGTCATCAATGGCTGAGCCGGATGGCAGGGAGAGGAAGCGAGAGGGAGCGCGGGAGGGAGAGAGGGTGGGAGGGAGAGAGAGGGTAAGAGAGGGAGAGAGAGAGGGAGGGAGAGAGAGAGAGAGAGAGAGAGAGAGAGAGAGAGAGAGAGAGAGAGAGAGAGAGAGAGAGAGAGAGAGAGAGAGAGAGAGAGGTGTTGGGAAGCTGACGTGTTAGAGACTCCAATGCACTCGCCTTGGCAGTGGCCTTCACCCTTTTAGCCCAAACACCACGCGAGCGAACAAGGGGATGAAAATAGATTGGAAGAGAGAGAAAGGACAGAGAGGGAAGGGGAAGGAAGAGAGAAAGACAGAGATAGGCTCCGCTCAAAGCAGAAAGTGGGAGAAGGTCGCAGCAGTACAACAGCAGAGGGCTTTACACAGGCGACCTCGCCCCATCACTGAGCATTTTATGGAGATGGAGGAGGGGTGGGGGAAACTGCCCAAGAGTTAGGGGTGGAACTGGGTAGGGGAGGGGAGGGGTTGGTGGTTCGGAATGGCCAACCTGCTGCGGCCCGGGCGGGGGCGGGGCGGGGGCGGGGCGGGGTGCAGCGCCTATGCCCACCCGACGCCCGCTCCTCGTGTCCGACACGAAGCAGGCCGCTAAGCAGCACCCCCCCCCCCCCTCCCCTGCTCCCTTCCGGCCGAGCGGACGAAACGAGCGTGTTTACACATCTCGGCATGAATGAGCGGCACACAAGAAAATCTCGACGCTAAAAAGTAATAAAAACCGTCAGTCGAGTCGGGAAAATTTGGCACGTTAAAAACAAAGCAAGATTTACGATGTTATTCGAAAGCCGCGCGAAAAGCACCGCACAAGTCCTCCTGCCGTCCGCCGCGGCGTCCTCGGTCATTTTCTTTTTCTTTCCCCTCTGGTCGTCGGTTTTTCGTGTCTTTCCGCAGCTGCTGCTGCAGCAGCCGCAGTAGCAGCAGCGGCACGCTTGTTTGCGTCGCCAAATTGTGGCCGGTGCTGAGCGCAGAGCAGTGCCACGGGCCAGTGCGCCGTGGTGGTGCTCCGTGCGGCGGTCCGTGGAGGCCCCCCCCCCCCTCCCCCCGCCCCCGCCAGTGGCACCTGCTACCGCGCTGCTGGACGCGCGGGGGCACAGCAGCAGGGGGGGGGGGGGCCGCCGGGGCCCCCAGGAGGAGGCCCCGAGGGGGGCACCAGCAGAGCAGCGGGCCCCAGCACCAGCAGTACTGTACCGCCGCGGTGCCAGCGGTACCGAGGGGGAAACAACTCTTGAGTTTTGCTGTGCACATGTTGTGAATTTTTGCAAAAGTTTGTAAATTTCAATGAATTTAAGTGGATTTTTGTAGAATTTTTGTGAATTGTCGCTTGAATTTTACGTAAATGTTTGTCAATTTCCTAGAATTTTTCCCATTTTTTAAAAGAATTTCTGAATTTTTCTGAATTTTCCTTGAATTATACGAGCTGTACAAAAAATTCAGACTTGTTTCCCCCTCGCCCAGGCCCAGCCCGGCCCCGGACCCCGCCAGCTCCCCCTTGCATCATTGTATCACGTCGTCGCTCGGGAAAAAAGGTCAAGAACACTCGAAACTTTTAATTTTTTCGAAATGTCAGAAAGAGAAATAAAGGAATAAGCATATATCGGAAAAATTCGAGACAGTTTAATACGCCCAAACTGGATATAAGTGCAAATAAAAATTCGCGAAAATTCGGGAAAGCCATAAGAAACGCTTTTGCACTAAAATTCAGGGTTGATTTCAACTCGCATTCCAAAATTTACTAATGTGTAAAAAGAAAAGAGATGTGGAAAAAGGGGATATATTTCTCTCACTGCGAGTGAGAGGAAAATTTACTCACCCACATGTAAGAGCAGGATATTCGAGCACACTTGTATATCGAGAGCGGGTAGGTCGGGGCGCTCTGTGCGTTATTGGCGACTGCGTGTAATACCCCGCCCCGCCCCGCCCCGCCCCACCCCGCCCCGCCCGGCTCGGCCTCATTCTCCGAGGGGCACACACACGCGCTCTTGACCGCAGGCGAACGACCTCCTGATCCGCCCCGAGTACTGCGAATTCTATAGCTGCGGACTGGAAATCCAAGTGTCGCTCCCTTACAGATGACTGAATTTATTCGCTCACTTGTAGGTGAGTAAAAATAATTCGCTCACTTGAGAGAGTGCAAATAAAATTTCGCTCACAAAATTTTAATTATTCTGACACCTGCGAGTGTGAAAAATATATTTTTCAGCCACCTGCAAGTGAGGGAATAAAGTCAGTCATCTGCAGGTGAGCGACATTCGTACACTTTGGAATTCCACTGCGGACACGTACTGGCTCACGCATATCCACGCATCTACAATGCGTCGACCTTCGCATCAAACACGCCCATAACCAGCTTAGTGGGTCGTGTCTCACAGCTCACGCGTGCCGGCCCGGCCAAGCCGAGCCAAGCTGCGCCCAGGTAGGTGACTGAGTCACGCTGGCTGGCGCCACACGGGTGACGGGCCGGTGTCACGCTGGCGCCAAGCAGGTGACGGTGATGCTGTGTCACGCTATGTCTCCACGCGGGTAACGGTGACAGTGTGACGGTGTCACGCTCGCGCCAAGCAGGTGCACAAAAATACTCGTAAGGGTTACGGGAAAATTTTCCATGATAAAAGTCGTAAAATTACAATTTAAAATTGTAAATTTACAAGCGCTCCATATCGACTTGGAATTGGCCGACGCGAGCAAGAATAGGCAGTCGTAAATTTACGACATATTTTGTAAATCAAAATTACAAAACATATCGTAAATTTACGAGGATATTTTTCAGAGTATGACGGTGACAGTGTGACGGTGTCACGCTGGCTGCAAGCAGGTGACGGTGACAGTGTGACTGTGTCACCACGCGGGTAACGGTGACAGTGTGACGGTGTCACGCTGGCGCTCAATGGTGACAGAGTGGGGGACTTTGGCCCGTCACGCGTACGCCGTGCACTCGAAACACACAGGTGTGCGAATGTCGTACACTTGGATGGGAGTCCTTGGAAAATCACAGACTTCGGCCTCCACGTGCACCAATGGGCATTCGCACACCTAGAAGTGTGTGACATTCACACACTTGAGTTTCCAGTGTGCCTGCTCGCCCGGCGGATAGGCAGACCCGCACAGCAGCCGCGCGCACAGCGCCAGCAGGTTGCCTACCACCCGGGCTGGGGCGCGGCCCGCGAGGTTAGGCAGACAGCGCGGGGCGTTCCATCTCGGAACACCTTTTAGACCACCCCACCCCGCCCCGCCCCGCCCCGCCCGTAACAGCTGCGCGTGCGGGGAGCACTTGCTGTCGGCAGTGTACAGGACGCAGCTATACAGCGGTGCGGGGGCGTGGCGGGGCGTAGGTGGTCCAGAACACGGCCCACGTCAGCAGTTGAGTCAGGTCATGGAGAGGACAATGCCTTCACACTTACCGCTAAAAACTTCATTTCCATCCCACCCAAGAGAACTTGCAGAATGCTCTTCATAATCGATAACAAAACAGGCCGGAAGCAGTTGAATAACAATCAAGTTTAAAGTGCCCTTGAGAAAAGTTCTTTTTTTTCTTTCATACTGTACTATTATTTTTATTTTTATCTAATACATACTTATTTTTTTTCTGGTTGGTGAGATATCAGACACTTATTGTAGCATACAGTGTTTCCTGCGCATTGTACGACCAAGGCTGCGAGCGACAGGCGTAAACCCACCGGACATGCATGCATGCCATAGACCAGAGTGGAAAGGGGGAGGGGGGGGGGGGTAAATTTAGAACGGCCAACTACATTATGCGCGGCAAAATAGCTGGCGAGGGAGAGGGAGAGCGCGCGAGAGAGAGAGAGAGGGAGTGAGAGAGAAAGAGAGTGAGAGAGGAAGAGGGACAGCGAGAGAGGGAGAGCGAGAGAGAGAACAAGAGAAGGACGAGGGGGAGTTGCAGAGAAAGCGCACAAACTGTTTAGGCGCACCTCAGCCAGCTCGAGCCCTGCTCCATTCACTAACTCACTCACTTGCTCGCTCACTAGGCCCGCTTGCATGCGTCACTCTCACACAACAGCCGCCAGCCGCCACGCCGGCACTCGCTTGCTCGCTCGCGCGCGCAACCCAGATTGAGGATCCATAAATCGATCCAGCCGAGCGAGGAATCAAACCCAGCCCCCCCCCCCTCCCCCTCCAACCACCGTAATCTTCCCCATAAATCCGCTCTAAATCCGCTTGGCAAACTCCGAGCGGCAGCGGCAGCAGCCCGCTCCGCGCCGCAGCAGACAATCCCCAGCATTTCTTTTTACGATAAAGAAAGAGGCACCACGGCATAGGCATACCACCGCTTGAGGGAGCAGCACTTCCACGGCAAACACTCAAACTATTGCGTTTCGCTAATGGAGCAGATTGGATTGCGTTCTATGGTAATCCCCTCCCCTACCCTCTCGGGCTGCTGAGGCCGTCCAGCGCGAGGCGGGGCGGGGCGGGGCGGGGCGTGGCGGGGCGTGGCGTGGCGGGGCGGGGCGGGGCGCCATAGGCCGGGCCGGGTCAGGCGCGAAGCTCCGTTGCACACTCAGAAACAACTACACGATTCGATTCCCTCTGGCCCGAGGTGGAAACAAGTGTCTAAAACTGTTGTACACCTCGTAATTACGAAAAACAAAATTCCAGAGCAATGCAGAATAATTCTTGGACATTCAGAAAAATTCTAACGAAGTCAAATAAATTCAGAAAAAATATGATAAATTAGGGAAGGTTTAAGAAAATTCACAAAAATTTAGGGAAAATCAAGCAAAAATTAACAAGAATTCACTAAATCTGGAAACCAAAATTCAGAGTTGTTTACCCCTCTCCCTGGCCGAATCCACACGGCAAAAACGAGTCCTGGGATTCCCAGGGGAATTTGCACATTCCCAGGAGGTATCATCTTTCCCAGGGGATGTCCTGGGTTTTCCAGGAAAAACTCCTGGGAAAAGCTGCTTTTTTCCAGGACATCTACTGGGATTCCAACTCTCCTGGGAATCCTAGGTCTCGTTTTTACCGTGCATGCCAATTTTCGGCGAGGGCGCGCAGATTGTGTGTGGGCGCATCAGGGGCAGGGTAAGGTCGGGTGGGGGCGGGGCGAGGCGCGCAAATTAAGTTTGCTTAAGTTATAGGGTCCGGTTTGGTTCCCGCCGGCCGGAGTTGCCCGCGGAGCTCAACTAGCGCATCATTTTAACCACCGGTGTCTAACGAGATAACAAAACGCTCCGCCGCACGGCATATGGGGCGCTCACGAGCCCCGCACACCTCACAGAGCAGCCGAGGGAGAGGCAGCGCGAATTTTAAACACCAAACAGTGAGCCAATATTATCGCACACGCGTTCAGGTGTGTAAATTTCCATAAGAATAAGTACGCAGGCGAAAATCTCCCCTGACACGTCAACCATACGCGCCAAGAGGACAAAATTCGCACAAAACTACACTCAGCGAATTCAGTTCTTGAGGCAAGAATAATTGGACATTTTGGTTTCGGATCTATTGAAAATATTTTATCCTTGATCCGAAGCAAATTTTGCACTCAGGGTGCTACATAAAATGTTCTCGATGGAAATCGAAAGTATTATTCGGTTTAGTCGAGGATAATTGTCTTTTTGAAACAAGAACGCGTTTTATTCTGAATGTACATAAGTATCAAAATATTAAAAAAAAAAAAATACACGAAGAAAATTACATGCGTGTGTTTGTCGTAGCTCACTTATTCTCTCTCTCTCTCTCTCTCTCTCTCTCTCTCTCTCTCTCTCTCTCTCTCTCTCTCTCTCTCTCTCTTACACACACGCGCTAGCGGGGCCGATCAGGTACGGTCTGCTGGAACGCAAGTATTTGGCCCCAATGCGTGAGTGCTGTATTCCAAACGCTCCACGACTCGCAGCAGACCTCCCACCCCCACCCCCCTCTCCCTTTTACTTCTTTCCGCTCGCACACAGAAATCGACTCGCTCGGGTCCGAAACAGAAGAAGAAGAGGAAGAAGAAAGGAAGAAAGAAAAAAAAAGAAAATCAACCCGTCATTCAAAATATAACAGAGACAAGAAAACATTAAAAGCTTGTCAATCAGGACTTAATCCGACCCAAACGCAGCGCGCAACCCACGGGAAAAATCTCAGGAAAAAAGAAGGGAGGGGGAAAAAAAAGAACAACACACAATTACCGCTTGTATACGCGTGCTCGTTTGTTCCAGTGTACCGGCTGTATCCCACGGCGCTACTCATCAGTCATTACCGAAACGTCAATCCAGGCCGCCCCGCCCCGCCCCGCCCCGCCCCGCCCTGGCCGATATAAGGCGCGGCGGGTACGGTGGCGCACAGCGCGCGGGGTGCATCGCACTGTACAATACCTATTGTGCCGAGCAGCGCGCCGCCGTAAGGGCATCTGGCTATGGAGGCCATCAAGGCCACCACCAGGGCGTTAGGAGTTAGAGCGACTAGAAAAAGAAACGCGCTCGATTTTTTTTTCCCCGCGGTTATATTACCAAAAAAAAAAAGGGGATCAAAGAGACACATTGCTTTTTTGGTTTGCAAATTTGAAAAAAATATTGCAAAAAAGACATTGAAATTGAACTTAAAGATTTTCTGAGAAAAAAAAAAAAGAGAAAACACAGGAACAAATTTACAGGTTTCACTGTTAAATCGGTAAACAGATTTTTCCTGTAGTTTGATGAAAAATTCAGTGGATTAACAAAAAATCGGGGAAAAAACAGATGAAGTTTGTAAAGTGACGGAATTCTTTCGTCAAGTTACAGAATTCTTTTATAGATGACCACGAATGAAAAGTGAATTCACAGTCAGGTCGTTTAGCAAAATTAATGGAAATTTCCTGTTAGTTTACGAAATGGCTTTTTAGCATTGTGGCGTTTTAGAGAGGAGGCCGGTGCGAGCTGCTTTGCCTACTCGCTCTGCCCATTGGGCGCCATAAGCCGCCTGATTCTTTCTCTATAAGACACACGCGGTACAGAGAAGAGCAATTTTCAAAACTCGAAATTGTGTGTGACTTTCGATAGACACGCGGGAAAGTTGAGAGACGCCCGGTACCCGCTCACAAAAAGTCTCATGAATATTTTTATACGCAGCTTCAGATTTCTGAAAACAAGCTCGATTTGCGCATAACTTAGTGCCCAACTATGAACAAAAGAAAGCTGACTGTGGACAATTTTGTTCATAGTTGCACACAAAATTATGCGTAACTAGAGCATTTTTTCCAGAAATCAGTAGCTGCGTATAAAAACAGTTCATAGGAATCAAGTGCGAGCGGTACCCGTGCAGTACCGGCTTGTAGGACCGGTTCTATCCTCAGCGCATTGCTCCAGTTGGCTCACTGTTTCTTTCTATTTTTGCCGCAGCCAGCCGCATGAGTCTCTGCACCACTCACCTGCAACAGAAACAAGACCGTATTACATCGGGGGATTGAAAACAATATATACAAGTTTTCGTACAGAAATAACTAAGTGATGGGAATGGTATAAAAGGGCGGGCCGGCGTCAGCCTGCTCATCTCGGGAGGGGGAGGGGGTGGCGCCGGGGGGTGGGGCGCCGCGGCGCCGGGTCGCCATGGCAACGCCCACGTGGCGACCGACAACACGGCGGCCAAGGAGGAGGCGGGGAGCAGGGCGCGGCAGGGCGCAGACCTGCGCACTGCGGGAGCGGGGGAGTGCTGCAGGTGGCGGCGCGACCACCATGTGGTCACTCGCCCGGCCCAAGTGTCAAACCGGGGGGCGCACGCTAAGCTATACACTGTGAAAAAAAAATACTCCTACAGTTACGACTTTTTTTTCATAAATTTCGATTACGACACGTAAGGAGTCGTAAATTTATGACACCAGACGTAAACCTACGAGAGCAAAATTTTGCCCGTTCAAGAAAACTGAGTCGTCACATGGTGTCACTCGTGTAACTTAACAACTTTGCAGTCGAAACTTAATGACAATTGTCAAGGAAATTTTTCCGTGGTCCCGTGAAATTAAGACGCTCAAAAATAAAGGTCCCCACAACAAAGTTATTAACGTACTGAAAACAATTAATTTGCGAGAAACAACTAGGGTACTTATTATACTTAAAAGGTGCGCAAAACATTTAAACTTGAGGTTTTCAAAACTTACGGCCTTCAAATAAAAAAAAATGCGCATGAACAGATTTCAGTCCTCCCAAAATTATGGTCCTTAAACAATTCCTTCAAAAATTAAGGTACGGAAAATTTAAGGATTTAAAATTTCAATGTTAAATCCGTTTAATGTTTGATCCGTATATAAGAGAAAATCTCGTCTGTCCTAGGATTGAGGAGATTTGCCCCAGCGTCGTCGGCTGCTAGCACACCGTCAAAATGAAGACGTCAAACTCAGTGTGGCAGGTCGATTAAAATTCCGACAAGCAAGCAAGGCCCTTGGAGTCCGTCTCCCTCACACACGCGGCGATAAAGTCCGCCTCCTCATTAACATATTCCCTTCCCCATTTCCACCCAGAGGCGTCGGGTTCGAGCCGAGCAGAGCCGAGCGGAGCCGAGCCAGGTGTTTATTGAAACGACAGGGTATTAGTGCCCTCTGGCCTCTCCTACACCCGCCGGACCCACCACCGCGCGCCAGTGAGAGAGCGAGAGAGGCCGAGAGAGAGAGGGAGAGTAAGAGAGAGAAAGGGAAAGAGGGACAGAGGAAGAGAGAAAACACTGGAATTAAAACGCATCCCGTTAGACGGGGTGAAAAAAAAAAATAGACGCTATACTTCTCATTCATCCACATGCCTCTCCATGTGCGGACATAGGCGTTATATCCAGCACACGAAACATTACGGGACGAAAAAGTCTTATCTGTGCCGATACATCCTACATCCCAGCAGATCGCTGCGCGCCCCGCCCCGCCCCGCCCCGCCCCGCCCCGCCCCGCCCCGCCCCGCCCCGCCCCGCCGCCTATGGCACGCCCATGGAGCCCATGAGCAGCGCAAGTGGGTCACATGGCGCCGCTGCACTCCTGCGTCCACACCTGTTCGCATCCTCTCTCTCTCTCTCTCTCTCTCTCTCTCTCTCTCTCTCTCTCTCTCTCTCTCTCTCGCTCTCTCTCTCTCTCTCTCTCTCTCTCTCTCTCTCTGTCTCTCTCTGTCTCTCTCTGTCTCTCTCTGTCTCTCTCTGTCTCTCTCTCTCTCTCTCTTTCTCTGCACCTCCGCACAGCTAACGCGGGCGCGAGTGAACGAGGCGTTCTTATACGCGCTTTCGACACAAAACCACTCAGTTTCAGACTCAAACCGCACGAGATATCGGGGCGTAAAACACGGTTATTCCGTAGGTCCCCGCGGCATTATCAAGATGCGGTGCGAGCGTCCGACTGACTTGGACGCCCCCCCCCCTCCCCCACCCCCTTTTCTCCTCCGCGATCGGGGAGAGATAGGATTCCCCTGATAGCACCCACTCACAGCTGAATCCCCCCACGGGATCCGTTGGGGATCCCCTTATTGATAGGATCCCCTCCGGTCGGATCCCTCTGCGGCAGCGGGAGCAGCGGCCGCGGCCACACGGCCATTCTTTACACGGGCGGCGTCTTTGAGAGATCCATTTAAGAAAGTAAGGGAAAAAAAATAACATGCACGGTAATATCGGGGGAAAACCTACACTGTGAGAAAACGAAGCAAGCGATGTCTGACGGGGTCTGATCATGCTGACTTAGTGGGACGAGCTGACCACATGGACAACAGGATATAGCCCGGTGCGGTCAGTAAGACCAGCTGACTGACTTGAGCTAACCGAGCTGACCTACTGGGACGATCGAGCTGACTGACTGGAGCTAACCGAGCTGACCTACTGGGACGATCGAGCTGACTGACTGGAGCTGCGACCGAGTGGGACGATCGGACTGACTGTAGCTGACCTAGTGGGACGAGCTGACTGACTGGAGCTGACCGAGCTGACCTAGTGGGACGAGCTGACTGACTGGAACTGACCGAGCTGACCTGGGCCACGGCAGACAGCCCTGGCAGGCGCGGCGCACCTTACATCACGGGTCAGGACGAGCCTCGCCGAGCCATCAAGATCGCGACGGGCCGTGCGAACCCTCGACCCGGACCCGGACCAGCGCACCAACGTACACTCAACAAAAAGACTATTTATTTTAAAAAAAAGGAAAATAAATAGAATATGTTATTTCTTTCTAAATAGCTTTTTTTTTTTTTTTTTTTTTTTTTTTGGTACCATACCACCCCTCCAACAAATGCATTAAAATTCGAAAAGAAAAATGAAATGGTGACTTTTTGTGGCGTTTTTTTCTACCTAGGCTCCAGTTAATTAAATTGCAATATACGTCTCACTACTAAATGACCCGCTCGTTCCAGCGAATTTAATTTCAATGTACGTGTCGCTATGGTAACCAGCTGGGACGCCACAAAGTGTAACAGCACGGCTAGACAACGTAAAGGGGCACGTCTACCAACCACACGACATCCCGGAGCATAAGCGTAGGGTGGGGTGGGGTGGGGTGGGGCGGGGCGGGGCGGGCCGTGACCCGCGGGGCGTGGCCCGTGTTCTGTCTCCCCAGGTGTCACTTATTAACCTGTTTACGGACGTGGTCTTGTTTGTACACCTCATCGCCGCTAAACGACAACGCCAGGGCAACCGAGGCCGGGGAGAAGGACAGACAGGGGAGAGAGAGAGAGAGAGAGAGAGAGAGAGAGAGAGAGAGAGAGAGAGAGAGAGAGAGAGAGAGAGAGAGAGAGAGAGAGAGGGGGGGAGGGAGAGAGGAAGTGGAGGAGAGAGACGGAGTGAGAGAGCAAGAGTATGGAAGAGAGAAGCATCCGAGGTCTGACGTGTTCCAGCTGGCCGGGTCGGGCCGGGTCGCGCCCCACGCCCTTGGTGGCCATGCCCAGCGCGGCGGTGGTGGCCTCCAGTGCCGCCCTCCCCTCTGGGCGCATAGCACCCTCGTGTTCCGCCCCGCCCCGCCCCGCCCCAGGGCCGCAAAGGGCTGGCGGAAGCACTACGAGCCCAACGTGTCCACAGTCAAAAAAGAAGGAGGAAAAAATGCGTCGGAAATGACAGCAGTGCAGGGCAGTGCAGAGAGAACCGCAGGGGGGCCTTCTTGTTGCACGCGGCGCGAGCAGGCGCGAGGCCCTCCTACGGCGGCCCACGACTCCCTAAGGACGGGGGAGGGTCACACCCCTAGGGCGTGCGCGCTGCCCTTGGCCAGCCCGCCCCGCCCCGCCCCGCCCCGCCCCGCCCCGCCCCACCCCACCCCAACGCGGCAGGACGGCAACGAAAACCAATACCGGAACCATTACCACGACGGCTGCCCTTCTCTCTCCCTCCGGCCGAATCGCGATGACTCACCTCGCCCCGCCCCGCCCCGCCCCGCCCCGCCCCGCCCCGCCCCGTGCTGTGTCTCGAGACGCACCCGCCCCGCCCCGCCCCGCCCCGCCCCGCCCCGCCCCGCCCCGCCCGACACTGCACGCGTGACGGCACGCCGGCCTGGAGATCAATACCTCCTCACAGAGGGAAGAAGCACGCCGCCTATATCCTGCTTCCCCTGCGCGCCAGCGCGCCAGCCACCCTTGCTGCACCGCGTGGAAACTTGGAAACCCGCGCAACTGCGTCAATGCGCGCGACGCACTTGGAAGTGTGTGAAATTTTCGAGCGGGGTTCCGTCACGCGGTAGCCTAAAGACAATGGCCATTTTTTTTTAGTAATTCTTTTTTTTTTAAAGGCAAAAAAGGAAAATTTGAGGCAATCCCTAATTTTGAGGAAAACTCCTCAGACGAAGAGGAAGTCTCTTTAAAAATTGAAGGAACTTTCTAAGTATTTTTAGGAGATTTCCTCAAAATCGGAAGTTTTCATGAATGTCAAGGAGTGCCTAAACGTTTTACCCCCTTTCTTAAACAAATATCAGAAATTGTTTATAACGTGTATTCGGTTAAGGAGCGTGGCATACGATTAACGATTAGTGATTGGCTACTGTTCTCGGTAAAATTTTCGATAAAGTTTTGAAATTTATGTCACATTTTAACGAAGGAAAACCCGATCGAATCAGCTTGTACGTAAAACGAAAAGAGGAATTCTTGGGATGTTATTACCAGTAAATATCAGACAAAGAGAGCACAAGATTACGAGAGTGGTGGGTGGTCCCCTCGGATTTTTTGTTAGAGCACTTGTATCTTCCAGTACGGGAAAATTGCAATCCCTGCGCGGCTTGTTCGAATATAATAATTGATATTCACACATATGTACGAGTGAAGACAAGTGTGCGAACGAATCCTTGCACACCTGCAAGTGTGCGACATTCACACACTCGTGTCGTTTCCAGCGCATCTACCTCGCACGTGGGTCTGTCACGTGTGACGGAGGGTTTCGACCATGAGTGACGTCACGGGAAGAAACCTATGGCGGCAGCGAAAATCCGCAGAGTCAGCGCGCTGGGGCGGCGCGGGCTCTGAATTTAGCCATGAACAAGACCGTATCTAAGATAAGCCACGCCCGCCAAATGGACCGCGCTCGGGGCCACTCAGACGGGGTCTGCTGCAAACTTTTTCACACCCCTCTTCTGCTCAAAATACCACCCTCATAGCGCGACACGCTATAACGGGAGCGAGAGAGAAAGAGAGAGAATGGAAGAAAAAGTTGATAATGAAAACGGAATCCCCCTCCTTATATACTTGGGAGTGTACGAGGCACGGCGCGGCTCCCTCTTGATCCTATTTCACAAATTGCATTGTGCCCCCCCCCCTCTCTCTCTCTCTCTCTCTCTCTCTCTCTCTCTCTCTCTCTCTCTCTCTCTCTCTCTCTCTCTCTCTCTCTCTCTCAACACAGTCTGCTGAGCTCTTGTACGTACACCACCGCGTCGGCTGGCTAACCTATAGGCCCCTGGGGTCAGAGCTTAGGTCAACAGTTAAAATTAGAAGAGATAGATAAGAACGAAACTCTGAACGAGTAACAACACTTATTTTAGAGTACCATTTTTTTCTCCCCTCCCGAACTATTTCCCTTACACAGGTCGAATCTCTCTCCCATTATTTGGCAGTGCACTGTTAAAAATTTCTTGTGATTTCCCAGCAGTAGCTCGATACGAAGCAATTGTGAAATCCCAACACTTCTTTGTAGTTCCAAATCAGGGATTATTTCACTATCGTAATTAGTTATTGTTGTAAGTTAATTTTTCTTTTTCTTATAACGAAGAAGAGTTGTAATTTCCCAAAAGACAGTTGCGAATTCCCGAAAAATGTCACGAAGGTTTCTGGAAACTTTTTTCACAACGGATACTTCGTGAATTTCAGATTTTTGTTTTTTAGCAGTGTGTACGTCTGCACCGCAGCGGGGCGGTGGTGGTCGCCGGCGACCTGCCTGCACGGCGCTGCAAATGTCAGTGCGGTTCGTGTCCGTCCGTCAAATTATTGATGATGATGATGATGATCATGATGAAGATGATGAGGCTTATGCAAGAGACAGTGCGCGGTGCGCAGCCCCGCATAGGATTGCAGAAACTAGAGCGTCCCCATCCCTCGTCCACAGTCAAAAAAATAAATATTCGGGAATTTACAACGTTTTCACATTAGTTTTACGAATGATGTCAAAGATTCACGAGAGACTGAGACTATATTTTCGTTCCTTTAAGGACGACAAGTCAATGCTAAGTGACACCATGATTTCAAAATTTTACAGACATATGTGAGGAAAAAATATTTTTTAAAAATGTTTTTCATTGAAAATTTTCCCACGTGGGCCCTATTCAAACATTTCTCACAGGGGTGATCCAGTCTAGTATTTTTCGCAGAGTGCTTTGGGAGACTTTTGCAGCAGCTCCCGCGCGCTTCACGTGACGAGCAGGACGCACACGTGACGCAACGTGTGAGAGTCCTGAGAGGCGCGCAGGCCCGGCCGGAATGGAAGACCCGGGGTTCGACTCCCGCAAAATCTCTCGAAGTTTTACAGAAAAGAGCAGGACTCAAAACTGTTCTTTTTTGCTCTTACCCTTTCCCATTTTTACTCTTATAGGTTTTCACAATGTTTCCAATATTACCAATTTTCTTTTTCAATGTTCTCGTATTTTTTCTTTAACGAATGTTTTCAGATTTATTTATTTTTACTATTCATATTTTTTTTTCAAAGTTATTATTTCTTTTCAAAACGTTCCCGCATACTTCTTTGAGGTGCAGACAAATTTTCAAGGGTTTTAACCTACCAAACAGTCTTACAAAATGCTGTTCCGAATTCACGATAATTCCGATAATTTATCCTCAGCGAAAGACGACATGATTCCGTTTTGCAGTCCAGCACCCAGACGGTTGCAGCTCTAATGCACTACATGACTATTTGCGCGGCGCGGCGCGGCCTGCTAAAGGAGACAGACCAGGAACGGACCGCATCGTACCATAACCAGGCCTTGCAGCCGCGGAGCCTCCGCCTCCCCGCGCAACTGCACTCTACAGCGGGTCTTATGCAAGGCCCTCCCACCCCCGCACGGGTTATCATCAAAGCGACGCACGATTTTTTCAACACATCTGCCAAACATTTACATAAAATTTAAAACAGTCGATAAAAGGAAAAGCGAGTGTGACATACGGATTTACCAGGAAATGTACACAAAATTCAGAGACAAACGCGCACACACACAAAAAAAAATACCATTAAAGCGTTTTTTTTTAAAGTCGAAAATACACAAGATTCCGAGCACCGGAAAAAAAAATGAACCTCTTAAAATGAGAACAACTGCTACAGTAACAATTAGGGTACTCGTGACGTCACGGACACCCACACCTGCACCCACACCCGTGCCGGTGGCTCGAGTGTCACCATGTGAAAGCAGCGGCCGCTGCTCCCCGCCCCGCCCCGCCCCGCCCCGCCACGCCCCGCCGCGCCGCGGGGATTCTCTTACGCCCCGCCCAGACTAACGATGCTACTACGCTAGAGAACAATGCTCAAAATCGCTCATACGCTCAGCGCGCATAGTCACACCGACCCGTCACTGAGAGAGGCAGTCACACGGTAGAGGCCGTCACAGGGAAGAGGCCGTCGTCACACGGTAGAGGAGGTTGTCAGAGGGAAGAGGCCGTTTGTCACACACTCCCGGCTTATGTACTTTTTTTGTACGAGGCTATGTAAATCTATGTGCATGCGTAGCTTACGTAAAATTTCTTATATAATTATGCAAAAATTCTTACGAAGTTACGTAAAAAGTGAGCCTTTTTATGCGTAACTATGTAAGAAATTTTTACGTCAGTTACGCATGTGCATAGATTAACATAGCTACGTACAAAAAGTACATACGCCGGGAGTGTGCACATGGTAGAGGCCGTCACAGGGAAGAGACCGTTGTTACACGGTAGAGGCCGTCACAGGGAAGAGGCCGTCGTCACAAGGACACGGTCGGCTGCACGGCGGAGGAGCAAAGGCATGAACGGTGGCCCTACCAGGTATCATCGAGTTACGGGAGGCGTGGCGTGGCGTGGCGTGGCGTGGCAGGGGACCAGGGGACCGCGACCGGCGAGGTATCGCTTTACTCAAATCAGTATGGCAACGAACACCGCGAGAAAAACTATACACAGGTTTAACTGGAAACACTAGACGCGTTATTAATCAACACTTTCGGCTTTCGCTACATGTTTTAATATAGTTGTTTTTTTTCCGGTATGCCGCAAAATTTAACAACTTTCTTTTTTTTTCAGTTTTGCTATGTATGATCTCGCGGAGAGTTTTTTTTTTTATTTTTCCTTCTTTCCCCCTTCAGTAGCGAGCGAAAGAGGCATGAGCAGCAAGCTAATTTGGGTGCCGCGGGCGGCCGCGGGCGCGGCGCGGCGGAGCTGCGGTCGTCGTCCTGACCGCCGGCCGCACCCCACCCCACCCCACCCCACCCCGCCCCGCCCCGCCGCACCGCGTAGGGCGTTCCTTTCACGATAAGGCTATGGGTCGGCTGCTGGGCTCAAGACTCGCTGCTGCACATGGCTCACTGCGACTCGCTGGCTTTGATCTCCGCCACAATATCAACGGGGACATCCGGCCCCAAAACCCCACCCCACCCCACCCCCACCCCACCCCACCCCACCCCACCCCACCCCGCCCCGCCCCGCCCCGCCCCGCCCGCCCCGACCCCGCCCCGCCCCCGGCGCCTAGGGCGCTGCTTCCCATATAGCCAGTTCCCTTCGGCCTGCTGGCCTCTGGTCAGACGATCGGCAGCGCCTCCCAGACACCTCAAGCACACGAGCACTCGGCGGCTATGGATTTTGTGCAAAATATATTTTGTGATACATTTGGAAGCAGCAGGCTAACTAGCAACTAGGAGAAAAAAAAATGTGTTATACATTTGAAAGAAGACTAACAAGCGATCAGATGAAAAACACATTGTCATACCCGTGGGTCATTTGTGACCTGGCTCTCTCAAGTCAAGTCAAGGTTGAAAGGGGAATAACCAGCTCCTACGGTGAAAAACATTTTGTATAATAATTTTGGACGGAGATTATCAGCTCCTAGGTGACAAACATTTTGTTATACGTTTGTGAGGAGACTAAGCAGCTCCCAGCAGGTGAAAAGCGTTTTGCTATACATTTGTTAGAAGGCTACGCAGCAGCAGCAGCAGCTCCTAGGTGAAACCTTCCCTTTCCCCCCGGCCAGCACCTCACCTCCTCCCCAGTCCTGCTCCACTGGCACTTAACCCGGTACCCCCCCCCCCTTCCCATCTCCCTAGGACAAGCACCCCCCCCCCCCTTTTCCCTGCCCCCCGGCACCTGTGCTGTGCCGTGCGGCACCACGCGGTCCCCCTTGTTGTACATAAGGAGCGGCTTGACCTTCTTTGTCTGTGCGCCCGCGAGTCCGACTGCCAGCCCGTCTGCAGAATAAGGTACACGTCAAAGGAGAAGCACATTTAAAATGTCGGGAAAAATTCATTTAAAGGGCTAGGAAAAATAATTTCAAGGGTTCACTGCAAACCCTCGAACCCAATTTCCCATCACCCGAAATGGGAGAGGATACTTTTCATGATTATAGTTGGAGTGAGAATTTTTGACCTCAGTCTCTTCGGACGAGAAATTTTTTTAGCCTCGCTCTACCTGAGTGAAATTTTTTTTCATCCTATCACTTTATTAGATCACGAATCCTCACTTTAGGGTATTCGGGCGAGATTACAAAATTCTTTCTCCTCAAATAGAGCGAGGAAAAAATAACTCACTCTCCAGAGAGTTAAAAAATTGCCCTCGAATTCTCACAAGTATTATGACTCGTAGATTTTCAGTTCACATTAAAAAGGTTTAGACAAATACGTTTAAAAGGATACGACAAATCCATTTAAAAGGTGTTCATTTTAGTTAAGGTCTGAAACGATGAAAAGTCGCTGGCAGATTGTACTGCGAATCTCTCAAAAGTGGTTTCAAGTAGGAATATAGATCAACCTACCATCGCATTGGGAAATTTAAAGATATTTTTTTCCTCAAAAGGAAAAAAAATCCTGGGAATAATGAAATGTCAAGCGTTCTTCCAGCAACAGCAGGTAAGAAAAAGGAAAGGAAAAAGTGGGGGAAAAAGAGGACCAAACAAGATTGGTGGGAGTGGCAGTATCAGTTGCAGCCGGGGCCGTTCGTTTCGCGTGACATCATCAGACAACCTGGAGACAGGATAGACAGGCGCGATAGAGGCGCGCGGAGAGTCACGGCCGGCGAGATAGAAGTGGCGATAGAAATGAAGAGAGACGTATCAGTCGACAGGAGAGGATATAGAGAGACTAGACGAGTAGATAAATATATAATATATATATGGTACATAAGGGTGGCGGATAGAAAAGGGTAGAGAGGGATAGAGAGGGATAGAGAGAGGAGGAGGGTTCATCTCGGCAAGCGCTCGCGCGCTCGGCCGAGGTCAGCTCATGCAAACCGCATGCAAAGCTCAACCACACCGCACCTCAGAGCGCTCCGCAGAGGGAGAGAGGGAGGGAGGGAGAGAGGGAGGGAGGGTGAGAGAGGGAGGGAGAGTGAGAGAGAGTGAGTGAGTGCAAATGACGTGGAGTATACATACTATGATGGGAAGAGTGTGTTGTGCCGTGTGTGCCTGTCGCTCGACCAATCAGAGCACAAAACGGGCCCGCCCCAGCCCGACTGTCTTATGGTGATTGGACGGGACGGGACGGGGCGGGGCGCGGCGGGGTGGGGCGGGGCGGGGCGGGGCGGGGCGGGGCGCCGCACCCGTGCTGGAAACGGTACCTGCCTGACCGAGGCGCGCCCGCCGGCCGGTGTCCGGCTCCGGCCGCGCGCACAGGCGCCGCCTAGACATCGCAGCACTGCCAAAAAAATAACTCTATACGCAAGCGTAAAATAAAAAATAAATTTTTTAAAAAAGCATACATACGGCCGTAAACGTATTTATTTTTATGGTAGCGTTATATGTAACGCACACGTCGTAAAGCTTAAAAGTCTCAGAGTCATAAATAAAATTACTACCCCCCTTTTTTCTTTTTTTTTTGTAAGTAAATCAAAACTAAACGTTACGACCGCGTGGGCAGTGCTCAGCCCCGGAACAGAGACATCACTACAAGCCCCTTCGCTCTCCTTTAACAGTCTGTGTCGCTCTGTCCCGTCCGGCTGCTCCGACGCAGGCAACAATTTTTTTTTTTTTTACTGCTTCGAAAATGAGCGCAAATGATTATGAAAAACGCAATTTGGGCGGGCCGGGCGCAGGCAGCGTGCGGGGGGCCAGGGGCCGCAGCCAGGCCTGGGCCGGGGGCGAGGCGAGGCGAGCCCAGCCACTGGACCGTGCACAAAGCTGGGACACGACACGGGCAGGGCGGGGCGGGGAGCACCCCGAGCCAGGCACGTTCCAGGTAAGAGTCACCTTCCAAAAACAAGCTAAAAACAAAAAAGCTCTCTACACAGCGACTGCAGGCCGGCGAGATCGTGCGTGTGCGCCGCATGTAAGTACACGCCTCTCAAAATCGCATTAGGACTCGGCCAGACCTGAAAGTTGGCGTGAAGCGCGCGCGCGCACACACACACACAGGAAAAAAATAAAAGTAAGACGAAACTGCTACAGTGTACAGCTGCTGGAAGTTAAAAAAAAATAGCTGCACTTTGGAGGCTCCCGATTTGGAAGTGCCTTATTTTAGAGCCTGTTTTTTTATAATTGTTTTGTTTAGTTTGACTTATCAAGCCGCCTTTTTTTCTAATTGTTTTTTTTTTCCCCCCCAAATTTTGCAGGCCGGCTTTTCCCTTAGTTATTAGTTTCTTTCGCATTTAATTTTAACGTAATTTCATTTGTTTCATTTTTCAAAATTGATTTTGATATTTTTTCTGCTTTTTTTTCCCCGCCCTTAATTTAGAAGGCGGGCCTTCCCCTCAATTATTCGTTTCTTTCGCAAATAAATTTTAAGTTAATGCCATTTTTTCATTATTTTTTTTAATATTCTGGTTTTGATCCAGTTTATAAAAGCAGACGGCCGCGCGCACCACTACACGGCCAGTGGGTGCGGACGGAGAGCGCCCAGCACAGAGCCGCTCGGTGGTAGGCCATTAGCGCCCGGTGGGGGGGGGGGGGGGGGCGCCTAGGGGGCCGTCCGTAAGCGCCGCGCCCTCCTCTGGCCGGCTCGTCTCACATTTACTCTGAGCGCTGCCGTCATCGTCCTTGTCGCACTCACGGGGCCCTGCCGGACCCCACTGTTAAAAGTCTACGAAGCAGTGCTTTGTAATACGAAGAAAACGGGGCCTTTGTATTACAAACCGAAATTTCTTCGTAATTACAAAGAAAATTCTTCGTAATTACAAATAATTGCCTGGCATGCTTCGTAATTACAAAGCATTTTCTTCGATTTTCTTTGTAATTACAGAGGGCGCGTTTTCTTTGTAGGTTACGAAGCATTGCTTCGTAAACTTTTCACAGTGCCCGCACATAGGGCACCGACACAGGTGCGACAAGGACGGAGGCACGAGAGCGATCTTCGGAATCAGCCTGCTGGAAAGGATTATAACACGACGCTAAAATAATCCCCGGCCCCGTATAACGCCACGCCAAGCCAAGCAGGCCGCAGGTGGCCGGACGCGACATATCCAGCTGTGCGCGCGTGAGTGCGTGTGTGCGTGTGTGTGTGTGTTTATGTGTGAGTGTTTCATTCACAGAAGAGTTTTATACCACCCCACAATGCGAGAGAGCGGATGGAGAGAGGGAGGGAGAGAGGAAGGGAGAGAGGAAGGGAGAGAGGAAGGGAGAGAGGAAGGGAGAGAGGAAGGGAGAGAGGAAGGGAGAGAGAGAGGGAGAGAGAGAGGGGGAGAGAGCGAGAGAGAAAGAGCGAGAGTGAAAAGAGAGAGAGTGAGAGAGAGAGAAGGGGCGGAAACACATGTGTAGGCCCCGACCAAGGACGGAAACGCGTCTAAAAAAGAAACCAAGCTGCGCGCAAAACTGCTGCTGCACTTAGGCCACGGCAGCTGCCAATGAGACCGGGGCAGGGGAGGGGGTAGTGATTGTGGGGTCACTGCGACCTCAGCGGCTGGACCACTGTGCGACGGAAGCCCTCAAGTGAGTAAAGGTCACACACTTGTATGAGTGTTTGTGAATTTCCATTCGTACACTTAGTGCATCCTCAAGTGTGTGAAATTCTTGGGAAAATTTTCATTTGCACTGATTAAAAAGTACAACAGAGAAAAGTCACACATTTCCACATGCGCGGCATTCTCTCGTTTGGGTTTTTATCCAATATGGACAGGACAGAGAGTCAATATTTGTCCCCAGGTAGGGTGGGTAGGGCTCGGCGAACCCATCCCAAACAGGGAAACGCCCGTCCGATGTCTGCCTGACATCCGATAGCCACCCCACTGATCAACCTAGTGTGCCATGGCTATCCTGACGCCATCGTTTTCTCTGGAAATTAGCGCGCTCCGCACTATTACAAGTTTCTTGTCATTTCCCAGCACCATCTCGATACGAAGCAATTGGTAAATCCCAACTCTTCTTCGTAGTTCAAAATTAGGAATTTCACTATCGTAATTAATTTGTAGCAGTTGTAGACCGGGTATGGCGATACTGCCTAAGTTGAATTTTATTTTTCTTACAACGAAGACGAGTTGTTACTTCCCTAAGGAGGGTTGTGATTTCCCGAAAAATATCACGAAGAGTTCTGGAAACTTTTTTTTCACGACGATTACTTCGTGAATTTTCGAGCCCCAATATTAGGCGTTAACAAGGCGGCACGGCCCCGCCCCGCCCCGCCCCGCCCCGCCCCGCCCCGCCCCGCCCCGTCACCCACGGCCGGCCGGCGGCCAGGTCACACCACACCGGTGCGTCACCCTGACTCACAACGGTAACCGCCCGGCTGGTACTCCCAAGTTGGTACGCACGGCCCGGTACCCGGTACCTCCTCGCCCAGGTAGGGCCCTCTCGGCGGCCCCGGCCCCGGCCCATAGGCCCAGCGGAGCCGGCTGACCTACAAACTAGGGAGGGCCCCCGCCCCGCCGCGCCGCGCCCCAGCCCCATAGCCTCCGGGCGGAGTCTCTTCCTCCAGCTCCACTACTATCAGGCTCGTAACTTTTGCCTAAACATTCGGGCATTCGGGCGACAAAATTGTTAGTAAATGTAAATAAAAAAAGATTTTAAAAATACATAATAAAAAACGGTCGCAGCAGGGGGCCTAAGTGCGAGAATGAAAAAAAAATATCAGAGAAATTACAGCAGAACTCAGATACACACAGGAAAAACAAAGGTGCGAATCCCTACCTTTAAAAGGCACTAAAAAAGTTTAGTGCCTTTGGAAAGGCACTAAAGCTTAGTGCCTCTGGAAAGGCACTAAATGAGACCTTTGACACCTTTAACTGGCTAGCTTCATATGAGTTCCGTACAAGTTTAGTGCCTTTGGAAAGGTACTAAACTTTAGTGCCTCAGGAAAGGCACTAAACCGCGACCCTGACTTTAGTGCCCCAGGAAAGGTGTTGTTTAGTGCCTTTGTTTTTCCAGTGCACAGGAAAAACAATGCCTTTCTAGGGGCATGAAATTTTAATGCGTTTGCAAAGGCACGAAATTGTCCAAAGGCATTAAAATTTAGCACCTTTGGGGCAGTTTTAATGCCTTATTGTAGGGGTGCTAATGTTTAATGCCTTCTTAAAGGCATTAAACTCCTTCGAGTCCTACCTTTGTTTTTCCAGTGAACTCCAGCAGTTGTTTTGTTTTTCCCCTCATTTATTTTGAGCAGTGTGGCAATCAGTGACCGGTCCTCAAGAGGCGTGGCTGCGGCGGCACCAGTGCATACGGGCGCCTCTCTCCCTCCCACTGAATCGACAATGAACGGAGGAGGAGGGAAAATAATAAAGAATATCAATCTCGAGCCGTGCCGTGTCCTACGCGCGAGTTAGGGAGTGAGTGAATGGTCTACGATGACGAATGAGGGGACTTCCACAGCGGCGGGACCCGCGCTCAGAAGGAAGGGGAGGGGGGGGGGCGGGGGGGGAGAGGGAGTGTAAGGGAGGGAAGCGGTCTCTGGACCAGGGCCAGCAGCAAAGGGACAAAGGCGCGAAGAATATTCGCAGGAAAACAACGACATTCATTTCGAGGATGCAGCATCAGAGGCGGGGCGGGGCGGGGCGGGGCGGGGCGGGGCGGGGCGGGGCGGGGCGGGGCGGGGCGGGGTGAGGCGGACGCCACAGGTGCAGCAGTGTGGGGCAGGAGGGCGACTCGCGCCAAAAATAAGGCAGCTGCGCCTCTTCCCTCCTTCAGCTGTGCAGACAGGGGCGGCCGGGGCGGGGCGGGGGCAAAGCCTTCGAGTCAGAACAGAACGCCCGGCCCGCGAGGAAAACTCCACCAAACTACCCCACCCACCCCGTCCGGTGCGTCGAGGGGCGGCGGGGGCAGGGTGGGGGCAGGGTGGGGGCAGGGCGGGGGCAGGGCGGGGGCGGATACACCCGCCCCGCCCCGCCCCGCCCCCGCGGTACCGAGTGTGAAGTAATACGCGGACAACGCGGGCAAGGCGGGCCGGGGCGGGGCGAGACGGGTACTTTCACTGGGCGTGGCAAGGTAGACCCCGCACACTCCCACGCGAACGCCCCGCCCCTCCCGCCCCGCCTGCACCGGTGCACCGGACTGCCATGTTGACACCATAGCCGTTCGTCCCCGCAGCAGAGCGCCATGCCATCCCCTGCCAGGCCCCACCCCACCCCACCCCGCCCCACCCCACCCCGCTCGCAGCGCTTTCTTTTCTCGCACCTCTTCTGCCCGCCCCGCCCCGCCCCGCCCCGCGCGGCACGGACACCGTCCTGCTGCTGCAGTACATCGAGGAGTGCGTCATGCAGGTCGCGGGCTGGACCGGACCGAACCATAGTAGGGTGATTCCGCACAGTCGTTGTGTCCGTGTCCTTGTCGCACTCACGGGGCACGGCCATGAGGGGCGAGAGAGAGAGAGAGAGCACACTACTGAACGCTGTTCGGAAGCACGCTGGCCCTGACCCTGCCAGGCAACGCCAGCGGAAGCAGCCGCACGCAAACGCAGGGATATTGCAGAGGAAATTACCGGATAAATTTATGAATAGATTCAAAAAATAAAGAAATAAATTTCAAGATACACTGCGAGATTTTGAGATAAACTCCGAGATAATCTCCCAGAAGCTTATCTATAAGCTTATTTTTGCACTGATTTGTTTTAGAGTGCATGTACAAAATAAATTCCAAAATAAACTCCGAGATAGATTCCGCGGAATCAATCAAAAAAACTACGGAAAGGTCAAAGAAGAAACAGTAAGGACATGTGCACACTAAAATTTAAAGAGTTGAACCATTTGATTTTAACGATCAATTTTCCCGTTTGGCGCCAAGCTGCGGTGGCGGCGGCCGGCTCGGGTCGGCACGGCACAGTCGAGGCCTTGTACTTGACATAGGAGCCGAGGCCGAGGCAGAGGTCCATACGACGCGACGGCAGCAGCCGTGGGCCCGCGGCCCCCACCCAGGCCCGGCCAGGGCGGAGGGCCTAGAGCGGCACAAACATTCCCTTGTTGGGCCCAACGGCCCAACGCGTTCTGTAAACAGCCGGCAGAAAACGAACAAAAACACTGCATAGTTTAGAAAAAATAAAAAACAAAAAATAACAAAGAGGGTAAGGTTTTAAAAAGCTATAAAGTGTTGTTTCTCCACCGCCCCGGCCCGCCCCGCCCGCACCACCCGTAGTCCTGGCCTTTGCCCTACTTGGAGTCTATCTGTCACTTCGTGACCCGCTGCGAGAGGAGCGGCGCAGGCAACGCACCGAGCCGAAGGAGGAGGGGGTAAGGATGGCGCCCCGCCCCGCCCCGCCCCGCCCCGCCCCGCCCCGCCCCGGGCCGCAAAGGCACAGCTCGGAAAGTGAAAAGGAAGCCATACGCGAGCCATCGTTATAGGCAGAGGGTCGCAAGTGTCAAACTAACGCAGAAAAACGAAGAAAATTATAGAGAAAAAAAAATACATACAAATGCAAATTAACTTCAGCTTGAAAAGGAAACTACATTTAAGGGTTATCTTAGCCACGCGAAATGGTTTCGTCTCGTCTCCCTTTCACGCGCAAAGAGGAGGGCTAATGTCGGTGGGAGAGTATTAACGCAGTTACCGACGAGAGCCTGCTCGGCTCGGCCTCCGCATGACAGACGATCCGTCTGGGGAAGAGTGTGGGAGCGAGGAGTGAGAGGGAGAGAGAGAGAGAGAGAGAGAGAAGGGCGAGGGGAAGTCATCGCGCAATGCCTCTCTCGCACCCGCAGAGAGAGAGAATGCACTGCCAACGCCCACCGCGGAGCACAGAGCGCAGCCCGACCCGACCCGACCCGACCCGACCGCCACAAATGTACGAGCTGGAGATGTATGCCTCGGACTCGCAGGGGAGTGTTGCAGACCTGGAGGCGGGCCGGGGCGCCGAGGTCGCTGACCAGGCCGCGCCTAGAGTCCAGGAGGAAGCTGAGCCTCCAGGAGGCAGACTCCAGGCTCGCGCGGTCCTCCTGGAGCGGGCCGAGGTCGCTGACCAGGAGGCCGGCGCGCCTATAGTCCAGGAGGACGCTGAGCCTCCAGGAGGCATAGGCGCGCGCAGTCCTCCTGGAGCGGACCGAGGTCCCTGACCAGGCCGCGCCTGGAGTCCAGGAGGACGCAGAGCCTCCAGAACGCAGACTCCAGGCTCTCGCGGTCCTCCTGGAGCGGACCGGGGTCGCCGCTGGCTGCACGGCGGGGATTGTGTTATTGACAGACACGGGAAGTGTTTGTTGACGAAACTAGGGGTGTTGGTGTGCAGGATGAGGAGCGGGGGGCTCCCTCCTTGGGGCGGTGCAGGGGTGCGGGGATGGGGTGTTTGTGTTGACAGGCTTGAGGGCGGGCGGGGTGCGGACCCCGGGACCCCAGCATACCCCACTGCCAGCCAGCCGCCCCACCACCAGGGCCAGGGCGGGGTGTACGCTCACGCCTGCAGCAGCAGGGGCATTCCGAACAGCGCGTTTACTCTCTCTCTCTCTCTCTCTCTCTCTCTCTCTCTCTCTCTCTCTCTCTCTCTCTCTCTCTCTCTCTCTCTCTCTCTCTCTCTCTCTCTCTCCCTCCCTCCCTCTCGCTCGCTCTCTCTCGCTCTCGCTCCGTACGGCCTTGCCCCACGAGTGAGACGCGAGGATAGAGAGACGAAACGACAGAGCAGAATCACCCCACAAGGGGTTGGGCGCCCTCAGAGGGCTGCGCCGTGCGGTGGCGTGCACTGCAGCCGGGGCCGCCAGGGGCGTCAAGGATGGTCTAGGGCTTAAGTCGGTCGAGTCGAGTTGTGCCTCTGGTCGTGACGCGGCCGTCCAGCCAGGCAGCCAGGCAGCCGAGCCGGCTCCCGCCCCGCCCCGCCCCGCCCCGCCCCGCCCCAGGCACCTGCGCCTGCCCCGCCCCGCCCCGCCCCGCCCCGCCCCGCCCCGCCCCGCCCCGCCCCAGGCACCTGCGCCTGCCCCGCCCCGCCCCGCCCCATCTCTCTCCTCTCTCGTCCCCCGTCATTCTACTTCGGGCCGTACGCCGGGAGCCCCCTCTACCCCGTAGCAGGGCAGGGTGGGCTGACCTGTGGAGGCCATAGCAAAGGCCTCGCCGGGGCCCCGGTCCGGCCCGACCCGGCTCCCCGGCTCTAGGACAAGATGACCCACCTCCAAGAAATTAGCACCGCAGCCGAGACATGCCTTGGTGCTGGTCGCAGAATCATTACAAGCTTGGAGTCTGGACCCAGACACAAACTGAAAGTTCTGCGTTCCAAACTGATCGTTGAAAAAAGAAATAGAAATAAACAAAAAGGTGACATCACAGAGCTCAAATCAATGGAGTTTCAAAAAGTCCAAGCTTAAATTTTTGTTTTTAATTTTAGCAACACTTTTAACTTTTACCTTCCAGCAAAGTATGTAAAAATGTAGACAGCTTTAAATTGCTTTTGAGCGGAGATTGCAAAAGGGGACCATGGGCAGCAGGATTTATGTTGAATATACTTTGCAATTAAAACGCTGAATTGTGACATTGAAAAGCTTAATGAATATGATTGAAAGTTTCTATTTGACAGAACACAAAGAAAAGTGCAATAGCAGGAATGTGAAAGTATTAAACACCTGAGGTGAATTAACAGAACTCTGATGGTGTATGGGATTATTGTAATTTTCTCAAAGCTGCAGAATTCACATTTTTCAAAATTAATCCCCTAAATCAATCAGCAAGAGAATTAATAAAATAAGAAATAATAATAGAGAGGTGTATTAATTAGAAGAAAAAAAACGCATAAGAAATTAAAAGTGCAGTCTTGCAGGAAAAAGTACCCAGATTTGAGTTTCTTTTAGATTATTAAATCATGTTTATAATCCACAAAATTGAAAACATCAGTGTTATTATTGTCGTTATCGTTGTTTGTCGGGCATATAGGTTAAGGTGAGACAACTCACCCAAAGCTCGGTGCCCCAACTCATCTTGAGGAAAGTGCAAATCCAATGAAATGTTGTAATCCACAGCACAGAGGCGAAACTGAACACTTAAGAACAAACTCTCACGGTCGCGGGCTTAAATCTACGCCAATAATCGCAACTCAAACATGGCGAATCACGTCACAGCATCGGGAACGGCCGACGGGTACGTAAACGAACGTCCCTGACGAACTCAGAAGACACACTGACGACTGACGTCACGGCAAGGGCCAACTCGGATTCAAAAACAGGATTTGCTGGCTGTAAGACTTCCTCTCTTTGCGGCCAGTGCTGATGATATCGATTTCTTTCCAATCGCAAAAAATATCTTCCTCTTTTCTTTCAGAAAACTTTAAAGAGAGGAGTTTTTCAAACATTTAATGTCTCATCTCTTATCAAAAGCTACTTTAATTTTCTTTACAAATGTAAGCCAGAGATCTTTTGATGTGTTGGTAGCAGTGCTTGACTCCATACAAAACAAATGAATGAGTCGGCCGTATTTGGCTGATTTGAATTTGTGACAGCAGCAGCAGACGCTGCAGACAGAACATAGAAGAATTCTTCAACATCAAAATGACGGAACATGAAACACGGAGAACTGCTGAAGATTTGCGAGAGTGGGCCAAACGAATGGGTTTTAATCCAGGGTCTAAGTTTGTGAGTGCAGAGGAGTTTCCAAGTGCAGAAGCATTTCAGAAGTATGTAGTGCATTTTTGAAAAATCTTTGTCCTTATTCCTTGGAAAATGCAGTCTTTACTTTTTTTTCCAAATGTGTAGGCTATGCAAGGGGAAGTCAATTGCCTTCTGGCAAGATGTTATGAGGCAAGTTAGACCTAAAGATGAAGTCTTACACATTCAGAAGAATCTCCTTTTGGACCGGTTGAGGAGAGGCAAGTCTCTCGAAAAGGATCCGGTTCGTAATTTATGGGTTTCTTTTTTCTGTAATGGTTACTCGTTGTTTTTATTATTTTAATTTCACATTAAATATCTGGCTTCCAGATTCCTGGTATCGGTCAGCAGTGCATCATTGCCTCTAAACTTGCAGCACAAGACAAGGAGAAGAAAGAGCTTCTGGATTCCATTCACAAGCGTGAAAGTTGTATTAAGGCCAAAGAAAAAGTGTTGAGGAAATCTGGCCACAAGGTTATTGAGCTAGAAAACCAAGTTAGAGAGTTGAAAGAGAAGCAGCTCATGTTTAAATTGAAGGCAGCAGACTGTCGCTCAAAGATAGAGTGGTTTCGAGAGATCTCCAATGTTGTGAGTGGTCTGTGTCCTCCTCCACCAAATGCTAGACCCTCTGTTGACACATCATCGGAAACTGCTGAGGTGCTAATTCTGCTTTAAGATAAATATAGTAAAACATTTTACATGCACTAAGCTTTCGTTCTAATTTCAGGCAGCAATACGCAAATGTGTGGATGCCATCAGAGAGTTTCAATCAAATTCGTCAGAAATAGATCTCAGTCTTGATGATGGCTCTCAAAGTCACGAAGACCACTTAAAGCACTTGTGGGAAAACTTTAGATTTAATATTGCTGGGTGGGGAGCGCAACAAATATGGGATGCATTCAATGAAATTCTAATACCAGAGCTAATTGATGAGATTTCCGCTTTATGTGCTGATGAATCCTCAACAACAAGGTTTATTGAAATCAGCTGATGCCTTTTTTTGTTGGAACTTAGAAATTGGAAACTTGCCTTTTAAAATTTTGAAACTTTACAGGTCTTCTGATGCTCATTCATCATTTATCAAAGATGCTCTTTCTATTTTGCCAGCCAAGCAAACAGCATCAATCCTTGAATTCATTAATCTGCAAACTAAAGCAAAGATTCAAGACATTGAGCTTAACAAATTAAAGGAGAATCTTGCAGAAACCCTAAATGTAAATATCTGCACTTATTGTGAATATTTTTGAAAAACTACAAAACAATTCCTGATGATTTTGAAAACTATTTTGTTTCTGTTTCTTTTTGTAGATTTCTAAGGATAATGCATATAACACATCTACATCTAATAAATCATCTATAAATGCACCAGAAATTGTTAAAGCTTGGATTGAGGCACAGTCAGTGAGAGCCGAGCTTTCAGCTAAGCTGCAAGGCATTAAAGCAGAAATTGCAAGACTCAAAGAATCAGTGCCTTGTCAAACAGTTGTGTCATCCAGTTTGAAATTAGTCCAAGAAGAATTAGCAAAGCTAGACCTACAAGTGGTGAGTAAGAAAAAAATGTGAATTGACTAGTACTGGCCAGTTACTTCAAATAATACATTTTTGATTTGCAGGATAATGACAAGAAGCAAGTTGAGCGGAATCTCGCTCATATGAAAATGGTCAGTGTTAGAATTCAAGCAGCGCTATCTAAAGCAAAGACAGTGCGTTCTGAATTCAATAGTCAGGTACCACAGTTCTTTAAAAGGACAAGAAATAAGAGTTTTGACTCTGATGTGGATTTTGCTAGTTCAGAAGAGTAAGTTCTTTTTCTATCTATCTATTCTGACTTTTGCCTTTAATTAAAGTCATGCTAACTATTTGAGTTCTATTTTTTAGGAAAGTTCCTTTTACATCTACTATGATTGAAAATGATAAGCTTGATCCAAATTTTACACTGGATTCAACATGTCTTTCTGTTGTGGAAAAATTTGGCAACTTACAACCATCAGATTTTGTTGCATCATTAAAAGAATCTATTTCCAAAGAGGCCAAATTATTCATCAAGGTGCACCTGGATCTTGTGCCATTTGTTTATCGTAGTGGGTAGGTGAACCAAAAGATGTGCTTTTCCATCTGTAATGTTATCCTTTTAAAATCTTATTTCATTGCAGTAAAAAGGAGTCCATGGTCAACTTGATGGTCTTAGCTCCTCAGATGACATCTCATTCTTCCAATATGCCACATCGTAATTTTCTTCAGATTGTTCCTCGTACTCCTTTTACAAGTGCACCTCAAATACTTCTGCATCAGTTGTACGCTCAGAATCATTTGAGAGCTTTAAACCTGTACAAGCTCCTTCACGACCGTCCATCACCAACTGTCCTACAAGCACCAAGTAAAGATTAAGATTTTTTTTTGCACCATAACTTTTTCTAATATTTACAGCAAATTGAAATTTTCATTAATTTTCTCTCATCAGAAATTTTAGAAGCCTTGGAGAAACAGATTTCAAAGCAAGAAAAAGCTTTATCAGAGGAAATTGAAAATGCTAATGCATCTGCTGAGAAGCTGGCATTGCTGATGTCTAGGTGCCAAAGCAACTTGGAGCATTGGTCTGTTTTTATTTCAAAATTACTGATTTTTGTTTGCTATCATGAGTCCACTGACTATATTTCCTTTTTTCAGGGTGGAGAGGCCTGTTCAGGAAGCTGTTCCATCGACATTAGTTGTGAATGGGCGAACATTTAGACAGTGGTGTCAACTATATGATGAAATATTAATGAAACAAATGTGAAAAGATTAAATGCCATGTTTTAAGATTTTTATATCATTTTTTTTTTTTTTTTTTTTTTTTTTTTTTTTGGAGTCAAAAAATATAACTGTAATTTCCACTCAACATTATTTTCAGACTGAATTTATTAATAACCTCAATAATACATTATCTCACAATCTTTGTGACTAAAGGTTGGGTAATTTCCAGGTGACCATGTAGCCAAGTAATGAGATGAATATGCAGTTAGGACAACCACTTTACAATTTTAGAGACCTGCATAGTGCCTACTCTGACCAGAGGTGAGGTAGATGATGTTCATAAATCAATAAACAACTGTACACAAAGGTTTAGAAAGCCAGACTTCAGACTTAAAGCAAGCACTCGAAAATGCCTAAAAGTAAACAATTCTTTTAAGCTATAACAAGAGGACCAAAATGAGCAATCAGATATGGAATTTTAAATATACATATTTTGGATGTTTGTAACTAGATATATCACTCATAACACTATATTGGTTCACTGGCACAGTCTTGGCCTTAGTCTCCAAATAGCAAAGAATAAGGATGGCCTCAAACTACTTGGCACAGCACCCAAGTCATCAGTCAGCCAGTGCATTGAACAGCAGTCTCAGAAGAAAAGATGACACGCTCACATACACACGCACACACACTCAATTCCAAGCAAAACAATTCCTTCATACACAGGACAACTTTGATTCAAAATCAATTAACAGATTTATTTCTACAAAAACAATGTTGAGTACCAGCAATGTACCTTAAACGTAAAAAAAAGTCTCATTTGAGAAAAATTCAACTGATAAGTTATGTGCATAATTGGATTCAACCATAAGACAATAAAAAATTAAAACTTTAACCTAAAATTGGTATTAGCTTCTCTGCTAGTCATGAATGACAATAGAATATTGGGTAGTACTGACACAGTGTACCTGCGCTGTGCCACATTTTGCTAAAACATAGATGACACACAAGCCAACCATAAAACTTCAAGTAGTGCAGCAACCCAAAATGGCTCAGTTGAGAGTAAGGAATAAAAAACAGTGACTATAGCAATGAAAATTAATAAGGTAGCTCATCACATTACAAATCAGAAACTGAGGTAAATATCAATGAATAATGAGAAATAGAAGATTTCAATCAGAATATCTTATTTAGTTTAAACCTCCAACCATCTTCACTCCAATTAACAAGTGACTGATTAAGAATTAAGGGTTGAAAAATGTAGGGAAAGGGCATCTGAACAGACCACGGATAAATATTGAAAAATAAATTCTGCTAGTGGTTGGTCAACCCAGAAAAAAAGGAGGAAGCAAGAGCTCCACCAAAAAATGAAATCTGACAAGTTTATTCAACAGACAATGTATGAAATGTCTATGATAAACAAATTTAATTCCATAATGAGTAGACCAAACTTCAATCTGCTGTTTCTTCTGGACCATCATCATCTTCATTCAAAAATGCATATTTATTTGAAGCAACAAAGTTCTGCAGGGTAAAGAGAGAAAAGAGTTAACAGAAATCTGTGATTATTACAACCAAAAAAACAATTTGATAAGGCTCTTACAGGAAGCGGCTTTTCTTCATACTTGGGAAGGCGAGGTTTATCCTCATTGGAATGATCTCTGCGTGATGGCCTGTGAAAAAAATTTAAAACAAAGCAAACTGTGAGTTGTGTTGTCCCACACAAATATCTGAAACATTAAAACAGTACACAGGATGTTATATAAATTGAAACCTAGGAGGGAGAGATGAGAATTATATACTTTTCCTCAGCGTAACATTAGTTTCGTAAGAGGAAAAGGAAAAATTCATACACACATCAACAATAATACAGCAAAATAATACAGCTTGAAACATTCTAACAACGCAAAACTGCCACAAAATTAGAAAGAAACACCAACTAGTATGGAATGTCTCAGTCTTGTGAGATTTGTTTAATCAAGCAAAAAAAGAAAAAGAAAAAAAAAGAAAAGAAAAAACAGATATATGAGGGATAAAGGGATAAAGTGCGTTAATTGTAAGTTAGTCTCCAAACTTCGGCAACCAACACACCTATAGTTTATTCCCACAATGGGATCACACGGGACCATGCCTAACTGCACAGCAGTACCGCGCTCACCTATCCGGAAGATGCTTTCCCCTAATTCCACCACCACTTCCCCTTTCTACCTTTCCTTGGCCCATTCCCCTAGAGGGGCCTTGAGGACCTAGACGGCTAGAGCCTCTGCCTCCCTTACGTCCGTACCTTTCAGAGTTGTTGCCATCTTCTGGAAAAGAGTAAAACAAAATTGTTGAAATACAAGTTTTGTAAAGGGGAGTTTCACATCAAAAGACAAAAACTTAACTACCTCTGCCACGAATGAATTCTCCATCTTTCTGGTCTCTAGATTTGCTTCTGTTACTGCGGTCCCTGAATTCACCCTTTTCATCATCTTGCTGAGAAGTCTGTCGGCTACGATCTGGGCTTGACGGTCTATCTTTGTTATCGAGACTTCCTGGAGATGTGGCTCTCTCACTGCTGTCATTGCCATTATCAGCCTAAGGAAAGGTAAAAAAACAAAAAAAGGGGTGAATGAAGACAATACACAACAATGTAAAATTAAAGCACAGATAAGCAAAATGTTTCAGCATACACTAGGTTCAATACGGGGACGGCGAGACCACGCGTTCTCTTTTGGAGGTGGAGCAGGCTCAACCTTTTTAGGTTCATCACCGTGATCACTGCCCTCTTTTGACCTGTAGAGAAAAAATTTACGCTTTTAGCACTTTAGTGAGAATCATCCATAACTATCGAAATACGTCTGCCTCTAAATTACTTTGAGTTGTCTGCGCTTCTGTCCCGGTCGTCCCTGCGGGGTGCGCGTTCCCTCTCACGGTTCAGCCTCTCCTCAATTTCCCTCTCACGAGCCGTCGTGTCCACAGGCTTCGCGGCCCCGAAGATAGACGCCCTCGGTACTGGAGGCGCAGGCTGCGCAGGCGGATCGGCAGGTTTCTTCTCTTCCTTGACCTCTGGAGGAGGGGGCAGAGGGTTTTCAATCGGCTTCGTTCGCGGTGCCAGGTTGAGTCGGGGCCTTTCCTTCGGTTCGCCTGTGGGAAGGGAAAGAAAATAGAGGGGAGGGTAGACACTGCGTCGATCGACTACGACACCTGCACATACCATCACACAGCCAGGACGTCGTAACGTAACGCACATTCATTTTGTCACCTTCTTATTCATTGAGATCAAAATAGTTCTTGTGCCCTAAAATAATTTTCGTTTTTCTGGCACAGGAAATAACGTTATTTCCGAATATTATTTAAGGGCACACGGACCAATACTACCACTATGAGTCATAAGGTAACGACATTAAGGTGCAATCTCAGCTCTCTAATGAACCGTAGCTTGTCAAGACAGCCCGCACCGTTCACGAGATAATGACGAAAACGTGTGAAAAAGGTCAAAACTATTTTCGTTACGTGACGACGCCCTGCACACAGCTTCAAGCAGTCCGTACCCGATGACTCGGACGGGGGGCCGTCCTCCCGACGTCCGAATCTCTCCCGGTCCTCCTCCCTCTCCCTGTCGCCGTAGCGCGGCCGGTCTCCCCCGTAGCGGTCGCCGCCGTCCCGGTCGCGGTCGCCGCCGTACCGAGGGCGGTCGCCGTCCCGGTCGCGGTCGCCGCCGAAGCGGGGGCGGTCTCCATCGCGGTCCCCGTAGCGGGGGCGGTCGCCGTAGCGGTCACCGCCGTCGCGGTCGCGGTCCGACCCCCACCGGCCGCCGCGGTCCGAGTCGAAGCCACCGCCGCCGCGTCGGTCCCGGTCGTCGTACCTCCGGTAGGAGTCGCCGCCGAACCGGTCAGAGCCGCCGCCGCCGCCGCCCCCACCGCCGCCGCCCGTGCCGGAGCCCATGCCCTCACGCCACCCTCCCTCCCGGATCTCCGTCTCTCGGGGAGCGCCGAAACCGCCGCCGTCACGGTCGCGACCCTCGCGGTCGCCAAAGCCACCGCTCCCGTAGCCGCTGCGTCCACCCCCGGGGCGCCCTGAGGAGGAAACAAAAACAGGAGGATGAGTGACTGCATGGAGGACTGAAGCGTTAAAGGAGGAGAAGAACGGGAAGACAGGCCAGGAACCTAACAAAACGGCAAATGTTTTGGGATGTTTGTCTGCTCTCGACCAATCACAGATAAGAACAAATGAGGGTTGCCTCATGCCAGGAAAATCAGTGAAATCAGGGAAATGTCACGATAGTGAAAGAAAAGTTTTAGGAAAATTAGCTTCATCACCAATAGGTGTGTAGCCAGCCATGTGAGGGTCCGCCCGACTCTGCTTCCTTCAAGTTTGTCATTGATCACCCTGGGTAGTCATGCCAGAAAAAGGAAGAAAAAAAACAAAAACTGTTTAGGCAGCATATTGTCAGGAAAATGTCAAGAAAATCAAAAGTTGGAAATTTGTGGCAACCCTGCAAATGCCGTTTGGTTATGTTCCTGGCTTGTCTTCTTACTCTTCTTCGTAAAGCTTCAGTCCTCCATAGTATCTCGGCAGAGCAGCAGGAGTATGCTGAACAGCAGAGTTGAGACTTACGGTCGCCTTCAGGTTCCATTCGAGGTGCTGATCTCCAGTCCCCAGCGGTTCTCTCAGGGTCATATTCTCTCTCCATTCCCATACCCATGCGGTCTCTGCCCATTCGGTCTGATCTTCCATAGCCTCGGTCTCTGTCATTATTTTCTGATACATCGATTCTTATTCTCCGTCCTTTCATGCTCTGAGAGGAAATGGAATGGGTTAAACACTCATTTTTCATTACAAAAGCATTTCAGAAAAAGAAAAAAAACTTACTGTGTCAGGGATTTGGAGTGCTTCTATGAGGCCTTGCCTTTCAGTAAATTCCACATAACCATAACCCTTGAGTTTTCCTGTTGCATCATTCTTTGGGAGTCTTATGTTTTCAATCTGAAAAATAAAATTAACTTTCATTATTGAGAGTTTAGAGGTACCTGATTTTTTTATTTTTTTTTTAGACCAGATGGTGAAAAGACTGATGTAAGTCTACTTTCGACCAGCAGAGCAACTAATTTGCAAACTGGTGTCTGAGCGACTGGATACTCTGGCCAACTCAATTGAACTCAATTAGAGCAAGCACAGCTCTAAAGAGAAATTGAGAGCACATATTTCAAAACAGAAAATAAAGAAAGAATTGGCAGCCTGGTGTTTACAGAAAAAAAGCAGGGACTAGGACTAGGGACTGTACACAATAGGTATCTTTGCTGACAAATAGACCAATCTCTCAGAGAAGCATTCTGGTCTAGCTAAAAGAGTTCATCGCTATAGGCACACTACATGGGCAAATGTGGGTTCACTTACGACCAAAATAGCAATAAAAGTATGCAGTTTGGTGTCTGAGCAACCAGATATTCTTGCACAACAACCTGAACTTACTTAGAGCTACAACTCACAGAAGAAGGTGTATGCCAACAAATAGAAAATAGAACTAATATTTCCTCGTTAACATAAGAGAATGCGCCCAAATCTGGCACAAGAGGCAATAGCAGTGTTAACTACAACACTTAATGACTCTTTCATTACTAGGTATGTTCCAATCGGGATGAACTGAGCTTGTACTAAGCATTTAAACCACGACCTCAGCGTTTCATACCTGGAGGTCACCAAAGAATTCCACAAAATCTTCTTCAATGACTTCAAATGGGATGTTAGTGATGTAAGCTACGTATGGAGGAGCATTAGGGACCCGCTCATCATCACTGCCTCGAGCTGACCGTGGGGCAGTTGGAAGAGCAGATTTGCGTTGAGCAGCAAGCGCAAGTTCTGTTCAGGAAAATACAGCAAAATGTAACAATAGGTTTCAGAAAAAAAAAAAGATAGAAATTATAATCAGAAACTCACCACGCTCATCAATTTCAACTTCATCAGCCCAAGCTGTCACCGGGCGGGTTTCCGCCAGGACTGTGGTGAGCTCCACTTTCTTCCATTTGTTTTTCTTGTTTTTCTGGCCTGTAGAAGTAAAGAAAAATTTTGATCAGGAATTGAGAAACAATAGGTTAACGTTTCAATGGGCAAGAGGTAATGATGACATCAAGTCGTAGCAGGGGAACTTCCAAACATTGTGAACCAGATTACATCAAGTGAAGACTGTTGAACGGGTATTGACTTAAAACAACCTTAATGAAGCACGTCACTAACACGACTGAAATACGTAAAATTACGGTAAAATAAAAAATATCAAGATGATCAAAATTTCTAGAAAAGATCACTTCAATCGAGCGCAAATTAACACGAACCGAACAGAGCACCCGTGCATGAGTAGGGCAACTCCAGCGCAAAGCACCATAGCACAATACCTACTCATTGTTCAGAAGTGAAACTTGACCGGCAAATTCACGCAAATCCGCCAACTAGTCAACCAGCTTGGAATTCTGGACTAACCACGAGGTTGGTCTAGCGGGGGGTTGCAGATCAGCTTAACTACGAATTTTGGGGAGTTTGAATGGATGTTGCTCGGTTCAAAACAAAGGGGGGTGTATTGCGTGTATGTTCTCTCCTTTCATGACAGCAAGGATGACAAGGAACCTCGAAAATCGGGGAAATACACTTCACGTGATGTAGGGCCGACTACGAACCTGAAGCAGCCATCTTGAAGAACACAAATAACTGCAGGTGGCACCAACATTCGCCACCGAACTCAATTTCACTTTAAAAATTTTACAGGTGAGCAGTATGATCACTGAAATTTTGCCCTGCTCTTTCTTGAAATCGATCACATAAATCAAAATCTTCATTTCTTCATGTCCATCATTCGTCATTCAAATCATATTCAAGTCTCGAAGGTCATGAAACCGAAAATGTTCCACAGCCTGCACTCATTGCTATGCCTTCCTGTTCTTTTGCGCATAATTTTGAAATTGTACTTCACACGGTCTGGTAATAATGCCGGCTTTGTCGGCACTTAATCTTCTACTGAAGAACTTCAAAATCATACGATTTCACGTGAGAGCTCGATATTGTTGACTCAAAGGGAAAGTATTGCCGTAGGAAACTGACGCAACGGTCGGGCACGCGTATCAACGAACCCTCCCGCCCGAGCGCCGGGCCGCTGTGGCCACAAGGTGGTCCGGGCTCAGTCGAAAAGAAAATGAGGATCAGTCAATCGTGTCCAAGCAGTACCTGCGCTCATGTACGGTGGCCAAGACGGATCTAGAGGCAGACTTGAAAGGCGAGAGGGGGGAAGGGAGTAGCACTTCTCGCCTACTTTCAGGGGCAAAGCATGGCCTTTGGTCTACCTTTCAGGCGGCAGCTAAGTGCCATGGGAAGAGAGGTGAGGGGGAGCAAATGCCCCCTTGCTCCGCCTGAAGGTGCCCCCACAATCAACTCATTGGGAGGTGACGGTACGAAATTTTGGGTACCAGGAATTTAATGCCTGCTTCCCCCTGCGCTTGTGCTCTCGGGGTAGGCCGCCACTTTCACACGAGTGCTTGGCGGGTTGGCCTATCCATACTGTCGCAGGCGTTACGCCTCGGTAACGGCCTTTGTGGGGGTGCCATGAGTAGCAATGAAGAGCATTCCCCCATAGTATGCGAGCTGACTGCTGAATGCCCATTTTATGGTGAGGGGACTTGAGGAAAACAAGCAGAAACCGGCATGAGTCTTCAAAATTGCGAACATTCATCAAAAATACCCTCCATGGCTTCCTTATGCTATGAAGATCAAGAGCTACAGAAAAAACCCTCACTATTTTATGACAGGATTAGAGCTATCTCCCCAATGCCCAGTGTTCCAACAGCAATAAAGATATCTCATTCTCACCTCTGATATCTGATCACTGTCCGATCAAATGGATTCAAGGTTACAAATTCAGCTAATGAAAGTATTTGCAATTTCCATGGTGCATAACATTTTATTACAACACAAATAACATAACATACCAAAATAGAAAATACCGAAAATAATATTTGCTCTCCCTTTCCCCAACAAATTTATGATACAAGCAAATCACAGTCTTGTCAATCTTCCGTCCAATTCACATCAGCCCATGGAGGAAGAGATGTCTCGTAAGACCAATTGGGACCCTCGTAGCGAAGGGCATGTAAATACATTATGAGATCCATTGGTTTTGGATCCCTATACTGCACATTACACTCTGAACAAGTGGGTTCTTTAGTGAGTTTTTCCTTGCAAAAGTGCGGGTCAGGCTCATCATGATTCGTCTGAGTAGCAACAGATTTGAAAGTAAATTTTTCATCTTCTGTTGTTGGGACAATAGGGGCCTCACTAACACATTCACTTTCATTCCTATCATCAATAGGTACAGGGGTTTCCATAGGAGAAATAGACACAACACCTGCACTATCACTCCCATCAATACCGAGCCAATTTTCAGCATTATGGATATGAATTAAGTCTTTGATAAGTTGATCATCTGTTTTCCCAATATTACCACCTTTCCCTTTTTCGGGCCCAAACACAGGGTGATTGTACAGAGGGTCTCTTAAAACTGGGTACCCTAGATACTGTAAATGCACTCTTATTTGGTGCATCCTCCCTGTATGAGGCATGCATCGAACAACACTTATATTTGTTTTAGGATTGTACCCAATTTTCTTGAATGTAGTTGAGCACTCTTTTCCCTTCGGTGAAACTTTGCAGACACCTATTTTATAACTCACAACTTCTATTGGTTTGGTGCATTCAATTTCATCAAAGGGGAAGTTTCCTTCGACACGGCAGACATATTCTTTGTGAACTTGTCTGTTTCTTATTTGCTCTTCAAGCTCCAAGGCTTTCCTGACTGTTCTACCAAACATCAACATTCCACTAGTCAGCCTATCTAAACGATGAATGGTCCGTAAATTCTTGAGATTATACTCTTTGGCAAGAATGAAGACAATTGTATTGTGCCTGTATCTACCACATGGGTGCACAGGAATAGATGCTGGTTTGTTAATTACAACAACATCTTTGTCAATGTGTACCACTTCAATGGGACTAGCAACAACAGGTACTTCATGCCGATGCACAACATTGGCCAGAAGGTCATTGTGTTTCAACTTATAATCTACAGCTACCTTTTCATGGTTGACTGTGAGAGATCCAGCCTCAATGCAACGCTTATACTCATGAGAGGGGTGGGCCCTAAACTCTCTAGAGAAGACGTCCAGAACGGTGTCACCTACCCAGCGTCCCTTGGTAAAGGTAGTAAATGTGAAGTAGTAGGGATAAACTTTGCGTAGACCTTTGTCAAAGTAATAAGTCGTTTCACTGAACCTGTCATCTGAATATCCGGGTCTAGACTGTTTGAGAGCATCAGAACTAATTATCTTTTTGGCAGTATCAGGACCACTTCCATCAGCCATCAGGTCCTCACTTTTGATTTCTGACGAAGCATTTTCAGACATTTCCTGACTCTTGTCCACTTTCAGGGCCGTACGTTTCTCTTCAATTTTTGTTTTCTTCTGAGCAACCTCATCCTCAGCACTTTCAGCAAGAAGTTTCCTTTTCAGCTCTCTTTTCTCCCTTCGCCTCAATTTTTTATTTTCTGCAAGCTTGTCGCCTTCTTGATCATCTTCATTGTCAGACCAACTCTTCACAAGGACTATGTTGGAATCCTCAAAGGATTTCTCCGAGCCACATTGAACAGCAACTGAAGTACGTTGTGGGTCTTGAGAGGGCTGCTTTTCCTGACCCGCAGCTTTTTCACCATGTTCTGCCTTCCCTGCCTTGATTGACATCTCGTAGGGTACTGAAGAAGAAATTAACAGGTTATGGTACACTCACTAACACCCGGGCAGATAAGGAACAACTCAATAGGAGTGATAGCAGCACAGGACACATGGATCCTGAAGTAGGGCTTACGCTTATTGCCCTTTTCAAGCTCGTCAAAAGTTTGGACTCGAGCTAATCACCAGTTTCATTACTATCGTGGAGCAGAGCCGAGTGCAGGCAAGATCGGGAGTAGGAGGTAGGGACACATTGCAAGATTTTGAAAGTTCCCGCTCTGTGTTCTGTATTCTGTTTACGAAAGCCAGCACTGAAAGCCAGAATTTTAGTAAAGTTTTACTACTTTATCATTCATTGAATCAAACAGAAAACTCAACGCTTTTATCAAATCTCGTTTATTGTACCTCAAAATTGTTCCTGTTGTGTGCTTTAAGGGGAGAAAAAAATTCTTTTTTTCGCCGTCATAGTGGTAATTGACAGCACAATCGATCGTCTCGACTATTTTTCATATTATTTTTATTGTTGTTCTTGTTCCCCCTTTTTCGTCTGCTATCAGGTTGTGGACTGAAAGGTAAATAAAAACATGGCTCTTTTTAAGTGAACATGTTGCCCCAGAAACTTGGTTACAGTCCGAAGTCTCTTTGATGTACTTTCTTGCCGAGAAATAGTGCCAACGTCATTCAAGATTTTCCTTGACCCCTTTTGGTACTTTATCAATCACTTATTCATGGGGAGAAAGAGCAAGGACCTGCTCGCGCTCTGTCATCAGAAGCGTCTCGACTCTCACCTCACATTTTGAACATTTGGTCGCGATGAGCAAGCTTAGAGATACAGGAACCCTTCACAGAGATGATTTTGATGCTGGTCCAACAAATCTGGATGAGATTGAGCCTGGCCTGTGGTTGGGTGAGTGAGTTTTGTTTGACTGCACATTTTCTGCTGGCTCCCACATTTTTGATAAAATACTTTCTGCCCTCCTTGCTTTCTGCAGGAAATTTGACAGCAGCAACTGACATTGACACATTGCAGTCTCATGGAATATCACATATTTTGACTGTTGATTCCTGTTCATTACCATGTGCAATCACAGAACGTCCAGGGATGGTGACAAAATTTTTGAAAGGTATCAGTTTCTTATGAATGAATGAAATGTTTATCTCTGATGGTTTGTGTGCATGTATATTTTTTTTATCAGTTACAGACACTGCGCAGGAAGACTTGTTAAGCATCATCGAAAGTGCAGTTGATTTCATCACCTCTTCCCTTGAAAATGGAATCCTGCTGGTTCATTGGTATGGAAAGCAAGGAACATGGCCGTATGAAGACAAGCAGCTATCAGCATTCTGACTCTTTCTGATTCTTATTCTGACAGTCACGGCCACCTAAACCTGGCACACAAGCGCTTTAGTTTGATTTGTCAATCAGCCTCGGTTTGCATCTGGTTTTTCGAATGGTTGTGGCTGTTGGCGTTGATTGTGGGTGGCTGTGACTGTCTTCAGGTCAGAGCGAGAATGATTCAGAAACCTGATCGCAGTTTGTTTTGATTCGGCCTATATCTCCTCGTGCAAATGATGTTAGTGTGTGGTTTTTTCTTTCTTGAAGCTTCCGCTTTATGTTTCTTCTTGCTCCTCTTAAGCTACTTTGGAGTGTCAAGAAGTGCTGCTGTGGTTATTGCCTACATTATGAAAAAGTACTCAATTTCATTTGAATGTGCTTTTGAAAGGTGCGTAAATTTTTTTATGGAGGTCTGGGCTTTATGTTTCCTGTGAGATATTTGTGAAGCAATATTTTCATTGGCTTGCAGAGTTAAAGAAAAGAGGAGGTTTGTTGGTCCCAATCCTGGGTTTCAGTCTCAGCTAAGACTTTACCACACTATGGGCTGGAAATTAGACAGTTTTAATCCTCAGTTTAAACTATATAGACTACACTGTGCTGCTTTTCATGTGAGCAAAGGTAAGAAAGAGCCTGTTAATTAGACGCTCTTACATGTTTTTTTTCTTTTCTTGAATTACTGAACACCTACTTTCTCTTACCCTTAGCACATATTTTACCCACTGGATTTATGGATTTGGTGCAGCCTGATCCAGCCCTGATCAGAGTGAGACCTGAGCCTCTTGTGTACAGATGTCGAAAATGCAGGTAATTGTCAATTTTCACATTTCAGACCAATCTCAGTCATTGGGTATTGTGGTTTCATAATTTTCTATTACTGTAGGAGAATTGTTGCCTCTGCATCAAACATACTTCCGCACATTCCAAAAGAGAGTCCTAAGTGGACAGATCCTCGTTTGACTGAATTGATGCAAAGCTCCTCAGGAACATTCAGCGCTCAAACATCAGAAACGCCAGGAGATCATGATAAGCCCACAGCTTGCCGTGAAACCTACTTTGTTGAACCACTTGGTTGGATGGCAGAAGTTCCCCATCAACAGCAGGGAAAACTTAACTGCCCCAAATGTGCAACAAAACTTGGATCATATAGCTGGATCATGGGTTTGTACTTCAGCACTCAATTCCATTTTTGGGTTATGGATCGCGATTTTACCTGTTCTTTACCATACAATCAACATCACCTTTGTGGTCAAAAGAACGAGTACTGTCCTCAGTGCAGTGTCACACGCTCTTTTTCATCTCAGAATACGGATCCACAGCACCTACGTGCATGGAGGTGTCCTTTCAAACTTGAAATTTTGGTCTCAATTCAGAAAGTGAACTTTTTTCAACTTTTCAACTTTAACTCTGTATCTTTAGAACTCCTAACAAATTTGGCATGCTTTTAAAAATAATAATATTTAAAATAAAAAAATAAAAAGGCGAAGCACCACACAATAGTTGTACGAAAAAGGTAATAAAGGGGAAATGAATTAATAATTTTGACATTTTTGCCACTTTTATCATTTAACAGACATGTCTTATCTTTACACTTTTTTTCAATTTTCCTAGTTCTTTTCTGAGCCCACTTTATATACTTAGTATTTTAGTCCCACCTGCATGCTATGTTTTGTTGGTCTGCGACAATGGCGGTCCATTGAGCACAACACTTAAAAACATGTTTTAAAATAATTCTGAGATGAACGATTAAAGAGATTTCTCCAAGAAGTCATTTTTGGGTAAAAGAACAAGTTTTATACTTTGCATAAATTTTTTTCTCTGATGTCTCTTTTCTTTGTTTTATTTACAAGTCCATTTTAATTTCAGGTTGCCAATGTCCATGTGGTGCCAAGGTTTCCCCAGCATTTTATTTGGTGCCTTCAAAAGTAGAGTGGAGCAATTTTGTGCAGAATGTTCAAGTTACTGTCTGATTCCAGTCCTTTCATGTGGACAGTTTTAAATCCCATCATGAATAGATTTGGGCAGGTGTTGTCTCTTTGACCCCTAAAATATTTGATTTTGACTGCAGTTTACTCTGGCGGCTTCCATTCTTTGCCATCCATGTTTATTGTATTTTATTGAAAACTTTCTTTGAAAACTCCTCTGTGATTCTTGTGCCAATGTGTAGGTTTGCATGTGGTGATTAAATCTGTACTGGTTATTATTATTCAAATGATAGGACACATAGACTGAGCTGTTGATGTATGAAATATGTGAAGTAAAGCCCAGGATTTATCGTGCATGCTCACTGTTTGTCCTACCTTTCATTGCTGTTTTTGCAGCTGTAGTTGTTTTGTATTTTTAGAAGTTCAATTTGTGTTGTCTCCAACTCTGTATATTATATCAGAGTAAAAAATTCTGAAATTCTGGGGCCCTTTGCGGAACATATCTCAGAATTTTGTATTGTTTTACTTAGTTTTTTATGCGTTCTCAGGCATGTTATCATGCCTGTTTTGTGTGTGCAGTTTCCCTGATGCACATTGTCTTCTCCTTCCAAATCTTTATAATTTATTTTTTTCTCACAAAAGGAGTATCAGGTCCATAGTACATTTTATGATATTTGCTCTATGTCTATGTCTCCTATGTCACTTAACTTTGTGGCCCTGTAGCAAGACAATATTATTGTTATATATTTATTCAGCGACTGTTTGCTGCTGCTCTGATTTAATCATATTTAATTATATTTAAAATTTTCCCGAAAAGTAACCAGACTGTATCTGCTATAGAAATTTACATGTGATATATTCTGTTGTTATTCCACATTATTGATCTAAGTAGGGTTTTTTATTCATTACTTAATTAAATATTGATAAAAATCAATCTTCCCTGATCCTGGTGTAAGTACTTTGCTACTTTGCTGTCTAATGAGGAGGTCAGAGGTAAATTTAACATGTGCATTATCTTATTATTGGTTGTCCCCAAGTCTGCCTCAGCAGTTGTAGAACATTTATTCATATACCTCCAGGTTAAGTGTGAAAGGCTGTGTCTTAAAATTATGTCTTTCAAAACTGATGTAGCTAATTTCAACTGTTAAGCATAGCTTGGCTAAAAATTTCATGTGCCTTTTTGTCCAACTCTAGTGTCTTAAAAAAATCTCTAGTCTTTGTCTCAGGTCCCACCTCTTCACGTCTCCCATCACTGTTGCATTGTGTTATGCACATAGGAAGACCTCCAATATTGATAATTATTATTATATCTTCGTTTCAGTTGTTTCTATTTCATTCGTAGAGTTGCCACTGCCGTCTTATAATCATGCGATGTGAAAATTAAAATTAAAAAAAAAAAGAAATTGCCATGAAATGAAAATCTGAAAAAAGAAATGCGTATTAAGAAAACTTGTAGGCTTTGCCTTTTCCTTTGCACTGCAGACCGCACCTCACCAGAGCACACTGTACCTGAACACATGACTGTACTGCCGGCTTCCAGCCGTCATGAAGTTACACTGCATTTGCTGAGAAACGCAATCGCAATTGCTATTCCAAATCGCAATTACAGTTTCTGAAATCGGAGTTTTTAGATGAAAGGGGCCCGCTGCGAGACGAGGCGGTCCTCTGGAAATTAAAAACGTGAATGTGGCTTTTAAAATGTAGAAAAAGTGTACTTCCTTATGAGCACTATGAGGCGTTGTGAACATGGATATGCCCCCCCCCCCCTCTATACGTCGACAGCGGGAGGGGGGGACAGGCACTAAGGATGGTGTTCCCCCTTGTACCTCGACTTCAGGAAAAGGGGGGGGGGGGGAGCAGGCACTTGGGATAGTGTCCCCCCTTCCCCTTTACCTGAACGGCAGCAGGCGTGAATTAAGGGAGGGAAGTGGGGGGGGGGGGGGCGATCGCCCAGAAAGTTGGCAAATAGCGTGACAAAACCCTTGTACCTAGGCAACCTACAGTCAGTACGCTCTCGCCAGTCGGACCTTAATCCGCGCCTGAGCTATAGGGGGGGGGGGGGCACTAGGTATGGTGGATGGTTTCCTCCCCTATAATATCTCAACTGCAAGGGGGTTGCCTTTACACGCAGCGTTTTCTTCATGTGCGCCTATGTCCGTTTTGCATTTATTTATTTTTTACAATTTTGTTGTCACTCAAGACCCAAAGGTTGTGTTGAAATGAACAACAGTACATGTTTTCTTCACTATCAGACAATCTATCAAAATCGGACAAAAACTACGGTGTCAGCGATTTTCTGCCTCCTGTGTACTCTGTCAAAGTACAGTACATCTGCGCCTAGAGGAGGTACTAAAAATCACTTAATCGAAAAACGCAAAAACACGTAAGGCGTTGGTCGATTCCAACAAGTCGCGAAAATTATGGGCCACGCTACCGAAGGAGTAATTAAGTACATCTTAACACCTTAATTTACAACTTAACGCTACCCCTTTGCTGTTGGGGGGAAACCATCCACCATACCTAGTCCCCCCCCCCCCCCCCCCCCCCCACCTTACAGTTAAGGCGCGGATTAAGGTCCGACTGGAATTTAAAGGTGTTTCCAGAAGAAGGTATTAGATCAGGGCACCCATCAGATCACTCCCCGTGTGCGGAGTGGGGCGGCTGGCATTGAGCGAGAGAGCGCGCACCACAAACAAACGACAGTGCCGGCCGTGGGGGTGACAGAGAGAGAGGGTTATAGCGGGGGTGCGGGACAGCTGCCGTCTGATTCCAAAGATCGCTTTCGTACTTCCATCCTTGTCGCATCTATATGGCGGTGCCCTACGTTGGAGATGGGTGGGCCCCAGGAGTGCGACAAGGACGGAGGTGTAGGAAAGCGATCTTCGGAATGAGACGGCAGGGGCAGGCTGCCGCCGGCGGCAGGTGAGGAGGGCGTAGCGTGGCGTGGCGTGGCGCGGCGCGCGAGCGTCCCGCCCGCCACGCCAAGTCAGTCGGGTTCAGTTGAGCGGCGGCCGCCCCGCGCAGCGGTACGGTTAGGAGGGCCCGGCCCGATGCGCGCGCGCTGCCGTCAGTCCCGCCGAGACACGAATACCGGTCGCGAGTGTGTGTGTGCGTGTGTGCGCGCGCGCGCGTGTTTGTGTGTGTGTGTGTGTGCGTGAGTGTCTGTGTTTGTGAGTGCGCACGGTGGTGATGCTGGAGCAGGTGCTGCTGAGGAGGCTGCTCTCAGACGACGACGGTGTGCTCGTCGTCCATCCGGGGAATAATAATATACCAACATCAACAACAACAACAAGAAGGGAGTAACGCCGCCGTGACGCCCCCGCGCCTCCAGGATGTCGGTGGACCTGGAGGACGACATGTCCTTTGCGGACTGGAGCGCGCACCTGGACAGCCTGGCGGCCGACTCGAACCACTGCTGGCTGCCGGCCTACGGACTGCAGCCGCCCGTCGATCAAGGTGAGGAGGAGCTCTAGCTGCTCCAGCACTCCGCAGCAGCCGAGCGATGCCGGAGATCGCTTTCATCCCTCTATCCTCGTCGCACTCATGGAGCACTACCATGGGCCAGCATAGGGCACCCCTGTAGGTGCAACAAGGACGGAGAGATGAGAGCCATCTTCTGAATCAGTCGGGTGGGTGGGTGGGTACCCAGCGAGCAGAGAGGCAAAGGCGAGGCGGCGCGGGTACGCCTTGGGTACGCCTTGGGTACGCCTCGGTACCCGTACCGGCGAGCTCCCCTTCTCCAGCGGCGGCGGCTCGGTCAGGTGCAGCAGTCCAGTCGGTCTCTGTGACTGCAGCCGAGCCGAAGCAGCTTGGAAACGCGCCCGAAGGCTCGGCTCGGCTCGGCTCGGCTCGGCCCGACCGGAGCCAAGTCCAGCCCCCAGCTCGGCTCGGCTCGGCCCGGCCCGGCCCGGCGAGCGGGCTGAACGGGTTCAAAGCACGGCCCCAAGGCCCCAAGGTTCACTACGGTACCACACAACACAGCCTCCGTCGAATCGAGAATCGAGCCCGGCCGGCCTGGGGCTGGGCTGGGCAGGCTGCACCACACCACACGGGTACGCCGGTACAGCCAGAAAAGTAGGCAAAACCCGCCCAACACACAGCTGTGTTGCGCGTTCGGTATTCGCGCCTGCCAGCTAGGCCACCCCCCTGCGCAGGCGTGTAGCTGTTGCCTAGTTGGCAGGTGTGAAGACCGAACGCTCCGCACAGCTGAGCAGCGTCCGCGGCGGACCATGCCTACTTCTCTCTTCTAGCCCCTGGAGGAGGCTCCAAGCAATAGTCCACACGGCACCGCTCATCTCCAAATCAAATCCCTCCTCCACCCTCCCCTCCCCTCCCCTCCCCTCCCCTCCCCTCCCCTCCCCTCCCCTCCCCTCCCCTCCCCTCCCCTCCCCTCCCCTCCCCTCCCCTCCCCTCTCCCTCTCCTCCGTGGCGCGTACAATCGTAAATTGAGGACGGACAAAGTTGCTTGCTTGCGGTTTTTGGGATGGAGCTTGAGGAGGAGGAGGTTGGAGAGGAGGTGGAGGTGCACACCTGAGTGCAGCCCCCCCCCCTCCCCCCTCCCCCCACATTCCACGCCGCCCCTGCCTCGGCCTCGGCCCCGCCCCGGCACCGGCGTGTTTACCTGCGGGGCCGAATAGGCCAGTTGCCGCCCCGCCCCACCCCGCCCCGCCCGGACTGAGGCCTCCTTTGTCTGGTCGGAGGGGCGGGGCGGGGTGGGGCGGGGCTCCAAACAGCTGTTTCCATATACTCCACTCCATGGGCAGGAAGGGGATGCGGGGTGCGGGGCCCACCTGGGGGCGCCCACCTGCGTGGGGTGGACCCTCCCCCGAAAAAAAAAGGAAGAAAAGGACACCCGTTATTGTTTCTCAAGTTTAGAAGGGCCGTCTGTCTGCCTGCACCTGGAAGATCCTGTGCTTCCATTTTCTTCGAAAAGAAAACAACCACAACAAAATGCCTGGCCGGGCATCGTATTGGCTCGAATCTCGCAACAACTTGTAGCAGCGCTCGCTCTCCGGAGCACTTTGCACCTGATGTCTGCCTATTCGCAGGCCAGACGCGGCGCGCCGCCCTTATTTGCAGACACGCACGCTGATCACGCACGACGGGGGCCTCGGCTCGCGCGGCCTGCACGGCCAGGGCCGGTGCGTGTGTGTGTGTGTGTGTGTGTGTGTGTGTGTGTGTGTGTGTGTGTGCGAGGGAGAAAGGCAGATAGCTCAGGAATGTGTGATGGTCGGAGCGGATCGAGTCTCCAAGTCCATCCCATCCTGGGCGTCTGCTGAGGCGACGGGCGGGGCGGGGCGGGGCGGGGCGGGGCGGGGCGGGGCGGGGCGGGGCGGGGTGCTGGTGCAGTTTGGGCTCGGGTCGGGTGGCTCGGCTCGGTCGCTTCCGGAGGCGCGACTGACTCTCCCATTATATGTCCACCTCATGTCCGTTTGCTTACTTTGCACCCCCTCCTTCCTTCTCCCCTGCCATCTGTCCTGTTGTACGCCTTCTCCCCCCCCCTCCCTTTTCCTTCCCCCTTCCACCCCCCCCCCCCCGGTTCAACGCTTTGGTATGAATATCACACACTTGTAGGAGTGCGAATTTGTGTTCTAGCACTTGGATTATAAAGTGTGTGAAATTTCGCCGAGTTTGTTCTGCAACGACGATTGGATCAGCTCGGCCACGTGGAGCTGGTGGAGGCACCTCCAACAGGTCCCTGAGCGCGCTCTGAGGGAAAAATAAAAAGGCTTCATATGGACAGCTAACATTTGGAGCTATGTTGCCAAAATTTAGCAATACTGCCAAACACTTCGCTTCCATCTTGTTAGTTGTAAAGCTCAAAATGCTAGCTGTGCGTTTATAGATAATTTTTTTAGTTGCATGGGCAAGTTTTTTTTTCCCTGAGTGCGCGGCGGGTATTTAAGCGCGGATGTGTATCCGGGCCGGACCGGCATAGGCTGGACTGTACACGGCGCGACGCTGTTGGTGGTTTACGCCCCCCCCCCCCCCCCCCCCCCCCCGCCCCTCCCCCCGCCCCTCCCGGCCCCGCGCCCCGGGCTCGCTGCTTACGCCCGCCCCCTGATAAGCCAGGCGGGGTCGGGTCGGGACTCGCGGGTCGGGTCGCGGGTTTGAAATACTTTGGCGGCGGCGCGTGACGTCTTTGTTTTTGTATGTTGCGTCCCTGACGAGACGGGACGATGACGCCATTCAATATTTAACTGGATCACGTTTTTATTTTTTAATTTTTTAAAAATAATTAATAATTTTTATAATCATTAGATACACATATTTTTTTTTTAAGCGTAGGTGGTGCACCGTGCACCTACGGGCGCCCACGGGAAAACAAAAGCCCTAGGGTAACTGGAAACCAGGAGAATCCCTATGGAAATGTCTTATTCCAGGGGATACCCTTGGAAACCCCAGGGTAAACCCGCGGAACAAGCTTTCCATAGAGTTGTTCACGCCTTGCGTCACTGTAGCTCGACTCGTGCCACGCCCATTCAGTCTGTATACGCTGATAACCTTTTTGTGTGTGTGTGTGTGTGTTACTCTTTTAGGTCTTTCTCGTGACATGTGTCAAATTGAACGTGGTGTAGTGCGTATCGGATGAGCGGGGCTAGAGCCTCAGCCTTCCTTCACCCGCCAACGGGAAGTGCTTTTCTTCACCGTCTCCTTTTTTTATTTCTTTTTTGAGTTTTTTCAACCTCAGACCTCAGAGTATTTCCATTTCTCCCTTGCTCTCCGGACGGCGGGCCTCCTTCTCCCCCAACTTCCGGCTCAACCCCACCCCACCCCACCCCACCCCGCCCCGCCCCGCCCCATGGTATGTGTAGTACACACATATGCGCACGCCCTCAGATATGGTTCAGTTTCGCGTCTCCTCTAGTCTGACATACTCACTTGTCTGTGTGTTGTTTGTCCCCGTGTGTTTGTGTGTGTGCGTGCGTGTGTATGCATGTGTGTGTGTGTGTGTGTGTGTGAGAGAGAGAGAGAGAGAGAGAGAGAGAGAGAGAGAGAGAGAGAGAGAGAGAGAGAGAGAGAGAGAGAGAGAGCAGAGTATGTGTGAGCGGTGATGTCATTTTCAGCCTCATGCCGCTCTCCTGCGACTGACGCTAGTTCTGGTCGGTGGGTGCGGTGCGGAGAGACCACGTCACTCTACTGTACGTAAAGGTACCCTTGCAAAAAAATAAATTAAAAAACTGAAAGGGAGGTCAATCCATAAAATATCGCATTTGCCGTTCTTTGTGTCCCGCTAAGAGGGTTCACTGTTATTTAATTACTGTGACGCGACGTTCTTTTTCATGTGAAAAGTGTCACATTGTTTAAAATGTAATGTCACATTCTTTTCGTGAATCGGCCAGAATTTGCGGGCTAAATTTTATTTTCACATTCAAAAGAACATTATATATATATAATATTAAAAGGAATGTGACAGTTTTCACATGAAAAAGAATGTGACGTCACAGTAATTGAAGATCAGTGTTGTGCTTATCACGCCGTGCCGAGGGGTCCTTCACTATAAATTCAAGCGTTCCCCGATTTTTCTGGTTTTTCGCGATTTTTCTTGATTTTTACTGATTTTTTCACGATTTTCTTCTAGATTTTGTCTTGACTTTTTTTCTGCTTTTTTTTCTAATTTTGTTTTAAGGTGTGCAGAAGGCGGTATCTCCGCCTGCCTACTGGGCAACTCCCCTACACTCGTACCCAGACGTTGCCTAGTAGACGGGCGGAGATACAGTCCCGTTACACACAAGTGTATTGCGCGATTTTCTTTTTTGCCTTACTTGCACCCTGAAGTGTGCAGAATTTCTTCAGGGAAATTCTATCGTCTAGTTGTGCGGTGCGTGACTGAAAATTCCCGCTCACCTACAAGTTGTGTGCCACCATTCATTCATTCATTCATTCATTCATTCATTCATTCATTCATTCATTCATTCATTCATTCATTCATTCATTCATTCATTCATTCATTCATTCATTCATTCATTCATTCATTCTCCCATTCACTCATTCATTTATTCATTCATTCGTTCATTTGGATTTGTAGTTGCGAGTTTATTTGTCAGGTGATAATCCGAACTGAATTTTCTTTAGACACTCAGTTTTGGTGTCCGCGCTGCGCTGTGGTGGGGCAGGGTCGGGTTGAGGCGGGGCGGGGCTAGGCGGCGTGGTGTGGCGACGGTCCCACTCGACGACGCTATGTCATCTGTTTCTGATCGCCCTGCTGCTGGGATAGCATCTATTCCCGATGCGACCATCGGGCCCATGGCTGCGTGCCAGAGGGATTAGCGCCGATCCCAATCCTCTCCGATAGCGGGACTGATCCCTGAAGGCGCGCGTGTGACGTGCTGCCCGGCGTCGCGACTCCACCGCGGCTCTTATCTCTGCCTTACAGTTTTCAGGGTCAAGCCGAGAGGGAGAGGTCGCCCCAGGGTCGATGAAAGTGCGCGTCTCTCGTCGTGGTTCGCATCTAAGAGAGGAACCACAGTTTTCAATCCAGAACAAAAAATTATTATAAACACAAACCAACATTGGGTCATATGTGGCCTGGTTCTCTCAAGTCAAGTCGAGTGTGAAGCTGAGCTAAAATTGCGCCTATCTTGGCTACCTTGGCCAAGACCGTGGTCTGTGGCGCGCAAAATTTATCTCGCTATTTTTAATTTGCTATCATCAAACTGAGTTTTATTAATTTCAGTTTTTCAAAATTAATGACGTAGATGATTTTGATGGGCTGTCCGCGCCCGCGCATCTCTCACCCCACGTCTCTCGCCTGGTGCCTCTCGCCCCGCTTCCTGTTGGTTTCCCCCGCTGGTGCTCTCTCTGGCAGACAGGAATATGAGCGTTTAGATTTTAAGATGAAGTTTAATTTCAAATTTGGCTAAGCTAATAATACGAGAATAACTGCTTCTTAAAATGGCGAAAACCACCTCGAGCGTGGTTTTTGGGTGGGTTCCACGCGTTAAGAAGTTTGGAAATCTCGTTATACGACAAAGGCCTTTCCGCGCCCTGCCCGTGCCGTGTACCGCGGGTGTATCAGAGAAGACGCGCCGTAGCCCTCTGAAACACCCGGTACACTGGAAACAAATCGTAACAATGCAACTATAAGTTGTAACTTTACGACATTTATCATGAGGAATTTTCCCGTAACACTTACCAATATTTTTCGCTGTGCAACTGTATAACTTTTTGCCCCCCCCCCCTTTTTTTGAACATATTTGAACTAAACACAAATGATTATTTTTCGCTGTGCAACTGTATAACTTTTTGCCCCCCCCCCTTTTTTTGAACATATTTGAACTAAACACAAATGATGCATAGCAAGTAAACCTTTGTTTTACAAGTGGAGGGTGAAACAACTTTGAAATTTTCGAACACCTTGTTTTTCAGAAAAATTCAGAAAAAAAAAATCAGAAAAATTTAGAAAAAAATGAAATGGAAAGTCACCAAAATTTGCAGAAGTCTAAAAAAACTAAACAAAAAAAAATCTGTAAAAATTTAAAAAAAAATTTAAAAAATTACAAAATTTGTACACCAAAATTCGGACTTGTGTCCCCCTAGATTGGAGGGGTCTCCAGTTTACCGCGGCGGGTCTCCAAACCCGCGTGTCCCGGCGCGCCGCGAAACATTTAAAAGCCTTATCTTTCTTCTCGTTATTTTTCCCCGGAGCGTGACGTGGAGCTTAGTGCCTGCCCTGGGAGTGGGACTCGACCGGGCTGCGGGCCGCGGCGTCCTGGCTGGTCGGCGGGGCGCGGCGGGGCGGGGCGGGGCGGGGTGGGGCGGGGCGGGGCGGGGTGGGGCGGGGCGCGGCGGGGCGCCCGCGGGCCCGCCTGCCTGCCTGCCATTCTGCCTCTGGACGCCACCAGGTGCGGGAGGGGGAGGGGTCAACGACTCTGTTGGCCGCGGCTGCGGCGGCGGGCCCCTGGCGGGCCCTGCACAGCGCGCCGCTCTCCTGTAGCACGCCACGCCGCGCCACGCCGCGCCGAGTCGTTTCCATTCACATTGAGATTGGGGTTATTGGGATTGGGTGTAGCCGGTGACCCTCCCTCCAGGAGGATAGAGAGGCTGCGCGAGGGGGTACACACTAAATGGAAAGGGACAATTTTGTCCCAAGAAATGTTGCGTTTTTGTGCACACCAATCCCTTTTGACAAATTTGTGTAATAATTTGGGACGATTTGTAATATTTTGGATGCAAATTGTCCCAATTTAGTGGGACAATTTGTCCCAGGAAAATGATGTGTACAAAAACGCAACATTTTCTGGGACAAAATTGTCCTTTTTCGTTTAGAGTGTATTCACTTTTGTAATACCCTGTACACCTGACTTCGGGTATCACACTCGCGCGGTATTACGCGTAATGCAATACAGAAAAATTTCAAAATGTGCCCCCTTATTTACCAGCAGGCCAGCCCCACGTGGACCCAAAAATCAAGTGTGTCTTTTCTGCCGTATGTGTCTGTCATTGCAAAATTTTCTATGTGATACCTCTGTTATACTGCGTAATACTGTGTGATACGGAGTACTCTGTATACAAGTTTTCTCGTTGTAAAACCCTCACGAGACGGCGGTGCAGTGTGATTCATGGTGCAGCAGTGGTGGTCTCGTCTTTCTGTCCTTTTCGCGCTCATTTGGGGCACGACCAGAAGCAGTGGCGCCCACACGTTTTCCCATTTCCAATGTACCTGGGCAAAACCCTTTGTGTACCTACCTTTTTAAGGGTTTTTAGGTGTTTTAGGTGTCTGTTCTCCCTCTTTCTCCTTTTCCTTTTTTCTCTCTTTATCTCCCTATTTTTCTCTTCTTCTCACCTCCTTCTCTGTACCTGTATATAGCTCAATGTACCTTGGCAAGCGCCCTACCTAGAGTGTTATATGGGAGCCACTGACAAGAAGGAGAAGCGAGAGGACACTTCTGGACGCTGTTCTGGAAATCCAAGTGAGTGAATGTCGCGCTCTTGTAGGTGTGCCAGGATTCATTCGTACACTTTGCCACTCAAACGTGTGAATGTGTGAATAGGAAAACTCACACGTTTTGAGAAACCAAGTGTCAAGTGTACGAATGAATCCTCAAACACCTACGAGTGTGTGACATTCACACGCCTGCTGCTGCACTCCAGCCGGGCTGACCCCAGCCGACGGGGCCATGTGCTCATGGTCAGCTTGTGTCGATAGCGTCGCTTACGCCTGCCTCTCCCCTACCGCTACTTCTGGACGATACTTCGCAATTTATGCCGGCGTATTATTTTCGCGTGGCGATTTTCAGGCGACTTTGCCTTACGGCCGGGCCGGCCTGTGCTTGTTCAGTGGTGTTTTTTTGCACTCCACTAAGCTCAGAATAAATTTAAATAAAAGTTACAAAAATTACAAAATCCAGACAAAAACAAGGCTACTTCGTGCCTGAAAAATCTGAACACTCAAGTAAAGTTTATACAAATATTCCGGATTTAGTTTGGATCAGAAATTTTCAAGAAAACTCTGTAAACTTCACAAAAACTCTCTACGATTTCTCAGTTGTTTCCTGTTCGGTATGAGGCGATTGCATCTCGAGCGTTTACAGACAAGTCAATTGTGAAATTCTCAACGAGCTGCTCTCTGGTTGGCATCCGAAACTTTTGTCGAACACGTGCGCTCGATGGCGTTGATAGCGCCGGCTGACAGACAGACAGACAGACAGACAGACAGACAGACAGACAGACAGACAGACAGACAGACGGTCGGTCGGTCGGACCCTGCCGAGCAGCGTGCCGGGCGTGACGAAGCGTGACGGGGGAGTCACGCGCGTGACGAGTGCGTGGGAAGGAGAGAGGGGCGGGCGGTACCGGCCCCGGAGAAGGTGAGGGAGGGAGTGAGAGAGATGGGGATAGAAAAGGAAATGAAAAATAAATAAAAAAGACGACAAAAGTCCCAGGACGGGGGACAGTTACGCCTGTGCGCTTCCCGCGTTGAGGTCACTGGAGGCGCGGCGGGGGCGAGGGTGGGGTGGGGCGGGGTGGGGCGGGGCGGGGCGGGGCGGCCCAGGTCAGGTCACGGGTTGTTTGGAAAGGTGAGACAGTCGCTTAATTAAGACGAGTGACACGGAGAACGCCTCGGTTTCGTTTCCCAGGCAGCTGGCCACTTGAGTTCTGCGCCCGACTCGACTGCGCTGCGCGGCCGCGGCCGGGCCCGCCTCCCGCCTGGGCCTGGCCTGGCCTTTCCCTAGACGCCGCGAGACGCCGTCTGGCAGTTTTATGGCTCATCTAGAGGCGCTTTTAGAAGGGCTGCGGGGCGGGGCAGGGCGGGGCGGGGGAACGCCTCAGGCGCCGTAGTGCACACCCCTTGCGCACGCCGGGGAACGCCCGGTCAGGGCTTTCTAGAGAGGCTTTCATACCTTTCATTCTTCCCGAACCCTCGACATTTCAATAAGGAATAAAAAGGGGAAGGGGCACTGTGAAAAATGGTATCGGAGTTTTACGAGAAAATGCCGATTACAAATCGTAAAATATAAAAAGCACTTACCTCTCAACTTAAAAATCAAATAATAGCAAGGATGGGTTATCGTCGTTATCGTAAACTTACAACAATTTTCGTAAGTCGTCAATCACCAAATATATCTTAAATCCACAAAGAAAATGTTCTCAGTGAAGACAAAATCTTAACAGCCCTTTGAAACTACAGTATATCGCCCCCCGCGCTCTCCCCGCTCTCCCTGCTCTCCCTCCTCTTGTCCACCCCCCCCCCCTCCTATCTCTCTCTCTCTTTCTCTCTCTCTCTGCCTCTCTCTCTCTCTCTCTCTCTCTCTCTCTCTCTCTCTCTCTGCCTCTCTCTATCTCTCTCTCTCTCTCTCTCTCTCTCTCTCTCTCTCTCTCTCTCTCTCTCTCTCTCTCTCTTTGCCTACTAAAACGGCATGCACTATTTTGATGTAACATAAGAAACTCATCCCTATTGGCCCTCATTGTAAACAAAAATCCCCCAATAAAACCTTGTCAAAAACTCAAACAACTCTCTCTCTCTGTCTCTATCTCCTCTCTCTCTCTCTCTCTCTGTCTCTCTGTCTCTGTCTCTCTCTCTCTCTCTCTCTCCCTCCCTCCCTCCCTCTCTCTCCCTCTCTAAGTCTAAAATAAAATAATTTAAATTTCTCTCTCTCTCTCTCTCTCTCTCTCTCTCTCTCTCTCTCTCTCTCTCTCCCCCCCCTCTCCCTCCCTCTCTCCCTCCCTCTCTCCCTCCCTCTCTCCCTCCCTCTCTCCCTCCCTCTCTCCCTCCCTCCCTCCCTCCCTCTCTCCCTCTCTCTCTCTCTCTCTCTCTCTCTCTCTCTCTCTCTCTCTCTCTCCCTCCCACCCTCCCTCCCTCCCTCCCTCCCTCCCTCCCTCCCTCCCTCTCTCTCTCTCTCTCTCTCTCTCTCTCTCTCTCTCTCTCTCTCTCTCTCTCTCTCTCTCTCTCTCCTGGTGTGGCGCCTCGCTCGCTCAGCCCCGCATCGCATTACGGTGTTTGGTGCGGTGGCCGCCCTGGCTCCGCCCCGGCCCCGCCCCGCTGCTGAGCCGCGCGGTAAAAGTTGGAATAGCTAATGACGGAATGCGCTGGTGCGGCCGGTGCGGCTGGTGCGGCCGGTGCGGCGCGGTGTAATCCCATTGCACGGCCGTTAATTCCCGCCATAAGGATGTGTGGCGGGCCGCGAGCATCCTGCTGCCCGAGCAGGCGAAGGTGGTCCACTTCCTGGCGATGTAGTCTCTGAAAGCGTTCAACGGGGGCGCTGGGCCGTGGACGCGGAGCAGGGGCATCGAGCGGCGGCGTCGCGTCGGGGGCCTATGCGAGTGCGAACAGGCCGCGCTGCGAATAGTCGCGCGCAGACTGCGGGTCGCGTCGCGGGTGTGCGAACAGGCCGCGCTGCGAATAGTCGCGCGCAGACTGCGGGTAGCGTCGCGGGCTTGCGAAGTGCGAACAGGCCGCGCTGCGAATAGTCGCGCGCAGACTTGCGGGTGTAGCGTCGTCGGTGACCTGCTCAAGTAGGTAGGGTGGATTGAATGAGTACGGGACTACCAAAGGGGAAAATACTATGAAATTTTTGTACACTTTGGAATAAAAAAATCAGATAAAGTGGATAAAGTCAGATTTAAAAAAAATAATAAAAATAGGAAACGACAAAAATGTAGAACAAGTTAGGGCAGAAAATGAAAAAAAAAATTAAGGTGCAGAAAAATCACAAAAATTTACAAAAGTTCTCAAAGTCTGTACACCTAAATTCAGAGTGGTCCTCCCGTCGGGAACTCCCGACGCTGCCGGACACGCCGTGGGTGCTGTGCTGTAGGTCTTGTCTTGCACGCGGACCTGGTGGCCTTCCTGCCTGGCGCCCATGGGTCACAAGGCATCTAGCCCCGGCTCCAGCCCCCGGCTCCAGCCCCCGGCTCCAGCCCCCGGCTCCAGCCCCCGGCTCCAGCCCCCGGCTCCAGCCCCCGGCTCCAGCCCCCGGCTCCAGCCCCCGGCTCCAGCCCCCGGCTCCAGCCCCCGGCTCCAGCCCCCGGCTCCAGCAACCCGCTCCAGCCCCCGTCTCCAGCCCTATCCTCCAGCACCAGCCTCCAGCCTAGGCTCCAGCGCTGCGGTCAGCTGGAGTGGCTGGAGACGTGCCAGCATGCCAGTGAGAAACACTTATCCACAGCATCACACCTCCTCCTATATTGGTTTCGCTCGCGGGCGAGGTGAGTGGAGGGGAGGGGGGTGGAGGAGGGTGGGGAGGTGATAGTGCCTCGAGTTTTCATTCATTGCGCGGAGTCCATTGCCTCTAGTTTTCAATGGTACGGCCGCAGCCCCGTAACTAGCCCGCCAGCCCGCCAGACTATATTTCTTCGCCTTTCTATTGATGGAGGGCAGAGAGAGGAAGGAGCAGTAAGAGAGAGAAAGAGAGAGAGAGAGAAAGAGAGAGAGAGAGTGAGCCATTTAGATGAGCGGCGCCAAAGCGTAGGCGGACGAGTTTCCGGCGTCACGTTCTGCTCGGCGTGACTGAGTACAACCGTGACGACGTGGAAGCGTTAGGAGTAGGAGCTGCGGTCGAGGAACGGCTCAGGGAAGAACCTTACCCCTGCCCTGCCATGCCTGCTCTGGAAATATCCAAGTGTGCAAATATGTTGCACACTTGTAGGTGTGCGAGGGTTCATTGGTACACTTGGCCGCTCAAACGTGGGAATATCCTAGGAAAATTCACACATTTAAGTGGCCATAAGTGCATGAATGAATCCTCGCTCACCTTCAAGTGTGCGACATTCAGACACTTAGGTTTGCAGTGTGCGCTGTACGCTGCTCATTGAAGGTTGTGGACGGCGCCGAACCTCTAAAAGTTAGCACAAAATTTGGGACGAGCAGTGATGCTATACCCGTTGTTCTTTGTGCCCTTGCTTCACGATCCTGTGGAGCTCGTGGTGCTCGTTGAACTTTGGGCATACATGGTACCCTGCTGCTCGTGATACCAGTGTTGCTATGGTACCCGTGGTGCACCTGGTACTCGTGGTACTCTTGTAACTCTTTGTACCCACGGTCCTCGTGGTCCTAGTGGTACTCGTAGTGCTCATGGTACCCGTAGTGCTCGTTGAGCTCATAGTATATCCATTATGGTACTCGAGGTGCGACTGGTACCCGTCGTTGTACTCGTGATACCCGCGGTGCATTTGGTACTTTGTGGTGCTCTTGGTACCCGTGGTACTGTTGATGCCCGTGGTTCTCATGGTACCCGTTTCGCCCTTGGTACTCGCGGTACCCGTGGTGCAGCCCGCCCCACGCGTCTCGCGTTGCAAGCTCCACTTCCCGGCCGCGGGGCGACCGCTGGCCGCGGCCTCACAGGCTGACCCCAATGCACGTCAACTATACCAAACGGGGCGTGGCGCGGCGGGGCGGGGCGGGGCGGGGCGCAGAGGGCGTTACTTAACGCCTCGTGCGTGTACGCGTCGGGGTACTCCTTTGGGTAACTCGAGCGCGGGAGGCCCTCGGCTCGGCACTCATTTGTGCGCAGTCTTTTAGGATTCACACGCGCGCTCGGAGAGAAAGGGGTACTTTTATTGCATAACAACGAAACCGATTGCTATCCAACAACAAAAAAGTTTCATTTTTTTTAAAAAAATATTTTCCTTTTTGGTGGCCTTGCGCTTCTCTCGGTACCTACCTGTGGTACCCGTGGTACCCGAGGTACCCGCGGGCCACCCTCACCCGAGCGCTTGAGGCGCTCTGGAGGATAGGACGAGGGAAAGCTGCCCGCCACCCACCAGCCCTGTAAGAGTTCTCAGCTAAATTCCCATCTTTTTAATGCCGAGTTTTTTGGTGCACTTGTCAGAGCAAATTGAGGATAATGGCAATATTTTGTGGGGTAATCACTGCAAATGTAAGAGTGAGATGTCTCATCCAAAAAGAGCGAGAGTTTTCCTCTTACTCCATTTCAGTGAAATTTCGGGAACCTCTCTCCTATTGAGTGAGAATCCATAACATCACTCAAATTAAGTGAGAGAAACGAAATAAATCCTCACTCAAAAAGGGCGAGGCTTCGTGACCCTCACTCAGGTCACTGGAAATGTACTAGTCACATTTCTCGCCCGTAATGAGCGGAGTATTTTTTCATCGCTCAGTAAAAGTGACTTTCGCTAAAACGACTCAAATCGAGTCTTTTCTGGAATTTTTGAAATCGCTCCAAAAGAGTGACATTTGATGATTTGACTCAAAAAGAGTCATCAAAGTGACTCTAATAGAGTGATGTTCATCCATGTCACTCTCCCAGGAGAATCCAAATTTGGTACAGAAAAGTCGCTCTCCAAAGGTCGAAAAAGGCGACTCCTCAATTTTCAGTGGTGGGGTGAGATTTTTGAGACTATTGCTCTAATCGAGCGAGGAAACCAAACCTCGCTCTCTAAGAGTGAGAGAAAAATTATTGACAGTGATCAAATAAGCGCTCCACAACAGAAAGTTAAAAGGACCTTTCTCGTTAAGTTTCGCAGTGCCTCCTGGTCTGCTCTTAGCGTCTCACGGTAAAAACAATGTCTAATTTTTTGAGGAAAAAGGGAAAACCTTGAGAACCTTGGATACTTTGAGGAAAACTCCTTAGATTTTGAGGAAGTCTCCTCAAAATTTGTGGAGATTTCCCTTATTTTTTGAGGAGCCTCCCTCAAAATCTGAGGGGTTTCCCTCAAATTATACGGAAATTCCTCAGAGTTTTCCCTTTTTCCTCAAAATATCAGACACTGTTTTTACCGTGCTGCTTTTCGTCCTCTGCTGTCTCGCGCCATTCTGGCCAGCCAGTCCCGCCACTGTGAAAAATATCCTTGTAAATTTACGAAATTTTTTGTAATTTTGATTTACAAAATATGTTGTAAATTTACGACAGCCCATTCTTGCTCGTCGGTCAATTCCAAGTCGATTGAGATTGCTTGTAAATTTACAATTTCAAATTGTAATTTTACGACTTTTATCATGGAAAATTTTCCCGTAACCCTTACGAGTATTTATCACAGTGGCTCCTGCGCTGCCGTGAATTAAAATAAAATGGAAAGAAAAAGACTGGAGTATGGAAAGTGTAAGTGATGAGATGGGTCATGAGGCACCGGGAAAGAAAGTGTCCTAGAACGAGCAGAGGACACGGCCGGCGGGGCGGGGCGAGGCGGGGCGGGGCTGGACCGTAAGGATGGCCTGGAGTAGCGGACCAGGTCTAGGAAGGTCACTCGCTGTCTCTCTCGCTCCCCGTGCACTGGAAACCCAAATGCGTGAATGCCGCACTCTCACATGTCTTTGAAACTCAATTCGCAATCTTGGCTCATTAATGAGTGTGTGAGATTCCTGATTGGGAAATTCACATCTTCACTCGTTCAAGTAGGCGAGTGGAAACTCGCTAGACACTGCATCGAGGCGAGGGGGGGGGGGGAAAATCACTTCGTAATATCATTATACGCCCTCCATAAAATCATTTAAACATTGAAAACAATCAATAAAACACAGCATAAAATCAAGAAGAAAGATACAGAAAATTCAATAAAATCCAGGAAAAATACCAAAAACCGAATTAAAATTGAAAAAAAATCAGGAATGGGGGTTTAACGATCAAAATTTGTCAAAAACTTGCTAAAATTTTCCTTGTAAAATTAATTTAAAAAAAGAGAAAAAAAGAAAAATTAAAGAAAAAAATTATTTTACATATTTTGTATGAGTGATCCCGATCTCCCTGCGGTATTCACTCGCACTCCCCGCGGTATTCACTTTGCACCCCTGCGGTGTTCGCCGGGGCGGGCGGCGCGGGCGGCGGGTGGTGTTCGCGGGGCCGATAGCTCGGCCGATGGGGAGTCTCCTCGCCGAGGCGGCCGCACGATCCGAACGAAAACGAAAAGGCCATCATGCTCCACGCTCCACCGAGCAGAAACCACATGGCTGCCGCAGGTACCCGCAGCTACCCGCAGCTACCCACAGGCACCCGCGGGCACCCGCAGGTACCGTCAAGTGAACGGCGTGCGGTGTGGCGGTGCCCAGCGCGGCAGCGCGCCCACCAAGCAGTGCCTGCGAGCTTTCGCAACGATGCCTGGAGCTTTGCAGGTCAGGGCGGCAGGCTTCGAGCTCCTGGGGGCGGCAGGCACTGGGCTCCTGGTGTGTGCTCCTGGGGGCGGCAGGCTCCAGGCTGCTGGGGGCGGCAGGCTCCAGGCTGCTGGGGGTGGCAGGCTCCGGGTCAGTGCTGCCAGAAAAGTAGGAAACACCCGCCTTACACACTGTGTTGATCGCTCGGTATTCACGCCTGCCTAGCCTACTAGGCCATTGCTCTGCACAAGTCTGTAATGGCGCCCCCACAATGGCCGTTATCGAGGCGGAACGCCTGCGACAAACTGGATAGGCCAACCCGCCAAGCACTCGTGTGTAGGTGGCGGCCTACCCGGAGAGCACAAGCGCAGGGGGAAGCATTAATTAAATTCCTTGTACCCAAAATTTCGTTCCGTCACCTCCCGATGAGTTGATTGTGGGGGCACCTTAAATGTTGCTTATTAGACAGGCGCTCCACACAGCTGTGCGTTGGTCGGGTTTTGCCTGTTTTTCTTGCAAAACTGCTTCAGGCCCCTGGGGGCGGCAGGCTCCAGGCAGCATACTCCAGGAGGCAGTAGGTTCAGGCTACCCTGGCTGGCTCAATGTTGCAGGCTGCTGCGGCAGATACGGTTTGGGATCCATAGCTGGCAGCAGGCTCCATAGTCGCACCCCTCCTCCTTCTACCCCCCCCCCCCCCCCTTTTTTTTCAGCCGCCGACTTCCATTCTTCCTCATGACATTACTGCGGCTATGCGGCCGGACCAGCCGAGCTGTGATATTCGGCCCCGCTGCTGCAGCCCCGCCCCGCCCCGCCCCGCCCCGCCCCGCCCCGCCCCGCCCCGCCCCGCCCCGCCACCTGATTTATTTATATTCGGGCGCTGTGCCGCGCCAGCTGCGATGCGCTTTCGTGCTGCTGCTGCAGCTGCAGCCGGTGCGGCCGAGGGAAAGATCAGCGGAGACAGGACGGGGAGGGAGAGAGAGAGAGAGAGAGAGAGAGAGAGAGAGAGAGAGAGAGAGAGAGAGAGAGAGAGAGAGAGAGAGAGAGAGAGGGAGAGAGAGAGCGCTCAGACGATGAGGTGGCCATTCCTACCTCCCGCTGCAAGATGTTATCAACTTCATGGAACTAAAAGCAGCATGACCGTGTTGGCGGTGGCGTGGCGTGGCGCGGCGCGGCGGGGTGAGAGTTGAGCGTTGTGGCGCAGCGCGGCGCTCAAATAGTTCTCAAGGAGGCCGGGGGACTTCCTCCCTCAGAGGGTAGAACAAGTGAAGGCGACACGCGCGAAACTCAAACTCTTGTTGTCGCTGCATTCCAGCGCCGGCGAGAGTAGGGGGTCGCAGGTGTGTCCGCATTCACTGCAAGATGATAAAAATAAATATATAAATAAAACATTTCGTAAACTAGCAGGAAATATCTGTAAGTTTTGTTAAGCTACCTGACTGCTGGGAATTTACTTTTCATTCGTGGTCATTTACAAAAAAATCTGTAAATTTACAAAATAATTCCGTAACTTTGCAAAAGGATTCTGTAACTTTACAAACACTATCTGTTGTTTCGCGATTTTTATGGTTAATTTGCAAAACTTTTCATCAAACCACAGGAAAAATCTGTTTACCGATGTAACAGTGAAACCGGTAAATATGTTTCTCGGTGTTTAACAACAAATCTTTACAGTCGATTCACCTCCTCCTGCGTACCGCCACCGGGGAGAGATGATCACCTCGGAAATAAACGAGTATCTTTGCACTTTTAAACGGGGTGAAAGATTAAGGGTTTTAACAAAACGGCGTGTAAAACTGTCGTCGAAATTTATTTTTATCATCTCCCTTTCGATACCTTCTATTGTTTCACAAGAACCCCCCTTCAAGAACATTGCTTCAAAGTTTTTTGAACAACTGTTCTTAACTGAAGATAATTTTCTTAGTTTAATTACGAAATGCGCTTCTATTCAACATAGTGTTCCTGATGAATTTTTTAGAAGACTAAAACATCAAGAGTATTCTGTGTGCGCCTTTGCACTAAATTTAAAAACAAATTCTAAAATTTATAAAATTTTAGAAGAAAAAAAATACGATGAAACATGGAAAATTTACGTGATTTGCACTCCAAAATCCCGAGTTATGCCCCACCCTTGGCGCAGGGCCTCTCTGGCACGGCTCAGCATCCGCACGTGCGTTTGCGCGGGAGATGCGAAAACACGTTTGCGACTAATAACTCTCGCCCGAGCATTTGCCTTTCGTTTCGTTATACCGTGAGAAGTGCAGGTGCGCTGTGGTGGCGGTCGGTATACCCGTTTGGTACCCGCGGCTCGGCGTGTGAGTGAGAACCCTCGCGGGTACCCGCGGCACCCGCGGGCCTATGCTACTCGCAGCCGGAGCGCAGCGGCCGCCTGGTTTTGCGTCTGAATTTCACAAAAGACGATTACTTTTCGCCCGCGGCCCACCAGCACCGCGTTCCCAAGGCCGCGGTGGCGTGGCCCGGACCTTGGTGCGGAGAAATTTTACTCTGATTTTACGTCCACCGGCGCTGCTGTTTATTTGAACGACTTTCGCCCGGAAACGTAATTTTACAGCAGTTTCGTGAGCACACGCTAGTTTCACCGTTAAAGTCTTGACAGCTAGCCCTTTGTAAGTTACCATGAATTTTGCACTCACATTATACGAACACTGTTTGGTGGGTAATATAATAGCACTGTGGAAAAATAGTCGTAGGTTTACGGGAAGATTTTCCGCAAAGTGTAGTCGTAAAATTACAATCAGAAATCGTAAAATTACAAGCACTACCTATCGAATTGGAATTCAATTACGAGCAAAGATGGTTTCTCGTAGAAAATTTAAAACATTTTTCGTAAGTTGTAATTTACAAAATATATCGTAATTCTACAAAGATATTTTTCACAGTCAGTGAAGTATATTCGAAATACAGGCAGACATCTGTATTACAAACAATTGAAATGTTTGTACTTATACCCAAGGAAAATTTTTCTTTGTTTGTAACTACTTTGAACGGCCTTATTATTTACAAGAACAATAAAAACACAAACAAAACATAAAACGTCAAATTTGCTGTAAAATAAAAATGCACCAATAAGTTTTGCATTTTCGTTGAGGTCGCTTCTCGGTGGTGCTGCATGTCTTGCACCGCGCGGGGCAGCGGGCGGCCGGGCCGGGCAGCCTGTAGCGTGGCCTAGTTATGAGACTGTGTTCGTGCGTGGGTGGGGCGGGGCGGGGCGGGGCCTGCTCCTGTTGTGGAGAGTGTTACGGTACCCGCCCCGCCCACCGCGCCCCGCCCCACCCCGCCCCGCCCCTCGAGACGGGTCGTGCCCCACCAGGTACCAGGTGGGGTCCGCGAACGAACAGTACGTATCAACCTTCGGATCAGTCGAGAGAATTCACCAAGGTGATGCACAGCATGAGCGCCAACAATATCGGCAGCTACTTTGTTTATTGTGAAGGAAAAGGGAACTTTCAGGAACTCGAGCAGGGGGCATGTGATAGACCGTCAGTCCTTTTCTTTATACCAAGACGTCCAAGGAGGGTAGTTGACATTGTACCACCTACATGAACTCTCACGACATTTTTGCTGAGTGTGGTGAAACTAGATATTGATATTTTTATGCACTACGACACTGGAGAACCTTCAACCTCACCGTTCAATTTTTTAAATGTTTTTTTCCCCTCTTACATCCTAGTTTGCTTCCCATTTTAAGTCCTCTGCTATTTGTGTGAACTTGCATATTTCCGGACTGAAGATTAAACAAGCGCCTTGAAGCCCGTCCCCGCCCCGCCCCAGTGTGCAACCAACCCCTTTTCCTGCCGCTCCGCCCCGCCCAACCCCCTCTACCCCGCCCCGCCCTGCCACACCCCGTTGTGGGAACTGACACTGACAGGCTATGGCTGACCAGTCGTCTCCAAGTTTATTCGCGGTGGGGAAGGGTTAAAGGTGAAAGGGTCGCGCCACATCATCTTTACGGCTGGGGCGTGGCAGGGCGTGGCAGGGCGTGGCAGGGCGCGGCGGGGCGGGGTGGGTTTCCGCGGCCCTTGTTTGCGGCCATTTCCCGCCCAGTCCGTCCGAGCGGCAGCGATGAACGCCGCCCGTCTTGACACTGAAAAATAGCCCTGCTGTTAATTTACTACACCGGAAAAACAAAGGTGCAAAAGGATTAGTGCCTATACAAGCGCACTAAAACTGCTAGAGGCACTAATTTTTAGCACCTCTAGGCCTCTGTATAGTGCCTTTTAAATGGCACTAAACTTAAAATTTTTTAGCACCCCTGCAAATGTCACGGTAAAAGCAGTGTCTGATTTTTTGAGGAAAAAGGGAAAACTTTGATGAACTTCTGTAATTTGAGGGAAACCCCTCAGATTTTGAGGGAGGCTCCTCAAAAAATAAGGGAAATCTCCACAAATTTTGAGGAGACTTCCTCAAAATCTCAGGAGTTTTCCTCAAAGTATCCAAGGTCCTCAAAGTTTTCCCTTTTTCCTCAAAAAATCAGACATCGTTTTTACCGTGCATGCTAGTGTAAATTCCATGTTTTCATGTTCACAATCGTACTGTCGTAGATATACGAACGCTTTCATTAAGTCGCGAACGCGGTCATGAAGGCATGTTACTAGACCGCCCCACCCCGGGCCCGAGTACCTCTGCCTCTGGTGGGTAAAATGGGCATCCCAAAGAAAGGAAGAGTGTGTGGAAGCCCCGTGTTCACATCGCGTGCTTATCTGGTGTGGATCGTGGAGGCAGGGCGGGGCGGGGGGCGTTCTGCCCCACTGTAGCGCAGCCACCATCTTCACGATGCCCCCGCCTGGGGTCGCGGACGCCCGGCGAAAAGTGAAATTGGGCGGCTTTGGCGCTGGGCTTTGGTTGTGGGGCCGAGCAGCGCAGCGCGGGGTCCCAAGGGAATTTCACACACTTGAGGGTGTGCAAATGCGAGCGGTGGGTGTCCGAGTGCAGCCAGCACGGTGGATGGGCCCGCTGAGTGAGCCCCGCGAGCCTAGGAGGCCAGCTGGTCTGATACAATCTACATAGCACGCAAATACAGAATCAAATGTAATAAAAACTGATGACAGTTTCGGATTTAGCGTGATACGAGGCGGAAACAACTCTGAAATTTTTGAACACCTCGTATCCCGCCTCGTATTTTTTAAAAAATAAGGAAAATTCAGAAAAATTTACAAAAATTTTCAAAAGTTTAAGTAAAATTCAAGCACTGAAATTCACAAAATTTTTTGTACTCCAAAATTCAGAGTTGTTTCCTCCTCGGCGTGATACAATACAGCTGCAATTGTTTTTGTTAGATTTTGAAATTCATCAGGAATTACGGCGTTTCCGATCGTGCGCACTATTAGGCTTAGAAAGGTCTATTGCAGCTCACTGGTCGAACAACCATGGTATGGACGCGCCTCTGTCCGAGCAGGGGCGAGTGTATGTGGGGTGGGGTGGGGTGGGGCAGGTTGGATCGACACGGAAGCCGTACCTCATCGAAGGAGTGTGGAGTGTAGCATGAGGGGATGGGGTTGGGAGGAAGGCAGACATGGTGAGGAGGAGGAGGAGGAGGAGGAGGGGGAAGAGGAGGAGGAGGAGGAGGAAGAGGACGAGTAGAGAGTCACGGGCTGGCTCTGCATTAACCAGGACAACGAGGGAGAACTCGCCGAATTGGAAATCAATACGGGAGCGGATTGGCGGGGCTGCCCGCGGAGTACTGTACCGCATCTCACTTTAGCGATGACTTTCGGTACATCCCTCTCCAAGCCACAAATATTAACGATGCAACTCCGTATTGCTCCGTAGCTTATACCATAAATTCTCACCGTAGAAGCTATAGCGAATGTCACTGTGTTTTTATAGTGACTAACTCTGCTTCAACCGCGTATAGATTATAGTTTTAACAACCGCACCGTATAATAGCTTGCAGTGGACATTCACCTCGAACAGCAGCACTGCAAGTTTCTCTGAAGGGTTGCGAATCTAGGAAATTTTTCCTAGACAAACCCTGCCTACCAGGCAACATTCGGACACCACTGTGTGGCAGGTTGCCTAGTAAGCAGGGTTTGTGTAGGAAACATTTCCTAGATTTGCAACCCTAGTTCTCTGCAGCTTAAGGAGAAACTCAATATATATATTTTTTCTATAATCAGTCTTGATATGAGACAATAAGTGCGGTGCCCAAGAACTTCTCGTCATTCATTCGCAAAAAAAAAGAGAGAAAAAAGAGGGTTTTATTTCTGGCTGTGTGCGATGCGCGATGCGCCCCTTGTCGCTGCTGACTGGCTTGTTCTCCTCTCTTTTATTTACGATTCGCTTCCGAACCGGACCCAAAGCGCTGGCGTGGCGTGGCGTGGCGGGGCGCGCCCAGGCCTACTTTCGCCCAGGATATATATCGGATCAATCACCGCAGAGCTGCGCGCGAGAGAGAGGCTGAGTGAACGGGACCTGCCGACCTTCCCCGCCCCGCCCCGCCCCGCCCCGCGCCGCCCCTCCCCGCCCCGCGCACCTCCGCGCCTGCAGGGTAGGCCCCCCGCCGCGGAGCCGTGCGCAGCGTGCGTGCAGTTTGCCTACCCCCCGCGGCGCCCTGACCCCTGCCTCTCTCTCTCGCTCTCGCTCGCTCTCTCTCTCTCTCTCTCTCTCTCTCTCTCTCTCTCTCTCTCTCTCTCTCTCTCCCTTCCACTCCCTCGACCTCTTATCCCTGTTGCCAGAAAAAGTATGCAGGCAACAATTAGTCCAAACACAGCGGAGTTTAGCGGGCTGCATCTGCATCCACCTTCTAGGCAACACATTAATACGTAGTAGTAGCGCAAGTGCAGTGCAGAATGGAGCTGCAGCCCGCTTTACTTAGCTGTGTTCAGGCTGTCTATTGCCTTCTTTTTTGGCAAACTGCTCACCGCCTATACGATTACAATATCCAAGTTTCACACTGGAAAAACAAAGGTAGGACTTAATGCCTTTCTAGGGGTGTGAAAATTTAATGCCTTTGCAAAGGCACGAAATAGTCCAAAGGCATTAAAATTTAACACCTTTGGGCAGTTTTAATACCTTTACAGGGGTGCTAATTTTTAATGCCTTGGTAAAGGCATTAAAACCCTTCTCGTCCTACCTTTGTTTTTCCAGTGCAAGGGTGCGCATCGATTAGCTAAGGTTATAGGTCTGGTATTGGGCGCCGTGCCTATGTGATCTTGTTCGCTGCGATAGGGAGAGAAGAGGAGGAGGGGGGGGGGAGAAGGAGGGGGAGGAGAAGGGGGAGGGGGAGGGGAAGGAGGAGGAGGGAGTGCAGGACACGGATGCGACATTGACACGGCGTTCATAATGAGAGACATTACCATGGCGCGAGGAATGGTGCTGTGGGATTGGTGAGTGAGTGAGAGAGAGAGAGAGACAGAGAGAGAGAGAGAGAGAGAGAGAGAGAGAGAGGAAGGGGGAATTCTCAGCTGTGACGGTGGCGGTGCCTTTGGTGTGTAGCGCCGCTCCTTAACATACACCGTGGGAACCTCACGGTGGAACCTAACTTTAGTCATTTAAATAATTTACCTGCACTTTTCTAACTTAATTAAAAATAAAAAAATAAAATAAGTATAAAAATCTTATACGAACAAAAATTTCGATCCATGCCCCTGAAATATTGCGTGACATTTTCACCTCACACCGCAGGGCATATGTGCACAGGAAAAACAAAGGTAGGACTTAATGCCTTTCTAGGGGTGTGAAATTTTAATGCCTTTGAAACGGCACGAAATTGTCCAAAGGCATTAAAATTTAACACCTTTGGGCAGTTTTAATGCCTTTGCAGGGGTGCTAATTTTTAATGCCTTGGTGAAGGCATTAAAACCCTTCTCGTCCTACCTTTTTTTTTTTCAGTGTGAGCCTGTCTCAACCCGTGATTTCCTGCCGGAGCCGCTGGCTGCTTCACACCGGCACAGAACTGGAACGCGCGCGCGCGCGCGCGAGCGTGTGTGTGTGTGTGTGTGTGTGTGTGTGTGTGAGCGTTCGTTTTGCGTTTTGTCGTCACTTCGTGACACTAACTCTTTTTTCTTCTCTCTCTGTCTGTCTCACAGGTGAGGCAACAGGCGCACGACAAGACCCTCCTCGACTAGCTGCTGCTGCTGCTGCTGCTGCTGCTGCTGCTGCTGCTGCTGCTGCTTGCTGCACAAACAGCAGGACGGCGGGCTCGCAGCCTGGCGGGGCGGGGCGGGGCGGGGCGAGGCGTCGAGGTTTGCTCTCGGAGATTACTTGTTGTTCTTCCATGATGATAACCAAACGCCGGCGGCTGGCTGCGGAGGACGACCTCAGCCACCTATACCTCTACTACCTACTGCTCCTTATTTGGAGAGGGGGTATAGGGGGCGGGGAGTCAGGAGCATCTAGATCGTCAGTGATGTGGTAGAGGAGGGGGAAAAAGTTTTGATTTTGTCCAACTGCGGCAGGTTGCGAGAGCCATATAACCTCGCAAGCGTTTTGTTAAGTATTTCGGGCACCAAATTCTTCCCCGGGAGGAAGAAGGCGGCGGGGCAAGGGCAAGGGGGATTCTAACAAGGTGGGGGGCGATCAAGGTGAGTGAATGTCACACACATGTGTAGGCGTGTGGAATTTTTGTTCGTTTTCAAGTGAAAGAGTAAATTGTCTCAGGAACTTCACGGACGAGTAAATGACGATTGTTTGGATTTAAAAAAAACTAACGCAGCCACAGATGTGTGACAGTCACTCATTACGCGCTCAGTCCTTGACACCAGCACGGACGTTGTGGGGGGGGGGGGGCAGCACGCCGGGGCCCGGAGCGTGTCCAGAGCACCCCGTGGCTGGAGGGTGGGCACTGCAAAAAACCAAGGAAAGAAAAATTGGAAAAGGAAAAAAAAAATGGATTGAAAGGAGCGGCACGCGAGCCCCACGGCCGCGAATCTGCAGAGACAATCGACTCTCACATCGGCTTCTTGTCACATTGGACGGACGAACAGCTTGCACGCACGCAGATCTCACCCTACCACTCCCCACCCCACCCCACCCCACCCCACCCCACCTCACCCCTTGCATAGGAGGGCTTGGTGTGGAGGGAGTGGCAGGTGGTTGTGATCCACACCTCACCCTTCCTCGAGGGGGCGACCACTCCCCTTTAATGTGTACACAGGATTCCCGGAATGATTGATGATTCCCAATGATACCCATCCATATATATTCATTTCTAACTGTTTCTAGCGACATAAAACGCTGATTTCGGCCAATTATAAGTGATTCCAGGTATTTCCTGCTGTGTTGTAGTGGTTTCCATTGATTATCCTTAATTTTTATGATGATGATCCCCAGGCTTGGGTACACATGATTCCCGAAATTGTAGCCACCTCGCCCTTCCTTCATCCCTTTTAAATCCCTATCCTGGTTCGTGATTTTTTGTCAATGCTTTGTTACTCTCAAGGGTGCGTGGTGACATAGTGGTCATGCGCTCAATAGTTTGAGCTTGCCCTGTGCAGAAGAAGGCAACAAAAATACATGTGTGACTTAAGGCAAAAAAAAACACAAAACAGGGGGAGGGGGATAAACAACTCTGAAGAATTTGTACACTTCATAATTCACAAAAATTCTCTAACATTCACACAAAATTTCGGTACAATCCAACCAAAATTTCTTTCAAACTTTTTAAAATTTCACAAAAAGTCCCTAAAGTTCTCGAAAATTTACAACAGAATTACAAAATTTGCTCACCAAAATTCAGATTTGTTTTCCCCTCGGCAAGTACTGCAAGCACACACCTATAGGTGTGCGCCTGCAAGAGTACACGCTGGTAGGCGTGTACTGAGTACACACACTTACTTGAGGGTCTGCAGTGTTGAGTGTCGCGCCGCCGCGCATAACTATAGCAGAAGAACAAAATAAATCAAATCTCTCTGCCTGGGCGCGGCGGCGGCGGTGGCTGCTTTGGCTCGCGCGGCGGGCGCGTCGCGCGCGTCGACATGTCGGCGTTTGTTCTCTCTCGCCTGCGCAGCTGCGCAGGTGCCGCCAGCTGCAGCTGCTGTGCGCGGCTAACGGCTCTGCGCATAGCGATCGTACCGAGGCGCGCCCCGCCCCGCCCCGCCTCGCCCCGCCCCGCCCCGCCCCGCCCCGCCGGTGAGGTGGCGTGCGCGTCCAACAGCCGCGCGGCAGGCCGGCCGTGCCCGTGAACTTGGCCCAGTTTGGGACGTTGATCGGTCGTATACTGCAACAACTGGCTGTGTGAGATCCGCCCCGCCCTGCCGCCACATCCGCAACCCGCCCTCCCTCCCCTCCCTCCTCTCCCCTCCCCCCCCTCCCCCCACCCCCTTTCCTCCCTCGAGACGCGCGTGACCATCTGTGACCCGTCCGACCGGTTTGGCGTTTACGCCCGTCGCATCCTTCGGCTCTTCCGTTTACCTCTTTTCGTGTTTATTTTTAAGCTCTTCCTCCTCCTCTTCTACCTCATCTCATCGCTGCTCGTTTACTCCGCCCCACCCGGCTCCACCCCTGCGCGCCGCTGCACAGCACCGCTTGCGAATACATTCTTATGATCTCTGGCGCACTTTACTCCGAGGGGCAAACAACTCTGAATTTTTGTGGACACATTTCGTGATATTTTTTTTTATAGAATGTCTGTGAATTTTCACTTGAATTTCACCTAAATTTTTCCAAATTTTTATGAATTTTTCTAATTTTTCCTTTATTTATGTTTTTTTTTTAATTTTTCTGATTTTTTCTAAATCTTCCTGAATTACGAGGTGTACGGAAATTTCAGAGTTGTTTGCCCCTCGCTTTATACTCTTATCAGCGTTATCTGTGCGTCGCAGATGAATCATTTTGCTTGCCACCCCTTCCCCATAAAACTATAGCGGCGCTGCCGCCGGCGCTGATTAATTTCTTTAGTTTTTGCACAATCCGCGTGCAGATGGCGGTCCGCGTCGCCAAGTCGCAAGGGCACGAGCCCCCCCCCCCCCTCCTGCACTACGGCTCCACACAGCTCCGCCCCCTCCAGCAGGCGTGATGCAATGTTGGCGTGCACACCTCGGTCCTACAACTGACTACGGGAGAGAGATAGTGGCCAAGAAGAAGGGAGAGAGACAAAGAGATTGATAGAGTGAGAGAGACAGAGAGGGGGTGTAAGTGGTATATATAGAACTCCAGGGTATAGCCTCCCGGGGGATTAATACTATCGGTGGGCATGAAACCCAAAGGGGATAGCCGCGGAGGCGGCTATATAAGTTACCATTTCGTGTCACACGCGGTTAAAAAAAATAACAGATTTTTTATCTAAGGAGAGAGGGAAAACTTTGAGGTTCGCCATGATTTTAAGGAAAATACCTCAGATTTGGAGGAAGTCCCTTCGAAAGAGGAGGGGGTTTCTTTTAAACGTCCTCAAAATCTCAGGAAGAGTCATCAAAATTAGAAAATAATTTCTCAAAGTTTTCAATTTGTTAATTACCGTAACAAAATTTGTTGTAAATTTACGACAGCTTCCATTCGCGCTCGTGATCCAATTTCAATTCGATACGTATTTCTTGTAATTTTACGATTTTTAATTGTAATTTTACACCTTCCTTCGCAAAAAATTTCCCCACAAATAACCCACAATAATTTTTACAGAGTTATTATTGCACACCAAGTGTGTTGAGTTATTTTTATTATTATTATTGGTTTAGTCACGCCTTCTTTGCAGTACCACCTTTCATTAAACGTGGGCAGAAATGTAAAATCAAATGTAACACACTTGACATTCTGACTTCCCTCACGGAAAAAAAAAGAAATAGTCGTCAGAGCTAATAAATAAGGTAATTTTGGGATAGACAAGAAATTTGCTGTGGCAGCTAATAGATGGTTGCCACAGTCAAGAGTTAGTTGCCACGGCGAAGCTGTCGCTGCAGGAGCCAACTGGTTTGTTCTGACAACTACTTGGGTGTTTCGCTGTCAGAACAGTCCGGTTCGCTCCTGCAGCAACTACTTCGCTGCTGCGACAACTACCTCTTGACTGTGGCTACTGGCAACCAACTGTTAGCCGCCACAGTGAATTTGGGATTATCTATACCCAAATTAGCTAATTTGTTAGTTCTGAGGAGTAATTCTTTATTTTTTTCCCCGTGCTTTTTCGATTCTTGTGGCAAGTCGGCATGGCATAAACATTGTGTGTCTGGTGGCGTGGCGTGGCGCGGCGGGGCATGGATCGGTCGCTCTGCGGCTGTATGGTCCGAACACAACACGAGCAGCACCGAGCAGCACACAGAGAAAGGGTAGGTGAAAGGAACCAGTTGGCTCTCCCAGCCCCGACGGCATACGGTGTGGTGTGGGTGACAGGGAGGGAGAATGTATAGTAACATATACTGCGGTGGAAACAGTTGCAGGATTTCTCTTGCGATGTCTCTGCTTTAATATCGAGAGGAACGCCATTAATACGATTATTGTGTAAGCACTTTGCATGAGGCTCGTTGTTGACTGCGGTGAGAAGCTTTTGCCAGCTTACATTTTTGCAATATCGGGGAAATAATGATGTTACGCGCTCTAGCTAGGGCCCGCAACTAGAAAGTATGTTAGATATTCCAATTCCGAAATTTTAATTTCGAGTGCCTCGCGCCGGCATGCCAGGCTGCGGTTAGGCGGCGCCGCCGTCTCACGCGAGCCGAGTCTGAGTCGGGTCTTAATAATAATTGCAAAGAATAAATGCCTTTTTTTTTTTCAAACCCTTCGCGCCGTTGCATGAGCAGCGCGAAGGTGGCTAAAAACTCGGCTATAGCAGAAAACACGCCTGGATAACGGCTGAAAACACGCCTTGACATCTGCTGAAAAACAAACCTCTGCGGATAACGGCTGAAAAGACGACGGCTGACAAACTCTCGCCAGGATGACGGATCAAAACTCGCCTGGACAACGGCTGATAATACGCCCTGATCACGCGGCTGAACACACGTCTCGCGATGAAAACAGCTGAAAATTCGTCTCATGGATGACGCGGCTGAAAACTCGACCGGATGAAACACGGCCGCTGGAGCTGAATAAGCCGCCTTGGCCTGGTGTTCTTGCTCGACCCGCCGCGGCCCCGCCGTAGTGAGGTCAATGAAAAGGTCGAAGGAAGTTGGTAACAGGAGTAGGGACTGGCGCGGCCCGGCCACGCTCCGAGGGAAAATTAACTCAAGGAGTATCTGTCCCGGGCGCCGTCCCGTCCCTGGACAGCCTGCCTGCTTCATTCATTTCCATCTTTCCTCGTCAACTGTAAGTTGTTGTTGTTGTTTTTGTTGTTTGCGGGTTTTTTTAATATTTCGGCGCACACTGGGGAGACCCGAGCGATGCCCAACTCGAGAAAAATAATGTACACCGGATTACCATAAAGTTCACGGTAAAAAATATGTCTGACTTTTTGTGGAAAAATATGTGAAACTCTGAGGCACTCCAGTGGCTTCGAGGAAAACTCTTTTCATTTTGAGGAAGTCCCTTTACAAGATATGGAAATTTATCTCAATTTTCAAGGAAACTCTCTCGAAATCGGAGGAGTTTTCCTCGAAATCAGGGAGGGCGTCAAAGTTTCCCTTTTTTTCTAAAAAAAAATCAGACAATGTTTTTACCGGTTTATGATAACCGGGGAGTACCCGGTGATTAACCGGAGGTTACCAGGCGATTACCGGGGTATTACCTGGTCTGGAGATCACAGATCACCGACATTTGTGTGCACCTGATTACCACAGTTGGACGGCACCCCTCACGGGGGAGACGCAAAGGGGGAGAATGTCACACAATTCTTGTCGAAACCTAGTGAGAAAACATTGTGAAAAAAATGTTCGTAAATTTACGACCTTTTCCGTAATTTGTGATTACGACACAGAGTTGTAAATTTACTAGCGCAGTCGTAAATTTACGACAGCGAATTCTTTCTTACTCGTCAAGGAAAACTAGGTCGACTCATGGTGTGAAAAAAATTATCGTAACAACACAATTGGAAGTTGTAACTTTACGACATTTATCATTTTTCACAGTGAACTAATAGCTGAATAATTTTAGCTTTCTCCCCCCCCCCCCTCCCGAATTCTCAGCCCTTGTGGAATCAGTGCGGTCTATAGAATTCCATTTTATAATCACTTACAATATATCTCTCTGCGGCGGTGGCGCTGCAATGAAGTCTCCCTCCCTCCCTCCCGCTCCCTCCCTCCCTCCCTCCCTCCCTCCCTCCCTCCCTCCCTCCCTCCCTCCCTCCCTCCCTCCCTCCCTCCCTCCCTCCCTTTTTTCCCTTCCCTTTTTCGGCGGCGTCTCGTTACACCCGGGTGGCGCTGCGGTCCCGGAAGTTGTAGCAGTAGGGTGATGGTGCTATAACCCTGTGTGCGTGCGGCGTGCTGCACGTCCGCCCGCGCATGTCGCACGGGCCGCATCATCGTACAGTGCATGTGTACGTACACTGCCACAAATATGTTTCGCGCATCGTGCCTTATTTTTATGTGACTATATCTTTTTTTTTTCCCCTCTTGGAGATTGCCATCTCGTCGATTCGGTAGCTCTTTCCGCAGTTCCATTGTCTTTCCCCCCCGAGTCTCGTCTCGACCGGTGCGTACGCCTTCCGTAAGTCTGTTTACTTCTTCCTTTTTTATTATTTCACTTCCCCGCGAGAGACGACGGTGGATGTCATTCTCTACGCCGGCTGCCTATATCCGCAGGGTCACGCGGACAGACAGACAGACAGACCTGCAGAGGGCTACACTGTAAATACCTCTCGCCCTCAGGAGAGCGAGAAATTTTCTCTCCATCTTTGAGAGCGAGGTTTGGTTTTCTCGCTCAATTAGAGTAATAGTCTAAAAAACCTTGCCCTATTTGAGCGAGGATTGGGAGACCTCGCCCTTTTTGAGTGTGGATTTTTATCCTTTATCTCACTCAATGTGAGTGATGTTGTAAATTCTTTCTCTAAAAGACCGCGGATCCTAAAGTCTCACTTAAATGGGGCACTCCTTTTAGATGAGATATTTGCAGTGTACAGGGACAAAACGGAAGGAGCGAGGCTTATTCAGGAAGCGAGTGCAGGTCGGTGCAGTGGGGCCTACAAAACGAAGCTACATCGTCGGGGCGGCGGGGAGGGGGAGGGGGGGGGTATATTTCAGTGCTGTCGGGGCTGCCGTGCCGTGCCCTGCACTAAGAAAAGCTTTAGGGACAAGTTTTACAGTGAGGAGCTGCAGGCCAGCAGGAGCTGCAGGTTAGCCAGGTTAGCGCGGGAGCTACACGAGGGGGCCTCAACTCCTGAAATCATGTGTACACAATCGCTTATATCTTCGAAATCATTGTGAAAAAAATGTGCATCTGTTGCCGAAAACATTGATTTCAGTGCGTACTTTGGGCTCATAAAGCTCAAAATACCCTTGTTTTTACTTTACGAATTATTTCTTTCAATTATAAGAGGTGTAATCATGTGAAATCATGTGAAATCTTGAAATCATGTGTACAAATTTTGGGTGAGTTGAGGCCCCCTCGGAGCTACAGGTTAGCAGGAGCAATGCATGCCAGCAGGAAGAGCTGCATGCCAGCAGAAGCTGCAGGCCAGTAGGAGGAGCTGCAGGCCAGTAGGAGGAGCTGCAGGCCAGCAGGAGGAGCTGCAGGGCTGCAGGAGATGCAGGTTAGCGGGAGCTACAGGTTAGCAGGAGCTACAGGTCAGTAGGAGGAGCTGCAGGCCAGCAGGAAGAGCTGCAGGTTTAGCGGGAACTACAGGTTAGCAGGAGCTGCAGGCCAGCAGGAAGAGCTGCAGTTTTAGCGGGAGCTACAGGTTAGCAGGAGCTGCAGGCCAGCAGGAGCTGCAGGCTTGCAGGAACTGCAGGAGCTTCAGGCCTGCAGCAGATGTAGAGGAGCTGCAGCAGGCTGGTGTGCACAATGCACAGTGCATTCACGTAACCCCAGCGCGCGGGGCGGGGCGGGGCGGGGCGGGTCGGCCACTCAACAGGGCCTTCCTGGGGCGGGGCGGGGCGGGGCGGGGCGGGGCGGGGCGGCGGGGCACAACAATGACGTAGCGGTCCAGCCTCTCTCTGACCCGCCCGGCGCGGCCCGCAGCTTGGTGTGATACACGGTAGTGTTGGTCGTGACGGCCGCTGTGGGGCGGGGCGGGGCGGGGCGGGGCGGGGCGGGGCGAGCTGTGTGCGCGATGCTGGTGGCCATTGTTGGCCAACGCCACTACTTTTGCGTCCAACGGCGTCGTTCCGTTCCCACGGGCCTAACCGTTCGTCTGGTGGCCTGCTGCTGCTGCTGCAGAGGACTTGAAGGGGGGACCTACCCGTAGTGCACAAATGCTGCTCACCTGCAGATGAGTGGATTTTGTCACACGCCACGTGCTGTTGTGCGCACTTACTTACATGCCGCACTTACAAGCCGCAGGTATCTTTTTCCAAGGAGGCAACCCACTCACATTATACCGGGTGTCTCTTTGAATGCGTAACAGTGAACCACTGTCACGCATTCAAAGAAACACCCGGTACACGTGGTGTATACCCGTGTATTCCTTATCTTACCTTTTATTACCTTCCCCTTCCCTTCCTTTCCTTCCCTTCCTTTCCCTTACCTTATACCTTACCTTACCTTACCTTACCTTACCTTACCTTACCTTACCTTACCTTACCTTACCTTACCTTACCTTACCTTACCTCACCTTTTCTCACCTCACTGTACCTCACCTGAGACATGTACGGCTCTGAGGAAAATAAAAATTCACTCACATTAAGTATAATCGACATTTTGTTCACTTATTCGAGCGAGGTGCGCGAGGCTGGTACCGCCTTTCTACCTCCAGGGAAGTCACCCGAGGGGCCTGCGCGAGACCGGGCTATCGCTCTGCACCCGCCCCGCCCCGCCCCGCCCCGGGCCGCTCTGCACTCCCACGAGGCACTACAAGGAGAAGGTGGAGCGGGTTGTTAACATGGCCGTTAGGCGCACGAGGAGCATCACCTTGTCGGCCTTACGTAAAGGCGCTGGACGCGCGCGCCGAGCACATCGGCAAGTACCCCATCCTCCTCAAAATGCTCTCGACTGCCTCGTAATCTATAGAGAACGCTTTTGCGTAATGGACGTATCACAGCAATTTCACTTACGTTACAAATGAGCAGGCACTTTCTGCGGCTGTGAGACATTTCCTTACTGTAGCCTGCGTCGTCTATACAGTTAGACTACTAACGTTGCTGTGTTCAATAGCGTTTCTGTGATACATGAGTGCAGTTGACATTCGTTTGGCAGCGGCTAGACACGCACGCAGACTCCTTTGCCGACCGCCCAGCTGTTTGTCTGGGCCGCAGCCCACCCCGCCCCGCCCCGCCCCACCCGGCCTCGCAGCCAAGCAGCGGGCCTTGCCTAATTAATAGACGGGCTCACGTGAGCAAGAGCGAATCAGCAGCGCTCCACACTGTTTTAAAAAAAATAAGTTATTAAAAAATAAAATAATAATAAACTACAGAACATTTTCATTAGCTCTTCAAAACATTTTGACGAGATACTTGTGATAAAGACTACGAAAATTACTTACAAAAATTGAGGAAGTCTCATACCATTTGACGTTTTGATATGACTTCTGAAATAATCTAAATTTGCGACCGTATTTGTAAGTTTGTAAAATCCTTTGGTAGACTACGTTGTTTGCAAGGTGAAATTTTAAATTTAAATGATCAAAATTGGCGCCTGGAAGGTCACGCCACGTCACGCCACGGTCACGCTCCGTGTCTCGCGCTCACTCACGCTCTGTCACGCTCCTCTCCGCGGGGCGGGTGCCGTAACCCCTCTGTGCCGTCAGCACCCGACCCGCAGCGCGTTACTCAAACGTTTTGGCGGGAGCATAGTGTGGTAACCATGGCAACGTGCGTTATATGGTGACGCTTTGTGGGCCTCTCTGCGCGAGCGTTTGGAAATGAATGAACGACCCGCGCAGCCTCATTCATGCCATGCCCCTCCCGTTGTGGCGTGGAGGGCCGCGCGGGGTGCTGCGGGGTCCCTGTTGAACCAACACTGTAAAAACATATGTATTTGTTGAAAAACAATTCTCTGAATGATGAATGTGCTGCAGACAAACAGCAACGTAGTTCGAGAACAAACAAACAAACAAACAAACAAACAAACAAAAAAAAGAAGCTGTTGGAAACACTGAATTTGTTCTTCCTGAACAATATTTGTAGTTCCTACACAACTCTCTCTCTCTCTCTCTCTCTCTCTCTCTCTCTCTCTCTCTCTCTCTCTCTCTCTCTCCCTCTCTCCCTCTCTCCCTCTCTCCCTCTCTCCCTCTCTCCCTCTCTCTCTCCCTCTCTCTTTATTTTTTTTAACCGGACTACTGGACTTCCTTTCTATTGTTTTGCTGTTACGTTACTAGGCAATGGTTCAAGAACACCAGTCCCTTAAAAAGTTGACATTGGATTTGTTGTTAATCTACAACGATACTTTTTACTGTGAAGAGCACTAAATACACCTATGTCAGTGTGGCAACTCCCAGTTTGACATGGTCAAGACGCCAACTCAACAGTTGTGCTATGAGAAATGTTCGACTCACTTATTTAGAAATTGTTCCATTCGATAGTTGTCCAACACTTGCAATTGTAAGTGTTCAACAGGGGAAAAGCTGCTCGGCGTAGTTGGACATTACCAAGTACACTGCCATTGAATTAAACTAAGCTGCAATTGCACAGTGGTTGACTTGATCACTTGCTCATGATGAGCTGGACAGTTACTTACACATTTGGTCTTACAGCATTGATGGTTCACGTTCGGTGTGTCGTCCCACTAAAACTATTTCGTTTCAAAAGTGGACGGGCGCATTAAGTTCCCTGACTATTGAATCTTCTCTAAAATGCAGCGTCGGTTGCCTTTTTTTTTCTTTTTCAATGGTTGAGATAAGCGGGGCGGGAACCGTTTGATTTCGTGATGAGCAGTCCTCTAGTTCCGGCAGCGCCGAAGCTGCAACAGGGCGGGAAGGGGAGGAGGGAGGGGGGGGAGGGGGATGGAGGGAGGGGGAGGGGGGAGGCAGGGAGGCCATGAGTCGACACACTGCGAGTCCTACAGGCGGGGAGGAAGGGGGCGGGAGGGGGGGGGAGGGCCCTTGACCGCGCTACAGCAGCGGTTCGGGGCTTTCGATGCTGAGAGAGACAGAAATGAATCTCTCTCTCTCTCTCTCTCTCTCTCTCTCTCTCTCTCTCTCTCTCTCTCTCTCTCTCTCTCTCTCTCTCTCTCTCTCTCTCTCTCTCTCTCTCTCTCTCTCTCTCTCTCTCCCTCTCCCTCCCTCTCTCTCCCTCTCCCTCCCTCTCTCTCTCTCTCCCTCTCTCTCTCTCTCTCTCTCTCCCTCTCTCTGAAGCCCCTCTGTGACTCGCTGGCGCTCTCGACGCTGCTGCTGACTCGGTGTGTTCGTTCGCGCACCGTCACTATCACACGTCTGGTGTCCGTGAGCTCGTGGACCACAGACATCCGGGGCTCGGCGGGGCTCTGACGCCCCCCTCCCCCCTCTCTATCTCTCTCTCTCTCTTTACCCCCTACTCCCCTCGATCTCCCTCTAGCCGCCTCTAACGAGGCGTAATCACTCCTATTCACCGTCGGTGTGTCTGAGGCCGGCGGCCGGCCCCGCCTGCTCATGACTCCTGCGGCGGCGGGGCGCTCGGCGCTACCCCGCGTGTCAGGCGCACGCCGCGGGGTAGCGCCGCCGCACGGGAGTACTTCCCTCTGGAGTCGCATCCGCGCACGAGAAATTGCTGAATAGAAGTGTGTTCACCCTTATTGGCGCACTTCCTAAGCAGTGTTGCCCGAGAAGTAGGCAAAAGACACTGGAGCGTATAGAGCGGGCTGCGCCTGCCTACTAGGCAAGGCAGAGGCGCGTGCGATCGGGAAACAACGCTAATAAAATTGTACACCTCGTTATTCAGAAAAAAATGAGAAAAACTCACAAAAATAAAGGGAGAATATAGGAAAATTTAGGAAAATTCTCAAAAATTCGTTGACAAATTCTTACATCTTTATTCGATTGTACAAAAGCGATGACTGTCACACGTACAAGACATCCGCACACATGATCTCTCACGTCGCGGGGCGCTCCTGTGTGAGAGGGAAATTACTCTTAAAATCTCTGTGCCCCTACTATTACTCGTCCATTACGCTGTATCAGGCTCGAAATTTTAGAGTTTTGGCCAAAATCAGGCAAAAACCAAGGGTCTGCCTCTTACATAATCCTCGTACACCCCTCTAGGTGATTATTGATAATCGCATAATCATAATCATGTAAAATTTCCAAATATTGACAATTTTTTTGACGAATATGAAGAAATAGTGTCAAATTTGGCCAAAAGTTGCGTGATTACTGGCCAATAATCAATAAATATGTTAAAGATAAACTCAAATAATCATTAATATCACCATAAACCACGTACTCGACTTTTCAAAGTGGTAGACCCTTGGCAAAAACATCCGAAAAAGACCCAAAAATGAGTCAAACGTGTAGCATTTTTGCTATCATAACGCTCCTATGACGCGTCTATTCGCTTCTGGTACGCTTACTATTTCGGATAGAGTGATCTGACTCCCGCTGTCTTCCCCCAGGCCCGGCGCCGCAGCAGTTCCTGTTCCTCGAGACCATCCAGGAGGAGACCTCGGACGACCTGCGCAGCGAGTCGAGCCGCTCCTCGCACGCCGGCTGGCCCGAGAGCGACTCGGACGCCGGCTCCGTCATCCACATCGCCGCCACCTACCACGGTGAGTGCGAGCCGGGAACCGCGTCCCCGAAACCGTATAGGTGCGAGCGAGTGAGATGCTGTGACCGAATAGTATCCCCCTCTCGCTCTCACCTGCTGTGCGCATTCGGACGCGTCAGTGTGGAAAACGGTTGTAGGTGTACTGGAAAATTTTCGTCCGAGGGGTCAACCACTTAGATATTCCATGTACTCACTGAAAAATATTCCAAAAGATATTTCAGAAATATTCCAGATCCCAGACGAAACTGCCAACAGAATTATCACGTTGAGAAGACGTTGGGAACACGTTGGAGACCTGTACGGGCCGCTTTACGTTTCCTCAACGTAAAGAAAACGCGTCTCCAACAGAAAAAACATGTACGAGAGCTGTTCGCCGTACAGCTCCTCAACGTAAAAGTATCAGTCGGCGCTTACAGTTCTCCAACATAGCTCCAACGTAAAAGAACATGTTGGAGACCTGTATCGGATACGCGTCTCCAACGTGAAGGCATGGCGCAGCCGGCGCGGGAAATATGCAGCTCTCCAACGTAAAAGAACATGTTGGAGACCTGTATCCGGAGCGCGTCCCCAACGTGAAGGCACGGCGCAGCCGCTGCGGAAACTGTGCAGCTCCCCAACGTAAAAGAACATGTTGGAGACCTGTATCGGATACGCGTCTCCAACGTGAAGGCATGGCGCAGCCGGCGCGGGAAATATGCAGCTCTCCAACGTAAAAGAACATGTTGGAGACCTGTATCCGGAGCGCGTCTCCAACGTGAAGGCACGGCGCAGCCGCTGCGGAAACTTTGCAGCTCCCCAACGTAAGAGAACATGTTGGAGACCTGTATCGGATACGCGTCTCCAACGTGAAGGCACCGCGCAGCCGGCGCGGGAAATATGCAGCTCTCCAACGTAAAAGAACATGTTGGAGACCTGTATCCGGAGCGCGTCCCCAACGTGAAGGCACGGCGCAGCCGCTGCGGAAACTGTGCAGCTCCCCAACGTAAAAGAACATGTTGGAGACCTGTATCGGATACGCGTCTCCAACATGAAGGCACCGCGCAGCCAGTGTGGAAACTGTGGAGTTTCGTAACATGAAAGAAGAGTGTACGGGGTTAAAGGTGGCACTCAAATAATATTTGTGTTCACACGAATTATTGCTCGGCATAGCCAGCGGCCTAAAACTTATTTGACGCTTTATGTTAAGTGCGATGCAAGAATTACTGGTGCTGTTTTATGTCATTTGAATCAGTACGTTATCAGCAACATGATAGTCTCGACAATTGTTAAAATTATTAATTTATTTGATCGGGTTCGTAAAATCTCGTCAACTGCCTTGAAGTCGCTAGTCGCCTGTCATACCCTCGTCAATCCCGCCCGCCCGGTCCACCCGGCTTCGGCTTTGCAGGTCAGACTATTGTCTTTCCGGTTGGGTCGTGTCAATGACTCGTCCTCCCGCAGCGCCCGCCTGCCGCCCCGCCGGGGCGGAGCCCCCAGCACTGCACCGCTCGAAGAAGGAGGGTGCGGGGGGAGTGGAAAGAGGGGGGAGGAAGAAGGGAGGCAGCTGGCCCGGGGAGGACACCAGGCAGCATTGGAATGTGGTGCGGCGGAGACCATCTCGCCCGCATATGGCTCTTTAGCTCAGTAGGTTCCGACCGAAGCGTGAGCGCTGAGTTGGCATGGCTGTGGGTTCGAATCCCGGCACTGTCAGCAAAACGCGTGTCTCGCGGCCAGTAGGACTCAACGGCTAAACACAGGGCCTTGGAAGGAGGAAAGGGGGAGTTGAGAGGGGGAGGTAGGAGAGAGGGGGAGGTAGGAGAGAGGGGGAGGTAGGAGAGAGGGGGAGGTAGGAGAGAGGGGGAGGTAGGAGAGAGGAGGAGAGAGGGAAAAAGTTTTATTTTTTAAATTTTAGTAATGTGGGAGAGAGAGAAAGGGAGGGAGAGAGAGAGAGAGAGAGAGAGAGAGAGAGAGAGAGAGAGAGAGAGAGAGAGAGAGAGAGCGACGCAGAGCGCGTACACTTCCCCAACGTCTTCTGTGCGGTTCCCCAACGCATACTATACGGCTCGCTACGCGGAGCGATGCAGAGCCCGTGCGCTTCCCCAACATGTTCTCAACGTCTTCTGGGCGGTTCCCCAACGCATTTTTTCCCTGCAGCCGTACGGGTCCCCAACCGATTCTGTACTGTTTCTCAACAGTTCCCCAACGTAAACTATGTCCGCATTTGCGTGTTCTCAACAAAATCAAGACGTTGGAGACCTGTACGGCGTGCAGATCCCCAACATGATTTTTCACGTTGGAGAACCGTATATCTTCTGCACAGAATACCGTCTGGGATGTTCCACAAAAAATTAGCCAAATATTCCACAAATATTCCAGATATTCCCAAAATATTCCAGATATTCCCAAAATATTCCAGATAGTCCCAAAATATTCCAGATATTCCCAAAATATTCCAGATATTCCAGATCATCTAAAAATATTCCAGATATTCCCAACATATTCCAGATATTCCCAAAATATTCCAGAAATCCTTCAGATATTCCAGATATTTCATGTACACCAAAATTCTGAGTGGTCGACCCCTCGTTTTCCTCGAAGTGGAGTTGTAAAATTAGAAGAACAAATCGTAAGAGTACAAGCACTAAGTATCGACTTGAAATTCAATTATGCACTGTTTAAACCTTGCGAACAATCGTTGCAAAGAAATTGGATGCTTCGCATTGCGAAGAAAAAGTTCGTATTACAAACAAAATAGTTCGCAACGCTTCGCAAGCTTACAAAATTTTTACGCCCTACAAACTAAATAGTTTGTAAGTTGCGAAGAAATTCTTCGCAATTGCGAAGCAGCCAAATACTTCGCAGCTTACAAACTATTTTGTTTGTAATACGAACTTTTTCTTCGTAAGGTTTTAACAGTGTGAGCAAAAAAGGGTTCTCGTAAATTAACAACGTATTTCGTAAATCGTAATTTACAAAATGATTGTAATGTACCAAGATATTTCACAGTGATTCCAGGTAGCCGGACCGGCCGGGCCGGACCCGCCCATTTGAGAACTCCGGTGTGAGTCTCTGGGCGCGCGGGGTAGCGCCGCGCGAGGAGCCGAGCCGCCCGGCAGGTAGGCAGCGCGGGCGCGCCCGTGTGCAACGGCTGCCTAACCACCGGGGGCTCCCACCGGCCTCGCTCTGTCTCTCTCGCACCTTTACGCGACGAAGCCAATGGAGTACGAGAGACACAGGGCGAGGAAAATATGCTCCTCGGAATAAGTCGGCTGGGCCGGGGTTCAACCTCGGGTGCAAAACCTCAAAACTTTAGACACGTCATAATTCTGACAAAATTAAAGCAAAAAATTATACTGAAAACAAATAAAAAAAGATTTATCGTTTTGAAAGGATCAAAGACAAAAATAAGGTCATCTTGACAACTTTATTTGTAAATAAAAATTTAGAAAAATCTAAGATACACTTTGGACAAGACGATTCACGATGTGTTTTGTAACCTACGATTTAGGAAATGTGTTGTAATTTAACGGCAGACCGTTCCTGCTCGTAAGTGAATTTCGAGTTGACACCTGGTGCTTGTAAATTTTACGAAAAGTAATTGTAATCTGACTTCCACACTTCGTGGAAATTCAGATATGTTTGCACTTCACTTCATCCCCTATGATTTTCAGCCCCCCCCCCCCTACCCCCCCCCCTACGCGTTCCCCGCCCTCTCTCCGCACCGAAAACCCAACAGTGAGCATTGCACGCCGTGTATTAAGTGTGCACGGAATGCTCACTGTATATAACGTGTGCATGGCCATGCTCACTGTAGGTAATGTGTTCATGGCCATGCTCACTTGAACAAAATGTGAGCAATGCACACTGTTGGGTACGCAGGAAGAATCTCCATGCACACGTTGAGTTCAAAAATGTGTGCAACGCTTGCTGCCGAAGTTTTATAGTGAGCATCATTATGCATACATTACATACAGTGAACATGTCCATGCACACGTTTTATACTGTGAGCATTGCAGCGTGCATGCCATGCACGCTTTACATACAGTGTGCAATGCTCACTGATGGGTTGTCAGTGCGTGCACTTTAAAAAAAAAAAAAACTTTTAAAAAAATAATTTTAAAAAAACACCTAATGGGACATTTCACTTTAAAACCTTCTCGTTAGCACTGTGAAATGTGTCATCCCGCCGGCCTTCGCCGCTCGCCCTGTGACATTGAGGCTACTTTATGTATATTTTTTCGAGTCCAGCTTTGGGAGCGTGCTGGTCGCCGCTGGTCGGGTCCCAGCCGTGCGGAAGTCGCTTCGCCACGCGGCGCGGTGTGTGTCGTGTGCCCCGGCGGCCCGTCCGGTGTCCTCCTGTCCCCGTCTGTCCTCGTGTCCCCGGCCGATCGGGGACAGCATGAGGATGCGGCCCGGCCTTTGTGGCGAGGCCACGCGGTGTGTCCGAGAAGCAGTTTGACGCTCAATTCTAATGGACTTAGATCAAATGTTGGCGAACTTATTAGTATAATTTTGTACTTTAATTCCTTTATTTCTTTCTTAATTTCGTTAAGAAAAAAAAAAACATTGGTTAACTTTTGACCAGGGAGATGTAATTCTGTTCGACTGTACACGGTAAAAACGATGTCTGATTTTTTGAGGAAAAAGGGAAATCTTTGAAGACCTTGGATGCTTTGAGGAAAACTCCTTATATTTTGAGGTCTCCTCAAAATTTGTGGATATTTTCCTTATTTTTTAATGAACATTCCTAAAAATCTGAGGGGTTTCCCTCAAATTATGGAAGTTCCTCATAGTTTTCCCCCTTTTTTCTCAAAAAGTCAGACATTGCTTTTACCGTGCAGTTGTGTTGACATTATTCAATCGTGGAAAAAATTCCAAGAAATTGGGTGTCGTGATGTGTGCGTCGCGTAGAGTGTGGTATTAATTTTATCAGTTGTTTCTGGCAGTGTAGCGTTGTCCTGCGGGTGGCGCTGCACAGGTGCGATATGATGAGCTCATGGGACCGGCCGACCGTGGCGGCGGCACCGTAGTGAGTGAGTGAGAGAGAGAGGTGGGGGGGGGGGAGGTGCTGAATGGCGGGCTCGTTGGGCCGTGCTTTGGTTGCGAAGTACACTGCACGAAATGAAAAACGTTCATGGGCAGCGTCGTCCTTCGAGCTAGCCATAGAACTACGCCGCTCGCCTCTCTATCTCTCTCTCACTCACACACACAAACGACAACCGCAGCGTGCCCTATTTGTCCTCCTTCTTTGCACACTGACCCAACAGCAAATATACACAGACGCGCCAACTCACACCTACTCACAAACACCACACACTCGGTCACACACACACACACACACACACACTCACTCACAGACGATACTTCGGCTCCTCCATCCTCCTCCCTCCTCCCTCCCCCCTCTCACTCCCTCTCTCTCTCTCCCCTTACGTCTCCGACTTGCTTTGAGGTCTCCCGTCAGCCGTCCGTCCGAACCCCTGCAGAGCTGCATTGCTTGCCTTGCCCTGTTGGAAACACTTTGTCTTAGGGTTACACACACTACACAACCTACTTTGCCCACAACATGCCAAACTCTCTCCCTCTCTCTCTCTCTCTCTCTCTCTCTCTCTCTCTCTCTCTCTCTCTCTCTCTCTCTCTCTCTCTCTCTCTCTCTCTCTCTCTCCTTGGGCGCAGCATAGCCACTGTTCAAAAGAATAACAGGAGCGAAAAAAAATCGCCGACAGGCAAAAATAATAAAAAATTAAAGTAGAGTTTGTGATGGTAAACCCCCTTTGCTTCACCCTTGTTTATGCTCGTGCACCAGCGTCGGAGGCTGTAGCAGCCTCCTCCACATCTCCCCCCGCCCCCTCGCCCCCATTTCCCCTTCCCTTCAGCCCCCCCCTCCCCCCCCCCCTATGGGAGACGCCGGTCTGACCACATGGCCGCCACCCCTCCCCTCACTCTGACGAGGGGAAAGGAAAGCTGAAGTCGGTTGTATTTTCGGTCGGATTAGTCATTGTTTTCCCGTGCACTAGCCGCCTGCTGGCCTAGAGTAGGAGCCTAGATCCCCCCTTCCCTGCCGCGGCCCCTCCCTTTAGCCGCGAATATCCCTGCAGTGTAGCCAGCTAAGAGGGAAAAATTCCGATCGAATACTCCGGTGCGCCATTTCGTAAAATTCAGAAATTATTTCTGAATTTTGTGAAACGGCCTGACTGCGAATTCTCTTTTCATTCGTGTTCATGTACGAAAGAATTCTGTAACTTATTTGCAAAAGAATTCCGTAACTTTACTTTCATTTTTTTTCGCGGTTTTTCTTATTTATCTACAATTTTTTTTCATCAAATTAAAGGAAAAATCTCTCTACCGATTTAACAGCAAAACCTGTAAATTTGTTTCTGTGTTTTTTTTTGCAAGAAATGTTTACAGTGCGGGTATTTTCGCCTGGTGAAGTCTCCTGTGTGGAGAGTTTGCCTAGTTGGCAGGCGGAGAGAGTTCAGCCAGGCGTCTGCCTCACTCAGGTGTATTCATGCGGGTGTTGGCAACACTGACTCCACCGCTTTCTGCGCGGGCTATACTCATGGGCCGACTTTGATGGTAACACTGATTTTACTTCCCTCTATAGCTGTCGCTGTCATTGAGGGAGGGGAGGGGGGGGGGCGGGCTGGTGGCGAGCAGGCCTGCCATCCTCGACAAATTACTCCTCAGGTTCATGAGTCGATGTGCCTGAGCTCCGGGCGGGTCCCCCTTGGGCTCGGCTCCGGGCCCCGGAGGGCGGGCGGGGTATCTAATCAAGGTTTTAAAACGAAGTTCCCTGGCGCGCTGCTCCAGGCCTGGGGCATGAGGCTATTGGCGTACTGCTGGCTGCTGGCCGGCTACTCCCGCAGCAGCCGAGTGGCAGTAGGGTGTCTCCGCACTGTGTGCTTTCGTCTCTCTGTCCTTGTCGCTCCCATAGGTCTCGGCCATGAGGAGCGAGAGAGAGAGAGAGAGAGAGAGAGAGAGAGAGAGAGAGAGAGAGAGAGGACACTACCCTAACGACGGTTCGGAACCAGACCCCACGGGCAGACGCTGGCGACAGCCGCTCAAAAGTTTTCGGACAAAGCAAAAGCGGCGCGGGCCGGGTGGACTGGACTGGCGCCTGCTCCAGCCGGAAGTTGAGTCCCGTGCGCCCGCAGCCCGCAGCGCAGCCTCATCGCCGCCGGACCACAGGGCTGCCAGCAGTTTGACGAGCACGAACTCACTTTTGTTCGCTCTAGAAATAGTTAAAAGGGGTACAAAAAAAAGATAAAAAATTAAAGAGAGATGAATTTTTTCTCATCGCGCAAGTCCAAATATAATCTCAATCTTTTTTTTTTCCTTTCCTTTTTTGTATTATTATTTTTACTATAGGCAATTTTGGTTGTGGAAGGAAAAAATAAGTGAAAAAGTTTTGAATCAAATATTCACCTATTTTTGCCTACTGCGAAAAACTTTTCTGTGTGGTCCCCTCCTCGGTCGAGTCGAGGCGAGGGGAAGTCCCGGGCTGCGGGGTCGGTGGGAGGGGGAGCCAGTGAGGTTGAAAATAGTGTTGTAATCAAACTAGGCGTAGGGGAAGGGGTGGAGTTTGGGGGGGGGGAGGGGGCAAACACCAGCAGGCTGAGAGTGAGCTTAGTGGAGGGAGGGAGGGAGAGCTTGAAATTCGCCATAAACTTACATGTGAGGGGAGGGGTGCGGTGGGGGTGTCCTCTGCCACCCGGCGTGGAAGGGGGCGGAAGGGGGAGGGAGACTTCCTGTTCGACGGGCAGCTATAAGCCGAGCTGCCTGCGAGGCAGGCTGCGCGGGGGGCGGCGCGGGGGCGGCGCGGGGGCGGCGCGGGGGCGGCGCGGGGGCGGCACAGCAGACGAAGGTCAGGGATGTGTGACGGCGCAGGAGCCTGGTCACCGCGCCCCGCCCCGCCCCGCCCCGCCCCGCCTGGGCTACTGCTGTCTATCGTGACAATGTCAGGACATGACGGAGGGCTTGCTGAGGGCTTATGCCGCGGGGTGGTGGTCGGGGGTGTTTTGCAAGGGGGTAACAACACTGAAATTTGGTGCACCAAGTTTGTGAATTTTTGTAAGATTTTAGTATTTTTTTGTGAATTTTTTGAAAGTTTTTCTTAATTTTCTGAATTTTCCGAATTTTCTGATTTTTTTTTTTAATTCTATCAATTTTCCCTGCATTTTTGAGATGACCTCAGAAAATACACGCACATCTGATCCAAATTATTATCTCAATTACATGATTAAATAGGATTTTTTGTAAATTATTGTGAATTATTTCGATTTATTCCAAATTATTGGAAATTAACTTGCAACTGCGCAAAATAATCACCATTATTTCAATTATTTTTTAAAACTTTTCAGAAACAGATTTTGCTCTGCAATTGAAAGGGTGGCGTGAAAACATGGAAAATTTTTGCGGCAGTAAACCTCCCGAAGGAGGTTGCGGTTCCCGCCAGGCACAGGGCTTTAACCCCCTGTGGCAGCCAACTGCTTCGGTGTTCCATGGGAACCGGCGCTTTGCTGACTGCGATCCTATCGCGCAATTCGACAGATTTGATCCCCGTACCACCATTGGCCTACCCCTAGAGGTACGAGCGGTGTCAAGGGCGTTAGACTTCCTGATCCCAGTTTCAGAGGCCTTACCTCAGAGGGGTACGCGGGATTCGAACCCACAACCCCGAGTGCCGACACATAGCCAGAACGGGAAGCGACCCAACGCCCAGAGCCACCGAGCCAACGGCGGTGAGACGTGTTTAACTTCTACTTGACCTGTCCTGGAGCAGCTGCCAAAGGAAATGCCAAGCGCGAAAAACACTTTCCTGAGTGGGAGTCGAACTTGGGCCCACTCGGCTCAGTGTTGCGCGCTCTACCCACTGAGCCACGACGTTTCGATGATTGTGTAGTGCGACGGGTTGGCGTCGTATTTGCCCTGTCCTCCTGGCTGGAGGGTGGGGGATAGGGCAAATACGACGCCAACCCGTCGCTCTGGACAATCATCGAATCGTCGTGGCTCAGTTGGTAGAGCGCGCAACACTAAACCGAGTGGGCCCAAGTTCGACTCCCACTCGAGAAAGTGTTTTTCGCGCTTGGCATTTCCTTTGGCAGCTGCTCCAGGACAGGTCAAGTAGAAGTTAAACACGTCTCACCGCCGTTGGCTCGGTGGCTCTGGGCGTTGGGTCGCTTCCCGTTCTGGCTATGTGTCGGCACTCGGGGTTGTGGGTTCGAATCCCGCGTACCCCTCTGAGGTAAGGCCTCTGAAACTGGGATCAGGAAGTCTAACGCCCTTGACACCGCTCGTACCTCTAGGGGTAGGCCAATGGTGGTACGGGGATCAAATCTGTCGAATTGCGCGATAGGATCGCAGTCAGCAAAGCGCCGGTTCCCATGGAACACCGAAGCAGTTGGCTGCCACAGGGGGTTAAAGCCCTGTGCCTGGCGGGAACCGCAACCTCCTTCGGGAGGTTTACTGCCGCAAAAATTTTCCATGTTTTCACGCCACCCTTTCAATTGCAGAGCAAAATCTGTTTCTGAAAAGTTTTAAAAAATAATTGAAATAATGGTGATTATTTTGCGCAGTTGCAAGTTAATTTCCAATAATTTGGAATAAATCGAAATAATTCACAATAATTTACTAAAAATTCCATTTAATCATGTAATTGAGATAATAATTTGGATCAGATGTGCGTGTATTTTCTGGGGCATCCCCGCAGATTTCTGAATTTTCCTGAATTACGAGGTGCACAAAAATTTCAGAATTGTTTCCCCTTGGGAGTGGTACGTGGCTGCGCCGCCAGATTCAGACGATCGTTTTGTAGCAGTCCCCTCTTCTCTCTGTCCCTCCTCGTGGTCGCGAGACCGATGCGTGTGTGACAAGGACGGCTGCCAGTGGGATGATGATCATCTCTCCTGCTGCTCCTCCCTCAACGTCACCGTGTTTGAGCAGGAGCAGGACATGTGATGCAGAGGAGAAGCAGGGGCGGCGGAGGGATAATTGTAATGCATAGTGCCACCCCCCCCCTCCCCCCCTCAACCCTCTCTCGGTATCGACTGGACGCGCCAGGCGTGTCGCCGTGTCGTGTCGTGTCGAGCGGGCACTGGTAAAACTAAGGCGTAACTGTACGCTTGATTGATAAAGGCGTTACGCTTGAAATCCGCAGCGCACAAAAGAAATTCTCCTATATACATTTAGATAGGTCGAATGGGAGCGGATAGACTCATTACGCTTGATTTCAAGCGTAATCTCAGTACGCTTGAAAACGGGGCGTAGGGCTACGTCGTAGTTTTACCAGTGGGGCGTATAGCCAACGCCAACCTTTTTTATTTCCTCCCCGTTGAATGGTAATTATTTCTGTTAGAGGCGCGAGCTGCGTGGCCACCCCACGCCACGCCCCGGCCATTAAAGCCACCCCCCTCCCACACACACACACACACACACACACACACACACACACACACACACACACACACACACACACACACGCACACACACACACACACACACACACAGCGCACCCTCCCTGTATATACGCCATGTGGCATGCAGGCAGATTTCACGCTCGGCTGCCCCATGTTTCTCGATTCCAGGCAATCCATATACTGTACCGAGCTGGTTGGTGGTGGTGGTGGTGGTGGTGGTGGTCGTGGTGGTGGTGAGGGCAGCCGCCCCGCCCCCGCCCCGCCCCCGCCCTCATGCAGCCTACCTCAGGGCGCCTCGCCAACACCCCCGCCCTGCTCCACACTCTGTGGGCCGATGCCCTCCCTCACCGCCGCCCTTGCTGGCACTCTGGTGGACTGCAGCAGCCCCGCCCTGCTCGGCCCCCGCCCCCCGGCCCGCCCCCGGACCTGTCGTTTATCGGGTGTGCGGGCGACGGTCTTTGGGCGTCCCGGGCGGGGCGGGGCGGGGCCGCGTTCGGTTGCGCAGTGCAGGGATTGCCTGCCCGCCTACCCGCAGATCGATCTGCTGCCCCCCCCCCCCTTCCCCCCCGACATCCTGCTTCTGACCAGGCGGCAGTCACTTAGGCCCTCTCGCTTCAGCGGTATAAAGGTGCACTCGAGACAGCCCCGCAGCCCCGCCCGATAGGCTGACAGCAGCGCAGGGGTGCCGTGCCGCTCGCCCCTAGCAACCTCCGGGCGGGGCGCGCAGGGGGGCCTGTCCAGCCCACCATCCCGCCCCGCCCCGCCCCGCCCCACCCCGCCTCGCCCCACCCCGCCTCACTTTACTGGCGGGGCACGTAGCCCCGTCCGGGCGAGAAAGAGTAGCCTGCGAATAACCACGTCCCTCTTCCCTGACAGGCCAGGCTGGGGCCGGACCTCCCCATTACGAGCCCTCCCGCCCCCTCCCCCTCACATTACAGCACACGCGTGCGTAGCCTGCTTGACGCGTTCGGTCCCGTGTTCAAATACTGACCACTTTATTTTCCTGTTTGCAGGCGAGCCGGATGCGGGCCCAGCGAGCGGGCCGCTGTCGTGGTCCGGGTCTGAGCGCGACCTCGCCGTGCCGCCCAAGCGACGCCGGCAGGACGACTGGGCGCCGGCGGCCGGCGGCGGCGGCGGCGGCGGCGCCGGCGGGGGCGTCGCGCTCTCCAGGTCGTCGTCGCTCATCGCCTTCGAGAGCCTCGAGCGCCGCCTGTCCGAGGAGGAGGAGGCCCTGGGCGCCGCCGGCCTCGGCGCCTTCCGCACCACCGCCACCCTCCGGCCGTTCGACTGGGCCGACTCCAGGTCGCCGTCGAACTCGGCCAGCGACTCGTCCGACGACGAGAGCGAGGACAGCGACGACTCGCTGATGCAGAGCTTCAACTCGTCGCGCGGCAGCTTCAGGTGAGGCGGGAATCAGACTTGCACGGAGAATAAAGATTTTGGTAATATAGACTTTACAATATTTTTTTTTTGTTCTAGCAACTAAAAATCTGTTGCATGAGAAAAGCATTTGTTACTGCAACAGAAATTTTGCTGGAGCACTTTTGTTGTAACAGACGCTTTGCTCAGCCAACAGATTTTTAGTTGCTGGAACAAAAATATTGTTCAGACTCTATTAACAAATTGCTTGTTGTGAGAACAAAATCCTTTTCTCCGTGTGCTCTCCTGCAATCGTGTGTGTGTGTGGGGGGGGGGGGGGGTGATAGCGATGACGTCGTACTTCTACTGCAAGGTTGGGCTGGCAAGGTTCGACTGGGCTGGGCTGGTAATGGGTAAAGCCAGTCCTATAATGGACTGTCTAAAAATCACTCAACGGCGAAAGTGTGCTCTTTCCTAGTGCTTCGCGGGGTTTCAAGCGCAGCTGCGCTGTACACTACACACGGCCTTGGCCTTTCTTCTTGAGACTTTCGCAGGGGGGCCTCCGGTCTCCGTGGCCTTTACGGCGCCATCCTGCTTTCCGGCGTGGCACCCGCTCCGCGGCCGAGGGGTGGGGGGAGGGGGTGGGGCGGGTACCCGTGCTCCACCACCCTGTCCGGGCGCTGGCACCGTGTCCACCTGTTGCGGTGGTTCGGGCGGGGGCGCCGGCCGGGTCGGGTAGGCGTTGACCCCGCCTCGCCCCGCCCCGCCCCGCCCCGCTGGGGGCCAGTGACCCCGCGGTAGGGGCTGAGGTCACGCAGGTGTTGGGCTTGGGTTTGGGGCGGTGCTTATGCCAGCTCAAGCACTGCGTCGTGCAGGACAGTGAGGCCGTGGGGGGTCTGCGAGGGGGGAATCACTCAAACGAAATTTGTACAATGATTTTTTTGTTTTTTGATTATTTTTATTATTTTTTAATTTTTCAAAAGAGTAAAGAAATTGTCCGTAACTTTTACAAAACTATTGTTTTGTTTCTCGTTTTGTTTCCGTTTTTCTCATTTTTTGGGTCATTTGTTCTCGATTTTTCGGATTTTTTTTTTGTAACTATCTACTTGATTTTTTTATATATTTTTTTAACTTTTTAAATGATTTTTGGGGGTCTGTACAATGATTTTTCGAAGTGATCCCCCCCTCGCTATTTGTTTGCAATCGGTCGGATATTGGCTTATACCCGACTGTTTCTCTGTCTCGCTCACTCTCATGCGCGTCAAATGAGAGGGAGAGAGACGGAAGACAGTCGGGCACAGCCAGTATCAGACCGATTGCAAACACTGGGTCTCTGTCGCTGATGACGGATAGGATACCGTCCCGCACGGCGCGGCTGCGACCGGGCTGCCTACCCGCCAGGCGATATGGTTGGGATGTCCAGTCGGGGTCGGGGATGATAACAACAACCGGACGATTTGGGTAGTTTTCAACTCGTTTCGACCTGTTTTTAAATTTCCCCATGGTTTTTGCTGAAATTAAGCTTTTTTTTTCCTGGCTGAAGCTGATTTTTGAAAGTTGAAATGTTTAGAGGTTCAAATTTATGATTTTTTTTCTTTCTTTTTTTTTCCTCTTTTGAGCGATGTGAGGTTTTATTTCTGCAGGGGCTGGGAGGTGTAGCTTGGTCAGATTTGGCATTCCCTTCTGGAAGGCTGGCGCGGGAGGTGGCGCCACCTAGCGGCAGTGCGCGTGCGCGCGCGCGCGCGCAGGACTTCAGTTACGTCGCGTAGCCGTGGGCCCGGCTTTCACCTCGGCTATTTTCATTGTCGAAATTAAAACTTTAACCGTCTTTTCTATGAATTATGCGGTTTGAAGTAGGTTTTAGAGTTGTGAATATCGCCACGCGAAGTTTCAAGTGTCGTCATTGTGTAGCAGTGTGAGTGCGAGTGATTTGTCGAGACGCGTTTGGGGGTTGGAAATGTGAGGGCGCAAGTGGCTCAAGTTCTCTCCAAAATACCTTTGATTGCCTTGTATTTGTGAAATGAACGTCACGTACTACAAAACGACATCCAGTTTCGATGCAACGTAGTTTTGCACTTCATATGTGGGTGAGTGACATAACCTAATAATATTGACAATGTTGGTTTCAATGAAGCTGTGATACTCTGTTCTTGAAACAGTGGTGTGTTGTCTGTGTATTTGAATCAGGTAAAACAACGGTCTGACATGTGAGAGTTACTTACAGTAACATCATTTCCTCACATTTTTTTTTTTTTAAATCCTTGCCCAGTTTCCCAGCAATTTTGATTTGTCACTGAGCAATGCTACTAGCTAATCCCAGCCAAATGATTTCTTTAACACAGTGTGGATGCTGAACTAAATTAGTGGGAGTGTGCCCCTCTTTACATACAATAAGGGGCATTTTAATTTTTAAAGCATCGTAAGTTTTTAAAGACTAAATTTAACGTTTGGTGTCATATTCTACCAAAGAAAATACATGAAAATGTGGTTTGAGTATTAAAATCTTAAAACACTCAAACCCAACAAGAAAAAGACAGTAGTTTGGAGTTTCAGCATTTTGTTTTTAACTCACTCCGTACTTTCCAGTGATATGATTTCTGATTGAGCTGTGTCATGCGGTAACCCAGACCTTCTCCCTCATCCATTACGTGATGATTTGTTGTGAAGAAAGGCAGCTCTATAAAGTAATTTATAGAAAAAATAAACTTGAATTTAAAACATGGGTACCTTAGAGGTTTGAATTTTTTAAAATATTAGGGCATTTGGGTGAGAGACAGTACTTGTAATGTATTAGTTATGCTGAGAGAATTTACACCACACCAGTCTTTCTAAAACATGGAATTAAATATTTATTATTCAATTATAGCCATATAACCACTTAAAATGCGCAAAAGATTTCAGGTGTTTCAATTCCATCCTCAGGAACTTGAAGGTCCTGAATCTTTAAAATTGGCTTGATTGTGTGTTAAGTTACTGGCCTCTGTAACAACATATCATGCAATGCCTTTTTATAAATCTTATTTTAAGTGAACCATTGTTTATTTATCTCACTATATGTGACGTCAGGAGGACGTCCAGGGGACGTTATCATACCTCTGCCTTGGCCACGCCCCATGCCTCTCTGGGTTCGAGGACCAGTGGCACCGAACCGCGCTCGTCGTCCACAGCAACGACTCCCCCTCCGTCAACCTTTCCTGCCTCATACTCCCATGTCCCTCTCCCTCTACTCCCCTCCGAGGCGGAGAGGCGCCATGAGACAAGGCTCGTGGAGGCGCGCAGTGCGCCCTCAACACTGTTGAGCTTTGAAATTGTTTGCGCGGGCGGTACTTACTCGCTTGCCTGGCTCGGTCGACCTCGAGGTCCCGGGCCGACCCGGCCGCACAAGTACGTGTGAGATCATTGCCAGCGTGCTTCTTGTACTTCTTGTTAGCGGCGAGCATCAGACTGCGCGAGGTCGCGGGGTATGGGCGGGGCGGGGCGGTTTGTAGATGTTAAGGAGGGTCAGGACGGGGCGTGCGCCGAGCGGCTCGGGGCGGGCGGGGTATCACATTGCTCACACCGTACGTAAGACGAGGCGGCGGTAATTTGCCGTAATTTATCATCGCGTTGAGGGGGGGGGGCGGAGGGGAGAGGCGCAGACACCGACCACGTGCTCGCATTTTGGATGCACACATCTGGTATTTTCTCGTCAGTTCACTGAAATGCCCCAGGTGTTCTGCCCGGGGATTTAATACTCCCCTTGTTGTATAAAAAAAAAGAAAAAACGTAAAAAAGTAGGAAGCTTTCCCGGTAATTTAATACTCCTCTGGTCTAAAAAAATAATATTAAAAAAAAGATAACTGAATAACATTCCAGGGGATCAATACTTTTCCGGTGAAAACAAGTCGTGGGTAGCCTGCCAGAGAATTTAAAACTCCTCCTTTGGGAAAAAAAAAGGCCATGTAGCGTGCATGGGGATTAATACTCCCGCGTTGCAAAATGCCCTTGGTAGCCTACTCGTGAAGAATTAGTAAGAAGTCCTCGCTAGCCTGCCCAGTTTGAAGTGAGTGCAAAATTCCCGACCACTGGTGTACTATTTATGCGTACACGCTTGAAAAACTCACTCATGCAGCTAAAATATCAACTATATATGGACAGCTAACATTTTGTGCTTTACAACTGCCACAGAGCATATCGTTTAGCAATATTCTTAAACTTTAGATCAAGGGGGAAAAACTCTGAAATATTTTGTACAGCTCATTCAAAAAAAAATTGAGAGAAATTCAAGAGAATTCAAAAACAAAAGAAAAATCAGGAAAATTCAGAGAATTTTACGAAAACTTGTGTTTAAGTCTAAGTCCAGTTAAAATTCAGAAAAATTCAAGAAAAAGCGCTAAAATACCTGAAAATTCTCAAACATTTTCAAAATGTGTACATCAAAATTCCGAGTTGTTTGGCCCTCGCCCATGGCTCCAATTGTTAGTTTATCCATCTACAACTATTTTACTCATGTTTTTCCCCAGTGTATGAACTGCAGCTCTCAGGCGCCGGCGTGCCTCTGGTGTTGCAGGTCGAGCGGCGGGTCGGAGCGCCTGCGCGCCTTCCGCTCGCTGGACAGCCTGTCGGCGCTGGGCGCGCTGGGCGGCGGCGGCGGCAGCGCCAACAGCGGCGCCGCGCACCTCAGCCGCCCGTGCCAGGACCTGTCGCTGTCGTCGGCGGCGGACGACGACGCCGCGACCAACGCCGACGGCGACGACGCCCTGCCCGGCGGCCGCCGCGGCCGCCAGGAGCGCAGCCACAGCCTCAGCCCCAAGGCGTCGCTCCGGGACCTGCTCGACGCCACCTACTCCCTGAGCGACCACGAGGACGCCGCCGACGCCGCTGTGGACCACGGCGGCCGCCTGGACGACTCGTACCCGCTCGGCGACCACCACCACCTCGGCCGCCTGGACGCCACCTACAGCCTGAGCGACCACGGCGACCTGGACGCGACATACGCCGTCGTGGACCACAGCGCGGCGATGACGCGGGGCGACTTCCTGGACGAGCCCGACCTCGAGGAGTGCGTCTCCAACCACAAGAGCAGCAGTAGCAGCAGCAGCAGCAGCAGCAGCAGCAGCAGTAGCAGCGGCAGCAGCACCGAGCGGGAGGACGCGCTGCTCGCCATGCCGGCCAGCACCGAGTCCGAGGCGACCTCCGGCGGGTCCGCGAGGACGGTCCGCTCCGCTGAGAACCTGAGCGAGGACAGCGGCTTCGGCGAGCACGCCTCGTACCTGGCGACGCCCTCGGGCAACAAGCGCCTCACCGTGTGCCCCATCCTGGAGGACGACGACGACGCCGACCACGACGCCTCGTCCTGCTACTCGGCCTGCAGCAGCAGCAGCAGCAGCAGCAGCAGCAGCGGCGGCAGGAAGCAGAAGGACGCGGCGGCGGCGGCGGTGGTACACTGGGGAGCGGGCGACGCTAAATTTAGCGCGGGTTGGCACCGCAGCGCCCCAGACCTGCTGGTGTGCAGCGCGCTGTCGGCAGTCGCCGAGGAGCTCGCCGACGGCACCCACCACCCGGGGTGGAGCACGGCCGCGTACGGCCCGACCATGGCGAGCACGCCGGACCTCAACAAGACCGCCGCGCTGGCCAAGCAGGCGGCCGGGCCCGGCAGCGCGCTCGGCGCCAGCCAGGGCAAGGGCGTGCACTTCTGCGACGTGGTGGCCGAGGTGTCGTGGCGCGACTCGTACAGCGACGTGGACGACGACGAGGAGGACGTGGACGAGGCGGACGGCCGCGAGGAGGAGGAGGAGGAAGGAGAAGACGACGAGGATGAGGAGGAGGAGGAGGAGGAGGTGCAGGCCGTGGCGTACAAGCTGCAGGTCGGCAGTGTGGCCGTGGATAAGCCGCCAGCAGCGCGGCCCCTCGCTGCCGAGCCCGCCGCCGCCGCCGCCGCCGCCGCTGAGCCCCACTCCCCGGCCAGCTCCCCGCCCCGCGCCCCGCCCCGCGCCCCGCCCCGCTCCCCGCCCCGCTCCCCGCCTACAGCTGTCTCCTCCCGGCCGGCGGCCGCTCCGGCCCCGGCCCCGGCCGCGTCCCCGGCCCCGGCCCCAGTCACCAGCATGGCCGCGCCCGCGCCGCTGCCGCAGCCGCCGTCCCCGCTCGCGAGCCCGCTCGCCAGCCCCAAGAAGACGTCGCGCTTCGGGGACTTCTTCCAGCGGTTCTCGCTGCGCCGGCTGTCGGGCCGGCACCACGACCACGCCGGCAAGAAGCTGAGCCGGAGCGCGAGCGCGCCGAGCTCGCCGCCGCCCAGCCTCAACAAGGGCACCAACACCCAGCAGCAGCAGCAGCAGTTCGTCGAGGATGTCCGCATCATCCCGCTGCACCCCACCGCCGAGGAGCTGGAGGCGGAGCGGCGCGAGGAGGAGCGCCGGCGCGCCGCCCTGGCCACCAAGCCCCCGCTGCCCCCCTCGGCGCCGCCGCGCGGCGGTCCGCGGGGGGTGGGCCGCCCCCAGCAGCCGCCGCCCGCCCCCGGGCCCGCCCCCGGGCATGCGCACCACCAGCACCACCACCACCCCCGGGGGCAGCACGAGCCCCGCGACGTGACCGCCGCGGCCGCGGCCGCCGCCGTGACGGCCGCCGTGGCGTGGCGCAGCTCCAGTAGCATGTCGGGGCTGGGCCTGCTCGAGACGGACCTGGACGCGGTGCTGCCGCCCCCGCCGGGCGCCGGCCCGGGCCCGGGCCACGCCGCCGGCAAGGCGCGCTCCCTGCTCGACGTGAGCGGCGGCGCCGCCCCCCACGGCCACCAGCACCACCACCACCACGGCCACGGCCACGGCCGCCCCCGCGCGCCCAGCCCCGGCCCCGGCGGCCTGCTCGACGCGCAGCAGGACCCCGCCAGCCGCGCCAAGTCCATGGAGTTCCTGCTGGACAGGCGGAACCAGGAAGCCGTGCAGGTGAGTGACCAGAGCGCCCCCACCCCCACCTGCGGCCACCTGTAGAGCAGTGCAGTGCAGTGACAAGTGCCTGAGCGTCGACAACTCGGAATATTTTCACCAAAACTCACAACAAAATATGAAAAATTGAAATAATTCAACCAAAATTTAGCAAAACTTTTACTTCTCTATAAAAGGGGAAATATTTGCGAACCCAAATTCCGAGTCGTTACCTCCAAGTGATTTTGCGAGTGCGACCGGGACTGTCAGTCAGTATGGTCACAGTGCAGCAGCATCGTGTTCACCGGTAAAACTAATGTGACATGTGTCATGTGTCTTGATGCACATTCTATCGCAAGAAAACGTTTCATCATTCACTCTCTCGACAGAGATCGTTTGCAATGCGCCATATGCTTTTTGCGTGTGGAACAGAGAGAGCATCATCGTGAAACGTTTTCGCGAGTGCGTAACGTTCTTCACCCAAGCAGTGCGCGTTACATAACGTGAAACGTGTCACATTAGTTTTTCCAGTGCGTGACTTTGTAGCCGCGTCGAGCCGAACCGAACCTGCCATACTGCCGACCTTCCTCTGAGCCGCGACCCGCGCGCGCTGCTGCCCGTTTTCTGTTATCATCCGAGTTCGTCATCGCCTATGCCGCGGTGCTTTTTTGCTCTTATCACACATTTCGTTTCCCCCCCTGCTCCTGCTCGCGGCCAGCCAGAGAGCTGCCGTTCTCGGCTCGCGTACCCGTGTTGCGTGAATAATGTATGACTTTCGATTGCCTTTGTTGGACCGGCGCCCGCTATGTGTGTGCATGTGTGTGTGTGTGTGTGTGCATGCGCATCTGCGTTTCACCGCCGCCATCGAAGGGGGATGAAAAAAAAAAATAGAGAACCTTTTTCTAGTGTCTCTTGCCCGTCTTGCGCTTACGGGCCGTTCATATGCCGCGGGGCGCCGGGGCGGGGCGGGGCGGGGCGGAGCGGGGCGGGGCGGAGCGGGGCGGGGCGGGCGGCGGGGCGGGCACGTTTTACCATTACGCCAACCTCACGTAAGGTACATGCGTGCCGGCGAGTGGGGCGGGGCGGGGCGGGGCGTTCCAGACCCCAACGCGCAGCTAATTATAACCCCCTGCGCGTGGAATGACCGCGGCGTCGCCGCCATAGGGGTGGCACGGGGGGGAGGGGGTGGAGAGGGGGGTCGGAGGGGGAGCGCCCCTCCCGCGCGGGAGCACCGCGCTCCGCTTATTTTGGCGAGAAGGTAGAGAAGCACACGCAGGCACCGCAGGATTTCCGCGCGCGGAACACTCACACTCTCACTCACTCACTCACTCACTCACTCACTCACTCACTCACTCACTCACTCACTCACTCACTCGCTCGCTCACTCACTCACTCACTCACTCACTCACTCACTCACTCACTCTTTTTCTCCTCTCTCTCTCTCTCTCTCTCTCTCTCTCTCTCTCTCTCTCTCTCTCCCTCTCTCTCTCTCTCTCTCTCTCTCTCTCTCTCTCTCTCTCTCTCTCTCTCTCTCTCTCTCTCTCTCTCTCTCTCTCTCTCTCTCTCAACATTTTTGCGCCGCTCCCACACTTCTTACGATAACTTATCGCTATGTTTACCTCCCCACCTCACCGTCGTACCGATGTGTGTACATTAAATTTATTCTTTTTATTATTTTTTTCCTCCTTCTCTCTACGGCACCCGGTATGGAGCAGGGGGAAGAGAGTGGGGGCCTTCTTGACTTCCGTGCGGGGCGCGCCTGGTCCCCCCCCCCTCCCTCCCCCCACTCCATGCTCTTTCCTGCCCTGCAGGGCGGACAACTAGTTTTACGATGACGGCCGGGATGAGCGACGTATATATGCTCCTTGCTTCCACCCAATCCACTCCAAGAACCCCTCCAAGACGACGGCCTCCTGACAGGCTCGGGATCAGCCCTCTGCGGGCTGGGCGCAGGTACTCTCTCTCTCTCTCTCTCTCTCTCTCTCTCTCTCTCTCTCTCTCTCTCTCTCTCTCTCTCTCTCTCTCTCTCTCTCTCTCTCTCTCTCTCTCTCTCTCTCTCTCTCTCTCTCTCTCAGACACACACACTTTCTCTTTCTCTCTATGTCGCTCTTTTTCTTTCTCTCTCCTGCTCTGTGTGTATTTGTGTGCGTTCGTGAGTGTGTGTGTGTGAAAAATGTCATCTGAGTCTAACGGTTCAGCCGCCAGCCCACAGGCATTCCCGCCCCGCCGCGACCGGCCTGGCCCCGCCCCACCCCGCCCCACCCCACCCCACCCCGCCCCCACGACTAGCCTCTCACTGTAGACCCGAGCGCAGCGCGTAGACCAAACACAACAAATAGACGTGTCTAGGTTGCGCTGCACCAGGTTCTAAAAAAAAATGTAAAAAAGGAGTTTTCTAGGCTCTGGTCTCTCACAGCACGAACAGGGAAAAACAAGGACGAGAAAGAGAATGTAAAGTTTCCCTGGTTTTCTTTTATACACTTAGTGATGCACGAAACTCTGCTCGGAGTGAAAACCACACACGGTCTGCTAAAGGGCGTGTGTGCGTTTGTGCGTGTGTGTGTGTGTGCGTGTGCGTGTGTGTGCGCGCGCGCGCGCGAGCGAGCGCGCTCCGCCCTTGCCCGCGGTCTGTTTTACTTTAGTACAAAAGCAGCGGAAAAGGAGAGAGAGGAAAGAGCGAGACAGAGGACTTGAAACGAACAGCGCGGGAAAATGAAACGACCGTCTCTTCTGCTTTTCAACCGAGCGATGAAATTTATTAAAACTGCGCTGGGCCCGGCTCCCGACTCGTTGTGTCCACAATATTCCGCTTTTGTGTATCCCAGCGTCTGTTGCTTCCTGATAGAAAAAAGAGAAAAAGAAACTGATGAAAATAATAAAAAAGACATTGAATCGGGTTTACAGGTCCGTTAATTTTTCAATGTGCCTGTCAACAGAGAACTGTACTGGCGCTGGGAAAAAATATCGGTGTAGACTTGAGAGGGATTCTGTAAATTACGATATTTTGTAAATTTACGACAACCAGTTCGTGCTCCTGATTGAATTTGAAGTCGATCTGTAGACGTAGAGCTTCAATTTTGCGATTTGTTATTGTCTTTTTTTCCCTTTCTTTTACAACTGAACTTTATAGAATTAGTTTTTTCTCTGCACCTAAATTTATTTTTCATTGAGGAAAACCGAAGTTTGCGAATGTCACACACCTGGAGGTTTGTACCCTTATTTCACTACTTCCCAGGAAAATTCACAGCTTTTTTGCTGTTCAAGTTTGCCATGAATATTGACACATCTAATAGTGTGTTACAATAGCACACTCTGATTTCAATTTTTTTTTCATATTATTTTTTGTGGTTTTTGCGTTCTTTTTGCTTGTGGGAAGCTGGCCCGCTGGTGATTGGGAGGCTGGTGGAGGAGAGTGAGGGGGGCCGGATGTCATCCGGAACTCGCTGTGTATATGTTTGGCGGTGCGTTCCGTTCCGAGCGAGCTATTTTGTCCCGCACACACAAACACACGCACACATCCACACACACACGCACACACACTCACACACACAGAACGCTGATTGCAGTACCGTACGGATCCGCCAAAGCCTGCCTGCCAGGCCTGCCAGCCGGCTGATTCAGCAGAAGATCGCCCTCCTCCCTCCGTCCTTGTTGCTCCTACAGCGGTGCCCTATGCTGGCCGTGGTAGTGCTCCATGAGTGCGACGGGGACAGTAGTTGCATGAAAGCGATCTTCGGAGTCGGTCGGCAGGCCCAGGGGCGGGGCTGGGGCGCGCGGGTTACACCCCGAGGGCGTATGGTAGCCACAACTATATAACCGTGCTATGGCCCCGCCGATAACCCTGGTTGCCCTGGTCCATCGCCAGCGCTGCCGCCTGTCAGCAGCCGCCCCATCCCACCCCGCCCCACCCCACCCCGCCCCGCCCCGCCCTGCCCCACCCCGCTCCCATCTGCTTTTTTGCAGAAGCGGCTACATCGTAACGTATTACATAAAGCGCCTTCCTATCGGTAGCAGGCGCGGCGCGGTCGTCAGGCATAATAATAATAATAACAACACACACTGCAAAGTAAAAGACTGCACATGTCTTGCATTTTGTAGGTGTGTCAATTATTATTCGTACACGCAACTGCACACTTGTCTCTTTCATTGTGCTTGAAATTTCGTACCCGACAACGTTCACTTCACTGCCAGAAAAAACCAAGGTGTTTGGTACGGTAAAGTCTGGTAAAGATTTGCCTGGTCAGCCTGTACCTGATCGAGTACTGTCTTTTAAGCACGGACCACGGCTATTTTTAACAAAGAGTCTTATGGGCGCCACAGTAAATGAGGCACGGTCATCCTGTACCTTGCCCACCACAGTTTTCCGTACCAAGTCCTGTACTTTGGTACAGGAGTTTTGACAGTGTTTCTGTGTTGCAGTGCACTTAGTGGGAATTCACACACCTGAAAAGTACGACATTCACTCTCAAGTCGGGTTTTCAGTGCAGCGTGGGCCAAAGTGGCGGAGGTTGCTTTTTCCTCACTCTTTTCAGATGATAGGGATCCTTTTGGCCACGGCGAGTCTTAGTGTTTCTTTTCCTCCTCGTCTCTCTCTCTCTCTCTCTCTCTCTCTCTCTCTCTCTCTCTCTCTCTCTCTCTCTCTCTCTCTCTCTCTCTCTCTCTCTCTCGCTCACGGCCACTGCAGCAGAGGCCTCGGCCTGGAGTTGATGAAGAAAGCCAAAAGCCTCTGTGTCTCTCAAAGGAGCAGGGCGCGGCAGGCCGGGTGTGGTTAGGGGAGGTTAGGTTGGGCGAGATGGATTGTTGCTTCCTCCCCCCCCCCCTCCCCCACCACCTCCTCCCCCTTCTCTCCCCCTTCCATCTCCCTCTCTCCCCCCTCCTCCCACTCCTCCTCTCCCTCTCTCCTCAATTCTCAGCGCTGCTCCCCCCCCCCCCCCTGCAGGTCAGAACGGAAACCGTCTCCTTCACTTGGGCCGCACCCGATAGCGTCTCCTCTCCCTTCCCCCCCCCCTCCCTCCCCCTCGGCCTTTCCCCTCCCCGCTCATGGTTACGCCCCTGGGCGTCGGGACGCCAGATGACTTGAGTTTGTTTACCGACGGAGCGCGGCGTGGCGTGGCGTGGCGGGGCGGGGCGGGGCGGAGCGGCGAGCCGTGAGTCCCGCCGAGAGAGATGCAGGGGGCCGTGGCCGTGCCTCTTCCTCGACCACGGGCTCGGCTCGGCTCGACTCGGCTCGGCTCGGCTCGGCTCGGCTCGGCTCGGCTCGGCTCGGCCCCGGCTCGGCTCGGCCCCGGCTCGGCTCGGCTCGGCTCGGCTCGGCTCGGCTCGGCACGTGCATGGCGTCATGGGCTAATGGTAACCAGGTGTGGTTGTCTCTGTTGTCTGTGCCGCCGGCGCGGTGGTCTGCGCCGCATCCTTGCGACGGTCCGGACCGAGCCGACGGGGAAACAACTCTGAATTTTGGTGTTTTAAAGTCTGTGAATTTTCGTGAGTTTTTGTAAATTTTTGTGAATTTTCATTGAATTTTCATTGAATTTTTGTGACAATTTACCTGAATTTTACGTAAATTCTTGAGAATTTTTGTGAATAATTTCTATGAATTTTCCTGAAGTTATCTTAATTTTCTCGAAATTTCTCTGAATTTTCATGAATTACGAAGTGTACAAAAATTTCAGAGTTGTTTCTCCCTCGGTCCGGACTAAAGACTGGCAGACCAGACAGACAGACAGACAGGGGACATCTCTGTCGTGTACCTGTCATGTGGACGTCACCCCCAGGCCGGCTGCGGGACTTAGGCCCCTGCCCTGAGGCAGGCTCCCTCAGACTCCCTCCGCTGCCGGGCGGGGCGGGGCGGGGCGGGGCGGCCTATGGCTGTGCAGACTGAGTCAGAAGAGCGTGCTCCCCTCGCCCTGTCTCTCTCGCTCTCATTCGGTGCGCCGCACAGGTGCGAGAGAGACTGCGAGCGCTGCTTTTCTGAATCAGCCTACTAGTGGTGCCTGACCCTGACGCACCACCCTGCTGGTCGGACGTCACGGCGACAATGCTGGCCTTCTGGGTCTTGTCCGCGAGGTCTCCGGGGGGCGGTGCCGCGTGCTGTGTAGCGCCGCGACCCGCGGGGCAGGGCGGGGTGGGGCGGGGCGGGGTGGGGCGGGGCGGCTGGCTGGCGGGGCATTTCGCCCGATAGGCTGTCCATGGGCTCCGCGCTGCGACCCCGTTCCGTATTTAGCGCCGGGCGGGCGGGGCGGGGCTGGGCGGCCGACGAGGTGGGCCGGGGCGGGGCACCTCCCAGCCTTTCTTTCCCTCTCACTGGGCCTCCGTCTCTCCTCTGCTTCTCTCCTCGCCCACCCCCTCCCTCCCTCCCTCCCTCCCTCCCTCCCTCCCTCCCTCCCTCCCTCCCTCCCTCCCTCCCTCCGCACTGCCCTGCTGTCGAGTGAGTGAAACACTACGGGTGCGGCGAAAATCCCCAATCCCAAACGACCCCTCCACCCTCCACCCCACCCCACCTTACGGCACTGTTCCTCCACTGTGAGAAATTCTCGTACCGGGTACGGGAAAATTTTCCATGAGAGGTCTAGTACAATTACGATTCCTATAAGATTCCTATTGTAATTTTGTTTTTATAACTATACGTTTCAACTTAGAATCGATTGCTGAGCAACAAAGTCGAAAGCAGGCGTAAAGTCGTACATGTACGAGATATATAGTTGTACATAATGAATTACAAAATATACTGTACATCTACGGAAATATTTTCCACAGTGTTGATGCTAACTAGTCTGAGGCGTACTCGTCGCTGATGGGTCTCTAAATGAGACGGACTCGGAATTGGATAGCGCGGGACGGGATGCCTATCTAGGCCCGCTCAAGGCAGCCCGGCCGCCCGAGGGAGCAGGGAAGGGTGTAACGGGGCGGGGCGGGGCGGGGCGGGGTCGGAAAGGGAACGCCCGTTCTCTGAGCCCACGACGAGGGTCCGCAACCAGCCGGCCAAGCCCATTCACACCCGAGGGATGTGGCACAGAGCGGAAGCACGTGACGTGGTGCGGGGTGTGGCGGGGGCGGGGCGGGGCGGGGTGGGGTGGGGCGGGGTGGGGTGGGGCGGGGTGGGGTGAGGGCGTCTGTGTGGTGCGGCGGCCGTCTGCTGCTAGCACCGGGGGCCCCCGTGCCAATAATAATGATGAAGTTGAAGGGGTCCGCGCCCCGCGCGCCCCGCCCCAAACGGACGACCCGACCCGAGCCGGTCGGTCGGTGGTGTTTCATGACGCCGGGGCGGGGTGGGGCGGGGTGGGGCGGGGTGGGGCGGGGTGGGGCGGGGCGGGGCGGGGGTGGGGCGGGGCGGGCTCATGGCTGTGCGCCGGGCGCGGCGCGCGCGGGCCTTGGCACGTATTTCAAGAGCAAGCCGCACGCGTCAACTCGTTCCGCGGAGGTATCGCCGGCTGTTCACGGTCACCTCCCAACGCCGCCCCGCCCCGCCCCGCCCCGCCCCGCCCCGCCCCGCCCCGCCCCGCCCCGCCCCCGCCCCGCCCCGCCCCGCCCCGCCCCGCCCCGCCCATTTCTCTATCTCTATGCACACACGACGTCTCCTCTATCCCCCTCACTGCAAACCCTGGAATCCAATTTCTCACCCAAAATGGGGGAGGACACTTTTCCCTGCTAAATTGGAGTGAGAATTTCAACCTCACTCTTTTCGAGCGAGATATTTTTGAGCGCCTCGCTCTGTTTGAGTAAGGATTTTTTAACCTCACTTAATTTGAGCACGAATTCTCACTTTATTTGGGCGAGGTCTCAAAATTCTTTCTCAAAAAGGGCGAGGAAAAAAACTCTTACTCTCCAGAGAGTAATAAAATTGCCCTCAAATTCTCACTCATATGGGGGCGAGAATTATGACTCGTAGATTTTCAGTGCAGCGCTCTCTCACTTCCAAGTGCGTCTATCGCGCCCGGTCTAGCTGTCTCCACCCCGCGGCGCGAGCGTCAGCAACTATACTCCATTGTACCGATGAATGGGAATCTGAATATAGGTGTCGCCGGGCGCAGCCGTGCGTTGAGCCCGGGGCCGGACGGGGGAGGTCGCAGGGGTGCCAGCGCGTATGTGCTCCCCGCCACGCCCCGCCACGCCCCGCCACGCCCCGCCACGCCCCGCCACGCCCCGCCACGCCCCGCCACGCCCCGCCACGCCCCGCCACGCCCCGCCACGCCCCGCCACGCCCCGCCACGCCCCGCCACGCCCCGCCACGCCCCGCCCCACACCAACCCTCTGCTGCGCTCCGCTGCCTACAAGTACTGTACTCTTTTTATGCGCTGTTGTGTTTTTTAGGGCCCGCCTGCCTGTCGGGGCTGGCAGCACTCTCGCGGGCGGGGTGGGCGGGGCGGGGCGGGGCGGGGCGGGGCGGGGCGGGGTGGGGCGGGGTGGTTCAGGGCGAGGACACCTGCCTAAACGAGGCTCCACCTCCGCGCAGCGTGGCTTTAACCAAATTAATAGCGGTCTGTTGCGCTCGCAAAACCAGAGGAGTTAAACAGAAAGAGTAAAAAAATTCACATCGGTGTAGTTTTTGGCGGATAAATAATTACACCCCAATGAGGTTCGCGTTAAATTGGCGGGTATTTCGGAGTGCTCAAAGGCATTCCTCCGTGAAGACGTATAGGTGCACGTGGTTTTGCCCACCTAAAGTCTCTATGGCGGCGCCTTGTGCGGGCTGAGTGAATGAGTACGCAAACACGAAAAAAATGAAACACCAAAAACGTATTAGCTGGATATAGGCACTGCTTGGTAAAATATTAGCTGCATTAGCTTTTGCGCTTTACTTGAAAGCGCCCGATCTCGTATAGCCAACGCTGGTGGCTTTATCGGGCGAAAATTACGTAAGAGGCAATATTTTCAGCCGGTGCCATATAACCTGGATATATTAGCTTTTACAGCGATTTTTTTTCCCCGTGAACCTGCTTCTCCTGTGAAACACCCGCGTTGGGCACGGGGGTGAATTCACATCCGTAATAAGCTTTTATACATCTAATCTATGTAATACGCGGTAATGCCGAGGGGGCCTCAACTCCTGAAATCATGTGTACACAATCGCTGATATCTTCGAAATCATTGTCAGAAAATGTGGATCTATTGCCGGAAAAAAATGATTTGAGTGCGTATTTTGGGCTCATAAAGCTCAAAATACGCTTAATTTACTTTACGAATTATTTATTTCAATTATAAGAGGTGTAATCATGTGAAATCACGAGAAATCATGAAATCATGTGTACAAATTTTGGGTGAGTTGAGGCCCCCTCGGGTAATGCCCGTAACGTAATACTAGAAAAACGTAAAAATGTGCCGTCCTCTGACTGAATCTCGTGTAAGTTGCCTGTACCGGGACCGGATGTTTCTTTGAATGCGTAACAGTGTTGCGGGATTGCAAACTCGCCCGGGCTTCGGGGTCCATGGCGCCTTACGGGCGAATGGGGTAGGCAAAACCCGCAACACTGTTACGCATTCTAAGAAAGACCCGGTACCTACAATATTTTCCACAATGAAAATTTCCCCTCGGGGCTAGGTGCGCCCTTTGGCAGTGTACGACTCCCCATGACATGCCGCCAGGGCTAAAGGTCCCGTCCTGGACGGACAAGCTCCGCGGAGGCCTCCATGAATGGGCGCCGCTACAACAGGGACCAGACCACCGTCAGTGATGTGAGTCAGCCGGGACGGGGTCGCTACACTGCAACGGCGACGAGGGAGAGGAAACAACTCTGAAATTTTTGTATGCCTCGTGATTCAGAAAAATGGGGGGTAAAATAATCGCGCAGGTTGATAAAATGATCGCGAGCAGGGGATAAAATTATTGCAGAGGGATAAGATATTCGAAGGATGTGATCGCTAAGGGTGATTAGATGTTTGCAGGGGGATAAGATGATCGCAGGAAGATAAAATCCGGGCAACCGCACAGAATTCCCATTTTTTTTAAATTCAAAAATGATTACAAGATTTCCATTTGTTGGAGTAATTTAGATTTATGAAAAGAAATTTTCATTAATTATCTGTAATTACCGATCACGACAAATTAATCCTACATAATCCCATTTAATTTTATTGAATTAATGATTTACCCAAAGGTTCCCAAATCATTTCACAATTAAGGTTATATCAAACGTGCGTAATATGCCATAAGCCATTGCAAAATTCAAGTAAAAATTTACAAAAATATTCTTGAAAATTCACCGAAATTCCCGAAAATTTACAAAAATTCCCGAAATTTCCAAAACTTGTAGACAAAAACTAAGAGATAATTTTCCCTCGAACCGCGACCGGGAGAAAACTCGTCCCGGCTGGTACCGGCGTTATTCCAGGGAGACCTGTAGCGAGGCTAGTGAGACTTGAAGTGAGGCTTGAGAGACTTGCAGAGGCTAGAGAGATCGACTAGCAAGCAAGGCTAATAAAGGAACGTACCGCGATGCCAGTGAGACTTATCGCAGCGAGACTACAGATACTTGCCGCGAGCCTATATAGTGAGACTTTTAGCGATGCTCCAGCGATGCTAGAGAGACTTGCGGCGAGGCTAGGCAGCTGGTAGGAGTGCTCGCGCAGCCGTCCCCACGGGGATCCACTTCCGCTACAAGCAATCACCATGGTCTCTGCCCTGGACCTGGATCTCTTTCGGTCACGCGCTGTCTGTCTGTCTGTCTGTCTGTCTGCCTGTCTGCCTGTCTGTCAGCCTGTTCGTTTCTGTTTCACCACAACTCTCCACGCCCGTCGTCGCGTGAAAGCCCTGAGCGCCCATCCCTGTGGACCGTGGTAGTGTCTCTCTTTTAATTGAAATTTGTATCGGGGAGAATCGTTTTCACTATAAATTCGTACGAAAAAATTGTTTTGCTCGGTAACAAGGTGTACTTCCGCGTGCGTGCTGCTGTAGTGTATATTATTTTTGTTCATAATTACAAACGAAACAGTCATGACACTTAACTGTGCATAGCTATAGGTGTAAAAGTTGTGCTTAGCAGTAGCATACACAACACAAAGTAGTTTGTAAGCATTGAGCGAGTTTTACAACTGAGGCTCTTAAATTAGTTTCACTTACCTTCAAGAATATGTATTAATTATATGCGGAATATGAGGGAGTATTTCAAGATACTTTGCTCCCATACATTTTAATACAACTTTAAATTTAACCTTAAGCATATCTTAAACCACCTGTGCCATACCCCTAACATACCTTGAACGGTATTCGCAGCTTAACCTTAACCAGTTAAACTCGCCTTACGAGCACATTAATCCCGACTTAAGCAAGCCTTAAGCACGCCTTAAGCCCCGTACCTCTCTCGGTGTGCAGCGGTCTGGTGCATTAATCCCGACTTAAGCAAGCCTTAAGCACGCCTTAAGCCCCGTACCTCTCTCGGTGTGCGGCGGTCTGGTGCATTAATTACGTCCGTATGATGACCTTTCACCCCGCAGGACGTTCTCCTCGGGACACCCAGCGGGATGACCTGGGCCCCACGCGGTGCCGCGGGAGAGAGAGAGACAGAGAGAGAGAGAGAGAGAGAGAGAGAGAGAGAGAGAGAGAGAGAGAGAGAGAGAGAGAGAGAGAGAGGCAGGCGTGCTCGGCGTGTCTATCGCCCCACCTTGCCTCCGGCCCCTCTGACCCCCATCTTTCATTTTCTGGACCCGCCCCGGCGGTGAGGCGGCTGCACTGCAGGTTCGAGGTGCACTCACCACCTCGCCGCGCCCCACCCAGCCCCGCCCCGCCTCGCCCCACCCCGCCCCGCCCGCACGGTGCATTGACCGCCGCTCACCCAGAGACGCACCCTTGCGAGCCTCTTACCTTGCCTGTCGAGCTACCCCATCTTGCGCCGCGACCCGCGCTCGCCTCTCCCTCCTCCTCCTCCTCCTCCTCCTCCTCCTCCTCCTCCTCCTCCTACTCCTCCTCCTCCTCCTCCTCCTCCTCCTCCTCCTCCTCCTCTTCCTCCTCCTCCTCCTCCTCCTCCTCCTCCTCCTCCTCTTCCTCCTCCTCTTCCTCCTCCTCCTCCTCCTCCTCCTCCTCCTCCTCCTTCTCCTCCTCTTCCTCCTCTTCCTCCTCCTGTTATTCCTCCTTCTCCTCCTCTTCTACCTTCCTCTCTTCCTCCTTCCAGCAGTGTTGCCAGGAAGTTAGGCAAAAAATCGCCCAATGCACCTTTGCGTAACGGGACTGTATCTCCGCCTACCTACTGGGCAAAATCTGTGCACGAGTCCAGGGGAGTTGCCTAGTAGGCAGGCGGAGGAGATACCGATACCGCCACCTGCACATAGGTGTATTGGGCGTTGTTTTGCCTTACTTTTCTGGCAACACTGCCTCCTCCTCCTCTTCCTCCCCGAGGTCATGGCTTTTGTGCTTATGAACTAGGATGTGCTGCGTCCGACTAAATTGATGTATTTCGACCGCTAACGGCAGGGATGAGCTCGTGGTGAGGGCATTAGCGTGGCTCCCTCCCTCCCTCCCTCCCCCTCTCTCTCTCCCTCTCTCTTTCCTCCTTCCTCTCTCCTCTCTCTTCCTCACCCTCCCCGCCCCTCCTCCCTACCCTCTCTCTTCTCCGACTGATGCCGGAGCACGGTGCTGACCTGCCATAATAAAAGGAAACAAAAAGCGTTCAGCAACAGGGAAAAAACAAGAAAAAAGAAACGCGTCTGAGCAAAAGAAATAGCAGGTGCACTATAATGTTTTAGTGTAAAGGCGCAGCTAATTTTCAAGGTACGGCGGTTATTTTCTCGCTACTCTTCTATTTTTCCCCCGCTGTTTTAAGTTTTGAGACGTAGTGCTAATTTTTCACATCTAATTTCATCTAGTCGTGTTTTGTAAATGGCCGTTAGAACCCAGGCTGCCATACTTCTCGCAAAGCCGCGCAAATTTTTTTTTTTTTAAAAAAACCTTGCTACTGAAGACTTCTGAATTTTGGCGGAGATACATAAAATTAAAAGTCAAAATCTCGGTCAAAATCAGCCACATTCGCGCGTCTGTGGATGGCAGTTCACACTTGTACAAGTGTGTGACATTATTCTCACACTTCGGCCTCCAGTGCGGCTCACTCTCGCTGATGCTCGGCTAGGCTCGGCTCTCTAAACTGAAATGACGTTTGGGACGCGAATGACTATGCAAATGTCGTCAACGCGACGCAGGAGCAGCGCCGCGTGCCCTGTCTCTCTCGCACCAACGCACAGGCCGGGGGCCTCTTCAGCGGAGGAGGTCGGTTTGGGAGGAGGAGGGGTAGAGCTAAGGGGTGGATTACTGCTGGCGGGGGGTGGGGGAAGACTGAGACAGAGAGAGAGAGAGAGAGAGAGAGAGAGAGAGAGAGAGAGAGAGAGAGAGAGAGAGAGAGAAAGGTTCCCACCTCCGAAAAGGAAAATATATTACGGCAGGGCCGCTGGAAGCTGGAGCAAATTCGGAAAGGACACGCTCTCGGCTCTGAGGCGGAAGGCTAGGTCATGGTTTTGAAGTTTGCTGACTTGCGAAACTCGCTCTCTTTCTCTCGCTCTCTCTCAATTTCCCCCTCCTCCTCCCTCACTCTATCTCACTCCCCCCCCCCTAATCCCCCACCACCGCACACCTCCTCATCACGCTTTCGGTGACAAAGTTTTTGATGTCTGATAGGCTGGATATTGAATTGATCAGTCGGCGGGGGGTTCTCCCCCCCCCCCCGGTCCCCCCCGTCCCCCACTGGTCCAGATAGAGGCGGATCCAACAGGGGACCCTGCTCCCTCAAAGGTTTGTGTACGTCGTCCAATTTAGAGGCCGGCTGCTGTATAGAAAAGTGAGGGGGGGGGGGGGGTCAGGGGCATTGGTGATAAAAGTAGTGCTGGCAGCAGAGGATGAGGCAACCCCCCCCCCCCCGCGGGACCTCCCTCCCTGACCCCCAGCCTGCCCACAGAGACCCCAGAAGACCTCTTGTGTTAGACTTTATTGTGTTTCCTTCGCGCGCTGTTTTTCCGATACACAGGAAACGGCGTGCGCGCGGGGAGGAAGTGACTAGACGAGGAGAGGGTTATGTCAGTCCAACGGGACGGGGGCCATGCGCTGCGCGCGGGCTCGGCGGTCGTACACCCCCTCCCCTTCACCCCTCCCCCTCCCCTACTGCCCCCCCTCCCCCTTGGTCGTGATGATGTTTCTAGAGTGAACACGTCTGCAGAATTTCAAGCGCCGGCTTCCCGTGCACGCGCATGGGCTGTATTATCAGGCGCCCCGCCCCGCCCCGCCCCGCCCCGCCGGCCCCGCCCCGGGTCGAGCCGAGCCGCTACAGTACAAGGGCCCGGCCCTTAAAGCCCCCCCCCCTCCCCCTGTCCCCCGGTCCGTCCCAATCCTCTTTCCTGTCTCGCAGCAGTAGTGTTTTCCAAATACGCACCCACTACCTTCGCTATGCGGAACTTGCTGTGTGTGTAATCAGTCCGCCACTAATAAAAGCGTATGCGATGGCGAGTTTTACTGCGAACTACATATTGAGCCCAGCAGCACTGTGGTCGACAGTAAATTTCGAGCGAAGGCTGTGGCTGCGGTGAGTGTCACACGCAGAAAAATAAATCGCGTCTGAGCAAAAAACAGGTAAAAAAATAATAGGTGTTCTAACTTTTTAGCAGTATAAGCGCAGCTAATTTTTAAGCCTCGGTGCTTATTGTTTTCTTATCTAATTTCAGCTTAGGTCTTTTTTTCTTTTCTTTTTTGTGCAGTACTCTCGGCAGTACTAGTTACCGTAATGCACCCTGATTCACTGTAATTTACAGTAGAATGCATTCTTAACTTTGATGCTTGAATATTTCGTGGTCGGCAGGCGCAGATCACGTTAAAAAAAAATTAAAAAAAACAAACTATGGCTATTATTTTTTGGGGAGAAGGGAAAATTTTAAGAAACTCACTTGATTTGAGGAAAGCTTCTCATTGTTTGAGAAAACCTCCTCAGAAAATGCTGAAATTTCCCTGAAAACATGATAGCCCGCTGTAGTCCACTGATGTGCTTTGGGCTGCTCATTGCGCCTGCTCTCCAGGCAGCTCCCGGTCGTTAAGCAGCTCGGGATGAGCGCCGGGAGAACGTGTGCATCCGGGTGACACCGGCCCCGTGCGCGTGCCAGTACAAACATTCTCTCCTCTCTAACTGGCCTCTCTCCCCTCTCTAACTGGCCTCTCTCCGCTTCCCTCTCGATCTGGAGCACTTACTCACCAGCCTACACGGTCGGTATGTAGTTAACATCGATGCGGCGACCCGCAACTGAATGGTCGAGCGAGCAGGACTTTGCGGCCCGCGATGCACTGAGAAAAGGAAAAAGAAAATAAAAAACTGTTGTCAGGCACTAAAACGTTTTATTCCTCGCACAGGCCAAAGAGTTGCAGCCTTAAATCTGTTTACCTCGCAGGAAAGAAGTAAAACATTTCTTAGCTTGGACAGAAAGATTTTGCCTTGCCACTAAAATCTTAAAGGTGAGAACCAAATCAATTAGTGCCAGAAATATTTTTCTTTTCAGTGTGCGATCGAAACACTGTCAATTTTTTCCTATTTTTGTGTTCATAATGATGTTGCGTCTTACAAATTACTTCTTTTAAAATTTTACTTTAATTCAAGACAAGCTATTTTCCCGTCTTTTCCTCGCGGTGAACCTGAGATTCAGTCTTCGCTATGGTATACATTTTAGCAGGGTTCGAATGCCGTCGTATTCGCACACGGCATTATCCATCACTGCACTGATGACAGCAGGTGTGGAAATTGGTTGGCCGGCGCTGGCGGCTGGTCCGGTTTGGTGCGCGGGGCAATATGACTGGCGCGGGGGCGGGAGATTTCAATGTTGCAGCCAGGTGGGGATATCGATCCAGGAGCTCTCCCTCGGGACCTCCGAGAGCGAGAAGGGGTAATAAGGGGTGGGGTAAGAGGGGGTATAGGGGTAATGGGGGGTAAAGGGGTGGGTGTTGGGTAAGGGGGGCATGACCACGCTCATGTCGAGCTGTAATAGAGTCGTGTGTGGAGCCGAAATGTTCCACATTTTTATTACGTGTTAGATACAGAAAAAGAAAAAGCCCACCTCATTTTTACCAAGAGAATATGCGATAGGTTCAGGATGGCTGTAGAAGTTGGCAATACTAGGAAATACCAGTCGGCTGGTATGTGATGCTCTCTTAGCCCTGAGAGTGACGGACGACGCGGAGGCGCTCTCCTACCTCTCTCTCTCTCTCACACACTCTGTCTGTCTCGCTCGCTCTTCTCTCTCGCTCTCTCTCTCTCTCTCTCACGCTTGGTGACGCATACGGCGTGCGTGCGTCCCCGGCTCGGCTCGTGCCAAGAATGTGAACGGCTCGTCTGAGGGGAAGGGTATTGCCTGTGCATCGTGTCAAGTTCAGCGCGAGCTGCCGCCCCGCCCCGCCTCGCCCCGCCCCGCCCCGCCCCGCCTCTCGGAGCGTTCCCTTGTCACGCCACACCACGCCCTGAGTGTGACCGTCAAAAATAGGAAAATGGGGGCAAGATTTCAAAATTGCGAAAAAGCAAAAAAAAAAAGATTATTTTTATTATTATTATTATTTTTCGAAAATAACTTGGAGAAAACGCGAGAAAACGACGTCTTGGTTTCCACGCAATTTTGGAAAAACCAAGTTGCTCTTTTGGAGGAAATGCGCAGAGTTTCCGGGGCTGCCTGAAAACCAGGACGATTTTTATTTTTTCCCTTCCGTGAACGGTGTAGAATTGCTCCAATTTGTCGTTATTTCCCGCAACTGTATTCCGGGCCACGCTGCCGCTGCTGCTGGTGCAGCTGCGCATGTTTAACGAGTAACAAAGAAAACTGCAGCAAAATCACATTTTTTTCCTTCCCCCCCCCCTTTTTTTAAATCGGTATTGGCGCGCGGTCGGCGTCGCGCTGCCCTCGTCGTCGTGTTCTAACGTCCCTGGCGATATTTTCGATGAGTGTGTGTAGAATGTGGCGGTGGCGTATCTGCATGCAGCTGGTCGGGGGCTCCCCAGAGAGAGAGAGAGAGAGAGAGAGAGAGAGAGAGAGAGAGAGAGAGAGAGAGAGAGAGAGAGAACGACTTGATTGGGAACATCCGCCCCTGACTATCATTGGTGTGACATGATGCTGCGCTTAGAGTAGGAGGGAGTAAAAGCGAGAGAAAGAGAGAGAGAGGGAGAGAGGAGTGAATAAAGATGACTACAGCCGCGGCCTGTGGTGGTTAAAATCCTTGCCATTATTACCGCGTCCCTCTTGCAGGAGGCGCGGGAAACGCCTCCTCAGGAGGCGAACCGCAAAATTTTCCGAGTGAGCGACTTTTCATTTCTCCTCAATCTGATCCCGATAAAGTCGCCTCATCCCGACGGGATTACCCAAATGAGAGCGAAATGAATTCCAAGTGCCTCGCTGCTCGGGAGTTCCGGCGCGAAGAGCGGCACGCGGCGGAAACGGGAGAGCCGCAGGAAATGTCGCGGGTCAAAGAAAGACAGGAAAAAAAAGGAGAAATAAGAGAGGAAACAAATACATTTTTTTTTGTTCAACGTTACGCTTATCTTTAAATTTTTGGCTTAAAATTTGTGCGTTAATGTTACCTTTCTGTGTGTATGCTTTTGTGCGAGGTCATGCATTTTTATATGCGCGCACGAATTCGTCCTGAAACCCGAATTGAACGCGTTATTTCGCGCAACCGTTTTTCACAAAATCACACCAGCACAATTATGGAGCGAAGGAAAAGAAAATAGTGTTTCTCTTTGGATGTGAATGAGTGAATGAATAATAAACGGACGGCGCAGCCATGTGATCGCAAACTTGTTATTATTACTAATTTGTGACGAATGCGTTACTAAACAGTGCTCGTGACATCACGCACTTGTTGCTAAACGCTGCTCTTCCGCACGAGCGGGGCCGATAGTTGCGCGCCGGTAATTGCTGGATCAAATGGCCCGTGGCAGCGCTCGGGATAATGGCGCCGCCCGCCTCAGCGCGATGTGCAACTCGGAGTGTGCGGGAGGATCGCAAAAATGTTTGCATTATTGGTATTTTAGCTACTGCACTGGAAAAAAAAATCGTAAACTAACAGGAAATATCTGTGAATTTTAAACACGACCTATGACTGTGAATTCACATTTTATTCGTGTTCATTCACAAAAGAATTCTGTAAACTTTGTCTGCTGTTTCGCCATTTTTCTTGTAATAAATCTGCTACTAAATTTTTCATCAAACTACAGGAAAAATCTGTTTACCGATTTCACAGCGAAACCTGTTTCTTTGTTTCTCTCTCTCTCTCTCTCTCTCTCTCTCTCTCTCTCTCTCTCTCTCTCTCTCTCTCTCTCTCTCTCTCTCTCTTTTTACAAAAAAATTTTATAGAGTGTTGAAACTTTGTGTTGCGGAAAAAAAAATAGTATGAAAATTATAAACATGCAACCGTTTCAACGTTTCAACTGTGTGCGATCGAGATCTCTTTTTTGTGTCAGGGAATCGAAACTTATCGGGCGTCTCGTTCCTCATGCGCCCCGCCCCGCCCCACCCCGCTGCACCCCGCCCTTTCCCGCACTGCCCGTAGGCCAGCAGAGGCGGGGCGGGGCTTACCTTGGCCCAGCCGCTCTTCTCACTGGGTCAGCGGGCCAGGCCCGGGGAAGTGTTTATCTGCTGAAGAAGAATTTGTCTTGACCCGAGCTAGACTGGCGTCTCTCACCTTACTCTGTGAAAAATTCTTGTCCATCTACGGGAAAGATTTTGCCATGTTGTGCAGAATTATTCTTTGCGATTGTGAAATCTCAAGCACTACGGATCGACGGGATATTAATTGACGAGCGGAGGACTAGGCAGTCGAAAATTTACAATATGTATTGTAAAGCGTACATTATTTCGCAGTTAATTGTAAGTCGGTGAAGAAATTTTTTCACAGTGTACCCCGCGCGGGGTACTGCGCCCATCCCATCGGACACGGGATACACCTCGCCGGGACCTTGTGTAAGTGCGGTGACGTAAGGCCCCCTCGACGAGACTATATATGCTCTTACTTGCACTGTGCCGAAATGAGACAACATCTGTTTGGCATTTACTTTTTCAGTTTTGTATCATCATCATAATCATCATCATCATCACTATCATTATTATTTATACTATAAAAATCAGTTCACATAGTGAGATAAATCGCGAAACAATAGATAAAGTTTGTAATGTTACGGAATTCTTTTGTAAATGAACACGAATGAAAAGTGAATTTACAGTCAGGTCCTTTCGCAAAATTAACTTATTTTCTGTAAATTTACGATATGTTTTTTTTTACAGTGTATGTATATTTAGTTGTTTTTTTATCTCATTGCTAAAAATAATTTATTTTAATGTTCTGTTTCAGGTGGGTCATTTCTTCTGTCGGGTCACGTTCAGGGATCAGTTAGTCTGGAACGAAAAGACCGCTTCGCTAATTCTGGTAAGTCACAACTGCACACAGGCCCGATAAAGTTGGAAAACTTCCCTTTGTAAACGGGTCGTATTGCTGGCAATGGTTTCTTTGCGGATGAAAAAAAAAAGAACGATTTTTTTTTTAAATCCTTTTGCTCCGCTAAGTCGTAGGCGGTCGGGTGTATCTTGTCGTCCGCCAGCGCGCCCTGCGGGAACTATGAGCGTGCCCCGATGGAATGGCACGCGCTCCCCGCCTCCTCCTTGGAGGCCCCGAGGGTCCCGAGGGGTGATCGGCGAGCTCGATTCAATTTGGTAGGCAAGCGCAGCAGTGGCTATACGGGTTGGGGTCCCTCTCGGGCAGCACCCCGCGCCGCCACCCCCCGCCACGACGCGTTGTGTCACTGCGAGGCGCGGCTCGCACTATAAAAAAGTTTCTGTAATGTTTCAACATATTTTCTGAGAAAAATTCCATGTCGTCTCTGTGACAAATTATCTGTGTAAGTGAGAACATAATTTTAAAGAACATTTGAATCTTTACTAGTTAAATGTCCACAAATGAAAACTGTTTCGTCTGATAATTTAAAAAATATCTATCTTTTGACAACAAAATTGTCATAAATGATAATATTTTCGACAAATTTACTGTCAATAGTAAATGCCATATAGTGTATTAGCTCATTATTATTATTTCATTTTTTTCTCGCTTCAAATTTGTCCAGACGATAATTGTCAAATAACAGCTAAAGTTTTCACAGTTTTGCGGGACGGGGATGAAGAGACGGGACGCGTACCCTGACAGCCCATTCAACAGTATTTCTGTTACTGCATAAAGGTATTCGAGGTGGGCAGACAATATCTACATTCAAATCCCCAGCAGAGTGCTTCGCCATGAGCTCAGCAAAATACCATTAACATATACCTGGAACAGTAAGAAAAAAATAATTTTACAATAAATATAGCCCTTGCGGACTCCCCGAAAAATTATGTGCGTCGGGTAGTCCCAAAAATCCAAAATAAAAAGTATTCATTGCGTTCCAAGTTTTTCGAGCTGACGCAAACAAAATTCAGGGCTTCAATTTTTTTTTTCAATTTTTATTTCGTCGTTAAGTTCCGACTGCTGCGTCTTACTTAGCTGCACCTGGCCTGAAAACTTTCCGCCCGGGCAGCTCTCTATGTGTTGCGGTCCCCAGGCTTCAAAACGCCTCGAGAAGTGTGTCTCTGCCCCGCGGGGTAACGACTGTGTACACGTACACCACCAGGGCTTGTGCTGCCCGCAGGCGCACTGCGGGCGGAGCCTGGGCGCTGCGGCGGGGCGGGGCGGGGCGGGGCGGGGCGGGGCGGGGCGGGGCGGGGTCCAGGACCGTTTTGGGAGCGCCGGAGCGCCTCCAAGTTGGGCGACGAACATCATGGCTTGGCGCGGAGCAACCGGGGTAGTGGGAAAAAAAATGAAGGAAACTTGCGAGAAAAGAAAAAGCCATCATGATGGGGATACCATCACCGCCCACCGCCTCGTCCCGCCCCGCCCCGCCGAGGGACTTTATTACAGCGACATCACCTTGTCTCTGTCGCACTCTCGGGTAGTTCCACTCCGTATACCTCTCTATCGCTCTCACTCTCTCTCTCGATCTCGCGAGCAGCGCTCTCTCAGCTTTTGTACTGCCGGCTATCGATCATCCCGTTGTCTCCTTATTGCCAGCGTCGTGATGGTGGGGCGGGGCGGGGCGGGTAAGCAGGCGGGGCGGGGCGTGGTGGTTAAGCTGGCGGGGCGGGGCGGGGCGCGGCGGGGCGTGCGGGTGGCTTGGACGCCGGCCAGCTGCACAGGTCACAAGCCGCTCCGACCAGAGAGCACGACGGCGACGCCGTCTCCGCGATGCGACGGCTAGATGCGCGGGACGCGGGACGCTGCCAAAACAAGTCCGTCCGTCTGTCTGTCTGTCTGTCTGTCTGTCTGTCTGTCTGTCTGTCTGTCTGTCTGTCTGTCTGTCTGTCTGTCTGTCTGTCTGTCCGCTGTCTGTCTGACCGGCTCGCCGCTGTCTGGCGCGAGTACACTCGCACCCATCTGCATGTATCTTTTACACTCGCGCCGCGCCCATGGTGTCCGCGCGCTCTCCGTCTCCTCTCCTGTCTACTGTGAAAAAAAAATATACGTAGATTTACAAATTCTCTTATTTGCCATGACAACCCATTCCCGTTCTCTAATGAATTCCAAGTCCATTCGTATATTGCTTGTAATTTTTTTAATGCTAATTTTTTGTAGTATTTTTCATTAGAATTTGGTGAAGATTCTTTCGACAGGATCGGCTGCACCCATAAGGGGCCATCGTCAAGAATAAATAAATAAAAAAAACTCACGGGCGTGAGCAATTGGCATCCCTAACGGGGGCCTAAAAAAAACATTATTTTTTATTTTACAACATTCCACTGTGGAAATTAATCGTAGGTAGCAAAAATGGGCTATCGTAAATTTACAACTCTTTAAAAATATTGTAAATCTACAAAGATAATTTTTCACCGTGCCCTTATGGAGAAATTTCTTGTAAATGTACAACTGTCTGCTGTCCTGTCTGTTTGCTAGTCCCATCTGCCTGCTGCCTTTCAGTCTGTTCACGTCGCACTCCGTCGATCGGTTTCGCGCGCGGGGATTTGAAATGTCGTTTCCCGCTGGTTTTGGAGCCGTGCCCGTGCAGCGGGGCGGGCGGCTGGACACTAGACACCGGACCGGGCAGGACGCCGCAGCTGATCTGCTCTGTCGTATTAGGCTCCGGTTACCAATGGCAACGCAGAGGAGGCTGCGGACGGAGCTGGAGCAACAGGGAGGCACGGCGAGGACATAGTGTGAAATACTACCGTGACCTCTGCGGGCAGGAGGGGGCGCCTCGCCTTATAGGAAACATAGATAAACATAAAAGGTTTTCCAACAGTTTAAAAAAATACATAAAAAACAACTTTCTTTTTACAATTTATTTTTTTACATTTTTTTTTTTTTTTTTTTGCATGAAGTAAAGCTTCATTTTAATATCGGTAGAGAGTAGGATACATTGTTCCGAGAAAATTCGATGGGTAAACAAATATGTTTTGTCGCGCGAAAAAAAATTGGCAAGGGGTCAAATTTACAAATTAGACTCAAGTGGAACCAAGGTAATTGCTACCGATCGAACTGCATTAAGGAGAGATAGTTTCGATTAGAGAAATTTCAATCAGTCACTTGGTAAGAAAAGTAATATATGTAATTTCCCCTTGAAGTTTTTGCACACTTGACGGTGTGACAGTTTGAATAACGTCTCTCTCGCCAACAAGTGCGTGATATTCTCACTCTTGCGGGTTTCCAGTGTGGGCCGCCGCCCTGAGTGAACTGACCACACCCTTTGAGGCGCGGTGCGGCGGATGCTGTAGGCTGCAGACCGTTGAGAGACAGAGAGAGAGAGAAAGAGAGAGAGAGAGAGAGAGAGAGAGAGAGAGAGAGAGAGAGAGAGAGAGAGAGAGAGAGAGAGAGAGAGAGAGAGAGAGATGGGGCCGGGGGTGAGGGAGGGAGGAAGAGAGTTTGTGAGTGTTAATAAGGACGATATGGGGGCATGAAGTGGGTCTCATCCTTGCTCGCTGTTGCCAAGGAAGAGTGAAAGAAGGAATACGACAATAAGGGCTAAACAACGTCCCAATCTACATTTTTTTTTTATTATTATTTTCTCGAGATGTTTTAAGTTGTGAAATACCTGCCCGGTGCACTGGGAGTGTATGGAGAGGTATGGATGGATGGCGCGCGGCAATGCCGCTCCCAGCCCCATGACTTACGGTTTCCGCTCTCTCTCTCTCTCTCTCTCTCTCTCTCTCTCTCTCTCTCTCTCTCTCTCTCTCTCTCTCTCTCTCTCTCTCTCTCTCTCTCTCTCTCCCTCTCCCCCTCTCTCTGTCTCTCTGGGTGTGGCACCCTTCCGCCGGACCTGCCGTACCTCTGCGAGCTGTCGTGTCCAGAGCTCGGCTGCCTGGAGTACCCACGCAGGGCGCAGGGGGGTGCGGTGCTGCAAACTTGGTCGATTGAGGAGGAGGCAGTGGTAAATGTATTATCACGTCTATATATAAAATTGTATTTGTATATTTATTAATTTTTTCGTTTAAAAGGAAAATATTTGTTTTTTTTACCGCTTACCAAATGTGCCGTTCCTCGTATTTTATTAAAGTAGCGTGACTCGTGCTGCCTTTGGCCGTCACGCGTGACGGTGACGCTGCATGTAACGGCCTAACGATAACAAATTGGGGAGGAGCGGACAACGTTATATTTTCCACTTTATCCTCTCCCCCCTCTCTTTTTCTTTGCTGTGTGCTGGTAGGCCCGCATATTCGGCGCCGAACGGCGTGGCCGAGGCCGAGGCACTCCCTCACAGAGGCCGCCCTGCTCTGCGCGCCCTGCCCCGCCCCGCCCCGCCCCGCCCCGCCTCGCCTCACCTCGACCTTGACGCCACGAGGTCCTATACCTTTCCCTCTAAACCTCCTTTCATCCTTTTCCCCCCTCGCACGCGGCTAATGACCCTTAGCCGAAGGTGGGGGTAAGGGGGGGGGGAGGCTCTAGCGCGCCCTTAAGGCCTCCCTCCCCCTTCCCCCTTAGAGCCCGGCGTGGTCCGTCCCCCAGACTGACTACATCGATTGAAATCTCCCAGCCTTAACGGGGCCCCGGCTATCTTCTATAATCTCTCGCCTGTCAGACTCCGCTGACACAAAAATGTCTTGGCCTTTCCCAATTTTTTGTTTTTTGTTTGATTTTTTTTATTATTATTTAATAACTTTCTTTTTAAGAACCGCGAATTGGAAACGCAAGTGTGCGAATGACGCACGCTTGTAGGTGTGTCTGGATTTTGCACTTATAGCACCTACGCAGGAAGTTGTGTAAATTTTGGTAGATACTTCACTTACTCGCATGGGCAGATAAAAGTGTCCGAACGTCAAAGTCGCTCACCTGCATGTGTGTGACATTCACACAAAAAGGATTCCGGTATGCAAAAGGCGTGCCGCGTATTTTACTTAAAGTCAATAGAGTATGTTTCACAATATTTTTTAAAAAAAAATTACATTTTTTTTAAATCGTTCAGCTGAAATAAGATGTGAAAAATTAGCACTATGGCTAAAAACTTCAGAAAGCGGTAAAACTAAATAGCAGGGTAGCTAGAAAATAAGCACGGTAGCCGCGCCTTTACAGCTCAAAAAAAAAAAATCAAGTGCACTTGTTAGTAAATGTTAAATGTTTTGCTCAAACGCAAATTTTTGTTTGTATGTATTGCGTGTGCCCTTTGCGTCTGAAAAAAAACTGCAACTGGGTTATGCGTTATGGAGCAGAGCGAATAGAACCCTGTGTATACATGTGTAACGGCGTGTGTGTCTTGTCGTCTGCTTTATTCAGATGGCGCGCTGCGTCACCAGAAAACGCCGCGCCCGCTATGCGGTCCAGCTGCCATTTAGATCAATACTGCGATGCACCTGTCGCTCCCCCGCTCGCTCTCTGTCTCTCTCCTTCTCTCTTTCTCTTTCTTTCTGTCTCTCCTTCTCTCTCTTTCGTCAGACAGTGGCGCCACCCTGTCCCCCCCCCCCCCCCACTATCCCTTCTCGGGTCCGCGGGAAATCGAAACGAGGGCAGTGGCACTATAGAGCTCGGGACCCTATATTACGCCCCTCGCTCCCCGCTCCCCGCTGCCCCTCCCCTCCCCCCCCCCCCTCAGCCCCGTAACTTGTAACCTCTTTACTTTATGCCCTGTAACCCTCCCCCCACCCCTACAGCCCTTCGTGGCGCTGCTGTTGGGGTGTGTAACTCCTGGTTACACGAGACGCCGCGCCCTATCCTGATTCAAATTTTCGCGGCGTTCGCTTGTGACGTTCTTTCGAGGGGGAAATAACCTCAGACTTTAGTGTACACCACTAATTCAACAAATTCGGTCCAATTCAAACAAATTCAAGCCAATTCAACCTAATTCAAATCTAATTTCAATTCAATTCAAGCCAATTCAAGCCAATCCAAACCCAATTCAAGCCAATTCAAACCCAATTCAAGGCAATTCACACACCAATTCAGTCCAATTCATAGCCAATTCAAGCCTATTCACAGCCAATTCAAGGCAATTCACAGCCAATTCACGAAATTTGTACACCTAATTCAGCGGTTATTTCCCCCTCTCGTTCTTTTTTTTCCCCCATCTCCTGCCTTTTATTACGACATGAAGGGGGAGGTATCTAAGTGTTAACAAAGGGAGCAGTGTGCTTAGAATCTCTGCGAATCCGCAAACATTTGGCAATGACAAAGCCCCTTTTTCCCTTTCTCCTTTTTGTGCGTTTGTTTCTAACACTGTGCCCTCCCCTCGCACTGTGACGCCGTTGTCCCCTTCCTTGTTCTCCTCCGCCTCTCCTGCAATACTTTCTCTCTGTCACACTCAGCCCTTTTTGTACCCGTTTCACCCGTCGCTCTGTCGCCCCCTCTGTATTCCTGTCATCTTTGACAGCAAGTCTGTATATACACGTTCAAAGTAATGCCAGATTTTTTTTTTTTTTGAGGGAAAAAAAAAGCTTTGAGATATTCCGATTCTGTGGGAAAACTCCACTAATTTTGAGTACAATTTTTAGGCCCCCGTAAGGGGTGCCTATTGTTAAGTTTGTCAAAGTTTCCCCTGTTTCCTCAAAAAATAGTTCTAGCTCAACGATTTTGTTTGTGAAACCATTGGTGTCTCAGGTTATGAGGTGCAAACCGTTGTAGTTTGGAGTTTCATCGGTTTAAACTGTCGTACCTTAGTCATGCAGCTCAAACTGTCATGACGTCAATACTTGGACTCGCAGATCACCTTGTCTCTATTTATTCCCTTCCCCGCCGCCTTGGTGTCCGCTGTCAGCCAGTCGTCTCTGATTCAGAAGATCGCGCTCTTGTACGTTCGTCCTTGTCGCTCCGACGGTGGCGTCCAATGCTGGGGGTGGGGCCGGGTGGCGCAGGACCCCATGGGTGCGACAAGGACGGAGGCGCGAGAGCGATCTTCGGGATCAGACGGCAGGTGCTCAGGTGCTCATCTGCATTCTCCCTATAATCCCCGGGGCCGAGGCGACTGCCCCTCTCTGCCGGTAATAGGACGCAGTGGACCAGGCCGCCGCCCTGGAGACGCCCTGGATGGTGACGGGGGCGTTCATCAGCCGCCTGATGCCGAAGATCGCTCGTGTACCGCTCCGTCCTTGTCGCACCCATGGCGGTGCCCTATGTGGGGGACGACGGGGCCTCATGAGTGCGACAAGGACCGAGATGCGAAAGCGCTTCTTCTGAATCTGACGGCTGCTGCTGGCGGCTCGGAGCGCCCCGCCGTCGCCGTCCGGCTCGGCTCGGCGCCAGCCGCCCTGACGCCACCCGCCCCGCCCCGCCCCACCCCGCCCCGCCCCGCAGCCCTGCAGTCAGCAACCTCCCCCCCCAAACGACTGGCTCCACGTGGTGGGCGCGGGAAGGGCGTTGGCTCCACCACCGGCAGCGTCAACAAGACGACTCCGAACGGGTTTACGCAAATTACCTGCTCTGTCTGCAAAAAAGAGGAACCCACCCCCCGCGAGTCGCAAAGCAGTAGTATTTTTATTTTCCTTTCCTCCCGGTGGAAATTCATCGCGACATTGTGCACACTAAATCCTTCTGCATTTTGTTGTGCATAATGCAGGATTTTAAGCAAACGTAAGAATATGCACAATTTTCATGCATAACTATGTACAATTTGTGCATAGTTATGCAAAATTTGTACATAATTATGCATAAAAAATGTGCATACCTATGGTTGTTTAAAATCCTGCATGTTTATGCACAACAAAACTCACAAGGGTTTAGTGTGTGAAGTAGTGAACTGAATTATCTCAGCCTGTCTTGTACTCCAAAAAGTTATGTCGCAGTTTTTTACTGATTTTTTTAAAATAATAATGTTTTGCGAAGTTGCATTTTATTAAATTTGATAGATACGCGCGTTTGGTGTGTTTTCTTCGGACGGTTGTATGTTTTGTCCGCGCCGCTCAAAGGGATGCGACGGCCCGTGTACACACATGGCGTCTGCTATCGCCCCGCCCCGCCCCGCCCCGCCAGGTCCGGTCCGATCCGCGAGTCGTCCTTCCGGCTCCCGTCCCGTCCGTGTGGGCGCGGCGTGGCGTGGTGGGGCGGGGCGGGGCGGGGCGGGGCGGGGCGGGGCGGGGCGGACCCTACTGGTTCTATTTCTGCACCACTGTCCTGCAAGGGCTCCACGGCTCCACACGCTGTGGGCCGCCCGGGCCGCCTCACCCCCGCGTACGCCTGAGTGCGAGCGGTGGCTGCTGGAGCGCGCGGCAGGGGCGGGGACAGAGAGAGAGAGAGAGAGAAAGGAAGAAAGAGAGAGAGGGACAGAGAGAGAGGCAGAGAGAGGGAGAGGGACAGAGAGAGAGAGACAGGCAGAGAGAGAGAGAGAGAGGAAGAGGGAGGGAGGGAGGGACAGAGAGAGAGAGAGAGAGAAAGAGAGAGAGAGAGAGAGAGAGAGAGAGAGAGAGAGAGAGAGAGAGAGAGGAAAACAAGAAGAAGAAGAAGAAGAAGAAGAAGAAGAAGAAGAAGAAGAAGAAGAAGAAGAAGAAGAAGAAGAAGAAGAAGAAGAAGAAGAAGCGAGGATCCGGAGCAGAATAATGACATTCCCCTTACCTTTGGCGTTCTCGCCTCTGCCTGCCGGTGTGGTGCTGCGGCGGCCACCCTCTCCCTCCCTTCACCCCCCGTAGTAGACGTATTGGAGTTTTGCACCCCCTTTTGTGAGTCCCATTTTTATCCGTCCCCTCCTCCCTCCCTCCCCCTTCCCCCGCCCTCGCTCACCAAATCCTTTTGACCTCCTGTTTGTTGTCGTCTGTCTCTTCTCACCTTAAGCTCCGCACCTTCTGCCCACGTGATTCCGCTCCCGACTCAGAGTGCTGCGGCACTGCATATGTCCAAGTGTGTGTGTCTGTGTTACACACTTGTAGGCGCGTAGGATTTCCACTCGCTGTACACATGTCGAAAATACCCTCCCCAAAAAATATTTATGCACGTACTTGTGAAATTATAAAAGTAGAAATTCGCACATCTTAAGTGTGTGACATTGACTCACTTTAGCTTCCAGCCCGGCCCGGCTCGAGTTGGCCGCCCACACGCGATACGGGATACTGTAGCCTCTTCCTTTTTTCTCCGCAGTGCCATTTTTCCATTTGAACTTGGCGCGCTCGAGCTGTCGTCCGTTCCGTTAAGTGGCGGTGTTTTAACTGCAAGGCCACTTTGACCCCGCCGACCGAGACCGACCACGTGACCGGGCCAGCCATACTCCCCCTCCGCGCCGCCGCGGCTGGCGTGTCGCATATGTGAGAGAGAGAGAGAGAGAGAGAGAGAGAGAGAGAGAGAGAGAGAGAGAGAGAGAGAGAGAGAGAGAGAAGGGGGGGGGGAGAGAAAGAGAGACAGGAAGGGAGACGGGGTTAGCAGCAGCATCTCTCGCCGCTCATTGGGTCAAGTGTAGTGGGGCGTGCAGGGCGGAGCGGGGCGGGGCGGGGGGATATTTCAACTGTAACTCACCGGCGGCAACCTCTAGCCTCGCGCCCATGCCCAGGTCGCCCTAGTCGTGTGTGCGTGTGTGTATGTGTGTAACGTCCTATGTGCACACCCGTCGCAGGTGGCTCACAGGTGCGCGGGATATGTGTCACCCCGCCCCGCCCCGCCGCGCTGGCCAGAGAGCCTTCTCCCGCCGCCCGCCCGCCCGATGCGATGTGCGATGCTCTGCAGCAGTGGAACGCCCGTCACCTGGCGGCCGGCCGGCCCGCCGGACTCGCCTGTGGAGCGGGCGGCCTACCTCCCGGCGCTCGCCTCCTCTCGGCCCCGCCCCGCCCCGCCCCGCCACGCCACGCCCCTCCCGCAGGGCGCTCTGGGACCCGGGCCCGGGCGCGGGCGCGGCGGGTAGCGGCGGAAGTTGCCGTGTGAAGCAGAAGCACCCCCGCCCTCCGGCGGGCTGCGGGCCTCCCCTTTCGATTTGCCATATTCCTGGTCCCTCAGAGGGAAGAGAGGCCTTTTCGTGTAGGGGGGGGGGGGGAGGGGCCGCAGCGGCGCTACCCCGCGCGCCAGGACCTCCGGGGCGCGCAGCCGTAGCGCGGGGTATGGGCTGCGCACGCACGGCTGCGCTCTGGGCGCCCTTCACAATAGATTCATTCACTAGAAATTCAAGAGTGCACCGATTTCTTTGATTTTTCTAGTTTCTCGCAATTTTCCTTGATTTTTACTGATTTTTTTTCTTCAGATTTTTCTTTCTGATTTTCTTTTCCAATATTTTCATGATTTTTACTGATTTTGTTTAAAGGTGTACACTGATTAATTTTTAGCAGATGATACGTAGTATCAGCAGCTTGTACTGAAGTAAAGTTAGCGTGGTTAGCGTAAAGCGTTGTAAAGTTAGCATGATCAGCGTCAAAAGTAAAACGTCTTCAGTTACAGTTGTTAAAGTTAAAGTTGTCCAGCGATAAGCGTTGAAAAGTTAAAGTTGTTTCCTAAAGGTATATATAGGAGCGCGGCTGCAGCGGGCTTTAGCGTGCCCTCTCCGTGGTCCGTGGTCCGCGGTCCGCGGTCCGTGCCCCGTTCCGACTAGCGTTGTACATATTCAGGCTATCGGCAACTCGTAGATTTAAAGCATGAACGCTACAGTACTCGGCTGCCGTCTGCAGCCGCAGCATGCGCAGCCCTAGTGGCCCTATAGCCCTCTGCTCCAATGGCTGGTTTACGACCCATAAAGCTAGGGCCCCCTCGCGCGCCTCGGCCTCGCCTCGTCCACCTCGTCGCGTCACACCGAGCCACGCCGCGCCACGCCACGCCGCGCCCCGCGCTCAACGCCTCGCGCCGAACGCCCCGCGCCCAACGCCCCGCGCCCAACGCCCCGCGCCCAACGCCCCGCGCCCAACGCCCCGCGCCCAACGCCCCGCGCCCAACGCCCCGCGCTCAACGCCCCGCGCTCAACGCCCCGCGCCCAACGCCCCGCGCTCAACGCCCCGCGCTCAACGCCCCGCGCTCAACGCCCCGCGCTCAACGCCCCGCGCTCAACGCCCCGCGCTCAACGCCCCGCGCTCAACGCCCCGCGCTCTACGCCCCGCGCTCTACGCCCCGCGCTCTACGCCCCGCGCTCTACGCCCCGCGCTCTACGCCCCGCGATCTACGCCCTGCGCTCTACGCCCTGCGCTCTACGCCCCGCGCAAAACGCTAGTTCAAAGCGAAAAGTTTAAGTCATCTGCTTCCACGTTAGCGTTAGCGTTAACGTTTTTTTTAATAACCATCTGCTGCGCATGGGGCCGCCACTCAAGGAGTCCTTTACCATAAATTCAAGCGTACACCGATTACCGATTGTTCTGATTTTTCCAGTTTTTCGTGACTTTCCTTGATTGTTACTGATGTTTTTTTTTCCTTGATGTTTTACTGATTTTGTTTAATTGTGAATACTGATCAATATTTTGAGTGAAGGACCTCTCGGCTGTGCCCACGGCGGCGTGGGGCGGGCCCGCGGCGTCTCATAGGCATCACTGTGAAAAATATGTTCGTAGATTTACGATTCATTTTGTAAATTACGACTTACGAAAAATGTTGTAAATTTATGACAGCCCGTTCTTGCTTGTAATTGAATTTCAAGTCGATAGGTACTGCTTGTAATTTTACGATAAAAGTGATTGCACTGTTACAACTCTACTTCGTGGAAAATTTTCCCGTAAACCGACGACAATTTTTGCACAGTGATATAGGCTCGCCTCCGGCCCGGCCCGGCCCGGACTTCCCTCTGACCAGGTCGCGACCCCTCCTAAAGTCCACGACTGTCGGCGAGGGTATGCGCCGTGCGCCGTGCGCCGGCACGCGGTGCCCCTCCTGGTACGTCCGCGTGGAGCCGGTGCCCCCCCCCCGCCGCCCCCGGCCCGCCCGAGGCCCCCGCAACCCCCCTGCGTGTCGGGGTGAGGCCGCCTGGCGGGCCCGGGCCCCTCCCGCCCGCGCTCAGTTGAGCCTGGCGGGGCGCGGGGCGCGGACGCTGCCTGGGGCCCGAGTGCCTTCCGAGGGGCTCACACACACATACACGCGCGCAGGCATGCCGGCACCGGCCGGCCCCCCTGGGCCCCCCGGGCCCCCCGGGCCCCCCCGCCGGAGCAGCGAGTGACGGGGACCCCCCCGCGGTACGAGTGTGGGGCAGGCAGGGTGGTGTCGTCTGCTAGGACACCGAGTGTCGTCTGCTAGGATACAGAGTGTCGTCTGCTAGGACACAGAGTGTCGTCTGCTAGGACACAGAGTGTCGTCTGCTAGGCCGTGAAGTCTGCTACTGCTAGGACACTGAGTGTCGTCTGCTAGGACACAGAGTGTCGTCTGCTAGGACACAGAGTGTCGTCTGCTAGGCTGTGAAGTCTGCTAGGACACAGAGTGTCGTCTGCTAGGCCGTGAAGTCTGCTAGGTCGTGTCGTCTGCTAGGACACAGAGTGTCGTCTGCTAGGCTGTGAAGTCTGCTAGGACACAGAGTGTCGTCTGCTAGGCCGTGAAGTCTGCTAGGTCGTGTCGTCTGCTAGGACACAGAGTGTCGTCTGCTAGGCCGTGAAGTCTGCTAGGTCGTGTCGTCTGCTAGGACACAGAGTGTCGTCTGCTAGGCCGTGTCGTCCGCTCCGCTCGTCCACAACGTGTCGTCCGCTAGGCAACACAGTGTCGTCTGCTAGGCCTTTTCGTCCGCTCGTCCACACCGTACCGTCCGCTATAGGCCACACACCACACAGTGTCGTCTGCTAGGCCGTGTGTCCTCTCCCTGGGGGTTGCGCCTATATGCTCCGCGGGCTCCAGCAACAGCGCCCGCCGCCGCCCTCAAGTGCCCCCGCGGCTCGGAGGCCCCAGACTGTCTGCTCCATATGCGACACCCCCCCCCCTTCCCCCCTTCCTCCGCGCCCCCACCGCCCCCGTGACCTCTCAGGGCAAGTTGCTGTGCGATGGAAGCCCTGCAGGTTGCCCTCCGCCCCGCCCGGGGGTCCGAGCTGTGAACCCGGCTGTGCGAGAGTGAGTGAGAGAGATAGTGTGAGTGCGAGAGAGATAGGGAGAGAAAGAGAGTGAGAGCGGGGCACACCTGAGCGGCAGCGCGAGAGCGAGCGAGACCGAGCGATCGTCTCTTGCAGGGGCGCAGCTTGAAGTGTCCCCGTCGTATAGGGAGTGTCTTCTGTCCTTGTCCTCAAAGGTGACCCCGCCCAGCGTCCAGCCCCAGCCCCACCTCACACTGGAAACGCTCGTGTATAACTGTCTCACACTTGAGAGTGTTCGAATCGATATTCGCCTCACGCGCTCTTTAAATAGAGTGTGAAATTCAAAGTAAAATTCATACCGTTTACTTCTCCAAGTGTGCGAATGAAAATGCACACACCTGCTATAATCACTGTGAGAAATCCTTGTACCGGTACGGGAAAATTTTCCATGAGAGGTCTTGTACAATTACGGTTCATATTGTAAACTTTTTATAACTATGCGTATCAACTCAGAATCGATTGGTGAGCCAACAAAGTCGTAACGTGTAAAGTCGTACATGTACGAGATATGTTGTACATAGTGAATTACAAAATATATTGTACATCTACGGAAATATTTTTCACAGTGATGCGACATTTACACACACCTGCGGGGTTTCCCGTGCCGGTCGAGTTGGCCGGAGCGCCGTGGTGTTACGTGCGCACGGTGGCTTCCCCGGGTAATATGCGCTCTGTTAATTACCCAAGTTGGCAGACGGGTGTGGGGGAATGCGGGGGAGGGGGGGGGGGGGAGGCTCGGGCCCTTCGTGGGGGTGAGAAGGGGTGGACTGAGCCCCTGTCATAGAGGAGCAAGCGTGTATAGGCATGCGTGCTCCTGATCGAGAACTTGTACGGCCACTTAGTAAAACCCCAGCGGGTATCACTTATATAAAATGCGTACAATTTTTTTTTTTTTTTTAACTTTCAATGATAGTTTGTTGTTTTTTTCAATTTTTTTGGTTTAATTCTTCAATGAAAATTTCAGTCACTTTTTGATATACTTTGATCTGTTACCCCCATTTCTGAATTTGTTATTTGTTCAACTTTATTTCGGATTTAGTAATTTCTTTTCTTGATTTTTCGGATTTTTCTGTATCTTTCTTCCTAATTTTATTTTTACTATTTTTATTTTTAAAATGATTTTATGGGGGGCCGTACAATGATTTTTCGAAGTATTACCCCCTCGGTAAAACCAAGCCCTGGTATTTTTAGGGTAGTTGGAAACCAGTAGATGCTCTGGAAATGATTCCTTCACTGGGATCTCTAATTCCCAGGGTACAATCTTAAGCTTCCCCGGGTAATCCTTTGGTTTCCCATGGGATCCCATGAAAATCAATTTCAGGGCACCTCCTGGATGGCAACTGTACCCTATGAATCCCAAGGCTTTGTTTAACCGCGCGCATCAGACCGGTTGATGACAACAACTGTAGTCCTGTGCCCGATACATGAGTGTGTTAATTTGTAATTTTTTTTAAGTTGTATAATCTTTCACTGTGCTGTAATATCGTCGCGGCGTAGAGGACCTGTTGCTGCTGGGGATGATCTTTTTACCCTCGTCCCTCGCGCAACCTACTGTAATATTAAACCATTAATTTTTGCCGTGTACACAGTATGGAGTACACAGGGTGGTGGGGCGGGGCCGGGCGGGGCGGTGGTCCACACCGGAGGAAAGTCGTGCACCCGTACCGCAGGGCCCAGGTCTGGGCAACTCTCTCTTGCTCGAACAATCCGGAGTACGGCACGAGACGTTGTGCTGGAACACCCCCCTTTTCTTCTTTTTTTTTTTACGGCGGTGCGTTGTGGCCGGGTGTGGTCGTTTGTGTAGCCCGGTCCCGCCCCGCCCTGCCCCGCCCCGCCCCGCCTCACCCCCCTGAGCAAACGGGCGGCCGCGTCGGCTTCGCGAAGGACCCCAGGGGGCCCCTGAGGAATGGACTCCCTCAAACTAAGACTCTCTCTCTCTCCCTCTCTCTCTTTCGCTCACTCTCACCCCCGGTTGCTCTCCCTCTCTCGAATGAGGTCACCCAGAGGCCATGAGCAGCAGTGCCCTCAAGCGAAAAACAGAAAAAGAAAATATATAAGTAAATAGCGCCATGGCCATAAAAAAAAAAAGAGTTTTGGTCCGGAATCCATGTCGCAGTGAGGGGGTAGATTGTGAAGCGAGAGGCCTGGAGGGAAGCCTGGGGGGAGGGGGGGCGTTGCTTGCGTCATGAGCACCTCCGGGGCCCATGCCAGCCGGTGCCATGGACACGGGGGGCGACTTCAGCAGCGAGACTATCCTCAAAAAATTGTTCTGACTCAAAACAAACAAACAAAACAAACAAAATGTATGCAAGTTATTCCATTTAGGCGTCTTGAAGCACATGTTAATGCTTCATACCATTTTTATTGAATTGAAAAGAAAAATTTTGTTCAGTGCGGGGAAAAACTGGCAACTAGTCGTTTATTTATTATCATTTTTTATTATTTGTAAAACAAATAAAACACTACTACTTGGCGCTCGGAATCTTTAAAGAGTTGGCTCGAAAAAGAATGTGTGTGCAAAATATTCTTTTTTAGGGGAAAGGTAGAAGTCCCGTCAAAGTTCGACCTTCCGTGGACTTCTAGGGGCTCGGGTAGAGATCGGCTCAGGATAAGGCGCTACTGCAGCTCCCCGCGACTTTAAGTAGGCGCTTAGCTACGACACCACCGCCGCCCTGCTCAGTAGGGTGGTTTCCGAACTGCGTTTAGTAGTGTCCTCTCTCTCGCTCCTGATGGCCTCGCCCCCACGAGTGCGACAAGGACAGAGAGAGAGACGAAACGACCGTGCGGAAACACTCTGCAGGTCCGACATGAGCGTCTCCGTGTCCGCGATGTGGGACGCGGGCGAGGCGCGCGGCGCGGCGCTCTCGAGCGACTTCAAGGAGGTGGCGTTGCCGGCCGAGTGGACCACGGACGTGAGTATGCCGCGGGGGGAATCACCAATTCCAAATGTGTGCAGGGATTTTTGTAACTTTTGTTTTATTCTTTCCTTACTCAAAAATTGTTTTGATTTTTCTTTTGATTTTTTAAAGAAAAATTTCTGTCACTCTTTGATGAATTTTGAGTTTTTTTCTCATTATTTCTGACTTTTTTCTCATTATTGTTTGACATTTTTTTAAAAAGTTTTTTGTTCATATCTTCTCGAATTTTCGGATTTTTCTGTAACTTTATTCTTGACTTCATTTTGATTTTTTTATGGTATATGTATGCTGTTTATAAATTTTAAAATGATTTATTCGAAGTGACTCCCTCCTTTCCCTCGGCGACAGCTGACAAACTCTGCGAGCTGACTGCGCGAAACTTTTTTCGAAAACCAGAGCAAAGCCCTGCTTGTTTCACGAAGTCTTTGTGCGCAACGGTGAAGTTTTGGTGACCGATACAACCTCCCCTGCTGCTGCCCTGACCCTTGCGTCACTTCCACTCCAGCCGTTAAAACATTATGACAACCCTTCTGGCTTACTACCCACCCCCTCCTCCTCCTCACTAACTCACATTTTGTAGCGTGACGTTTCTCTACAGCCCTTTGCACGACCTTGCGTTGGGGCGCGGGAAACGAAATAAAGACTCGCGCAGCGCAGGCCTGCCGGAGGGGTGGCCTACCTGCACGGCGCGCTCCGCGCCGGGTGAGTAAGCCTTGTGTGTGAAGTAGTCTGCGGGCGGCGAGCGCCCGGGCAAAGAGAAGTTCGCGGACCGGAGGACTGGAAACTCAAGTGGGTGAATGTCGCGCAGTCGTGTAGGTGTGGGTGATTTTTATAGATGTGCGGTAAGAAAGTAAAGTCAGGAATTTTCCACATTTAAAAAAAAGGAGAGAAAAAGGAAAAGGGAACAAGTGCAGGCATAATTCGCACACTTGGCTTCCCACGTTGAGATACTACAAAGTCCTCCGGGCCGGCTTGTCTCGCGCGCTTTGCGCGCGGCTGCAGGCGACTCACTCACCTCCGCTGCACCGGAAGAGGAAGCCACCCCCTTCCTCCTCCCGACCCCCTACTCCCCCCTGCCCCCCTCCCCTGCGGCTGCCTACCAACCCCCTTCCTTCCCTCCCCATCTCGTAACCCTTGTCCCTTGCTGCTGCACAACTATAGCCCCGCGACGACTGCAACAGGGGCATATCGTGTAACTCTGTGTGTGTGTGCATCCCCCCCCTCTGGTTCCGCCCCTGGGGGAGGGGGGGGGGAGGGTTGCCGTGGAGGATGGGACCGGGTGGCACTCGCCCGGGGAGGGGCGTCCTCAGTGAGCACCGCGGCGCCGACGGCGACGGCGGCAGCGGCGACGGTCCGCGGCCGCACCGGGCGCAGGGTGGAGTAGCGGTACCAGCTGACCGCGCTCGAGCAGCTGACCGCTGTCGTGAAGCTGACGGCGCCTGAGCAGCGGACCGTGCTCGTGCAGCTGACTTTACTCGTGCAGCTGGCCGTGCTCGTGCAGCTGACCGTGCTCGTGCAGCTGACCTCGCCTGAGCAGCTGACCGTGCTCGTGCAGCTCAGCGTGCTCGTGCAGCTGACCGTGCTCGTGTAGCTGACCGCGCCTGAGCAGCTCAGAGGGCCCGTGCAGCTGTCCGTGCTCGTGCAGCTGACCTCGCTGGGGCGCCCGATGCCCTCCTCGGTGGTGGCCGTGCCCCGTGCCTACCCCCGCCCGCCCCCCTCCGACGAGCGGTGTGTTTACGGGGAACTCCTCGGGCTGCCCCGCACACCCCTGGGGACGCTCCCCCTGGGCCTGCACAGCGGCCTCCTTCCGACTTCTCTTCTCGGAACCAATCTCCCCCTTTCCCGCGGCTGTCCACTGTCCATCCCGGACACGAGAGTGTTCCGGACCGCCGCCTTCTCGGACTGTGTGTGTGTGGGGGGGGGGGGGGGGGGTCACCGGGGCGTCCTCCAGGTAGCCACCTACGGCGGACCTGCCCGGGTCGGATCCGCTGACTAAAGCACCTCGACTAAAAAAGCCGCCGCGAGGGCTGGGGTCTGGGGTCCTCGTCGTCCTCCGACGTCCTGACGTGCGCTTTCCTCGCCCTGGCTTTCTTGCTTGCACTCATGCATGGGCTTCGCCGCACAGCTGCGAGCGAGAGATACAGAACAATGAGAGCGCGCTCTTCGAAATAAGTCGGCTGGGCGACGCCGTCGAGGCCCTCGCCGTGGTCTGTGGTCTCCGCGATTCCCCGTGCCTGTCCCCTCCTCTCTCTGCGCCCCCTCCCCGGCCCACCCTGCCCTTACGCCCACCCCGGTGATCGAACACGCCTGACCCATCTCATCAGGTGGGCATGTTGAATAGGAGATGTCACCCTGTCTCCCCAGCGCGGCGGCGGCCGGCCCGGCCATGCTGTTTCATGTCCTGGGCTCCTGGGCGGCCCCGCGGCCCCTATACCCCTTAGCTCCTCTCCCGCGACGGCCCCGGTCGATTACTCCCTGCCGTCTGATTCCGAAGATGACTCTCGTACCTCCGTCCTTGTCGCACCTATGGCGGTGCCCCATGTTGGGGGTGTTACTGCCCCATGAGTGCGACAAGGACAGAGGGGCGAGAGCGATCTTCGGAATCAGCCTGCTGCCCCCCTCTCCCCGCAGCAGGCCTCATGCGCTCACCAGGCATGCCTTCGTGCCGCAGTTGTTGGAGAGAAAGAGGCAGCAGGCGGGGTGCGCATCCCCCCCCCCCCCGCCTCTCCCTGTCCGTCAGTGGAATTGACGAGGAATTCACGGTGCGCGCCGCGCTCGGCTACCCACCCGTCCATTTCACCGGCATTCTCCCTGCTGCTCCCCAGGGGTGCGTTTGACCTCACGAGTGAGTGGCACGTCAGCCCACTCCTAGAGTGCGAGAGAGACAGAGCGCTTCCGCCAGCACCCTCGCGGCGGAGTCCCGGGTGAGCGAGAGAGACAGAGCGAGGAGTGCGCGCGCCGCCATGCACTCCACGCAGTACGAGTACGACCCGTACCTGGAGCAGTACCGGGTGCGTCCCGCCTGCTTCCTGTACCGCTGCCGGGTGTACGACCTGCCGGTGAGACTGAGACCCTCCTGCCGCCCCCCTACACTCTCAAAAATATAATGTAGAAATTTGAGCTTGTCAGGTCTTCTTTTGTAAAACTTTAAAAAAAATGTTACACTACGATTTGTGCATAATTTAGCCATAATTCCATTTTTTTTTTATTTGGACCAGATTATCTAATTTTATTTTTTTCCTCTTCTCTTGTTGCAGGTAAGTCTTGCTGCGCACGCACCGGGACCTTATTTCGGATTTTTTTCTTTACCGCGAACCTACCAAGAGGGAGCCGCTGCCAAGACCCCGGTGAGAACTTTCCACAGCAGCAAACAACCCGACTGCACCCGCTTTGCAACGCATTGAAGCATTAAAAAACACCAAAGAAACAACATGAATATAACTTTTCTGGGAATTTCTTCTTCGTGGAAATTGCGGGGAGGAAAATGGAGCCGCCGAGGGCGGAAATATTCACAGCAGCATCTGCGGCGAGCTGCGGGGCGGGGCGGGGCGGGGCGGGGCGGGGCGAGTTCCCTCGAGGGGATTATGTAAAACAATTTGGCGCGGTGGTGATCCCGCCGGGCCCACCGCCTCCGTCTTTGTCGCACTCATGCGGCCCTGCCTTCCCCAACATAGGGCACCGCCACAGGTGCGACAAGGACGGAGGTACCCAGAGCGATCTTCGGAATCAGACGGCAGGCTGGGCCGCGGTAGCCGTGGCGTGTTCATGTCTATGACGGCTGGGTTTATTACTGCTGACGCAGTAACCATGGGGCACCAGAGAGGAGCTGCGCGGGCGGGGAGGAGGAGGGGTTAATATTAAAGAATTGGAGCGACCTTGACTTGTCGTCTGCTCCGATTAATTCCGCGCGGCCAGGGGAACCGCGGCGCGGCGCAGCATAGCGCGGGCGGAGCGGGGGCGGGGCGGGGCGTGGCGGGGGCGGGGGGTGAGGGCGGGTGAGCCTGGCGGACACGGAGAGCAGGGAGAGCCCCGAGTAGAGTGCGTAGCGTAGTGGGGTGTGGCGGGGCGGGGCGGGGCGGGCAGGTCGGCGCGGGGGGCTCGTCGGTTCGTCGTGACCGATAAGTCATCATGAGTAATCACACGGGTGGGGCCCCTGCCCCCGCCCCGCCCCGCCCCGCCCCGCCGCGCCCCCGACCAGGTGTGCCAGAGACATGATGACAAGTCCTGCCGAGCCCCGCTCGCGGTCTGCGTGTCCCGCGGCCTGACGTGCGGCCTGATGTGCCCCCTCCACCCCGCCCCCGCGCCGCCACACCCCGCCCACCACACCGCCACACCCCGCACCCACCGCACCCCACCACGCCCCACCCACACCCACAGTCGTCGTGAGACGAAATTGACGAAATTGAGAATTTCCTGACTGCACCTTATCGGTGAAGTGTTTTTTTTCCTATCTTTTTCTACCCTTCTTGGCGACTGAGTGGCACTGCAGCGCGACGGTTGCAGGTCTCACCCCGCCTCACCCCGCCCCACCCCGCCTCACCTCACCCCGCCTCACCTCACCCCGCCTCACCTCACCCCGCCCCCAGCCTGCCCCGCCCCACCCCGCACCCCGACCGTTTTCTGTCTCTCCCGTAGAACTGACGACGACGAGGCCAGGGAGGAAAGGGGGTAAGGTAATAACAAATCGATACCGTCTGGTCATACCGATACGAGGCGGGGCAGTGGGGGTAGGAGGGGGTAAGGGGGCAGACGGGGGGTCGGCGGGGGCTTAAGCCCCCTCCGCTCGTTATCGGCATCTCGGCGCTGGACGAGCGCGCCGGGCGTAAGGAGGGGGGGGGGAGAGGGCAGTGGGCTGCGTGTAAGCCCCCCACGACCCCCTACCCCCACCCCGTATCACTCACCCCACGTGTGCTCCCACCCAACCCCTCGGCTCCGGCCGAGCCGAGTAATGTTGGTGTAATCATCTCGTTGCAATTTTTCCCGGTGTTGCTTTTATCCTTTTATTTTGTAATTCCCCCCCCCCGCGACATGTGACGTCTTTTTCCGCGCGGTGGTAGGCCTGGCGCCTGGCGTGGCTCCCCTCACGCAAAAAAAAATAATAAAAAAAAAAAAAAATCGCGTCTGAAAAAAAATTTAGCAGATGTACAAAATTTTTTGCAGCGAATTTTTAAGCTACGGTTATCATTTTCTAGCTACCCTGCTATTTATTTTCCCGCAGTTTAAAGTTTTTAGCCGTAGTTCTAAGTTTTCACATCTTCTTTTAGCTATGAGCGATGTTTTTTTTTTCCCCCCCCGTGCAGATCCCCAGGGAGAGCTGTCAAACTGGTCTGATATCGCTGTCAAAGGCTGACGGGGTCGCGTCGATCGCGTCCCGATACCGAGAACCCCAAGTGCGTGTGACAATGTTGGGAAAATTCACACGTTTGCGCGTTCAAATGTACTAATGAAACGTCACACACTTACACGTGTGTATGACGTTCACACACCTAGGCTGCCGCGCCGGATGGCAGACTGTTTACCCGAGACTCTATTTTTTAAAAAAGCCCGCCATGTCCCCCGCCCCGCCGACGCCGACCCTTATCCAGTTTGGATTGCGTTAGGTCCGCCCCGCCCCACCCACGTGGGTGTGGCTCAGCGCAGCGCGGGGGTGGGTTCAGTTAGGGGCTGTGCTGTTGCAGACGCGGGGCGCAGCGTGGGCGGGGCTAGAGAGACTCAGAGGGAGAGAGGCGTCAACTCGCCGCGCGGCGAGAAGCGCCGTGGTTGGATAGTCCCAGCGTGAGCTACCGGTCGCTGATTGGCCGGCTGGAGTGACGTCACGCAGTGGACGTGCAGAAATCAGACAGGATCGCATCTAGCCGGCCGGGCCTCGAGCACGACCCGAACCGACCCTCGGCGGATCCGGTGGCAGGGGATTACCGAGGGGGTTAGGCGGCTTAGCGGAGGGGTGCTGCCTGTTCCGATTGCATAGTGTTCCGTTCTATCTTTTTAGGATATTATTTCAGAATCGTATTCGGCTTAAAATAGTAATTCGATTGAGTCCAAACGGCATGTTCATACTCCAATTTTTAGTCTGAACGTGCCAGCGTGCAATAATTGAACGTTCGGACACGTTCAGACCAAAACTTGGAGTATGAACATGCCGTTTGGACTCAATCGAACTACATTTTTAAGCCGAATACGATTCTGAAATAATATCATAAAAGTATTGAACGGAACACTTTTCGAACGGAACGGGCAGCCACCCCTCTGCTAACACGCCTAATCTCCTCGGTAATCCCCTGTCACTGGGCGCGACGAGGGTCGGCCGAGGTCGCCTGGCCGGTCTGTCCGAGAGTGTGTGAAGCGGCAGGCTGCGACTCGCTACCCGCACCTTCTCAGAAAGCGCTTATCCCACGTGAGTGCGTCGGCCAATCAGAGCCTTGCCCAGAGCTCACGCTGGGACTATCCAACCACGGCGCTTCTCGCCGCGCGGCGAGTTGACGCCTCTCTCCCTCTGAGTCTCTCTAGGCGGGGCGGGCGGGGCCGAGAGGCCGTCCGGGACAAAGGGAGATGGAGAGAGAAAGAGATAGTGAGGACCTATAGCGCGCGCCTGCGGGCTGGAGGGCACGTACCACCCTCTCTCTTTCTCTCTCTCTCTCTCTCTCTCTCTCTCTCTCTCTCTCTCTCTCTCTCTCTCTCTCTCCCTCCTCTCTCTCTCTCTCTCTCTCTCTCTCTCTCTCTCTCTCTCTCTCTCTCTCTCTCTCTCTCTCTCTCTCTCTCTCTCTCACGCACACCATCCATCGCCCACTCAACTGAGGCTGCCGCCGCGTCGCCGTCCTGGCCGTGCCGTCTGATTCCGAGGATCGCGCCTCCGCCTCCGTCCCAGTCGCACTCATGGGGTCCTTCCATCCCCAGCGAAGGGCGCCGTTGTAGGTGCGACAAGGAGGAGGCGCGAGAGCGATCTCCGGAATCAGCAGCCTGCTGCTGTCGATAGTCGTGGTCCTCATGGTCGAGCCCAGCCGCCCCCCAACGGGGCGGGGGCGGGGGCGGCGCGCCTCTCCGTGTGAGCTATGCGGCGTATGCGCCACCCCCTGCCCCGGCCCCGCCCCCGCCCCCGCCCGCGCCCCCGGTCCCCCCACCTCCGCCCCCTCCGCACTTTGCCAGGCGTTACAGAACCTCGAGACGACTTCCTGAAAGTTTAACGGCAGCGGACGGGCCGCGTCGCGTCCGCGTCGAGTTCCATCTGCTCACTGCCGAGCCGAGCCGAGCCGCTTCCACTCCATTCCGTATTCCGTCGTCTCCCGATACCCCTCTCTACTAAAAGACTCACGCAAAATAGTGATGGTACATGTCCCGCACTTATCCTGGCCTGTCCCTCCCGAAAAAAGAAAAGTACCACGACGAAATGTTTGTTGAGTTCGACTGCAGCGGTTTGACGACGGCGCGACCGCATTCGATTGCTTAACGCTGTAACGCTGTCCTCCGCTACCCATTCCCGGATCCAGCGGCTGAAGCTGAAACCGCAGCAGCGCGTCTGGTCTGGTGGTTCTGCTGCAGACGACTTGAAGAGAGGGCCTGCCGTGGATATTTGGATATCCGGCCGAGGCGGAAGGCTGCTGTTGGGAGATCCTGCCAGGCGTGCACCCTCTGGACACGACAGCTCAGCTCAGGCTGTGGATCAAGTTATTAGCCGCTCTCAGTGGGTGACTCTTCCGTAATTCCCCCCCCCCAATGTGTTTATCATGATAGCTGCTTGATTTATGAGCGGTGTATTTTACTTCCCTCTTGCTCACTCCTTACGGCCGTGCCCCGTACCCCATGAAAGCGACAAGGACAGCGAGACGAAACCTCTGTGAGCGCGGAATCACCCCAGACGAGTTCGAAAAACTCTGCCCTGCGTAGGGCGATTCCGTAAATTTCGAACAACGTTTAGGAGTGTCCTCCCCCTCTCGCTCAACTTCCTGCCCTGCCGTGCCGCCGTGCCCTACGAGTGCGACAAGGACAGAGGGGGGGCGAGACCACTGGGCGCTGCGCTGCGCGGAATCAGTGTATTACTGCTGGAATAGAACAGTCGTTCTAGAAGGCGAAGGCGTTCTCTCTCTCTCTCTCTCTCTCTCTCTCTCTGTCTCTCTCGCTAAATCTTGTAGCCGCCGAACTTCAACCTCCCCCTCCCTCTCCCCCATCCAGCTCCACCGCGCCGCCCCTGAGCGTACGCGGCGGCACACGCACGCCACGAGCCTCGCCCCGCCCCGCCCCGCCCCGCCCGGCGAACTTCGGTGGCGGCGCGGGCCGGCGGGCCCGGCCCGGCTCGGCTCGGCGCAGCCCCCTCCGTTCCGCGTGGCTCGGCACGGCTCGGTCAGCGAGGTCTGCGGGGCTGCAAGCACGGCACGGGCCGCGCCCGCCGCACCGCGGTGGATGTGGTTGGTCAGGTCAGGACGAGCGAACCTGAGGAGGAGGAGGAGGAGGAGGAGGAGAGGGCTGTTGTGGCTCAAGACTATCAGCCTACCTCAGCGGCCGCCCTGCCCTGCCCTCGGCTCAGTCACAGTCACCAGGCTTGCCAGACGTGGCGACATGTCGCCAAACTGGCGACTTTTGCTTAGGTTTGGCGACTTGGCGCACTCGCCAAGTCGCCAGGCGATTTTTTGGCGACTTGGCCTCCGGCTTGGCGATTTTTGGCGATCTGAGATGCAAAGTGGCGATTCTCGGCGACTCGAGCTACCTGAATCACAGTTGGGTTTTTTTGTTGCGCCGGGCCGGGCCGGTGTCCGGCCCGGGCGGCGGGCCCAGCTGGGAGAAGGGAAAGTACGCTCAGTCGCTAAGGATTAGGGATTAGGATGCGAGTTTGCCGTTTCTGGGAAACGTTTCTGGGAAACGCTGACCCCCAGATCGACGCCGAGGACCTTGAAGATGCTGTCTGAGTCCTGGCCCTCGCTGGAAGACGGCTACGAATATTTCGATTTTGAAGAAAAAAAAAACTGTTTCATTTTTGTCCTTCTTTATATAGCAAAAATTAACACGATGCTATTAGGCGATTTTGGGCGATTAGAATTTCTGCATGGCGACTTTTGGTGATTTTAACTAGACGCGGGCGATTTCTTTGGCGATTTTAACTTTTGCATGGCGACTTTTGGCGCTTTTGAACTAGGCGCGGGCGATTTTTGGCGACACTAGCGCCGCGGTGGCGATTTCTGGCGACCTGGGCCACTGGCGACTTCTGGCGACTTGCGCGCGCCCTGTTGGCGACTCGGCTCCCTCGGCGTCTGGCAAGCCTGACAGTCACTACCTCGCTGGTGAAGGAGTCGCGGTGAGACGTCAGTTATCTCCGTGACACTGCTGCGCTCGGTCGTACCGGACCCACCCCGCCTCACCGCCCCGCCCCGCGCCTCCTGACGGCGTTGTCCAAGTCCGTCCACCAGCCCGATTGTTGCGCCTCGCGCCGTGTGTCCTGCCCGCTCGAGACGATGCCGGTCGCAGCGGACGAGTCGGTGACGTTCGCGTTCCCTCCTCCTCCACCGCCGCCCCGGCGCCGGCTGAGGCACAGCCTGAGCTGGGACCTGGAGCAGAGCGAGGTGCCGCTGCACTACGTCAAGCTCAGCATGCTCTGGGACGACAAGTCTGCTGTAAGTAAAGTGATCCTCCTGGACGTGTTGGGTCGGGGCAAACCTCCCTCACCGCAGCTTCGCCGTTTCCTTTTTCCGAAGTGATTTTAGTGTCTGATCGCGGGCTAAGTTATCACAGTCGCCCTGCTCTTCAAACTTCTCGATTTGTGCGACAGCTGCATAAATTTCTGTTTGAAAGCAACGCAACTGGCAAAAATGTTTTACAGTTGTGGTTTTAAGAGCAGTTCACAGAGGGTCCCTCACTTTCTGCGGCAGGCGAGTAGAGCGATTCAGATGATCTTAAACGCCAAATATACGTTGGTGTCACGGTTGCAACAGACGAGAAAGAACAAGTTTGGGGCGACTGTATTTTGCGTGCTGTTCGACTTTGAACTCTTAAAAGTTACATATATTTGTTGTGAAATGTGTGGCGGGTCCTGGTCTAAGGCGCGCGCTCAGGACACTTTTGAGGTTAGGGCGGCACTGATTTCTTTTCGGCTTTGACAGCTGTTAATGCGGAGCTGGTTTTCCGCTCTCCGAACTTAACTCAGTGATGGATCAGTAATGCCGCTGTTGCCTTGTGTCTCAGTGATGTAGCCCTAACGGTCGTTTAGTTTTTGGGAGAGGGATATCTGTGTTCTTCTTAAAATCCTTAACGATTACGGAACGGGTTGAAACGGATGTAAGTGTTTCTCAGCTTAATTAAGCGTCATATATCTTATACCCGATGTTGAGTGAGTGGGTTTTCTGTTGCTGGGGTGCTTTTAAACCAGCGCGTTTGCCCAGAGGTAATTTCGCGCGGCAACCCAGTTACACTCACGTCCCCATCGGTCCGTTGCGTTTGTTGTGTTTCGCGTCCTACGCGCTGCAGCAGCCCGAGTGTTCTGTTGGTGTTTCTCTTGATGTTGTTGATTGTCGCCGCGCTCGATCCGGGGATGCCCCCGGGGTTGTCTCCCTTCCTGCCCGTGCTGCTACATACTCAGCGCGTGTACTGTACAGGCTGTGCCAGAAAAACGTATGTTTAAAAATAAAAAATAAACACGCGTTGATGTGTGTCCTTGTTACGGTTACTGCGCGGCATGCCTGTAGGGTGATACCGCACATTGGTTTCGTTGCTCTTTCCTTGTCGCACTCATGGGGCACGGCCCTAAGGTGGGAGAGAGCGGGCACCTCAAAACGTTGTTCGGAATCGCCTTGCTGGATTTTAGGGCTGCTCGCAGGACGGACTGTACCTGGACTTACCGCCGGGGCGGGGCGGGGCCGGCGCGGGGCAAGGCTGTGGTGAGACGGGGGAGCCCCGCCGGCCCCGCCTGGGGTCGGGGTACCCCCGGGTCCCGCGGTGGGGCAACCCCCCTCCCCCCTCCCCTCAGCCCGCAGATTCAGAAGATCGTTTTGTAGCGCCCTCTCACTCACTCCTAGTGGCCGAGACCCCATGCGTGTGACAAGGACGGAGGTACGAAAGCACGGTAAAAACTATGTCCGATTTTTTGAGGGAAAAAGGAAAATTTTGAGGAGCACCCGTATTTTAAGGAAAATTCCTCAGATTTTGAGGAAGTCTCCTGATAAAATGAGGAATTTTTCCTTAAATTTTGAGATTTTCTCAAAATCTTGGGACTTTTCCTCAAAGTACGGGAGCCTCTCAAAATTTTCCTTTTTTGCCTCAAAAAATCAGACATCGTTTTTGCCGTGAGCGGTGAAGTTCTTATGAGTCTGAGGGCTGTGTCGCGTGTACGTAGATCGCCAGCCCCCTCGCCGCCCTGCCCCGCCCCGCGCTTGTGGTTTCCCCCCCTTGCCGTGTGCGGTCTGGTCGACAGTGCAGTGTCCTCTGGAAACACACGACAGAAAGGGGAAATTTGTGGAAAAGGATCGGCGGGTAATAATTTCGGTGTTTGAAAGTCGAGCTTTCGGGGTAGCCGAGCCGCGCCGCGGAGGATGGCGTGAGGAAGAGGTGAGCTTCAGTTGCGCAAGTGATGTGCTTGGCGCGGTGCGGCGCAGAGCGGCGATCGGGGAGGAACGCGGCGAAAACCGCGGCGGTCGAAAGTGAGGAGCTGCAGGAATCTGCCGGAGGTATTCCACGCCCCGCCCCGCCCCGCCCCGCCCCGCCCCGCCCCGTGGGGCATCAGGTGGCGCTGTGTGGCCGGAGCAAGGATGTGGATTGTGGATGCGGGCGGGGCAAGCGCGTAAAAGTAAGGGGAAAAAAATTGTAGAGGAGGAAAGTGTTGCGGTGGGTATTTGAACCCTGTGCCTCGCGGCGTGGGTGGTCGTGTCTCCGCGACACGTTTGCCGACTGATTCGGAAGGGCGCTCTCCTCGTTCGGTCTCTCTCTCTCTCTCTCTCTCTCTCTCTCTCTCTCTCTCTCTCTCTCTCTCTCTCGCACCTGCACGGCATGGCGCACCCCCGCGTGAGAGCGAAAGAGACGGAGCGAGGAGAGCGCTCTCCTGTGTGCCAGTCCGTACAGTGCGCCGCCGGCCGCCGGACACTATCAGAGGGAGCACGTCGAGGTGTCCTCAAGTCCTTATCGCGCGCCGCGTGCGTGCGCGCCCGAGACGGGCTGCCACTGCCGCCGTCCTTGTCGCACCCGTGGAGCCATGCCATCCCCAACGTAGGGCACCGCCAGAGGTGCGACAAGGACGGAGGCATGAGCACGAGAGAGAGAGAGAAATCTTCGGAATCAGCCTGCTGGGGGCCTACCCGCTGCCGCCCGTGGACCCGCCGCCGCCCCCCTGCGCCCCCCACGAGGGGCCTAACTCTCCCCCTTCCCTCCCCCCCCCCCCCACGCGACCCTGGCCCTGTACAGCATCGATCGGCTTGCAGGAGCGGAGAGGGAGGGAGAGAGAGGACACGCACTGCCACACCAGGACGGGGTCGGGTCGGGCGGGGAGGGGAGGTAGGGCGCTACCCCGTCCCCACCCCTCCCGGGCCCCCGTTGGGGTAGGCCTAGAGGCCAAGGCGCGGCCCTTGCGCCCCGGCCCACCCCGCGCCCCGGCCCTGCCCGGGCCCAAGGTGGCCCCACGTGGACCCTGCCGTGCCCCGCGCCTGCTGGGCCCCGAGCCCTCGGTGACCTATTTACTAGAGACCTGCAGAGAGCGAGCTATTAGAGCAATGCTCCGCCGGCCGGGGTACGAGAGCAAACTTGCTCTCAGCGCCGAGACGCTCGACAGCGGACGCAGCCGCTACTATCCGGATGCCATGCGTATTGTCGAGAGGCGAGCTCCTTCTGCTCGAGAGCTATTGGTTAGCTCTCAGAGTCTGGAGCTGCTCGCAGTGCTCGGTGCAATGCTGGCTGCCGCGGTCTGCCAGGCCGGCGCAACGCGCCGCCACAGCCCGACCAGGCGAGAGCTACTGAGAGCAAGATTGCTCGCGCTGCTCGCGCCGCTGGTTCCAGAGCAGAGCAGAGCAGAGCAAGAAATCTGAGAGCAATGAGAGCTATTCGGTGCGCGCGGCAACAGTAGCGGGCGCTTGCTCTCATAGCTCGCTCTCTGCAGGTCTCTACTATTTACCCCCGCGGGGCCTACGGCTCACCCCACTGTCCCACGCGTCCATCACCAGCTCATTGTGTGCCGTGCTACTCGAGTTGTTGTCTTGCGTGTACTTGTACCCTTCATGGACACGCCCTTGTTCATGTCAAACTTGAGTTAACGTTGTCGAGTGCGCCGGGCCGCCGCTGCCGCCTGCACACTGCGCGCGGAGAGCCGGCTTTTCCACAATGTCTCTCCCTCCGGGATCGCTCCTTGTCGCTCTCACGGTACGCGGCCGTACCGTGCTCGGGCCGCCGCCATAGGTGCGACGAGGATGGAGGCATGACCCTCCTCGGCTCGGAGAGTGCTCGGAGTCATGTCAGTCGGCGGGAGTGGTTGGTGTGCCGTCTCTCCCGCGCATCTGCCGAGCCAGATGGGTTGCCTATCCCCCGGGCGCCTCGAGGTGCTGCCGGTTCGCTCTCCTCTCCTCTCTCCCACCTGTCAGTCTCCACCCCTCCCGGCCCCCGGAGAGCCAGGGAGAGAGCGCTAATGGGGGTGATGGGGGGAGAGCCCAAGGCCAGCCGCCACGGGGGCCCCGGCGGTCCCGGCCCCGGCGGTCCCGGCCCCGGGAGAGCTAAGCGGGCAGCCAGCCGTCTGATTCAGAAGAAGATCGCTCTCGCATCGTACCTCCGTCTTCGTCGCACCCATGGCGCTGCCCTTCTTGGGGATGGCAGGGCCCCGTGAGTCACACACTTGAAGGTGTGCGAATTATCATTGGCACACTTGAGGTTTCCGGAACAATTTACTCGCCGTCACAGTTTTGACTGAGCAAATTCAAATTCGTTCGTCCATAGGTGTGTGACATTGACACACTTTAGCTCCCAGAGCTGTATCGGTCCGCGGCCTGCTATCTGTGACGGTGTGACGGGTCTGTCACGGTGGCGCCCTCGCCTTGCCCCTGTGTCTGTGTTTGTTTGTTTGTTTGTTTGTTGTGGGCGGCTGGCTGGCTGGACCTCCCCGCGATGACGCCTGTCGTCGATGTTCACGAGGTGTCACCGCCATGTCCTAAATGCCCACTTCCGGTCATTGTGGTCGGGACGCGCGCCGCGGGCGGTCACTGGCGATTAGCGGCGTCTGTACATACCTACCTCCACTCGCCCCGCACCAAGGCCAATGTCTCGTTAACGCCGCCCCGCCCCGCCCCGCCAGTTTTCGCCGTGGTAACTGTCTGATTATTGAATCCCTCGCGGGTCCGATCCGATCTCCTCTCGGCCCCTCTGGCCCGCGGTCGGTCAATCGGTCTGTCGGTCGGTCGGGCGATATCGCTTCTGCTGGCTGTTGTGTTCGAGTGGACGGTGGACAGCTGAGTGAGGGAGTGTATACAAGCACACCCCCGCCCCGCCCCGCCCCGCCCCGCAGCCTGTACTTTAGGTCTGCCGACTCATTCCGGATCCCGGAGAGCGCTCTTCTCGCTCTGTCTCTCTCGCTCCTAGACGACGAACCCCCCCGAGTGCGAGAGAGACCGGGCGAGGAGAGCGCTCTTCGGAAGAAGTCGGCTGAGGCGTATACCCCGAGGGGTCCTTCATACAAAAAATAATAAATCACCGTACACCCTAAATCAAAATCAGGAAGATGTCAGGGTCAGGGAAAAAATCAAGAAAAAAATCAGCTAAATATTAAGAAATCCAGAAAAAAAAACAGAAAAAAAGTAATAAGTAAAATTTAAGAAAAATTAGAAAAACGGTGTACGCTTTAATTTAAAGTGAAGGGCCCCTCGATATACCCGCGGCCCGGCCCGGCCGCGCGGCGGCGTGGCGGAGACAGGTGCTCGCCGACGACGGGAGCTGTCCGTCTCTCTCGCACCCGCCCCGCACCCCGCCCGCCCGCTCCGCCCCGCCCCGCCCCGCCCCGCGGTGACAGCAGTCGCGCCTGTCCTCTGGTGGTTCGCCGCCCCGCCCCGGCCCGCCCCGGCCCTGCGCGGCCTCAGTGCCATGAGGACCATCATCGAGTACGGGTCTGCGCCGGCGGCCGGCCCCGGGGGCCCCGGGGGGGACGCCGCCGCCGCCCGCTCCCGCTTCCTGGAGGCCTGGCTGGAGGAGTCCGCCGCCGCCATACCCGAGACCGAGGATGAGCACGAGGACGAGGAGGGCGAACACGTTCAGCTGCGGCGCCACGTCGGCAAGGTGCTGCTGCTGCTCGTCGAGTCGAGAGTGAAACCACTCTGATTTTTTGTGTGCACAAATGATTTGCATTTGTATTGGTTGTTGGTTTATATTTCCGATTTTTTTCCCTTTTCCGGATATGCAAGGTGTGCGTAAAATTAAGAGTTCTCAACCTCTTTTCCGTCTTTGTGTCCAGAAGCTGCTCTGCGTTGCGTTTTGTCGTCGCCTAGTAACTCACGACGACGTCGTTTATCTCGCGTTGGCGGGTGTTTCAAACCCCGTGGCTGCATCCTCCTTTTTTCTTCTTCTTTTTTTTTCCTTTCTTTTTTAAATGAGCTTTGTCGTGTCCGCTTTTGCATTGTCTGCGTCTTGCCCAAGTGATCTCATTCATTACTGTGGAAACAAGATTTTCCTGCCAGCCGGGCGCGGCGGGGCGCGGCGGGGCGCGGCGGGGCGCGGCGGGGCGCGGCGGGCAGATTGCCCGTTGTCATCGCCGCCGCCCCCGTGCTGCCCGTGCCCGTGCCCGCGCCCGTGCCCGCGCCCGCGCCCGCGGCCAGCGGTGCAATTAGCGATCACTGGGTTAAGTGCTAAGTCGCGGCCAAGGGCGCCCCAGGGCAGCCGGGCATGCCGCTGTGGGTCGAGGGGGAAACAACTCTGACATTTTTGTATACCTTGTCTACTCGTCTTTCAGAAAAAATTCAGAGAAACTCAGGAAAATAATAGGAAAAAAAAATACAAAAAAATTGGTAAAATTCAAGCAAAAATTCAATAATTCACAAAATTATCGAAATTTACAAAAATTCTCTAAATTTGTACGCCCAAATTCAGAGTTGTTTCACCCCCTCACTGTTGGTCCCAACCCGTTGGGCCCCGTGGCACCGCTCCACCATAGGCCTAAGCTCAAGCTCTAAGCGCTCCGTCGAACATTTTTATTTTAATTTTATTTTATGAATGATAAAAGACACACACACACGTGGTTCGCGAGTGGTGCATTGCGCGGTGCTGTTTGCTGCGGCGGGGCGGGCCGGGGCGGGCCGGGGCGGGCCGGGGTATCTTATCGGGGCGCGCGTGTCACAGGGCAAACACTGTACGGGCCTAAGTGCCGCTGCCGGCGGCGGCGCCTCGCGCGAGCCTCCCGCGACCTTGAAATAATTTGTAAAAACCGCGCCAAAAGTCAGACACTGTGAAAAATAGTCGTAAGTTTACGGGAAAATTTTCCACGAAGTGCAGTTGTAAAATTACAATTGCAAATCGTAAAATTACAAGCACTACAAATCGGCTTAAAATTCATTCACGAGCAAAAAAGGTCCGTCGTAAATTTACAACATATTTCGTAAATCACGATTTACAAAATTTATCGTAAATCTACAAAGATATTTTTCACAGTGGACCCCCGGTAAAAATCATCATGCGGGGCCGCCCGTCACCTCCTCGCGTTATTGTTGACCTCGTTGATGAAGTCTTGAGGACGAAGCTGGCTCGGATGAAGTATGAACGATGCCATATTGGACCGCAGCTACTTCGGCGACACGCTTGAGAAGTTAAGTTGGCCGGATACTGAATGTTCAACAAGATTCAATCACACCTCTACCAGTTTGCAAATGAAAATGAGAATTCGCACACGTAAAGTGCGTGACATTCACTCACTGTGGGTCCCCGGAGCTGTGATTTCTCCGAGGGGGAAACAACTTGGGAATTTTTGTACACCTCGTAGTTAAAAAAAAAAAAAAAAATTAAAAAAAATAGTCTGGAAACATTTTTAAAAAATTGAGAAAAATTGAAGAAAACAAATGCAAAATTGCAATGAATTATGTACCAAATTTGTGCACCAAAATTCATCGTTGTTTCGCGCTCGGATTCTTCCTCTATGACTCAGACAGCAGACGACGCGCTGGCCGGACAGAGTCGGACCTCTCGCTCGCTCCCATGAATTGTCCATAGCGTCATCTCTCTCCCTCGGGGCCGCTGGTGGCCAGTCTGAGACCCCTATGGCTTTGGAGACGTGTATCGCTGTAACTCCCGTCCTCTGCCTGTTGCAGCCCCCGGAGAACGCCCTGCAGGGACTGCAGAACCGCGTGCTGTCGGAGCACGAGCTGCGGGTGCAGCGCTCGCTGCAGCAGCTCAACGTCCCCGACTGGTACAAGAACAGCGCCCGGCCCGCCGAGGGCTTCCTGCTCAAGCGGGGCTCGGACGCGGGCGGCAGCGGCCAGCGGCGCGGCGCGGGCGGCTGGCCCGGCCTCGGCGTCAAGACCACCTCCCTGTCCTCCCTGCGCAGCCCCACCACAGGTGAGAACTTAAGTGTTGCAGGTCAGGGAAAGCCTGGAAATTTAGGGAATAGTCAGGGAAGGAAAAAATTCTTGTCAGGGAAATTATGAAAAAGTCAGGGAAATCCGTCGTCGTGTCAGGGAAAAATTGAAAAAAGTTAAGAGTTAAGCCGCTGCTAGGCGCAGCGCGCCTCGACAGTCGTTAAACAAAAGTATCCGAAAAAAAAAAATTCTAAGTTTTTCTTGTATTGTTTTTTTTGATGTCACCAGAATGCGTCATATTTGAGAGAAATGTCAGGGAAAAGTCATAATTTGGTACTGGAAAAGTCCTGGAAATCTCAGGGAATTTGAAAATTTCAACCTTGTTACAGGCCTGTCATTACAAATTTTTGCTACATTAGGGCGAAAATCCCCATAAATTTGAACCAATTGCAGGGTACTGTACAAAAAGTGAGCGTTTATAGTCAGTTTAGAACACATATTCAACAGTGGAGGATCAGTAGTGTACAATAGGGGAGGGGGAGAAGGCAAAAACAGATATTACATGAATTATGACAATGCAGCATAGGCGAGCATAGGTGAGGTGGAGAGAGGTGGAAGAGACGCAGACCGCGGATTCCATTATTTTAATTCGTGGTTGCGCGCCCGGACGGCAACTCCACCTGTCGAGCGAGATAGTTGTCAAACGGAAACAACCGCAGATTTTTGTAATCATAGGGGAACGTGTATGGTTGCGATTTTTTCCCTCAGGCGTAGTGAGTTGAATACGAGGGGGAAAACAACTCTGAAATTTATGTTCCCCTCGTAATTTAGGAAGTTCTGAGAAACGCAGATCCATATGCCAAAATTCTGTGAGATTCAGAGAAACTTACAAAATTTTCGGAAAAGTTAGAGCAAAAAATTCAATAAAAGGTTAATACAAACTCAAAAGAAAGAAAGAAAAAAAAATTAATCGAGGGGAAATTCGAAAAATTTACAAAACTGTTGTTGTGTTCTGCAGCTGTGCGCCTGGGGTCCTCGCCCAGCCCGCCGCCCGCCGCCTTCACGCGCTGGAGCTCGAGCCGGCTGACGGGCAGCTGCAGCGCCACCCCGAGCACCTCCCCGAGCGGCTCGGCGCGCTCCTCCTTCAACCACCGCCAGCCCTACCTCGGCTGGCGCTCGCAGGAGCGGCTCTCGGGCACGCCCAGGACGCCGGCGGAGAGGCTGGCGCAGGGCCTCCTCGAGCAGCGCGAGCACCAGCGGCAGCAGCAGCGGCTCCGGCCCGCCGCCAACAACACCAACACCACCACCACCTCCTCCTCCACCGCCAACCACAGTCAGGTAGGTCTAGGTGCCGTCGCCGTGGCCCCCAGCCCGCGATAGGAATGCAGTACACTGGAAAAACAGTTGGCACTGTAAAATGCTTGCCATGAGTTGGTGTGTATTGCAAACCATTTTGTTTGCTAGGTGAAGAATTTTTGAAGTATAGTATTACGAACAATTTTTTCTTGAACTTACGAACTATTTTTTGCTATGCAGACAAAGTCTTCGTAATGCAAATATCTCATATTCTTTGCAACGAAAATATAGTTAATAGTTGCAAGAATATAGTTTGCAAGCATTGTACAGTGAGGACCTAATGCCTTTAAAATATGCTAACTAGTGTTTTTAATAAGGCACAATTGTGTCACAAGGCGCTAAAATTTTGCACCTTTCAGGCCTTTTAGTGCCTGTGTAAGAATGCTATTTGAACAATGCCTTTGTAAAGGCACTATTCCTAGCAGCACCCCTGACAGGTTGTTATGTCCCACCTTTGTTTTCCGAGCGCAACTTCATTTTGATTTCCAAAAAACAACGTATTTTTTTTTCTGATCATTTGTTTTTTGTTAGTTGCATATTTTAAAAACTATTTAGAATTCATCTCAATTTTTCTGAGCTTTATTACACATTTCTGAATTTTGTGTGAACTTTTCTTAGTGTTGAACCTGTTGTGTTTTCTTTTCCGAAGTTTTAAAACAATAAGTCTAGATATTCTTACCCATCTGTCTCCAAACGTGTTTCTAATGGCGCGGTCAGTGGTTACCTCCTCGGCCGCGCGCCCGCCTAGTCACCGCGGTCTAACGTCGTGTCCGCCCCGCTGCCCTGCAGGTGCAGACCTCCTCGCCGAACCTTTCCGACGTGCGGTCGTCCATCAAGGAAGTGACCTCCGCCATCGTCCACTACGTGTCCGCCGCCAACGGCCCCGGGTCCAGCTCGGACGTCCGCGTCGGCGCGCCTAGCAGCAGCAGTGACCTCCGCGACGGCCACCCCAGCGCGTCCGCGCAGCCGAGGGTGTGCTGGATCGAGTCCTCCTTCGTGGGCTCGAGGCCCATTGAGCAGCCGCAGACCCCCGACGAGAGCGCGGTGCCGCTGTCGCACCAGGACCTCTACCTGGACCTCAAGGAGCTCAAGCAGAGGCAGTCCCCCCTGGTCCACAACCACAACGGTCCCCGGCCTCACCAGAACCACGGTGAGTTCCTCCGAACGTGAGGAGGGACTCGTACTGGACTGTTCGGCCATTTGCCCCGCCTGTCTGCATGGCTGTATGTCTTATTTATTACTATTATTATTTTTATTTCATTAGTGTCATTTTGTGCCTTTCCTTTGTTTGTTGTTGTTGTCGTCATCGTCTCGTCTTGTCTGTATGTCAACCTCTTATTCTTGTCTTGTATTCCCCTTCCTTCTCTTCATCGTCATCATCGTCATCACCATCGTAATTCATCCTCCTCTCATCCGGTGTGCTAGAATGTGTAAGTCAAGTGCAAATTAGGGAGGCGAGTTAGTAGCTGCTAAGGTCATGCCAAACAACAGGTTTTAGAGCTTGTTAAAATTTTGGGGAGGGAGTTTTTAAAAATTAATTTATGAGTTTTCCGGTAGGATACACACTTTGACATGTTTTGGTGATTGTGAGAACAGACATGGTTTCACATTAGCCTACATGATTATGGCTAGCCTTAAAGTAAACCAAAGACAGTCCCTCATCAAACCGTTGTATGTGGTGGGGGGCGAAGCAGGTGTTCAGGGACAGTATGATAGCATTCAGACATGTTTGCTTGTTGCCAGCTTTCCCAGACGAGATCGACACGCACCACGACAGCGACTCCAGCGAACATACTCTCAAGCGAACACCGAGCAAACGAGACACTGCCTTCACTCGGAAAAGGAACCGCAGAAATCTAAAGAAAAACAAAAAGGGATCTAAGGGATCTAAAACATGGAGAACAAAATCAAAACTTAAAGTTGTATCTCTTGAGGTATTATTTGGAATAGGAGTTTGCATGCTTTGATTCCTAAGGCAGTTAAATAATCTAATTTATTGGGAGGCATAGATACGCCTAGTCATATTCTTGCCTCTTGCCCTTATTTTATTCATAAATCTGGCTGATTGCGGTAGAGTTTTACTTGCCGCTGCATACACAATTCTTCTGTGATTTTTTAATTCTTCTCTGATGTATGACGAAAGTCCATGATTGGCTTTTGAGACTGATGATCTTTCAATCACATTGTTTTCCTATCCCATCCCTTTCTGGGACGTGACGATCTGTATTTAAAATGGGAACAATAATTAGGTTTAAATTTCTTTTCTTTCTCTTTTTTTTTTTTGTTTTTTTGTTAGAGGTGCTCCTGTTAAAGGGTCCAGATGTATAGTGTACAGAGAAAGTTTATTTTTGTGTTGATTTTTGTATCACCTCAGAAATTCCTACCAGAAAATCAAGATAATTTTATTCTATTTATTTTAGGGCAGCTGTAGTTGCAATAGTTGGTAGGAATTGCTGAGGCTGTATATAAGATGAAAATAAGTTAATACCTCTATCTTCCTGTTATTAGATTCTCCAGGGGCAGGAGATCAAGTTAAAGTTTTTGTTGATGAACACATGAAATATGAATATTATTAAAACAGAAGTTGTGCTGAAAGAACTCAAGGGCATGATCATAGGTCAGGGAAGCTTCTGCATTTTCACTCCTGGCCGGTGACAGATAGGGGCTTCTGTTGAAGTTTCCAATGTCACCAGAAACTAAGTTGAAGACCCCCCCATCTCTGACCAGCCTCATATCACTCATTGAGTGAGGAAACTGAATTTGTTATGCTTTCACCTGACATTGTTCCTCATGACTTTGAAGGGAAAAGAAAGTTCTGAAAAACACTTGCTGAAAACTATTCAGAGGTGACTATTGATTGAAGTATTTATTTGTTTAATTTCTTTTAAATTTTCATGCTCTTACTCGTACATGTGTATAAGTCATGGAGCAATTGGTCACTATCCTCTGAGAGGGTAAAGTCAAATTTTATTGGGAGGAAATCATTTCATTCATGCCATTTTTTAATTTCAAATTCATTTAGCTCATTGCCCATACAACTGAGCATCAATTCATCATTCACAAGTTGCTTTTCTGATCAAATAGCAGGCACAAACTCACCATGGCAATTGTCTTTTGTGCACCATGTTATCGTTCATTTTGGCTTTATTTGTTTCAAATCATCTTCCTGTTTCATTTTCAATCTTAGATTGCCTTTTGCTTAAATTTATTTTGTTGTTCTAAAGCGCTCAACGTGTGGGTGCCCAATGCGCTTGCCATGATTCAAAAGAACCGTAATGCTAGCTAGTTGTAAACCTGCCTCTTTAGTGCTCCTTTTCATTGATAGTAGTTCTTGAGTCTGTTACAGTTGAGATTAGCAATATGTGTATGTAAAGTCTTTGTTTTGTAAGGCCTTGACATTGTTAACTGGTATCGCAATTTGTAAACTCTTACTGATTGTTCTCTATGAATTCCATTTTTCATTGCTGGCTCTTGCTACTGAAAGACTAGTTCATTTTTTATTTTGTCCTTTTTCTACTAGTAGATCATCCATATAGAGCTTGTTGCAATTTTCTTCGTTTACTTCATTGTAGAGCGTTTGGTTTAAAGACAGGTCTGAGTGTTTCACATTATTGTGATTTTGTAAATAAATCTTTGACTTTCTTATATGTGTTTATTTATTTCCTTTATATTTTGTTTTGCTTCGCCTAATTAGTGCATGTGCATAGATCATATTGAAATCACACTGGTGTGACTTTGCTTTTAGATCGTTTTTCACTCTCACCATTTATTCTTAGAAAGCTTAAGAAATATTTCACATCTGAACTACGTACATGGAATTATTCGTCTGTTTCGTTGGCCGTTCGCAGTGGTCTACTCCGTACTACAAACTCCCACTGTGACAAACGTTTACTTTACTGTTGACACGTAGCCTCACTCTTCGTCAGGAACGGTGCAAGCAAGTGTTGTGCAGTTTGTGCTCTGTTTACCCGAGCGGGAGCCGGGTGCAAACGCCTGCAGGCACTTGCAGACGGCCGAGTGGGCCAACCCGCGGGGTCGCCCGCCAATCAGGCGTTTGGGTAGGCAAACCCGCGGGGCACCATCGTTCAACGGGACTGCCTACCTAGCAGGCGCCCTCTCTGTCTATATCTCTCGCTCTCTCTCTCTGCACCAAAACCGTAGCGTGTAACACGTAAACTCCAACGTGACGTGATAATCCTCGACGATGCCTGAGCTAGAACACAACCCTCTATCGCACGCCCAGCGCCCTCCCCCTCCCCCCACACCCCCTCCCTGTACAGTACAGCCCCCCCTGCATGGTCATGTGGTGGACCTGGTGCACGCAGGGTCGACGGTGACTTCAGCCGCCCCGGCGCCGGCCTCAGCCTCGCCGTCGCCGACGTCCCCAGCGGCGGCGGCGGTCACGGCCTCCACCACCACCTCCGCGGCGGCCGCGCACACGCCGTACCGACCCAGCCCCTCGTCCACCACCATGGAGGACGTGCTGGACTCGCTGCTGGGGCTGCCGCCGCCCAGCCGCTCGCCCAGCCCCGGGCCGGCGCAGGCAAAGGACCACCCGGCCTCGGCCCCGGCCCCGGCCCCGGCGGGCCCGAGGACCTGTGCTGATATAAGGCCTGACCCCGCAGGTAGGAGGACCGTGTAAGTTGAACCACCTCCACGTCGAGCGCAGCGGTCACCCCGCCATCGCTCCGAGTCCCACTCTTCATCTCTCTTTCTCTTATCGATCTCTTCTACTACCCCGGTCTTCCTGCCGGCCTTGCAGTCTGCCGTTTATTTTTCTCTTTTCCCTGGTAACATTCATTATTTGAATAGTTTGCTTGGTCTATGAGTTTGGTTGACGCTGCCACTCAGCATAAAGTCGGTTTACTTCAATCAAAAAACCTGGATATGTCTTTCTTTGCTCGGTAACTTTCCATTGATTCGCGCGCAATCCGCACATATTGTTGGTGCCGTATTGGGGCCCAGGGTTCGACTCCCGACGAGGTGGTTGAATTTTTCTTTGCTCTTGCAAACCACACTGCTTATTTTTTCACGGTGCCCCTCCCGTCCCCTCTCCACAGAAGCGGCTATCCGGTTCCGGTTTAGTTGCCTGCACCGCGCTGGGCTAAGCGGCGTCACCAGCACCGCCTCTGAAGTCCTGACGGACGGAATTGAAGAGGCCCACCACCTGATAGACGCACGCGTAACCGTAGACTTTAGAGAAGTAACTGTAACAGTAACAACGTAGTCCTGTGGGACGGAGAGGCTCTCCCCCTAGCCGTAGAGCAGTAGTAACTGTAACAGTAATTTAGGTGCACAGCGACGTTGTTGGAGGCAGTCCGGGCCGGGGCAGTCCGGGGCCGGCCGTCACAAACCATATGGCGTCCTCTTTGCGCAGGGTCAGCTAGCAGCGGCTGCACCCAGGGGTGGGGGGACGCCGTCGACGGCCAGCAGGACGCCGGTGACCAGGACGGCGCCGAGGAGCCGGCCGGCTGGGAGGCGTCTGATCTCGCGGCCGCGACCCGCCCGCCGGGGCCGGGGCCGGGGCCGGGGCCCGGGAGGCCGCCGCCGTCGCCGTCGGCCGGCGCGACGCTGCCGCCGGGGTGGGGCGACGGCCGCACCACGCCCCCGGCAGCGCCAAGCAGCAGGCCGCCGGGCTGGCAGGGCGTCGTCGGCGTCGTGGCCGAGGACGGCGACGAGGAGGCGGAGGCCGAGTTGGCCGCGGCCGTGCTGACGATGCCGCTGGAGGCCGCGGCGCGGCGCCGGTGCAGCGAGAGCAGCGCGCCCCGGCAGGTCCAGGACGACCCACGCGGCAGCCGCCGGCGCCCGGCCCGCCCTCGCCGCGTGTCCTTCGACCTGGGGGCGGCGGGGGCGGGCGCGGGGGCCGAGCCGGGGGCGGACGCGGGCGCGCCGGGACCCGCCTCGGCGTGCCGGCGCTACGGGTGCGGCCGCGCCGTGGAGCGCCCGCGCCCCTGCCACAACTGCACGCACACCTACTGCAGCCGGGAGTGCCGGCGCGAGCACTGGGAGGCCCACAAGCGCGCGTGCGCGGTGCGGCGCGTCGGCGGCCTCCTGCGCCGCGTCGTCTCCCGGGTGCGCGCCGACACCGCCGCCCTCTCCGCCGTGGCGCGCTGGGGCTTCGAGCGGCGCGGCCGCGGCGCCGTGCGCCTGCTGTTCCACAGCACGGACGCGGCCGAGGCCTACGCCGCCGGGGACGCCGAGGCCGGGGACGCCGGCCAGGAGCTGGTGTACGTGCGGCGCGCCGACCTGCCCGCCGAGGAGCTCGGCTGGTCGCTGTACGAGGACGTCAACCGCCTGTGCAACTCGTACAACCCGGCCACGCGCGCCGTCGCGCTCGTCGTGCTCGAGGTCCTGAGCGAGGCGCCCTCGGACGACGGCGTCGTCATGTGGGAGCGCCAGCTCATCTCCAGGGTGTTCCGGGTGCACCTGTTCGCCGAGGACGCGCGGGACTGCACGATCGTGCTGCTGAACGCGGTGGTCGGTGAGGCGAGCGAGCGGCCGGTCGTGCTGCGGAACATCGTGCGCGCGGTGGGCAGGACCGGGGTGGACCTCCGCGACGAGGAGCACGCCGACGTGCTGCGGCGCGTGCAGGAGTACGTGGATCAGGGCCTCGGCCGTGAGGACGCCGACGGCATCGAGCCGCTTGTGCTGGACGTAAAGAAGGAGGCCGGCGGCCGGGTGTTCTTGTCGCTCGTCGCGGACCCGGCCTCGGACATGACGAGCGTGGTCAACGCCCCGGACTCCGCGGAGCTCGTCGACGTCGGGTTCCATCAGCCGCAGAGCACGGCCTCGGCCTCGGCGTCGACCTCGGCCTCCGCGTCCACGACGGCCTCGACTGCGGCCTCCTTCGACGTGGAGGAGGAATGAGGGGTCTGGGGGCAAGTCCTGACAGGGCTCGAGCGAAACTAGCGCAACGTTGAACGCCGTGGTGGAACCCGGACCCGGACACCCTCAGGGCCCGCGCCGTCACCCTCCCGCCTGGAAGTACCTGGAGGATCGAGATCCAGGAAGACGGCGGCAAGCCCAGTGGCCCTCCTGGAAAGAGGCGCTAACCCAAGTGACGCAGGTAGGCTGATTGGATTTTCGAATGGTTTCTCTCCTTGATGCTGAAGGCAAGTTGATGTGGCTTGCATGTTGATACAGACATGATACGGATGATAAGTAATTTGGATGTTCCTGCAGAGTGCTAATCATTTTTCAATCTGTTATCGCAGACATATCAGGCTTTTTTCCCTTTAGAAAAAAAAAATCTTGAAGGCGACAATATTTATTACTTCTGTAGGGACAAAAATAAAATTTACAGGAGGAGAAGGTTTTAACATTCCAGCTTCACTTTCAGAGATCAGTTCATTTTTAAAAATACCTATTTGTGCCAAAAGTAAGTTATCGGCAAAATTTGGAAATCCTTTATAGGTGTAGAGGGATTTGTTGACCTCTGTGAAATCCATTTCATGAGAGGATGAGGATTTATTATAAGAATATTGTTAGCAAATCAAAAACAAAGTCTGCAATTTAGTTTGATTTGCAAATTTGTGACAGTTAGTAAACTCTTTATAAGCCTTGTGCCTAACCCATTTTATGTTTCTGTTACCTGCATTGGTTTCTGAAGTCTTTGTCTTCTTAGTGAGATGTGAATTATTGATTTTGTAATTTTAAAATTGTTACCATTTATTGTAAGGTGTTTTTGCTGTGATGTATCTTTTCATGGGAAATATTTCTTACTAAAACTTTTTTGAGCATTTTGCTTTTAATTCATCAGATTGGTTATGCAAATGTTGACTGTTAGTTTCTACTTACTAAAAAAAATAATGCTATCTTTTAGGTCCTCTACTTTAGGCAATTGCAAGCAAGAAATTAAATCCCATTGTGCATATTTCTTTTTGAGAGAGAGGTTTGAGTATTGAAGGACAATAATACTCATATCATATCAGAATTTGCAGGACCGCTTTCTGAACACCTTGCTCCAAATATGGATCAAGTAACTCAGATCCTCAATGGCTTGTATAATGATAATCATTACAATAGTTATTAAACTATTGTGAGTGATGTTGTCAATCTCAGAGGCCCTAAGTGCCAAAAGCTCATGTGATGGGTGCAGGCGGAATGACTTTTGAAAATTTGTAACCAACACCATAGATTTTATTCTGTAACAATACGTCAAAAACAGGCTAAAAACAATTGAATTTTGATGGACCTTAAAATTTTAAGAAGACTCTTAAAAACCGTGGCAGCTGTGATGTATGTTTCAGCAGGTACCACTAAACAAAAAAAGAATGCTGAACAACATAGCATAGAAATAATAGCAATCAAAATAATTGCCTAAGAAACAGAGAATTACTTTATTTTCTATAATGAGGAGAGATATGTTTATCAGGGTATCACATGGTTTAAAATTATGGCACTACTTTCAGCCTCCAGCAGTTGGAAAAATGAATTGACTTATTTTACTGATAATCATGAAAAGAATACTGAGTTTTCTAAAACTATAGAGAGCAACATAAATTGAAAGATTTATTCTGCTAATCAAATAAATTTCATTAGAGGTAATTCTCTCTCACAATGTATAGAGCAAACCTGTTAGCTGGCCCATTATGAAAGCGGCTTCTTTCCTGAAATATTGCTTCATTGTCAATGCTCTTGCTTTTCACCAACTGTCACCAAGAGTAAGAATTACTGATGCTAGATAGCCTTGAAGTTCCCTCACAAAAACAGACTGTTGCCCTTGTGTTACATTAATACTTTGAGATGCTGAGCATTTATGCATATTGTTAAGAGCTGAGAGGCTTATGTTTTGCATTAAAAAATCCTTTTGAAATGCCTTTAGACATTTTTTAAATGTTAAAATTCAAGAGCATGCTATTTAATATATATATATATCTCTCTCTATATTTGTTGAAAATATAATCTGTGTTTCATAATATGAATCACATCTAACATTAATGCTCCATATTCACTTAACATTCTCACATCCAGTAACAGAGTACAATACAATTCAACAGGGAATAAATTTTTGTTGCAAATTAAACTAGTGAAAATCGGAGATTTGGGGCTGAGCACAGGCCCTACTGGGCGTATTATTAGGAGAAAAACATAAACTTGAAGAAATAACAATACTAGTCAATATTAGCCTAAAATGGCTTCATATTCCCAATCTTCTTTTCTTTCAGTGCTGTGCCTTGAGTTGACACTCAAATGGTAACTTAAACCTCGCCCAACACAATTAATTTAATCAGTCACAGCCATTTGATCCTCCATCACAGATCACATTTAGATGTGAAGCAGGGATTGAAAAATGGCTTCTTGAGAAATACACAAGTTTTGAAGAGATCTTACGTAATATTCAAGATGACGGAACTTTTGTCCACGAAGAAAGGGATTGAAAAATACCAATTCCAGCTGAAACCATTCCAAGTGCCCCTACTTGCCAAGTTTCCAGCTTTGAAGACCAGAGAAATCCTTCAGGTAGGTAGTGTATAGCATACACTAAGTCACATGATGTACGAATGGCCAATAAAAGAAGACCCCTCTGTTGGATGAGAACACGTTCCATAGGTAAGCTGCAAAAGAAGTTAGTCCGTAAGAAGAAAAGAATGAAAGATTTACTCTCAGAAAGATGGTAGAAATGTTTACCGGACATCTGCATCAGTTGTTTTTAAACACTTCTTATGCTGCTCTAAAAGACTTAAGCTTCTTAAGGCCCTGAAGAAGAGAATAAATTAAGAAACCTGGCAGATTGATGTAAAAATGTAGGTTGATTCAATGGTTGTACTTACTTCATCAAGCCAAGGTAAAGAGACACGACCCAACACACTGTACTTGCATTATCCCAAGGTTCAGGATTCACTTTGATGATTTTCCGCTCAGCAAGCCAGGCAACTTGCTCCAGGGGGTAAAAGATGACATCCAAAATGCAGCTGATCCTTCCAATCAACTTTAGATATTTATCTTTCTCCTGTAATGAAATAAGTCTTAAGACACTATTGAAAAGATTAAGTTTAGTAGTACAACATCTTTGATTGAAAAGTTGACATACATTTTTGCCAAACTTGTACGTCAGCACGTACTTGAAGACCGGAACATAGTCGAGAAACCTTAGGATAGTTCGACAGTTACTGATCTCTGAGCTGACCAGTTTTAAATCATGCACAGTCTTTGGGGACTCATAAAATCTAGTTGCGAATTTCAAGGAATAACAGAGTGCTTTAAGCAGTTTGTCTCGACCACTATAGGTATCAAGATACTCATCTAAGCGGTCTAACAATGTGGAATCAGTGACACTCATGATGAGGAAATTAAATAGTTTGATGGTTTTTTGACAAAGTTGAATCAGCAAATTTTTGTGACTACAAACAGCTGTTTATCAATTTAAAGGCAGTTAAATTATTTGTCACAGCTAGCAATCTTTTTCATGACTTTTGCCATTTCTCAGTCATCCATAAATTTAACCTCGTCCTGGTAGGAACTTTCTCCCCTTTTAACACTTCCACGTTACTCAAGAATAGTACCTGCCCTGCCAACAACACATATCTACCTGAACATACAGAGGGTTACGGGTATGAAGACAACCTCAGCATAAAAAACTTTAGTTCCTTTCGGGAATTCTTCCATTGAATGAGCAGTCATTTTCCTTTTCTAATGTTGATTTTAATACAGTTAATTTTTATATATCGTTTAGCTACAAAATGGCTCAATTTCTTTCAAAGAAAACACAAAACGTATTTTGTAATTTGATGGATGTCGGAAGCTTGGCTACATCGTGTAAACATTGTCTGCTGCGAGAAAAGGGGGAATCTTGTCAAACTTTAAGAAGGCTGTACGCACATCAAAACATCAAAAATGGCTCCAAATGTGGTTGAAGTTTTGTCTGTGTCTACGCTTTTAGCCCTACCTTTTGTGTATGAAACAAGCAGGGCATTTAGATACTTTTTCAAGTTTTTCGTCTACTATGCGCTTGTCATGTTAGTGGCTCTTTTCGTCATACCCATCATGGCATTCCGCGCTGGCGATGTCACAAACCTCCTGTAAGTACAAGTTTTAGTTAGTGACTTATTTCGTTTCATTCTTGAATGAGGATAGGTGTGCTTTTGAGTTTTCTTATGTTTACGTGCGTGTTGTTTTAATTTCCAACGAGAAAATCTTAAAGCATCTCTCAAATTTTGGGAGGATGAAGTAGCCTTAACCCCTTGAACCACCGGTGGTTGTTTTCATCCAACCCAATTTACCTCTCGAATCTCCCCTAGCCGAGAGATTTGAATGAACTATCGTGTACTTATAGTAGAGTAAAGTACAGCTAGTAATGTTCTGTCCTGGCGACAAGTCTATAGGTTTTGGTGTTTGGGAAAGTTTGAATACTGCACTGTGCTGGCCACCAATGTAAGCTCTCAGATGCTTTCTTTTGTTTAAGTTTTCTGATTGGTTATTATTTAGCTTTAGACTTTTTTCTTTTTTTTTTCTTATGAGTGGCAGAAGTGCATAATCTTCCTTATTTTTCCATCTTGAAATTGTGTTGTTGATGACATTTAATTCTGTGTTCAATAGACAACCTGTTCCGTGCATAATAGAAGAACTAGAACTCTAGAAGTAGCATTGGAAACTTTGCGTATTTGACGGATTTTCAAGCAAAGTTGTCACTTCCAGCTACATCCCTCTGCCCCAAAAATCACTGACAGCGAAAAGAAATTTGCCCCTCTTGTCGAAGATATAAGGGTACTTCCGGAGTTCTTGTCTTCGGTGTGCGCACGACAGGTCCTCTATTATATAAAATACCACAAACATTTTTTATAGAGTAGATTGTTATACTTTTCTCTGTAGAACAAAATTCAATTGCTCATCATTCAAAACCAGAATTTTTTTGTGCATGTGCATTTTAGCGTAGCACAAATTGAATTAGAAGTTGTCAGTAAAGAAATTATGAGTGTTGATGTCACTCATTGAAGGATGTAACCTGACAGAAAAGAAACTGCATGAATAAACTTAAAACTCTTTCAACCTCTTTTCAAGTTTAAAATTTTTAGTTCTGATGTGATATGGGCTTTAGTTTCTTGTTTAAAGTAAATAGCTTAAACCTGACAGTTCCGTCCCTGCATTTCTTCATTTTTCCAGAAAGATGGACAACCTGAAAGGCACCAAATATCTGTCCGTGTTACAGCACAACGTAAGATCTTCTTAAATTTTTGGTAATACTAACTGCTTAGCTGGAATCTGTTACTTAAAATACAACAAGGTGCTGAAACACTAAAATTCCATGGGTGTTGGAGGTGCTGGTTGATGAAAATGGACTGATGAGTTTGGCCCCTGGTGTTGGATCTATGCATTCCTTGAAACTCAGTGTCTTTTTTCGGAGTCGTTGGATATGTTTATTTCTAAAAAAACGTTGACGTCTTTGTCCAAGGGGTACTTCTCTTCTTTCAGTCAGTGTACGCCTTGTTTTCTAGCTATTTCCTTGTCACACAACAAAACTGCATGTTAAAGAGATTCGAATCGGGAAAAAAGATAAGTCAAATAGCTTCTGATAATTTCCATAAATTTCATTCAAAACTTTGTGAAATTTTACTTCCAAACACAGCTTTATCTCTCATGTAAAGAGTGAGGTACTCCTTCCCGGTCTTGGTCCTCTACCTTGCTAGCTTGTGTGCTTGCTAATCTACGTGTGCCCGTTTTGCTGCTAATTATTTCTCCGGACACGGAGGTGACAGGTAGCATGCTAGAGCATGGCCGCTGGTGCCCTCTGTCTTGTCGGGCTTGTTATGCGCCATCCAATCAAAACGAACAACCACTCGCGGTGTGGCAGGGTCTCACTGAAAAAACAAAGGTGCTATACAGCACCCTTTTTGGGGTGCTATTGAATTTTATGGGGTGTTACTGCACTAACGCTTTTGTAAAGGCACGAATAGGGCCAAAAATAGCACCTTTGGGAGGCGATAGCGCCTTTCTAAAGGCACTATTTCTCTAACGCCTGTAAAAGGCATTAATAGCACCTTTGTTTTTCCAGTGCTGCCGTCTGATCCCAAAGCAGATCGCTCCCGCCCCGCCTGTGTCTCATCCGGTCATTTCGAAAAATCATTGTACAGCCCCAAAAAAATCATTTAAAAAATTAAAAAAAAATAAAAAATCAAAATAAAATCAAGTAGAAAGTTTCATAAAAATCCGAAAAATCGAGAACAAATGAACCCAAAACTGAGAAAAATGGGAACAAAACAAAGAAAAACCACTTTTTTTTTAAAGTAACATATTATTTATTTTTTATCTCGGGAAAAATCAAAAGAAAAGTCAAAATCAAAAATCAAAAAAATCATTGTACAAGTTTTATATGAGTGATCCCTCCTCGGTCTCACCCCTCCCTCCTCGTCGCCCTCATGTGGACCAGCCATCCGCAGCGTAAGGCACCGCCATAGGTGCGAAAAGGACGGAGGCGCGAGAGCGATCTTCGGAGGCAGACGGCTGGGGCTGGGCGCGGCGGGGCGGCGGGGCCGGGCGAAAAGCTTGGTGTTGTGGAACTTTTCACGACGGCCCCTCAATGTCGGAGAGACAATGTCGCAGATACAGCCGGGGTCTGGGGAACAACCAGCGCAAGCGACAGGTGCAAGGTACAAGAGCGAGTCTGCAGGTTGTGCGTGAGTGCGCCCGCACCCGGATCAATTCACGCGTCCGATAAAATAATCGGAATCACAGCCTTTGCTAGATCGTCCTCCCGTGGCGGCGCAAGGCGCCAGTTCTGGGGTCGGCGCGGCGCTCGCGTTTGCGCGCGTGTTCCCGCTGACGCTCTACCGCTCTCCCACGGGAACCTGCTCGGAAAATACCGCTAAAACGTTTCTTGTTCGGTGCACCGGTGCACCGGGTGTTTCTTTGACAGGGTTGCCACAACTCTGGAAAACCTTGAAAACCTGGAAAACTCAGGGGGAAAAATTGTATCAGGGAAATCAGGGAAAACTCAGGAAAAATGAAAACAAATCTGGGAAAATCGGAGAAACGTCGGTTATTTGTTGTAACATTCACGGAACACGAATTTAAGCCAAAATACAAGTGTTTTGCTTCACTCACTTCACCAAAACACTGTGTTTACACTAGAAAAACAAAAGTAGGACGAGAAGGGTTTTAATGCCTTTGGACAATTTCGTGCCTTTGCAAAGGCATTAAAATTTCACACCCCTAGAAAGGCATTAAGTCCTACCTTTGTTTTTCCAGTGTAAAACTCAGGGAAATTTAATGTAAAAGGCTCTGGAAATCAGGAAAAACTCAGGGAAAACGGATATGAAAAGTTTGTGGGAACCCTGTTTGAATACGTAACAGTGTTGCGGGTTTGCCTACTCCAATCGCCCGTAAGGCGCCATGGCCCCTGAAGCCGTGGCGAGTATGCAATCCCGCAACACTGTTACGCATTCAAAGAAACATCCGGTAGGGACCCACCGTGCCGATTCAAGGACGCCCGCCCGTATTCAATCTTCTTATCCTCGTCCTTGAATCTGTTTGATGGTTTTTTGGGACACCAGAAGACGCGAACCGGTTTTACCGTGTGTGCAGTGTTGCCCAAAAAAGTCGGCAAATCTCCTTCGAATACACTCTAAACTTTCTACTAAGAAAGTTTTCGAAGAATACAAAGGATTCTGTGCAACTGTAATGTACAATAAATTTTATTGTATTACGAAAAGTTTTTCTTTGTACTACAAGGAATTTTCTTTGTAAGAAGAGTGTACACCTGTGTGGGAGACGGGTGTCTCCACCCGGAGGGCGATTTGGAGAGCTCTCGGTGAGCTCATCGGAAGCGTCTTCTAGATCACCTTTGAAATCGTTGAAAACAGGGTGAGGGCAGGGGCGGTTTTAAGTCCGGATGACGGGAGTGGCGATGTGCTGTGGGTTGCCTACATACCGGGGTTTCGCACCTCATATTGCCTACATTTCAGGCTGCCTTTAGGACGCGACCGCAGACATCATCCCCACTGCCCCCCCATCCTAAAACCGCCCCTGGGTGAGGGTGGTGGGGGAAACGTTCTGAGAACGTTCTGCAAGTGAGGTCACCGTGAGCTCTCCAATCGCCCTCCTGCCTACAAGGCAACTGGTCGACTCTTCTGTGGGTGGAGAGTTTGCCTACCCGACGCGCACGTTGTGTTTAGCCCCCCCCCCCCCCTTTTCCCGGCTGAGGGAAGGGTTGGCTAGCTCAAGCCGCGCGTAAACCCTCCCACCCTCCCCTATACCCCTCCCCTCCCCGCGACCGCTGCATGCTGTGCACCCGGTGCACGAGCGTTGCCTACCCACACGGGGCCAAGAAGAGGGAGGCAACTCACCCGCACGACGGGTTCTCGCACTCATCAGTCGAACCCGGCGGGACGGGGAGAGGGGCGGGGGCGGTAATGTACTCGTTTTTTTTTCAATTGCTTGTATGGAACGCCGTATCGTCAGTTCTCATCTCCATAATCTGGATTTGTTTAAGGCACGAAATAGCCTTTTAGTTTCGTCGGCGGATCCGATTTGTTAACAGCAGTGGAAACCCCCGTCAAGCGTCGTGTTCGAAAATTATCGATATCCAAATCCATATGAAAACGTTGCGTCGATGGCGAGAAACCACCGAAAATGCTACGCCACCCGTTCGCGTTGGTCGTATGCTCACTGGACATTCTCTTATTGGCTTGATTCTCGATGGAGGAAGAGGTTCCCGCGAAGACGAGGTCAACCTCGGGCGGTGTTTGATTCCTTCCGCGCTCTAAGCTGCGCGATAGTTTGAGCTTTACCTGCTCGCGCATTCCGGGAAACAGTCTTGTTTATGTCTCTTTCTTTTTTAATAATAATAATAATAATAATAATAATAATAATAATAATAATAATAATAATAATAATAATAATAATAATAATAATAATAATAATAAACTTTTTGAAAAACCGTTAACGCTAACGTGGAAGCAGATGGCTTTAAATGTTTGACGCAAGGCATTTCGTGGGGCGTTGGGCGTTTAGCGCGTGGCGTACGGGAGGCGTTGTGTGGTGCGCGGTGCGTGGAGCGAAGAGTGTGGGGCGTAGGGCGCGGCATCCAGTGTGCACAGCGCCTGTGTGTGTGTGTGTGTGTGTGTGTGTGTGTGTGTGTGTGTGTGCGCGCGCGCGCGCACAGGAAAAACAAAGGCACTAATTAAGTTTAGTGCCTTTGGAAAGGCATGAAAGCTTAGTGCCTCTGGAAAGGCACTAAATGAGACCTTTCACACCTTTAGCTGGCTAGTTTCATATGAGTTCCGTACAAGTTTAGTGCCTTTGGAAAGGCAATAAACTTTAGTGCCCCAGGAAAGGCACTAAACCGCGCCCTTGACTTTATTGCCCCAGGAAAGGTGTTGTTTAGTGCCTTTGTTTTTCCTGTGTGTGTGTGTGTGTGTGTGTGTGTGTGTGTGTGTGTGTGTGTGTGTACGCGTGTCCGTGTGTGCAGCGACGGCCTAGTGTTTTTATTATAGGTCGTTAAACGGCGGTCAGAATGTAGAGCTACGGAGGTCGGCGGCGGGAGCCGGGGGAGCATATCAACGTCGCTACGATTTTTTGTCGATTTTTTGAAAAGCGCCGTACTCTTTTATGACTCGCGAAGCGAGCGAGCAGGCGAGCCAAGGCGAGCGAGCACGGTCAACGCTCAGCCGCCCTCCCGACAAATACTTATGATCTCGTCGCCTTACAGACTACACGCTGATCACGCTAACTTTACAACGCTTTACTGACTAGTGTTTTTATTATAGGTCGTTAAACGGCGGTCAGAATGCAGAGCTACGGAGGTCGGCGGCGGGAGCCGGGGGAGCATATCAACGTCGCTACGATTTTTTGTCGATTTTTTGAAAAGCGCCGTACTCTTTTATGACTCGCGAAGCGAGCGAGCAGGCGAGCCAAGGCGAGCGAGCACGGTCAACGCTCAGCCGCCCTGTCGACAAATACTTATGACAGAGGTCTCAGACAGCAGACGACGCGCGGGCCGGACGGGTGGGGATCTCTCGCTCGCACTCCCGCTCACCTCGTCGCTCCATCTCTCTCCCTCGGGGCCGGATTTGGCCCGCGGGCCGCCAGTCTGAGACCCCTGACTTATGATCTCGACGCCTTACAGACTACACGCTGATCACGCTAACCTTACAACGCTTTACTGACTACGTTTTACTGACTACGCTTTACGCTAATCACGCTAACTTTACTTAAGTACAAGCTGCTGATACTACGTACACTGGAAATCTAAGTGTACGAAAGTCGTACTCTTGGAAGTGAGCGAATATCATTCGAACACTTGGAAGTGTGTGAATGGGTATTCGCTCACTTGGAAGTGTACGAATGGGTATTCGCTCACTTGGAAGTGTGCGAAAGAATATTCGTACACTTCCAAGTGTGCGAAACGGCTATCTCACCCTGCATATCTCAGGTGTACGAATAGCCATTCGTACACTTGCAAGTGTGTGAATATCTATTCGCAGACTTGCAAGTGAGCGAATACCCATTCGTACACTTCCAAGTGAGCGAATATCCATTCACACAGTTCCAGTGTGCGAACGATATTTGCTCACTTCCAAGTGTACGACATTCGTACACTTGGATTTCCAATGTATCATCTGCAAAAAATAATAATAATAAAATTTTGAAAAAAAAATGTATTGCTTCGTGATATTTGGCCGCGGCGCACACCCGGCGGCTCGGTGTGAAACACACTCTGAGCTGTGAGCTTGGGGGAGGAGGGGACGCTTTATTCGTGCCTCCGCGGCCTTCCATTTTCTGCTGCCGCTTTCGAAATGTGTTTTCGTTCGGAAAGTCGTAGATCAGCTCTGTGGGATCAAAGTAGGGTCGGGGGGTCTCTACGCGCCGTTTCTTCCGCGGAGGGAATGGTTTGAGATGTTTTCGTTTTTTTCCGCAATGGACGCTTTTTAGCTGAAGTAATGTTAGCGTGGTTAGCGTAAAGCGCTGTAAAGTTAGCTTGATCAGCGTCAAACGTAGTCAGAAAAGCGTTGAAAGTCTAAAGTATTAGTCAGGAGGGCGGGTGAGCGTGCTCGCTCGCTCGCTTCGCGAAGACATAAAAACGTCACTGAAAGTCTACGAGTCATAATTTCTCGCCCCATACGAGTGAGAATTTGAGGGCAATTTTATTACTCTCTGGAGAGTAAGAATTATTTTCCTCGCCCTTTATGAGAAAGAATTTTGAGACCTCGCCCAAATAAAGTGAAAATTCGTGCTCAAATTAAGTGAGGTAAAAAAATCCTTACTCAAATAGAGCGAGGCTCAAAAATATCTCGCTCGAAAAGAGTGAGGTTAAAAATTCTCACTCTAATTTAGTATGGAAAAGTGTCCTCTCCCATTTTGAGTGAGAAAATAAAAACACAAGGCTGTCGCTGCGCACACGGAGACGCGTTCACACACACTGCACCCCGCGCCCAACGCCCAGCGCTCATTGCCCCGCGCCCTGCGCTAAACGCCCAACGCCAAACGCTCCACGTCAAACACCTTGCGTCAAACGTTTAAAGTCATCTGCTTTCACGTTAGGGTTAACGTTTTTAATTTTTTTTTAAGTTCCTAGGTCAAAGAGAAAGACAGTGAAGTGTGATCACCACGATGAGTCTCTCCCATGCGAGGGCTGTATTCTGTGGGCCGCACTGCCCAGGAAAGAGCACCCCCAGCTTTTTTTATATTTCAAAGAACGTTAATAAACTGATTTTAGGACGACCTCTAGGCGACCGTAAAGCTGGGCACTCCTGCAGGTTTTTTCTTCTTCTTCTGAATCTATTCATTTATGTTTTTTTTATATTTTTAATTATTATTTTTAAAGTTTGGTTTAGCATTATTCTTCTCTTTGGAGGCCCAGCTCAGGTCGACATCCGGTTCCAGACACCAGTTCGGTCCGGTCCCCACCAGTATGGTGATGAAATTAACTGTTTCATTACCCAGGACCGGTAGACTTCTGCCTCACTATTAGTAACTCTGTAGCGGCAGCATGGCTGCGCTGCGGATCGCAGCGGTGTATTTTAATACGGGCGAGTAGATTACACGAAAAATAAAACAACAAACAAATAAAAAATAAACTTCGTCCAGGCTTTTAAGCAGCTTCGATTATCTTGTGGAAAAATGCAATGCATAGTCTTGTTTTTCTTTTCTTTTCAAAACTGGTTGGGAACGTGGACATAGTTCCTACCGTGCGTCCCTAAAAAATAAGCGGGGAAAGATCGTCGTTGAAAATTACTGTCGTATGCGTACCTGTTAAAGTACGGAATGTTACGTTCCAGGTTACGAATTTTTATTTTATGAATAGCTCCCTTAGGAAGAAAAAAATGTATAATACAGGAATCTGGGTGATCATTGATTTATCTGGAATCATTGCCATGTGCCGTGATTTATCTGTGATCATTAATGAACACTGATCAATCAGTGTACAATATACACGTTTTGGTTTTTAGAGGACTTTCGTGTGCGGGGTGGTCCGTACGTAGACCGATTTCGAGGTCTATTGCAACAGTTATTCCGCATATTTGAAAAACGATTCTAACCGACTTAAAAACAGTGCTGGAAGAATTTTCTCTACACATTTACTTCTTGTTCGTCGTGCAGAATTGGAAATTAAGTGCACTGGAAAAACAAAGGCACTAAACAATACCTGTCCTGGGGCGGTAAAGTCAAGGGCGCAGTTTAGTGCCTTTCCAGGGGCACTAAAGTTTAGTGCCTTTAGTAAGGCACTAAACTTGTACGGAACTCATATGAAGCTAGCCAGCTAAAGGTTTGAAAGGTCGAATTCCGTGCCTTAAGGCACTAAACTTTAGAGTGCCTTTGGAAAGGCACTAAACTTTGTCAGTGCCTTTTAAAGGTAGGGATTCGCACCTTTGTTTTTCCAGTGTGTATAAGTCTGGCTCACGTATAAGTGCGGCGCGACCCCATGCTTGTCACGGCTGATATCGTGGTGCGTAACAACCGCGGTAACGCATTTGCCGATAAGTAGTGTCCAGGGTTGCCACAAGTCGGGGGAATCAGGAAAATGTCAGGTTTTTGAAAAGTTGTCAGGAAAATCGCGGAGGTGCGGAGATGCGGAGGTGCTGACACCCATGTCAGGAAATTGGTGCAAAAGTGCACTCTAAACTTCTTACTAAGAAACCTCATTGTTACAAAGGATTTTTGTGCTGTCGTATTTTACAAAGAAAAAAATCTTTGTAATACAAAGACAGACCTTTGTAATACAAAGAATTTTCTTTTGTAATACAAGGAAATTTCCTGTATCCTACGACAGCACAAAATTCTTTGTATTACAAGGGGTCTATACAAAGAAATTCTTTGTAAAAAGTTTAGAGCGTGTCGGGAAGAAATGGGCTCAGGCCTAAGTTTTTGCCTGTCGGCTGCGAACGGGTCAGTGCAGCTATTTTATTCTCTGTTGAAAATTGTTTGACATATTTTTGCTTGGATTATTTTTTTTAGAGCACATCCTACTACCCCCTTTTACCGTTATTTAACCGGATATGTGGTCTGAAAATGTCAGGAAGAATCCTCATTTTCGTGAGGAGTTTTTCAGGAAAATATTACGAAAATCGACAAGTCCAATTCTGTGGCACCCCTTAGTGCATCCCCCCGTGGGGCAGGAGATTGCGGGTGCTCTCCGTAGAAACGAGCAGTAGAGCGTTCTCTAGGGATGAGGAGGGGGTTGTTTACCTACCTGCGACTCCCCATCCATAGTTCTTCCGCGGACTTGTCACTCGTTTAGACTTTATGATAAGTTGAACCTACTGACACCTGCCCATACGGTCGAATGAGTTGTTCTTCGTCCTCTGAAACAGCTTGTTTGTTTGTCATCTGCGCGGGCGGTCACATTATTATCAGGGATGCCAGTAAAGGTAGACAAAAAAATTAATAAGAAAAATCTCAGAGTCGCTTGTGCGCAATGTAATGGTGTCGCTGCTGGTCGCTGCCTACCTTGCCTACTAGGCAGCCCCCTCTGCACGAGCCTGCAGATGTTGCCTATAATAGGCAACACGACCGACTGACTTCCGTGCTCAGGTGGGGTACGTTCTTTTTCTTTCTTTTCATTTTCCTAACTTGAATGTCATCCCTGATTGCGGTTGGCGTGCGCGACCCCGTCCTGTGGCGGGATCTGTATCTCTCTGCTCTTTGCCCAAAAAATAATCGGACGATTGAGCTCGGCGTGTTCTAGAAAAAGGGACGGGTCGGCTCGACTCGCTGCATCCCAAAGACATGTGTCGAATTTTCCTCCTTAGACCCAGACGCACTGTTTCAATGAAAAAAAAATTGCCAAAAAAATAAGTAGAAAAATAATACGATTGATATAATGTAGTCAGTGGAGAAAAACGCTATATACCATTGCGCCCAGAACGTATGGCAACACCGCCAGTCGGATATCATCTTTGAGATTTGAGGTCTTTGGAGTGACTCTTATACTTAAGAAATTTACAATTTTTAAGTGTTAGACTCTTTTTCTATTTAAAAAAAAAAACATGCCCCAACTTCATCTTTCACCTTGCGCTGTTGCCAAATTGTGGCCGAAAAAGGTCTATTGATCTGAAAATAAAGTCAGAAACTTCGTTGATCTTGCGCGATGGCAGCACGGGAGAATAGTTCTGGGTATAGAATCTATTTTATTTTACTTTTTCTTCGTGTGTGCCAACGGATGAGTTTGAGTTTGTCGCTCTCCGAATGTGACCGTCAAAAGCAAGACCCGTCGGCAGTCGTCGGGGGGACAGGATTAACTAAATCAATTCCAGTCCTCGCGGGGTGGGGCTCGCGAAGGAAGGACGGCGATGTCTGCAGACAAGTCGGCAAAAAAAAAAAAAAATCACCACGAATTCACGTGTGTGAGGCAGGCGGGTACCTCCGGCTACCCACAGGGCAAAAAGGTGGCTCATATGTAGAGTCTGCCTATATAGCAGTTGGCAGGCATACCTGTCCCCTATCTTCATGTAGTCGTGGAACTTTTGTAGACTTTTTTTGTTGTCTGCTTAATCGGGCAGCACTGGCGATGGACCGGACCGGTTACCGTGACGTCGTTTTTCCGATCGGTCACTGTTCCGCGTTCCAGGAGCAGCACGATCCCCCGCCCTTTAAAATCACTTTGAGATATTTTTTTAAAATTATCATTATTATTTTTGTAAAAAGAGAGGGGGAAACAGCTCTGAATTTTGGCGTGCACATTTTGTGAATTTCGTTAATTTTCATATAGAATTTTTCCTAAATTTTCCTGAATTTGTGAATTTTGGTGATTTTTCCTAAATTTTCCTTATTTATTCTGAATTCTCCTGGATCACGAGGTGTACAAAAAAAATCAGTGTTGTCTCCCCCGCGGGTATTTTCTTTTTGTTTTATTTTTTGTTTTAATTTTGAAAGCAATTCTTTCTAGACCTCCACTGGTAAAACAAATGTATAGTTTTTATACCTCGTTTTATAGGATCAGGTAGGGTAATAAATGCACACCTCCGATGTGGGTAATAAATGCACACCTCCGAAGTGAGTAATAAATGCACACTCAATTTTATCGATCCTTTCCGATAAGTTTTACTGGACAACACTTATATAATTTGAAAGCTCTTGATTTCGACTCTCTAGAAACGTAATTCGTTTCTAACTAAACAATGTCTTTCATTTTCATCAAAATAAATTCAGAAGAGAGACGTCAAGATCACCCCCCCAAAACTTTCCCACCGTGACGTGTAAAGTTACGCCTAAATGTCATTTGAAATGTTCTGTGGACAACAACCCTAGGTATATTTAACGGTTTGAAGCGTTCCAAATCTGATGGTGTGCTCAGATTTTCGAAATTTCCAGCGGTCTTTCAGCAATTAACGTTTGAACAAAACAGCTAATAAATGCACACCTGTGCTGCTAAGAAATGCACACCCTACGGGTAATAAATGCACATACTTTCCAGCCATTCTAAAGGGACTCAGGACTATATTTTGCGTCAACTCACAAAATTTGATCCACAATTTTAAAACTTTACGCATGGAAAATGTGATGTCAGATCAAGATTTCTTGTTCAAAGCCAAAATCTAAATGTTTTAAGTGGCGAAACGATCAGAGACGGGGGTACCCCAGTTATTAGGCCCCAAGCAAAACCATTACCGAGCTGTCTTTGAAAGCCAATAACTTCGTCGTTTCGATTTGGATCGTCTTGGGGAATATAACATTTTCGTTTTATCCAGTCAAGATAAATCAAAACAGACCATCGCATTTGAATTTTTATGTAAAATTTAGGCGTGTGCATCTTTTCCCCGCAGGTGTGCATTTTTTAGCCACGGGGAGGGTAGGAAATGCACACTGTTTTTTCCTTTTTGCCACAAAACGATAAATATTTTTGGAGGTTTCTCTTTCAGAAAGTGTTCTATGATCATTTCTTAATTTTTTTTAACACCCAAGCCCTTTGTCAATATCTTATTTTCGCTGTTATTGAGAAAGTTTCGTTTTTGTGCCTTTATTACCCTCCCTGACCATACATTATGGTGTTTAGTTTGCACTTCTATGCACGATATGGTGTATACTAGGAACTAAACAAGACAACACGTCTGACATCTGTGCATTTCGAAAATGTATGGATGTAAAACATTTCGTGGTGTATAGAAGTAAGCATTGGGACGAGGCTTCGCATGTAAAAGCATAGGGATGCGATGCTAACCCACATGTATAGTCAGCTATACACTTGCAAAATGTCTATAAACTATACATCAGCTAATGTTTTTGAGCGTGTATATCACTGTTATTCAATTACTGTGACGTCACATTCTTTTTCATGTGAAAACTGTCACATTCCTTTTAATATTAGTGTCACATTCTTTTGAATGTGACAATAAAATTTAGCCTGCATATTTTGGCCGTTTCACATTGAAAAGAATGTGACACTGCATTTTAAACAATGTGACACTTTTCACATGAAAAAGAACGTGACGTCACAGGAATTGAATAACAGTGTAAGTATTATACATTGGGAGCTATACATCAGGTGATGCATAGAAATAAACATTTGTTTTCCCAGTGTCGTGGGCCGGCCGGATGCCGCATGGCGTGCGCCGGGCTGCAGGGTCGCCACGCGCAGCCTAGCCGAGCGACTCCGAAGATCGCTTTCGTACCTCTGTCCTCGTCGCTCTCATGGAGCTCTACCACGGCCGGCATAGGGCACCGCTGTAGGTGCGACAAGGACAGCGATCTTCTGAATCGGTCAGCAGAGGCGAGGCGCAGCCCCGCGCTGATAATGGAGGCACATGCGCTCCTCTCCTCCCCCGCTCTGTTGTATACCGCCGCTTTTTGGCGCAATTATACTCTTATCGAGATTTGAGCTTTGAGAGCTCACGACACCACCCGCACGGAGTCGCGGGATGAGAAACGGACACCAGCGGAGTAACCCATCCGGAGGAACTGCAGGGGGGAAAGTTTTCCTTTGCACTATAGATTTTTAATTTTTAGAAGCAGATGATTCCCCAAACCAGCTTTACTAATCATAAATTTACCTGTGACATCAACTGTTTTCACTTGTTTGAGTGGCCAAGTGTTCGAATGAACACTCGCACATCTACAAGTGTGCGACATGCACTCACCTGGGTTTCCGACCACTGTGAAAAATATCTTCGTAAATTTACAACATATTTTGTAATTACGATTTACGGACGATTTACAAAATATGTTGTAAATTCATGACCGCCTATTCTTGCTCGTCAATGAATTCTAAGTCGATACAAGGTACTTGTAATTTTACAATTTCAAATTTTATTTTTACAAGATTCATCGTGGAAAATTTTTCCGGTAACCCTTACGAGTAATTTTCACAGTGACAGCTTTTGATATTTAAAATTTCATTTTTCCATAAAATAAAAATTAAGTAGCCCCCTTCGTTTTATTTTGGCTCGATTTTTTCAGCAAAAATTTGGACCGATATCAATACCTGTATTTGTTGGTAGTTTGTTTTTTTGTATCTTTTTAAAACTTTTATTTTTATTTTTTAATATTACGTTTTAGAACCAAGACTCACACGGGACCGGTCGGTATCGCGATTGGCCGCGGGCCAAAATAGGGTCAATCGAAGACGAATCAATGATGAAAAGAGCTGAAGTGTCCTCTCCTCTGCGGCGGCGGGGCGGGGCGGGCGGGACGGGGGCGGGGCGGGGCGGGGCGGGGCGGGGCGGGGCGGGGGCGGTGTAGCGAGCACGCGTGTGACCAGGGTCCCGGCGGGCCCGTGGCGCGCGCCCGGCCAGCACGGTGGCAGTAGCTTCCCGACGAACCGCGGGGACAGGCGCGCGCGTCAAGACTCAGAGCACGGCGACGTGCTCCTGCTCCTGCTCCTCGACGTCCTCCCCCTCCCCCTCGTCGACGTCGTGTTCCTCGTCCTCCTTCTCTTCCTCCTCGTCCACCTCGCCCTCCTCTCCCGCGCCGCCATGACGAACGAGCTCGACCTGGCGGTGCTGCTGGCGGGGCCGTGCCTGGCCGCCGCCCTGCTCGTCATGAGCAAGTCGTGCCGCTACTACCTCAAGTACACCGTGTACGTGGTCGGGGTGTCGCTCGTCGCGTTCACCCTGACCCCCGTCTTCATGCTCAGGCCCTTCAACGTCCTCAACTTCGTGTGAGTAGGGAGGGTGGGCGTCGCGTCGGCAAGTCTGTCGTGGAATGTGCTGAGATTTCAGTAAACAGTTACAGACACGTGAAAATTTTCTCGCGTTTTCTTTTTATTTTGTCTGAAAAATAACACAATAAAAGTGAAATTTGGTTTAACAGAAAAAAAACCAGTTTGCTCCTTCTTTCCTCCACTCTCCCAAGTTTCTTTTCGTACCCTTTAGACTAGACTCCTGGTCGGGGGAAGTCCGCGTCGGAACTACGCGTGTCTTGTTGATGGCATTCTTGGCGGCGATCACTTCACACGCACTTTGACTTATGGGGTCACACTAATTTTCTGGGTACCTTACATTTAAATATTTTCCACAAACTCTCTCCACGCGTCATAAAATGAAAGAAGAAAAAAAAAAGTGACTAAATTGTAGAAACATGTAACAAAACTTATTGAAAAATTAAGAGTAAAAATGAAAATATTTTTTCTAATGTTTTTTTATTTTTGAAATTGGCCGGGCGGCTGGGTTCAGCCGTGGGGACGGGGACCTTGAATGTGCCGTTTTGGCTCGCGTGTGTGAGCGCCGCGCCGCGCCGCGTCCCCAAGGCGAGGGTGCGCGTATGGTCGCTGGATACTCTGGTAATCCAAGTGTGCGAATGTCACACACTTGTAGGTGTGCGAGGATTCATTCGTACACTTGGCCACTCAAACGTGTGAATATCATAGGAAAATTCACACGTTTAATCGGTCAAGTGTACGAATGAATCCTCGCACACTTACAAGTGTGCGACCTTCACACACTTGGGTTTCCAGTGTAGAGCCGAACCGGGCGGCTGTACACTGTTTCAGAAAAGGGGGAAGTGAAAGCTCATGAAATATTACCGAACGTCAGGCGCGCGTGGAAACCTGGAATTTATAAGTGGGCGGGAACACTTGTGGCTGCCGGGCCTGCCCAGGCCCGTGTCCTGCGGAGAGTCCTTGAGCCGAGCCGAGTCGTATAGGTCCGATCCAATCCGATCCCATGGCCGGTATTCATGAGCCTCAGTGTCGGCACACACTCGGCACGGCCCTTATGTGACATGACCACCAGGTGGTCACGCTCCTGCTCTCACGTCTCTATGAGCTACTCGGTGGGAACGTCAAATGCTACTGCGTATTTTTCCCCCTCGACGTGATGTTTACTTCTGGATCACCTTCCTACAATGCTTCCAAACCGGGGACGCCCTTTCAAGACTAGCACTTATTCATTCTCGTAGAGTCCGAGATCCAACTGCTGGATCCTATCTGGTCCCCTTTTGAGATCAGCATTTTGGCATGGTGGGTCTAGGTATCATGCCATTTTTCCAACTAATTTTCTTTTTCTTTCTTTTTAACTTTTCAATAACTCTGTATTTAGTTGCTCAAAAATCTCGACTTGAAATTTGATTCGGGATTTGGCCAGCCCCTTGATGTGTCCACAGAAACAAAAACCGGAATTGCTCTTAACATTAATTTTTTTCATTTTTGGCATGTGTTCCAGTTTGGCCTCAGCATTATGCAAGCATATTTCTCGTCTCATTGGGTTACGTTGGACATTGAGAGGTCGAGAGTACCTTGCCGAGCAGAAGGCATGTGTAATTGTGGCAAATCATCAAAGTTCTCTTGACATTCTTGGTAAGAATAATTTAACGTCTAATAACTTATACAAATGGGCTTGTATAAATATAATTCCTTTATAGTTAATCAAACCTAATCTAATTAATCCAAAATTGTTAATCTTATTTTAAGGTATGTTCGAGATTTGGAATGTCATGAAGAGATGCACAGTTGTGGCCAAAAAGGAGCTATTTTATGCATGGCCATTTGGATTAGCTGCTTGGTTGTGTGGTCTCATCTTCATTGACAGGCTCAACTCTGGACGAGCCAAGGACTCAATCAACAAAGCAGCATCACAGATCAAACGGGATCAGGTGAGTATCAAACACTTTTGATGACAAGGATTTACCTTACTTTCACCTTTCACCTCTTTGCTCTATCTTGTTCTGCTCATCTCACCAGGTGAAACTGTGGATTTTCCCTGAAGGGACTCGTAAAAATACTGGTGAAATACACCCTTTCAAGAAAGGTGCTTTCCATGTTGCTGTAAGCGCTCAACTTCCCATTCTTCCAGTGGTGTACTCTCCTTACTATTTTCTCGATGATAGACACAGAACACTGGACAGTGGTAAGTCACTTTAGCTCCAGCAAGTATGCATGAATACAATTTTTTGCAGACTTTACAAAATTATATTTCTTTGTGCAGGGAATATTATAATTTCTACCTTGCCTCCTATTCCAACTGAAGGTTTGACGACGGATGATGTTGACAGTTTGATTGAAAGAGTTCGACAGTGTATGGTTGATGAATTTATGAAGATGTCCAAAGAAGTAAAATCTGACATCCTCCCTCCATGTCAAGTTACTGGGTCTTAACTTTATTTTCTTGATTTGGTTGTGTTTCCCTATCCTAGTGTAATTGTGGAACGTAGTGTACGGAACGGACTTTACATTTAGTCTCTTACCAAAGCATAAATAGATTGTTTAAGTATGAAGAATTCTTCATATTCTCTCTTACCAACACTTTATGTCTGTTGAGTAATTTTATGTCTTGCTTACCTTCAATTATTTGTTAATCTTTACTTCTAGTGATTTAAAAAAAAAGCTCAGAAAAGATAAGTAGAGCAATATTTTTGAATAGCTCAAGTGAAGATTTTCTGTGTTTTAGTTTTTTAAGGTGAATGCCACAGTATTGTCTGTGAATATTGTTTTATTATATTTTGCATCCTGTGATAGTATTCTACCTATTTTAGGTTTTACTGTTTTTTCTCTCTCACCTCAATCAATGTTGAATTAGGAGGAAAGAGAAGAGTTTCTGACAAAGTTTCTCCTAATTCATTTTTATTTGCCTCATACATCCATACATGGTTATGGAGTTAAAGTTGTAGTGTCTGCTCCAGTTTTGGATCTGTAACCATGCACAATCACTTCTTCATATGAACAAAGGCCTAAGAATTCATTGTATTGTATATATTTTTAATCTTAAAACTTTCTATTGATTTACTGAAGAAACTGTCTACTGGCAAATCACATTGAAACTTGTGCCAAATTCATTGTCATGTGAACTACAGCCTTCACAGGTAGACCACTTAGAGTGGTTTCAAGGTAGTTAATGCATTCCTCGTGATCTGATTTAAATAAATAAAGAACACCACAATGTGAGAGAGGAAAAACGAGTACCTGTGTTTGCATTTTTGATTTTGTGCTGATTTTGTGTATCTGTACTTATTGTATCCTTTTTTTGCAAATTTGCAAAGTTCTTCTATAACATTTCTCTTTTTCTATATCTGTAAGTTCAAAATCTTTGCCATGAGTGGCACAGAATACATAATAATATTTTCTCCATCACACATGTGTTTCTACTTTTTAGTAGTAGGTCTATGTTCATTACGAACATGTAATGCTCAATGACTAGTACATGGCTGTGGTATTTTTATGTTGTGTACATTTACTTAGCAAATGAATAACTTCAAAATTTAGTGTTAATTTAGTTAGCTACAGTTTTATTTGTTTTCTATGGAACATGTTTTTAATGTTGTAGTTGCCGTACAGTTGTATACTCATCAAAGTACTTAAAAATTATTGACCCATTCTTGACATTGTATAAAACATGAATAATATCCATAATTTCATCTTGGATATTGTTTGAAAAAATGTATAATTTAGTATGTTCATAGTAAGTTTTACAAATTTTACTAGATCAGTACACATTTTTTTTTCCTGCTGTCATTCTAAAGGCAAGAGCCAAAAGCTAAATTCTTAAGTAGTAGTGCTGAGGTCAGGATGCTATTAGAACAATTGGACATTTTTTTTGTGTCCTCCTTTGTAATGAGACTTTTTGTACCTGTGCTCACACAGTATTTCTATATCATCTCATCTCCCTGTGACTAATTCTGTCTCTCTGATCTTGTATTATTCCATCATCCAAAGTTTGGTTTGAAAGATGAAATAAATAGTTACTCAGAAATGTAAACATTTCTAGCTTTGAACCCTCACTGTTTCCCTAACTAGTGGTTCATTTACTTACAATTAAATTGTAAACCATCACTTTTCATCCACATGGATTTACAGAGTATAACTATCTTCATAAAGATTTTCAAGGTTCCCGATTTGCCTCAAGCACCCTCTGACCGCAGTTTGCAGGAAATGTCAGGAGAAACGTTGGATAGAGGCGCGATTTTTCTCATCTGGATAATAATAGAGGTGCCTTATATACCTTAACTACAACTCATTAACTTCAACACCAACAGGTCGCAGTCGTTGCACTCATCTAAAATTGCCGCCCCTCTTCGCCAAACAACTTCCTCTCCACCCCCCTCCCTCCTCCCGCCTGATCTGCTCTTCCTCTCCCGGGTGACGTCATGTTCCCGCTCCGCCCCCTCCCATACCGCCCGGCTGGCGAACCCGACTGGCGCTGCTCGCCTAGCAGACGATATCTAGGAAGACCCAAAAGTGCAGTCTGCTAGTCTGCTGCAGATGCGGAGGCGGGGGACCCAGGCCAGCCCCTGTACTGCATTGCAGAGCTATTCGACTTGGTCTCCTCACAGACTTCCCTCTTCGGATTCTGCTGCACTTTTGCGCGCGCCGTGAGCGAAGGCAAGGTCTGTTGTGCGTCTGAAGTGTCCGTGGTGGACCCTCTCTCAACGAACACTTTGTTGTGGAAGGGGTGCGCGAGCGCGACCATAACAATAACACTTGGGTGGTTCCTAGTGCATAGTGAAACTGACATTCGCTTACATGACAATTCATCTCACCTATTTTAACTTTTATTATTACAATATTTTGATGTTTATAAATGTGGGGTTAGAATTTGATAACTAAATATTAATGCTGCTCTTTCCATGAATATTGTTGTCTTTATTATGTTTTAATTACGCTTTGTTCCAGGCCATGGAAGATGAGCAGGACAGTGGATTACGAGGTGCGGAATTACTGAAAGTGATGATTTCTCTGTCCGAACGGGCTGGGAACATAGCTCGACGCATAAGGAAAGATGACCATCTGATAAAACTGTTGACACAACAGAAAGGTAGCGATGAAGCAAATCCTCGATTTGTACAAGATTTCAAAACCCTGGCTGATGTACTTATACAGGAAACAGTGAGACATTACATTGGACTAAAGGTTGGTGAGGTAGGATTGGACGCAAAAAATATTCCCTTTTCTTAACGTTTAAATGGTGCCTGAATTCTCTTGTGGAGTGAAAATAAAAATTAGAGATTGACCTGCAACTCCTGAATGTGAAATTTCTTGCCTCTTTCTCTAATGTTTTTATTTGTTTAATGACCAAGTATGTTTCTTTTTCTTTTCTGCTAGTTTCCTGAACTTTCATCCCACATCAAAGGGGAAGAGAGTGCTAAATTCAGCAACATTCATGGAGAAACTGTGACAGTTGAGGTGAAAGAAACACAAGAAGAAACAGCAAAGATGCTGTGCAAGGTTTGAAACTTGCCCTCAAATTTACTTCATTTGTTTGATGACATGAATAACATGGAATGTTTCCATTTTAGGTTCTTGATGGAGATGAGACTGCTGCAGAGAAGCTGGCAGAGGAGGTTCACCAAGAAGTGCACTTGGATGACGTAAACTTTGGCTCTGTACCATTGCCCTGTTATCTAAGTCTTCCTATCAAAGACCTTGGAATTTGGATTGATCCTATAGGTGAGTTACTTTGTTTGAGACCCCTCCTCTTTTTTTTTCTTTTTTTTTTCCCCGAAGACTACATTCTAATAATTGGTCTTGGGAAAATATTCCTGTGGGCCCCTGTCTTGTATTCTCAGTCATTCTTCTCATTTCAAATTTGACTTTTCGAAAGTTCTCTAATACTTCAAAAGTGTGTAATATGTCAAACAACAAAATAACTAGAAACCCTTGATATTTGATTTTTAAGGTCCCTTATTTCTCCCTTCTAGACTCCACCGCAGAGTACATTGCCGGCGACCCTCCTGGGGGACCTCCTGTCAATCCTGAGTCGATGGTAAAGAGTGGCCTTCATTGTGTGACAGTGCTGATTGGTGCATATCATCGAAATTCTGGTGTCCCTTTGATGGGAGTAATAAACCAGCCATTTTATTTAAAGGATCAACATGGGTAAGCCTTTAGTATGAGGGAAGTTAAAAAATCAAAATCAAATGCATCATCTTAAATGATAGCACTAATTTCAGATTATTTTCATAATACTTTTATTGCATGCAATGCCTTGTTGCTGTCACAGTTTTACGGATTATTTCCCTGTATTTATTCACAGTCTTATTTAACTTCTGGCTTTACAGGTACATGGGAAGAGCCTGTTGGGGAGTGAAATGGGGAAATACTAGAGCCTTTTCCTCACCCATTTGTGATTGTGCTTCCAGATCCACAGTAAGTTCAGAGTTTTGGGATTTATTAAAATTACATTTTATCCATTCATGTTTGTATGTTCAACACAGTGAAAATTGTATGTTTCCCTCAGATTGTCGCTATTAGTGGAAGTGAAAGCCCGGATGTCAAGGCAAGCCTGGAAGAAGCAGGCTACAGACTTTGTCAGGCTGCTGGAGCTGGTTACAAACTCCTGTGTGTGATTTTAGGAATAGCACAGGCATATATTTTGACTCGAGACTCAACCTACAAATGGGATACCTGTGCCCCTCATGCTATTTTAAGAGCCCAGGGAGGTGATATTTTGATTCGCAAGAGCCTAGGAGACACAAATGATTGTGTGACATACTCTACACCAGATTTTGATGAGGGAGTCCCTGATCTCATGGCTCAGTATTGTAACAGTGGTGGTATTGTAGCGTATCGAAGCAGCAGCACACTAAACAGTATAATAAGTGCGCTTGCACCAGGGTAAAACAACAAACCCAGTAAATATTGTAAAGAGAGATGGTTATTCTTCCAGATGGTCTATCACAACTTTGTACTGTCTGAGACAGTCACATTCTGAAACCTGAGCTGTATGAAGTAGAAGTTTCTTTGTTTTAGTTTTGTAGACTGCTTTAGTCCTCATATTTTGGGGAATTGACAATTGACATCTTTTATAATAATCCTACCTTTAATACTTGCCATAAAGTGTCCTTGTTTTATCTCATCAACTATACATCATCCATTGTTCCCTCTCCCATTGTGTATTGCTTGGTTTTATTGCAGGGATTTATCCCTGTGGGCATGTAAATTTGTTAATGAATAATAAAAAAAGAAGAGGTCTTATGATTTACGAAATGTTACCTTAGTGTGCTAAAAGAAATGTAAAAATTGTTAATTTATATTTTTAGATTTTATGCTAGTTGTTTAAGTTTTGTTACATTGTATGCAGAGTTCTTTTTGTGATACATTCCAAATTGAAATTTTCCTGTTATTTGTGTGATCTCTCTCTTTGTGTGATTCATTCTTAACATTTTCGCAGTACACTAGTTTCCATCTTCCTGCATATTTTTGATGTCATATGCTTCTAACTGGTGAAAGAAAACTGGTTTGTATGAGTTTGTTAAGCTGGCAGAAAAAGCCATTAATGTTTGTTTTTCTTTTGCTCACTGTAGCATGGTGGAAATATTCTTTCACCAAATCTCATTGGAATCAGGCCAATGTTAAACTGGAGTCAACAGTTTCACTTACTTCAACTTTCTAATCATTTTACTGATTTTGTTTTATTGTTAAATTGTGTTGTTGTGTTTTTCATTTTTACTTTTAGCAATATCGTGCGTATTTGCAGGTACCAATATTTTGTGCTTGTTAATCTGGAAAAAAAAAAAAAAAAAAAAAAAAAAAAAAACTTTTTAAAAAAATCCTGTTTTCTTGTCTACCCAGATTCATGCAAAAAGAAACACAATGTAACACAATGTAACTTTGAAAGTTACGGTTACTGCTTTTTAAATCTGATTTGGGAGGGAAAAAGAAGGCTCTGTTACTTTCATGCAATTTGCTCATTTATCCTGAAGTAAAACCGGTATAGGGCTTCTGATCCTTTTTTCTAGAGTGTACCTAGAACAATAGAGTATACCGAAGATTTACTGTGAATTTGAAGGCAAAGTGAGACACTCGCTGATTTTAGCCTGGATGTTTTTTTTTCTCTTTCTTTTTTTTCTTTTTTTTTCTTTTCTTTTTTTTCTTCCTTTCCGGAATGTGCGGAGAGCTGTTTTGGGGGCACTCCACATGAGTAACCCCCGACCAGCGGTCGAGGGTAAGATTACCCCCAAAGGGGATTGGCAGTGATTGCTGACAGCGGTTGCGGTTCAGCAGGTTTTATAGCTGATCTGTCGCTCAGGCGCGCGCCTGAGGTAGACTGCTTCCAAAACGACTCAGGGGGTGGATGGGTTGCCTGCCTCCACGGCGCTGCCGCTCCACTGCAACGGCGGCGCAGCGCAACACTCGGCACTCGGGCCGCTCGGCTCGGCTTCGGTCTTCGGCTCGGCTCTGTCGCCAGTCGCCAGTCTTGCTGATGATTGTTGATGTCTATTGGCATTGTGTGCATTGATTTCGATTTCGATTTATATATCCACGTTGATGCCGAGAAGAATGCCATTTGCAGTGAAGACTTCGCTAAGCGTTTCCATCAGCAAGACTAGCGACTGGCGACAGAGCCGAGCCGAAGCAGCCGAAGACCGAAGCCGAGCCGAGCGGCCCGAGTGCCGAGTGTTGCGCTGCGCCGCCGTTGCAGTGGAGCGGCAGCGCCGTGGAGGCAGGCAACCCACCCACCTCCTGAGTCGTTTTGGAGGCTCTCCACCGCAGGAGCCGGAGGGGGGAGTGCGTGTGCATGCACACCAATGCACACGCTAGCCTCGCCATTTTTTTAGGCGAAAATCATCCAATCAGTCTGAATACATTAAAATTCAAAGGAAACCTTCGTTTTACTCTGGGAAAACAATGTAATGAGCCAGATGCGCGACATTGGTCTTTCCTTCGGAGAAATGAGCAATAAACCGCACCAAAGCTTTCCGAAATCAATTCATTTCTGCTTTATTAACTCCAGAGGGATCATGAAATTCCAGCAAGTGTATGTTTCAACCTACTTCCACACTTAACAAAACCTGTTTTGATACACATTCTATTTGTAAAGAACGAGTTCCTTCACTTTTTGAAGATATCCAGTTAAGGGTTTTTTCTCGGACGATGGGATTTTTCGGACGATGGGATTCTGACACTCTGTGGGTTTTTTCGGACGATGGGATTCTGGCACTCCGGGGTTTTAATGATAATGGGATTCTGACACTCTGGGTTTTTTTCGTATTATGGGATTATGGGACTCCGGGGTTTTTCGGATTATGGGATTCTGTGATAATGGGATTTTCGAACGCGCCCGTCTAAATATCCAGCCATTACGGACCGCAAGCGAAAACGATCTGCGAATAAGATCGACTTCATTTTTAGGCACACGGCTCGCGGTTCGAAAATCCCATCATCACAGAATCCCATAATCCAAAAAACCCCGGAGTCCCATAATCCCATAATACGAAAAAAAAAAACAGAGTGTCAGAATCCCATTATCCGAAAAACCCCGGAGTGTCAGAATCCCATAATCCGAAAAACCTCGGAGTCCCATAATCCCATAATACGAAAAAACCCCAGAGTGTCAGAATCCCATTATTAGAAAAAACCCAGAGTGCCAGAATCCCACCGTCCGAAAAATCCCATCGTCCGAGAAAAAAACCCTTAACTGGATATCTTCTTTATCAATTTTGCTAAGTGCAAAATTGATATTTCCTAACATTTTATATGTAGGCTGATGTCTTTGCTTGTTGTTTTATTTGCTTTTCTGCCATACTATTAGTGCTGTGGGATTAGTGTTTGCTTTATTGGAAGGGTTATGAGTAAAAAAAAAAACATTCTTAAAAAACATCAACATTTTAAAGTTTAATTAAGCCTTACAGTTTAGTTCTTGAAAGTATGACTCAAGTACATTGTATATCATCAGTTGGTTGGAGCCCTCTGACAATGTAAACACTGGTTGCTCTGTATCCTCACATACAAGCAGAACAAAAATAAACAATTTAAATTTATCTCTATTAGTGCTTCAGCATTGTTTGGAGTATGCACGCCAAACTATGAATATTATCAAAAGACAATTTCTCAGTTCTGTTTGTGTATTCTTTTCAGCAATGCCACTGCAGAATCATGTATAAATTTGTACGGATTTGAAAACATTCTGATTGACATGTCTAAGGTGCATTACAAAACAAAGCAGTAAGATAATCATAGACACAATACTAAACAAAAATAATCACAATATAGGACTTGCAGTCCAACGCAGTATTAGAAAGGGGATAGGAAGCTGTCTTTCATTAGAAGAGGGTTGCTCTAGGCTAGCGGTTAGAGGAGCGGTTAGAGGAAGGGCTCGGTCCAGTACTTGACGGTGGGCCCGGGGGGCAGGGCGGGCAGCGCGCACCGCTCGCCAGCCTTCACCCTGCTGCGGTGCTTGACGTCCTTGGGCTTGAGCACGCTGCGGTGGTTGCTCAGCATGCGGCTCGGGGTCAGGATGGACTTGTTGCTTAGCCCCGTCGCCTCCAGGAAGGAGTCGTAGTTGGCGGGGGCGAGCTGCGCCAGCTGCTGCGCCAGCGTCCCCGCCAGGGCGGGGCTGAGGCCGAGCGCCGAGGTCGGCGCCGGCGACTGCATGCCGAGGCCGTGCGGGGCCTCTGCCGGCGCCGTCAGGGTGAGGCCGTGGCCGGGCTCGCGCGCGCCGCCGAGCCTCTCGGCGCCGTCGCCCTCCGGCCGCGGCCTGCCGTCGCCGTCGACGGCGACCTCGGCCGCGACCTTGGCGACGCCGTCGGGCTCGGCCTGGCCGAGGCCGTCGATGTCGCAGTCGTCCAGGTTGAACTCCTCAAAGTTCCGCCTCAAGGCCTCGTTGGCGTCGACGCGCTCCTCGGCCGCGTCGTGCGGTGGGGTGGGCGAGGTCGGCGCCGAGGTGGGCGAAGTCGGCGCCGGGGTGGGCGATGTCGGCGTGGACGCGGGGGTCGGCGATTTGCTGGTCCTGGTGGGCGCGGGCCGCTGGCCGACGAGGCGCGGCGGCTTGGGTGGCAGCGCGGGCGGCGTGGGTCGCGGAGGTGGCCGCGAGGCCGCCGGGGCCGGGGCCGGGGCCAGGGCGCCGCCGTTGTACCAGGCGGAGGCGTCGTGCTGGCCGCCGCCGCCGCCGCCGCCGCCGCCGCCGCCGCCGCCGCCGCCGCCCCGGTCTCCGCCCCCGGCGCGCTGCTGATCCTCGTCCGGAGACCGGCGCGCTTTGCCGGTCCGGGCGCGGCCCCGCCGCTCCTCCTGGAAGTCGTCCTGGTCTCGTAGCAGGATCAGGTTGACGCACTCCAGCACGGGGTTATCCTGCGACAGGGCGAGGACTCGGATTGTCAGGTACAGGATCTTTGGGCGGAGAAGAGCGCTCTCCTCGCCATGTCTCCCTCGCACTCATTGGTTGCGCCGTATAGGTGCGAGAGAGACAGCGCGAGGAGAGCGCTCTTCTGAATCAGTCTAGAGGGGTCCTTTTTCACTATAAATTCTGATTTTTCCGTTGTTTTTTTTTTTAGATGTGATTTTTCTTTATGTTTACTGATTTTTCTGTGATTTCTCCCCTGATTTTTTTTGTGATTTTTTCTGATCATTTTTTTTTCCTTCTGATTTTTAACTGATTTTATTTAAGGGTTGTACGCTGATTTTTCGGGGGGTGAAGGACCCCTCGATCAGTCCACACAACACAGTAAGTGCTCTCGTGGCCCTCACCTGGAAGCAGCTGGCCTTGTCGGCCTGCCGCAGCGAGGCGGCCATGCTGGCCAGCTCGAGGCACTCGCGGTTCATGTCGTGGTAGCTGGCGACCACGTCCGGCGGCGGCGTCACCGCGCCCTCGTGGTCCTCGATGAAGTCGGCCGGCGGCTCCACGATGCAGGCCGTCTCGCCGTTGAGCAGCGGCAGCGCGGCGGGCGCCTGCCCCACCAGCTCCAGCACGCGCAGGGCCGCCTCCTGGTGCCGCAGGTGGCTGTGCGCGTCCACCACCGTCTCGTGGCCGCCGACGCCGCCCCGCGCGCCGCCCGCACCGTCCTGGTCGCAGCTCGAGTCCTGGCCGCACGTGTGGTTCTCGACGATCAGCTGGGACGGCGTCACCGCGCTGGAGGAGCTCGCCGACCTGGAAACGACCGCGTATGAACATCAAAGGGCCTCAAGACACACACACGCACCCGAGGCACCTACCTGGAGGCGGGCGCGTGCTGAGGCTGCGGCTGCGGCTGAGGCTGAGGCTGCGCGGCCCGCAGCCGGCTGATCTCCCGCTGCTGCTGGTGGATGATGGCGTCGCGCTGGGCGAGCTGCGCGCGGATGGCCTTCTGCTCGCGCCGCAGCCGCGCCTCCAGGGCGAGCAGCGCGCGCAGCACCAGGGTGAGCTGGTGGTCGCGCAGGGCGCTGCCGGCGCGCAGCCGCGCCGAGTAGGCGGCCACCAGCTCGCGGCACCGCGCCGTCTGCAGCCGCAGCGCCGCCCGGGTCCCGTCCAGCTCGCGCCGCAGCGCCGCTACCTCGCGCTCCGCCTGCAGCACAAGACCATCGCCAGCGCGGTCAGAGCACTGTGAAAAATATACTCGTAAATTTACGACATTTTTTGTAATTTTGATTTACAAAATATGTCGTAAATTTACGACAGCCCATTCTTGCTCGTCGGTCAGTTGTACATTTACAATTTCAAATCGTAATTTTACGACTTTAATCATGGAAAATTTTCCCGTTAGGGGCCATCCATATACTACGTGACCTGTTTAGGGGGGGGAGGGGGTTCGGCCTTACACTACGGTCAGTCACGGGGGGGAGTCAGCGCTGGTCACGTAGTATCGTAGTATTCGTCAGAATGCCTGCTACACGCAGCCAAATACAAACAACTAACGCCCCGTCGTCTGCTATGGAGACCGACGCCGGACTGGCGTGGCATGGCGCCGGCACGGCTTGCCCGCCTTCGCCCAGACGGCTGGCTGACAAAAGAAATGCCAAGGAAATTCTGTCATTATCTGTCTAGTTCGTGTATACATGCCGCATATTTCACCTGTCGAAACATGGAGAGTCGTTCCCGAAGTCGTGCACGTTTTTTTAACGCTAAAATTAGAAGAAAAAAAATTACTACGTGACCATTGTTGGGCGCCGTACTACGGTCGGTCACGGAGGGGGAGGGGGGGGGTCAAAAATGGCCCAAAATGGGTCACGTAGTATATGGATGGCCCCTTACCCTTACAAGTATTTTTCACAGTGGAGCATGAGAGCCTAGGAGGTAGGGTTGCAAATCCAGGAAGTTTTATTTCCTACACTGGAAATCCAAGTGTACGAATGTCGCACACCTGCAGGGTGTGTGAATGTTTGTCGCAAACTTGTAGGTATGTGAATGACCATTCGCAAACTTGTAGGTGTGTGAATGACCATTCGTACAGTTGCAGGTCAGGTGTGTGAATGACCATTCGCACGCTAGCAGGTGAGCGAATATCCAGTCGCACACCTAGAAAGCCCGGCCTTTCCATATGAGTTTTAGCAAGTGTACGAATGGCCATTCGCTCACCTGCAAGTGTACGAATAGGCATTCACACACCTACAAGTGTACGAATGGTCGTTCGCTCACCTGCAAGTGAGCGACATACATTCGCTCACCTGCAAGTGAGCGACATACATTCGCTCACCTGCAGATGTGCGACATTTTTACTCTTGGATTTCCAGTGTACACAAACCCTACCTACTAGGCAACCTGCCACGCAGTGTTGGCCGAATGTTGTCTAGTAGGCAGGGTTTGTCTAGGAAAAATAATCCTAGATTTGCATACTTCCTAGGAAAAGTAGAGGACATGGTGAAAATGGCGGTAAAAACGTGGTAAAAATGGAGCGAAACATGCTAAAAATAACGGAAAAACCGTGGTAACAAAAATAGTGAAACATGATTTTAAATTTTTTTACATAAAACAAGGTTAAAATGTTCTGAACATAGGAGTAAAAGATGGTAGAAATGACGGTGAACAGTGGTAAAAATGTAGTACATTTTTTGTAAGATTGTAAAGCATGTTGTAAAGATGTAAAACGTTAGTTGAACTTTGTAAAAATGTTGTAAAACCGTTTTCAAATAAATAGTGATTAAAAAGTAGTACAAACATAGCAGTAATAAATTTTAATATCACAACATTGTAAGAATTAGAAGCAAGGTAGTGCGGTGGGGCGGGGTGGGGCGGGGCGGGGTGGCCCCCATAGGGTAACTGCTGTGAGCGTAAGACCGTGCGCGCGCCGGCCACCGCCCACCACACCACCACCACCTGGCACCAGCAGCGGCCACTTTATGGCACTTCTTGGCGGACTGTCCTCCCGTCGCCTCGCCAGGGATGGCCGCGGCTGGCGCCCGCCTGTCGCACACGCTCTCTCCTTCTCTCTCCCTCACTCTCTCTCTCTCTCTCTCTCTCTCTCTCTCTCTCTCTCTCTCTCTCTCTCTCTCTCTCTCTCTCTCTCTCTCTTGCTCTTATTTGTTGTCCGGGCCATGGCATCACTTCTCTGCTCGAGACATTTTGCGTGTGCTTTATGACGGTGCGCGCCGCGGACGGGACGGGGGACGGCAGCCCGCCGACGCCGACCTTGCCACCCGGGTGACGACAGCAGCTCAGCTGGTCCGGGAGGTGACGGGCCCGCGGGCCTCCCCGCCCCGCCCGGCGCCACTGCCGACGCCCGTACATGGCGACCGACGGCGCGTGGGCGGAGCGGAGCACCCAAAGCAGGTGCGCGCCATGCGGGCAGGCCGAGGGCCCGGGGCCTCGCCCGGGGCCCACAGCCCGAGGCGCCCGTCAACAAGTGCAAGGTGCTTCTTCTTTTTTTTTATCGCGCCGCAAACGTCAGGCGTCACATCTGACTTGACAACTTTGTCGCACCCACACGTCGTCAATGTCAGTGTCGCGCTCCCTCGCACACACTGAGAAACGAAGTGTTCAACCCCTCAACACTTTACAGTTTCAAACCTTCAACACTTTTAAAGTGTTCAACCCTTCAACACTTTAAAGTGTTCAACCCTTCAACACTTTCAAGTTTCAACCCTTCAAAACTTTATAAAGTGTTCAAATACCATTTGCACATTTAAAAGTGTTCAACACAGTTGATGTGCACTTGAAAATGTTCAACGCGATTTTTGTGCACCTCAAAATGTCTAGCTTCCCAGTTGGTTACTTCCCCGGTACAGTGCGCCCAGGCTAAGAAAGAGTGCAACTGGGGAGTTGACCAGTTTTAAGTGCAAGTGCACAGCAGCTGTCGAAGTGCGCGCGTACTTAAGCGCCCCAAAACTCTGTTTAACATTATAAGTGTTTCTTTCTAAAATTAACGAACCTGTCAAAGGTGTGCGAATAGTTTCTTCACACACACTCAAGTGAGTGCACATTTTTCGCTCATCGAGAGAAATCTACTACCCTGCGAGGCCGAGGAGCCATATAGTATGGGGTACAAATATTTCAACAAAGTCTCCCTGCAACAGACCCGCGTTGCAGTGCCGCTGGCTGACCCCCGGACTCAATAATTCATGTTTCCCAGGACACGGCGGGTCGGGGCAGGGCGGCTCTGGACAAGGCAGGCGGCTGCTGGAACTGGTGCGACAATAGAAGTGTGTGTGTGTGTGTGTGTGTGTGTGTGTGTGTGTGTGTGTGTGTGTGTGTGTGTGTGTCACATGAGCGGTGTGGGAAGCCGCCACTGACTCCCAGTGTTGTGCTCCCCGCTGCGCCGACAACAGTAAAAGCACACCATATTTCTGAATACGTCCCCATTAATTGTTGGAGCAATGTGAAAACCCCACGGTGAATTTCACTAGACGCTCCGGTGCACCCTCCACAAGCGGAAAACAGCTCTGAATTTTGGTGTACAAATTGTGTTAATTTTTAATGATTGTTGTTTTTCTTTGTTTTTTCTCTTCTTGAATTTTACCTAAATTTTTGTGAATTTTAGTTCATTATCCTGCATTTTTTTCGGATCTTTTCAAAATTTGTCCGGATTTTTCTGATTTTTTAAATATTTTTATTTTATTTTTAATTTTAAGGTGCAAGACAATTTTAGAAATGTTTCTCACTCGACCCTGCAGCACTGTAGCTTACAGTGAGTTTTCACAGTAAGGCACGGGGTGCGGTGAGTCAGCAGCGCCCATCACCGTAGCTCATACGGTACATTCATAATGTTGCAGTGTTCACTCTCACGGCGAAATTCATCCTAAGGATTTGTCCGGATTTGTCATAAAGGAGTGAAGAACGTTGATGGGACGTGGCTGCAACTCTTGCCCTGAAGATTAGTGACTAAAAGGGGAAAAAACATCTCTTGGAGTGATGATGAGTGTCGTTATTGACAGGGATTTGATTAATTAAGCGGAAGTTTTGGAGTAACTAGACAGAACTACCTCAGTCATCTAGCTCTGTCCCCCCTCCTCCTCCTTCCCCAAAACTAAAAATAATTGAAAGCAAAAATAGAGAAGAACATAGAATCATATCCCAAACAAGGAAAACTCCTATTTTCTTTTTCTTCGGATAACAGATTGAAAACAATTAAAGTTGAGGTGAATTTTGTAAAAAGCGACTCTCTCCCAGAGCAGCATGCTTGAGCTGCTGCCACATGTTTGCTGTGCAGAGCCGACACGGCACGGCTGAGGCTTATCTCAAACACTCCGCACTGCATTCAGCGCAAATTCAAAACAGCTCAAAAACAAAAAACAATAAAAAATATATTATTATTTAAAAAAATGTTAAAAAAAAGTACCGTTTTGTAACGTCGCGCTTGACTTCGGCTTTAGGCTTGCTGAATTGCGTCCACATTCTCATTCAGAAAAATCTGCAACACTTTACAATGCTTTCTTATTTATCCTCGGATTTATCTCCAGGGTACAAAACTTACAAAACTTATAAACTCGAATCTAAAATAGAGTCATTCATTACGCTCCATAACTTTCGAGCTCTCGCCTCGCCTGCCTCGCGCCTGCCTGTGACTGAAAACTCCTCGTGCCGAAATTAAAGACCTCGCGTCTAGCGCCCCACCACGCTCCTTCCCCTCCCTTACGCTCACCAAAAACATCGCCGTCGCCACCTCCTCCTTGCGCCTTCACAAGAGACGTCACCAGTACTTCGCGAGCGCACGTGAAGGGGCTGCGCCGGGATATCTCTCTCTCTCTCTCTCTCTCTCTCTCTCTCTCTCTCTCTCTCTCTCTCTCTCTCTCTCTCTCTCTCTCTCTCTCTCTCTCTCTCTCTCTCTCTCTCTCTCAGTTCCGGCCGAGGATGATATGGCACACCGCTACCTCAATCGATGTGTGTGAGAGTGATTGTGTGTGGATGTGTGTGTGTGTGTGTGTATGTGTGTGCCGAGATAGTGATGATTCACTTCTTAATTTGTGATCGTGACTCCGGTGATTAGTCAGTGAGAGAGCGCGATCAGAAAGCAGCGCCTCTCCCCGTGTGGAGCACCCCGCCCCGCCCCACCCCGCCCCGCCCCACCCCGCCCCCCCGCTGCGCGTCCACCACCAGATGAGGACCGCTGCTCTCCGCTCCAAGAAAAACCCCAAAGATATATATTTAAAAAAAAATATCAAATAAAAACAGCTAGCCGTTGTGAAAATTATCGTCCATTAGCTTGTCGAGGGAAAAGGCTGCTCTTCCTCCAGTGTTTTGTCAACGTCTGCGGGCCGGGCCGGGCGGGGTCAGGTCAGCACGGCCAGGATACGCTACGCCACGCCACGCCACGCCGACCCGTCGGATGCGGCTGCGTTTTTCAACCGGTATCATCCGAAAGGATCGCTGTGCTGTGACGTAAGGAAGCCCGTCCCGCCCGTCCTATCACCGCGTGTCTGTGTCACCGGCTGAAAAAAACTACCGGCACTCGCATTTTTCATATTTCTTTAATATTTTGGGGGGTGAATTTACTGTAAAAGTTTACATCCCACATGGGAATAACTATCTGATAATGTGACTGGCCAAAGAGTCCCAAACGTATACAAAAAGTCCACATAAAAAGTATGTGAAAAGTGCCACCAAAGTGAATAGCAGTGCCAAATTTGCGACGGTTTAGGTATACTTTTATCAAGAGTACACATAAAAGTGTGATTTTGATATACTTTTTTTTTCCATGTGGGATGTAAGAACAGTTCGAAGTAACGATTTCAAATGCCTCAAAAATGAAAAAAAAATTAAAAAAATTACCGTGTAACAACTTGGTATCTTTCACTGTACGGAAATAATCCGCCGAAAATTTAATGTAACTATTCTTGAAATTGTAACACTCTGGTGACTAATGTAGTAAAGTTACGACTTCGAGTTGTATATTGTTTAGAAGTATTTTTTTCACATCAAGCGTCAACTAAATTTTCTTCAACGCTATCAAGAATTTGCTCGCAGGTAAATTTGCGACTGTGATCACGACTCCGTGTCGTAATCGTCAAGCATGGAAAGTAAAAAAAAAGTTGAATTTTACGAACACGGTAAAAACAATGTCAGATTTTTTGAGGTTAGAGGAAAAACTTAGAGCTGTCACAGATTTTGAGGAAAACTTTCCAGATTTTGAGGTAGTTTCGTAAAAATGTAAGGAAACGTCCATATTTTTCGATATGGTTTCCTCGAAATCTGAGAGGTTTTCCTCAAAGCCACGGAGTGCCTCAAAGTTTTCATTTTTTCCTCAAGAAGTAGGCCCTTGTTTTCGCTGTGAATACTTCGAGGTGTGTACCTGCGGTTCGTCGGCCAGGGCGGAGCGCAGTCGTCGCGCCACGGGCGCCGCGTACTGCAGCGCGGTGCAGATGCCGCCGTCCACGAGGCCGTCCACCAGCCTGCGCACGGGGCTCATGGTGTGCTCGCGAGCCCGGGCCCGGGCCCCGGCCCCGGCACCGGCATCGGCCTTACTGCCGCTCGACCACCGCTTCATACGGACTGACATACTCTCTCAAAAGTCACCACGCGCCGCGAAAATTTCGACAAATTCGTGCGGGGAAAAGGAGGAAAAACATAAAAAAAAACTTGCCCTACAATTCTGACGTAAATTTTTGTCAAAAGACGAAAGCTCTATTTTCCGTGAGACGCGCGCGGGGCACGCCGGCGACGTCGCTCCGAGCGTCGGGGCGCCGACCGACCGACTATTCCGTCGTCGGGTTTATCGCGGACACCTGGTTCAGCCCACCCCGCCCCGCCCCGCCCCGCCCCGCCCCGACTCCTCGGGAACACCTCTCGTCGTGGTGGCGTGGTGTGCGCGGATGGGTAGCTGGTGGCGATAAGGCCCCGGGGGGAGGAGGGGGTCGCCGATCACCTGCCCGCCCCGCCCCGCCCCGCCCCGCCCCGCCCCGCCCCGCCCCGCCCCGCCCCGCCCCGCCCCGCCCCGCCCCGCCCCGCCCCGCCCCGCAGACACATGCGGGCGTTCGGCGGCGCACCGCGCGGGCCACATCACACAGGGGGCGAGCGTCACTGACGTCACCGGGACGTCAGAGCTAAGCGACGCCCGCGACGCTCCAGACACACTCGAGACCAACTTGTAATTTTTTTATTTTAACACACTGTGAAAAATGGTCGTAGGTTTACGGGAAAATTTTCCACGAAGTGGAGTTGTAAAATTACGATCACTTGTCGTAAAATTACAAGCAGTAGCAATCGACTTGAAATTCAACTACAAGCAAAAAAATGGGCTGTCGTAAATTTACAACATTTTTCGTAAGTCGTAATTTACAAAATAAATCGTTAATCTACTAACATATTTTTCACAGTGACATTGTGCACACTGTTATTCAATTACTGTGACGTCACGTTCTTTTTTATGGTGAAAAGTGTCACATTGTTTAAAATGTAATGTCACATACTTTTCAACGTGAATCGGCCAGCATATAGCGGACTAAATTTTACTGTCACATTCAAAAGAATGTGACATTAATATTAGAAAGGAATGTGACAGTTGTCACATGAAAAAGAATGTGACGTCACAATAATTGAATAACAGTGCAAATTGTAAAACTAATTAATTCACGCACAGAAACTTTTTAATGATGACTAGACACGAATATTTTTTAAATTTTTATCCAAGTTAATGCATTGATTCCCCGCGTCGATAATGCAGAAGAAATATTGATTTTCAATTTTTGTAAAAAAAATAATAATATATATGTGTGTGTATATTTTTTTTTCTTTTGGAGCTGTGAATTATCTCTTGCGGGCCTGCGGGCCAGTCTGTCTGTAGAGGTGTGTAGAGCCAGACGGCCTCCATCATAGGCGAGAACGCCTAAGTGGACAGGGCCCCGTATAAGGGGCTGCCATGCGCCAATCTGACCCGCCGCGCCCGTGTGCGGTGCGGAGGTGTGGCCGGGGAGGGGGGGCGGGGGGAGACAAGCGACTTCCTCTGGCACATCATCCCGAAGGCGGTCCCAAAAAGTACCGCTATACGCGCGCGATTTGGCTCATTTTGAAACTCCCGCTATACGACTCCGTTTATCTGATTAGCACAATTTAGCTAGACACACACAAACACATGCACGCACGCACGCACGCACTGCCCCGTGAGGTTCAAACTGGATTATAATAATTAGATGTAGAAACTCTGGAAATCCAAGTGTGTAGGCAATTACTTGTATAAGGTGTGCGGGGATTCATTCGTACGCCTAGAAATGTGCAGCATTCTCACACTTGACACACTTGGGTTCCAATTGATTTTTATTTTCGTGGCTTATTAAAATAAAAAAAAAGGAACGTCAAAAAAATATATATATAATAATTACGGCTGTCTCCAATATGAGGACCGCAGGTGAAAATGCGAGCGCCACCAGTGCCGCGCAGCCGTGCGGCAGCTGGCCGAGTAAGGAAAGAGGTCAACGCTCTCCTCGTCCTGCAGGGCAGCTGCACTCTCATTGGCTGGTCACGTTCTGTTGTGTTGGCCCAGGCCGCGCCGGTCCAGCTGTGGTCATTTATTATGACCAGGATGGGGCGGGGGGAGTAATGCAACGCCTAGGGAGCGCCGCGCCGCGAGAGGAACGCCCCGCCCCGCCACGCCCGACCACACCCCGCCCCGCCCCGCCCCGCCGCACCCCGCCACGCGCGCCTACAGTCACGCCCCGTTTGCCCCCCAAAACAATAAAATAATGGAAAAAGGAAATAACGCGCCGACGGTGTGAAGCAACCCGGCATCGCTATTGCGGCCCGTTATTGACCGCGGAGGGGCCCTGGGGCGAGGCTAGGCTATCAGCGGCGCCCCGCCCCGCGCCGCCCCGCCCCGCCCCGCCCCGCACGGCCTCATTCGCGGTCGGGTCTCGTTCGTTATTTGCATTTCGCAAAGTCGGAATCCCATCCGCGAGACGAAACACCTCCTTTTCTTATTTTGTTTTTTGTTTGTCATTTCCCGCATGTAGTTGAAGTTCTATTGGGCTGTGCACGCACTGAGAAAGACTTTTCAGTTGCCGTGATGAAATGTTTCAAGCACATCACGCCAAAAAAAAAATAAAAATAAAATAAATTGTTCGCGTCGGAGCAAAAAATAAAATAAAATTGGGAGTACTAATTTTTTTTTTTAGCTAGGAGCAGATAATTTTCAAGCTACCGTGCTTATTTTTGAGCTACCCTGCAATAAAATTTTTCCGCTTTTTAAAAGCTTTTAGCAGGAATGCAAAAAAAATTTCTCAAATTTTCTAAAAAAAAACTTTCAGACCTAATTTCAACTGAGCAATTCCCCCCCCCCCCTGTACCAGCCGTGAACATCAAACTGTTGTTCGATCCGTCGGAGTAGTTATTCAGTTGCTATGAGCGAAGTTCCATTCCCAGGACTAAAAGTTCGACGACTATGACTACTCCGACCCGGCGGATTGAACAACATTCATTTATCGCCGCCACAAAAAAAAAAAAAAAATTCTCAGTGCAGGACGCGGAAAATCTAATACCGGTTGGGCATATCGCACGCTTCGTGCGTGCGTGCGTGTACGCGAGCGTGTGTGTGTGTGTGTGTGCAACACGCGGTGCGCGTTCCCACAGCCCCACCAAGGACTAGTGTGCCCGGCGGGCACGCGAGGGGAGGTGGTGGGCTCCGCCTGGCGTGGCGGAGCGTGGCGGGGCGTGGCGGGGCCTGGCGGGGCGTGGCGGGGCGTGGCGGGGCGTGGCGGGGCGTGGCGGGGCGTGGCGGGGCGTGGCGGGGCGTGGCGGGGCGTGGCGGGGCGTGGCGGGGGCGTGGTGGAGCGTTGCGGGGCGTGGCGGGGCGTGGCGGGGGCGTGGCGGGGCGTGGCGGGGGCGTGGCGGAGCGTGGCGGGGCCTGGCGGGGCGTGGCGGGGCGTGGCGGGGCGTGGCGGGGCGTGGGGAAGCGTGGCGCAGCGGAGACAAACCCGCAGCAACTCAAACCGACCGGCCGGGCCCGCAGCGGCGAGGACCTGGACCTCCTCCCCATACCAGTACGGACAGAGGCGCCTGGCAGGTAGGCAGTCCCGCCGCGGGGGCGAGCCCGCCCGGGTTGCCTACGCTGCGGGCGCTCCCAGCCGCCTCAGATCGCGCTCCTCGTGCCTCCGTCCTTATCACCGCACCCATGGCGGCGTATGCTCTATTGGGAATTGCAGGGCCCCGCCATGGCTGCGACAAGGAATGGAATCGAGAAAACAATCTCCGCGGATTCAGTCAGAGGCTCCCGGATTGGCGCCGGTGGCGTAGGCAATCCTGTCGGGCGCGCGAGTCCTGCGGCGCTGCCTACCTCTCAGGCGCCCTGCGTGTCCGGGAAGCGACGCGACGGGACAAGACAGGCGCTTTCTCTGCTGGCTGCCCCTCGCGCGGGGTGAGGTGGGGCGGGGTGGGGCGGGGCAGGGTGGGGTGGGGCGGGGCGGGGCGGGGCGGGGCGGGGCGGGGCGGGGCGGGGCGCGCAGGCACGCGTCGTACCGTATCGCGGGGCGTATCGTGGGAACGGACTCAGGTGTGGTCGCCGCACACCGTCGCGCTCTGGTCGGTGCCATTAGCGAAAGGGGGAAAAACAAGAAGGAAAAAAAACTATATTGTTACAAATATTTAGTAGCACGGCCAGTCTGATTATTGGAATATTAGAACGCTGTAAGCTCAAGAGTATGGGAAAGCAGCAAAATGCGAATATTCATTTGATCACTTCGGAAGGGTAATGGAAGGTACGATTGGGTACGATTCACATTCTGAAACTAACACGTTCGAGTGCCCAATAAGTGTACGAATGAAAATTCGCATACTTGCAATTGTGCGATACAATGGCACACTTACAACAGTGTGACATTTTGCACACTTATAATTGTGCTTTATTTACATACCTACAAATGTGACATTCGGCGCACACTTTGGTTTCCCACTTTTATTATTATTCTTTAATATTTCTAAAACTGTCGGGCAAATAGAGCAGTTTTGCAGAGCAGCTCGAGACAATTTTTTCAAAGAGATATCCTGCAAAATTTAAATAAAAAACCTACCCGCACGAACAATAAACAAATGAATAATGTTTGCGCAGCGTTTGTTCATCTGCCGGCGAAACGCGTCGCCAGCAGGGCGCTGTCAAGCCGAGGCGTGCGGGATGCGCGATCCGCCTGGACCAGTCCTCGACGTGGGTCAAGCCCTCTCTCTCTCCCTCTCTCACTCACCCGCCAACCGGTCCTGCCAGTCGGTACCGGGGCGGGCTGGGCGGGCGACTCCCACAACACAACCTACTTAACACGCAAGTGAGTCATGGCCAAACTTGCAAGGGCCGGCGCGGTGCTGCCGGGCTGGGCTGGGCTGGCGTGGGCGGCTGACCAGGGGACACTTTTGAGCGCGCCTTTTTATTCACACAATATGAATAAGCCCAGCGCGCTCACGCCGCACAATTCTTGTGCACTATTGAGTAATTTTCCCTGCTCTCTGTGACTTTTCTGCATGGTGGGCGGTGAGGAAACGCCCCGCGTCTTACTCGATGACAACACCGCGTCCATGAATGAGCAAGGCATATTGCACTGGGATTTGATAGTGCTACGACTACGGAGGGTTTCCCCGCACTGGAAACACTAAATGTGACACATGTCACATGTGCTGGTGTGCTGGTGTGACCGAGCTTTTGGTAACGTTTGGTGATGTGACCGAGACTTTGGTCGCGTTTGTGGTGTGACATCCTATATGCTATGCCTGTTACGTGGTCGCAGCACAAGTGTGACCAAACCTCGTGTCGCATCACATGGTGTGATCAAAACTCATGTCCATCACGTGGTGTGACCAAAATTAGTCGCGTGAATTGACGAGACACATGTCACATTAGTTTTTCCAGTGCGTAAATATCGGACAGGGGGTTACAGCGACAGACAAAATTACGAGCAGGGAGAAAACTCCAAAATTTTGGTGTACACATTTTGTAAATTTTTGTGAACTGTTATAAAACTTTTGTGAATTTTTACTTGAGTTTAACCTAATTTTTCGACAATATCCTGAATTTCCCCGAATTCTTGAAACTTTTTCTAAATTCTTTGACTTTGTATTAACTTTTCTAAATTTATCTCAGTTTTTCTGAATTTCCCTGATTTAAGAGGTGTACAAAAATGTCAGAGTTGTACCCTCGAAAAATGAATTTACGATTTATTTTGTAAATTACGACTTACGAAAAATGTTGTAAATTTACGACAGCCCAATCTTGCTTGTGATTGAATTTCAAGTCGATAGATACTGCTTGTAATTTTACGATAAGTGATATTCCACTTCGTGGAAAATTTTCCCGTAAACCTGCGAGAAGTTTTCACAGTGATGACACTAGGTGTCACCTTATCATTCCTAAACAAGCTCCCGTAAAATCTACAATTTAGATCGAAAATTTACATCATCAGTTCAGTTAGTTGTTAATCACAAGCCAACGATACTGTGAGAAATATCTTTGTAGATTTACGATACATTATGTAAATTACGACTTACGAAAAATGTTGTAAAGTTCCAACAAACTATTCTTGTTCGTTATTGGATTTCAGATAGATAGGTAGTGCTTGCAATTTCACGATTTGTAATTGGAATTTTACAACTACTACACTCTGTGAAAAAAATTTCAGTAAACCTACGACTACTTTTCACAGTGGACGAGAAATGTGAATTTAGGAAGACTTTTTTTTTCCTCACCCTGTTTTAGCCAACGTCCACATTACTTTTCGACATCCTGGATTTAACAGCGATTTTAATAGTACGCGCGACGTTAGTAACGGGGGGCGGGGCGAATAAAACAAAAATAAAGACGATTACAGTTAAGATCATGAACGACGGCGATCCTAAAATCTTCTTATGCCCTCGTGCTGTCTGTGCGGAGTGTCCCCCCTTCTGTGTGCGTGTGTGTGTGGTGAGTGCTGGGCGGTGCGTGGGTGCGCGTGGCGTCATCTTATTGCGTCACCTCCTGGAGCCGCCCTGGAACCGCCCTGGAGCGGCCTGGAGCACGCGCCTGGAGCTGGAAGGCCCGACACCTTTCACATCAGCTGTCACCCCTGCAATCAGCTGACTAGGCACTGCCGCGCCGCCGCGGGACACGCAGAACGCAGAGAAAGTCAGCCGCACCGCCACACATACGCACTGGAAACCCAAGTGTGAGAATATCGCATACTTGCAGGTGTGCGAAGGGGGAAACAACTCTCAGTTTTGGTGTACAAATTTAGAGAGTTTTGTAAATTTTGGCGTGAGTTTTTTCTCAAATTCTGTAAAATTTGTGAATTTTCGTGATTTTTGCTGAATTTTTTTCGAATTCTGAATTTTTCAAAAACTTTTCTTGAATTTTTCTGAAAATCTCTGAATTTTTCTGAATTACGACGCTAACTTGCAAGAGTGCGAATTTTAAAAAATCGCTCTCCCTTGTGGTTAAGCGAATGAGTACACTGGAAACCCAAATGTATGAATGTCACACACTTACCGGTGAGCGAAGAATCATTCGAAGGATGTTGGAAGGTTTGTCAGGCCAAGTGTACGAATTAATTTACACACACCTACAAGAGTACAAATGAATCCTCACATATCTCCAAGTGTGCTACATTCACACACTTAGATTCCCACATTATTAGCTCACAAAAATTTTTATTTGCTCATGTACATGTGAGCGAATTTTGTTTATCCGTACACCAAAAAGTAAAAGAGCGAGTATAATTCAGCTGCCTATAAGAGTAAGCGAATAAATCTACTCATCTGCAAATGGTCTTCATTCATAAATTTTCTAAACAACAACAACAACACAGAGAAAAGTAATTAGTTCCCCGGACTTAAATTTTACTCAACTTTATGACAACAAATCTTTTTTTGGTTCCAAATGCCAATCCTTCAGATATCAGAAACAAATTTTTGTCAGCAGAACTATAATTTGGTCGTTGAAATTAACGTGTTAGCTACGAAAGTGAAACGGACAACAAACACATTTTTCGTCTGTTCTCATCCATGTAACCAACACGTTAACTTTAGCAACCAAACTAAAGTTGTGGTGGCAGAAAAAAGTTCTGACAACTAAAGCGTCGACATTTGGAACAAAAAAAATATATATATTTATTGTCGTAAAATTAACTAAAATTTTAGTCCGAATAACTAATTTTTCTTTCTCCGTGAACAAAAACAACAAAATGAGGCTGTACTTGTCCTCCAGGACGACCGCGCCCCGCACCCACACCGCGGCACCGACTGCACCGGGGTGCTGCGGCCCCGGAATCTCCAAGGTCGATCAGCTAACTAGCTTGATGGGTTCATCTAGGCGAGCCATCTCGCGCGCGGCCCGACCCGACCCGGCCGTCAGCTACCTGTCAGCTCGCTGTCAGCTGCCACCACATTAGGGGCCACGCCCCTGCGGGCTCTGCGGGCCAGCAGGTCGCGTCAAAAACACGGAGAAAAGGATTTTGTTCTCACAACAAACAATTTGTTAAATATAGCCTCAACAATATGTTATGTTCCAGCAACTAAAAATCTGCTTGCTGAGCAAAGCATCTGTTACTACAACAGAAATTTCGTCGGAATACTGTTGTAGTGACAGACGCTTTGCTCAGAAAAAAGATTTTTTAGTTGCTGGAACAAAAAAAAAATATTTTTACGGCTCTATTAACAAATTGTTTGTTGTAAGAACCAAATCCTTTTCTCCGTGTATTGGACAGAGGCGTAGCCGCTCCACTCCACAAACGGCACTATACCCCGCCTGTTGAAAACCAAGCGCAAGTGTTCGAACCCTTGTAAATGTGCGACGCTCACAGTTATTGTGCAATTGCAAGTGTTCAACGGGACGGTTCGTGCACTAGTGAAGTGTTCAACGCGGTAGTCCGGTAGTTGTGCCCTTTGCGAGCGTTAAACTGCGCTGCGCATTTCGCGAGAACCGGACCACACAGCTAAAAGCACATTCACCCCACCCCTACCCCTCAAAAAAGAAAAAAATCCTGATTAAAAATGTGTAGACGTAATACGAACTACATACATGAGGGCTCTGCGTCAGTTTTGTTTTCTATGTCCCTTTTTTAAAAATCCAAGGCAGTTCAGTTCGGCGATACGTAGAATGAGACCCGTTCCTTTGAAAACCAGAGTAAGCTCTCACACTACTCCGGCATAATCCAAAAAATCCAATGAATTAGAAAAAGAAAAAGAAAAAAAAACAAACTTGAAGGCCATGTACTAGATCAAACGCTATGATGATGACACGCTAGGCTGCACTGCACTGCGCTCCGCGCCGGCAGACACCAGGGCCGATCAGTCCTTCTCGCCGAGAGACAGACGCCTGTGATTGGCGTCATGAACACTAGCTATTTGATACACCGTGGGAGGCATGGACGTGCGTGCGTGCGTGTGTGTGCGAGTGTGTGTGTGTGTGTATGTGCGTGTATGTGTGTGTGAGTGAGCGCGAGCGCGCGTGAGCGTGTGTGAGTGAGTTGCTTTCGCCATCGCTGACACTGAGTTGACACCAGCTGATTGCAGGTCGCGAGACACACATGGCGCGGGGCGGTGTGTGGGGAGGGGAGGGGTGGGGGGGGGGAGGGGCTGCTCTATCCGAAACCCCTCTCGCGCTCATTACAATGGTCGCCATAACGACTCCAGCCGAGTATAAGCGGAAGTGGCGTGGAGGTGGCGGCAAGATTGCCGAAAAAAATTGAAATTGTCGATTTTCCTGAAAAATTCCTGACTGACGAAAATGGGTTTTTTTTTCCTGACATTTTCAGACCACATTCCCAGTGAAATAACGGTAAAAAGGGGTCGCAGGGTAGGGTGTCCTTAAAAAAAATAAAAAAATAAATTAAAAAAAGGCAAAAATATTTTTTCATTGTTGCGTCAATAAACAATTTTCCACAGAGAATAAAAATAGCTGCACTGACCCGTTCGCGGTCGACAGGCAAAAACTTAGGCCTGAGCCCATTCATCCTGACACTTTTGCCCCAATTTACTTTCATTTTTCTGATTTTCCTGACAACTTTTCAAAAACCTGACATCATTACTTGGGGCAACCCTGGGCGGTGGGTCTTCAGGACTCTCAGTGGGACTTAACAAGTGAAGTGCGCGACATATGACCACAGAGTGGTCGCACTTTCGTGCGTCAAATGTCATGGGATAAGAAAACCACCCCCCGCGCTGAGAGCTGTGTAAGTTTACGCTGCCTGGAAGTTGCGGTGTAGCCTGGCAGCCAAGCCCCGGTCGCGGGACGGTCATTTGCGTGCTGGAGCCCGCTGGAGCCCGCTGGAGCCATTATCCCGACCGGGAACGGCGGGCCTCGAGTGAGTGGCTAGCCTTTGGCTGGAGCTGGAGTCTCCAGCCGGAGAGAGTCCGCCGGGCGCGACCCTGATACCAGCGCACCCACACGCCTGGCCTGCAGAGGCGCCCTTCCAGCAGCAGCCTTCCAGCAAAACTCTGGAGCCTCCAGCAGAAGCCCTAGACCAGCATACCTGGAGCCCCTATCAGCCTTCGACCAGCCTGCCTGGAGCCTCTAGTAGCGCTCACCTTCGACCAGCCCGCCTGGAGCCTCCCGAAGCGCTCACCTTCGACCATCCCGCCTGGAGCCTCCAGCGGCGCTAACCTTCGGCCAGCCTGCCTGGAGCCTCCAGCAGCGCTCACCTTCGACCAGCCCGCCTGGAGCCTCCAGCGGCGCTAATCTTCGGCCAGCCTGCCTGGAGCCTCCAGCAGCGCTCACCTTCGACCAGCTTGCCTGGAGCCTCCAGCAGCGCTCGCCTTCGACCAGCCCGCCTTCGACCAGCCTGCCTGGAGCCTCCAGCAGCGCTCACCTTCGACCATCCCGCCTGGAGCCTCCAGCGCCGCTAACCTTCGGCCAGCCTGCCTGGAGCCTCCAGCGCACCCGGAGCCTCCGGCCGAGTCGTGCTACTGGACAAGGCCCCCGCTGCTCCGTTTTGGCTCGTTAGTCGCGCGCTGCGGCGCCGTGTCCGCCCGCGTGCAGGCTGGACCTGTCCGGCCCACGCGCGTTCCAAACGCGCCACGTATTTTATGTTTCATTATGATCTTAATTCCGAAGGGACTCGCTTATTTTTAACAGTGTAGTGGTGGTGGACCTTGGAGGGAGAGGCAGCATATGTGCCGTAAGGCCGTAAGCGCATCACACGCAGGTTGGTTTATCGCACTGCAAAGCAACAAGTCAGACACAATGGATTCATTACAATGTAAGACCGGCGTGGTTGGGCGGGGCGGGGTGGGCTGAGGTTGGATGGGGCCTGGCGCCCCCCGCAGGAGCGTGGGCGCGCCCCGCCCCGCCCCGCCCCGCCCCGCCTCGCCCCGCCTGGCTGTCATCGATACATTATTACCACAGTGAGCGATGGCCCATGGCGGCGGCCGCGGTCATTTCGTCACCTGAAACAGAAAAACAGAGGCCGTCGATTAGCCTCCCTGCTGGCTGCAGAACAAGAACAGTCTCAACAAATCGCGCGTTCTACAAAAAAGTTACTGATCGCTGAAAAGTCTTTTCTCATAAATTAACAAATATATATTGTACTTTACTAGCTATAATTTTTGTTGTAAAATTATGACATCTTATGTTTGCTGGACAATAAAGTCTAATCTTATATATGTGTGTAGTCCAAGGTAGGCAGCTAGAGTGCGACCACCTTCCCTATGACGACCTTCAGTGAAGTCCTAATAATTTTACAATTTTGCTTTGCTATTTCACAACGCTTCCCCGAAAATTTTCCTATAAATCTGAAACAATTTTTCGTAGTGACAACAACAACGAATTGTTTCCTGCTCGCCTTGGAAAAGCCCCATTCCTATCCCCCACAAACTTCATGCAAAGAAAAACAAAAGACACGAAATTAAAACACAGGTCTTGTTACGGGCGTTATGTTCACAAAAATTGCATCACTTTAATTTTTGAGCCATAATAGCGTAAAACCACTAAAACGCTATCATTCGATTTTCTCTCTCTCTCCCTCTCTTTCAACGCTAAACAGCATAAGATTGGAGGTCTGCCACCACTGCTTTTATTGCAAAGATTCTCCATTTCGATAGGACTCCGCAGACGCCGGCACAGCACCCTGGGCGCCCGGCGAAAGATATCACCCTCTCTGCGAGTTCCCTCAAATCTGAGTGCACTTGCAAAAAAAAAAAAAAAATTAAAAAATTAATAAATAAAAATAAAACACACAAAGTGTGCGGCTTGGTAAACACCTGGAAGGGCGCAACTACCAGACAAAGTGTTCAACTCTTCGGTTGGGCACTTGACACAATTGATCATCCCATATGTTGTAAGTGTTTAATTCGACAGTTATATAAATGAGAGAGAAGAGAGAGAGAGAGAGAGAGAGAGAGAGAGAGAGAGAGAGAGAGAGAGAGAGAGAGAGAGAGAGAGAGAGAGAGAGAGAGAGAGAGAGAGAGAGAGAGAGAGAGAGAGAGATTGGTCTGTATATAAGCCGACCGATGGTGTGCAAACTGGATGTATTCGTGGTGCACGATGAAGGGATACATCTCCTCTTTCCAAGGGGGAGCCGGAAAGAAGCACCTCACCTATGCGATTCGATGCTCGCGTGCGTGCGTGCGTGCGTGAGTGTGTGAGTGTGTGTGTGTGTGTGTGTGTGTGTGTGTGAGTAGGAATGTGTGCACAGTGTGTGTTATGCAGTGCATCCTTGAACAGCTTTCTCCACTAGAGCAGGGAACGCACAGCAGCAGGAGGCAGGACTATAATGTAAAACACGCGGCGATGGAAAGACAGATAGGATTACAGGATGCGAGGGACCTGCAGCGTTCAGCACAACATACTGAGAGTGCGGGGAACATCCCCTGTAAAGGACTGCAAAGTGGATTCGACGAAAAACGAGTCGGATAACAAGCAACACGCGTAGGTCTGTGAGGCAGATAAACAAACCGTGATAATGTGATCCGGAATGTCCATTTACGTAGGGAGCGGGAGAGAAAAAGAAGAGAGACAGCGAGAGACAGAGAGAGAGAGAGAGAGAGAGAGAGAGAGAGAGAGAGAGAGAGAGAGAGAGAGAGAGAGAGAGAGAGAGAGAGAGAGAGAGAAGGGGGGAGGGGGTAAGAGAGTGAGAGAAAGGATGGTTGCGGATACGGGTAGAGGTGACGAACACAACACGACTACTATATGGCAGTACTTAAGTTCGCCATCCGGAAGAAAGTACGGAGCGATTGAACGATCGCCAAGTCGTTTACGTAGAGACTCACGCACAGAGAGAGAGAGAGAGAGAGGGAGGGAGAGAGAGAGAGAGAGAGAGAGAGAGAGAGAGAGAGAGAGAGAGAGAGAGAGAGAGAGAGAGAGAGAGAGAGAGAGAAGAAAGAGGTAGGGAGTGACTTGCCAGTGTTCACACCTGGTCTGCTCGTAAAACCCTACTTGGTCTCCCTACAATTTTACTGCAAAACATTAACTAGTAGTGCAAACCGTTTACTGCCAACATGTTGTTATTTTCTATGAAATAAAGGTACGAGGTACGTAAAATTGTTTTATTTTAAAGAACGTAAGATAAAAAATTAAATAAATTGAGAATTAAGGAACAATAAAATTTTTACAAAGAAATTAAATATTTCCCCGCAGCTGTTTCTAAAGCTTCAGATGCCGAGTGCGCCCATCCCCGCCCCGCCCCGCCCCGCCCCACCTCGCCTGCAGCCTTGTTAGGGAGGGACGCCCCGTAATTGCCAGTTTCTGTGTTTAATTATCATTTCGTATTTCGCTACCCTGTCCTGTCCTCCCTCCTAAATGGCGCCGAGGAGGTCTCCGTGTGACATAACCGCTGCGCGCGGCGCACAGCGCGCCAGCCACTTTACTGCGCCTTAATAACCCCGCCCCGCCCCGCCCCGCCTCGCGTGCCCGCTGCTTAACTTTTGAACAACCGTCATTAAACATCACACAAGATTTCGAGCCCTTCTCTACAATTTGTAATGTCAGGTCCCATCTCTTTCAGCGTGCTTTCTGCCCTGTTCTTGTTTGACTCCAAAAGCGCTTAATGTGTGACTTGCGAGAACTGCCTCTGCACCATTAAAGCCATATTCGCGATAATTTCGTACAGCAGGCTGGAGCACTTCAGCTTAGAGGGAATTCCCTCCGCGTTAGTAACAGCGAGCGTCACTGTACGAGACGGAGAATCAGGGTGCATGCAACGACATTCACTGGGGCTCAATGTGAAATATCGCTGTAAGCTTACAATGCTGCAGGATCCACTAGCTTATACAATGAAATTCACTGAGAGAAAAAAAAGTCGAGCATAACGTTAGAAACCAGAACTCCAATTCAAATCCACAAATTTTCTGATTTTTTGAGTGATTTCAATGAAACTTTAAAATTGAATCAATAAAAATTTTTTTACTGTGCGGTAAATTTCATCAAAATTTTATGGGCTACAATTTTTGACCCCACAAGGGTCAAATTGAAACGACTGACTATCGTTTCGACTGATTTTAGAAGGCAACTCTGTTGCAACAAAAAATGCATGAGCTCTCACAGAGGAGGCTACCATAATACTCTAGATGACGGCTGTATGCTATGCATGCAGATCAGCTAAAATACCAATTATTTTTGAAAAACAATTATTACCAGAGTAAGAATTATTACTCTTAGTATTTTATTTTACAGGAAATGTCATCTCTGTCAGGCCTGGCTCCATGAACCCCATGATCACAGTCGCGCACCGCGCCATTAGCGCCGTCGTGTTGCTTCGTTTTGACTTGTTTTCGCGATCGTGCTGAATATTTTATGCAATAAAATACGAATGTATTGGTTCTACATTCGCGCCGCGCTCTCCGGGTCCAATGGGGGCGGTCAACCGAGGAGGGCGGGATATTCAATCGCGCCCCGCGATTCTTACTGGCTGATTGCGGCACTCTGCGAAAAATAAAACTCAGGTTTTAAAATTTAAAGTTCCCCCCAACAAGAAGTGTTATTGTGTGACAAAGGAGAGCAGCGCACGCGCGCGGAGAGGGAGAGGGAGAGAGAGAGAGAGAGAGAGAGAGAGAGAGAGAGAGAGAGAGAGAGAGAGAGAGAGAGAGAGAGAGAGAGAGAGAGAAGGGAGAGGAGAGAGAGGCACTGGCAGAGCAAGGCCGAGCCCATTTAGAGCACAGGGTTTGGCACGATCTCTGTCCGAGGCGTGCGTTGCGGTGGGTGCGGTTCTGCGGGGCGGGGTGGGGCGGGGTGGGGCGGGGTGGGGCGGGGCGGGGTGGGGCGTACCGTGGGGCACCCAGACGCACACCTCTCTCTGAAAAAGGCCAGCTGCAGGCTGCGTTGTTTTGTTGTGGTTATTTGTTGGCTGTGCTACCTCTGGTCGCTCCAGTGGTTCCAGAGCTGACTCTAGTGGCCCTAGAGCTGACTCTGAGGTCCCTCAACCGACTACAATGGCCTCTGCTGAGCTGATTCCAGCGGCTCTCTGAGCTGACTCCAGCATCCAACTCCTGCATTATACCATTGATTTGACGCTAGCGGCCTACTGAACTGATTCCAGCAAGCAGCCCCTCCAGGTGTTTTCTAGGAATTGACTCCAGCGTCCTCCTGAGCTGACTACAATGGTCCCATATTGACTGACCAACTGTTCCCCGAGCTAATTCCAGCCTCCCCCTGAGCTGAATCCAGCTTACCCCCCAGCTGACTCCAGCCCCCCCCCCTCCCCCCGAGCTGACTCCAGGGTCCTCCTGAGCTGACTCCAGCTTACCCCCGAGCTGACTCCAGCGTCCGCCCCCCCCCCCCCCCAAGCTGACTCCAGGGCCCTCCCGAGCTGACTCCAGCGTCCCTCCGAGCTGACTCCAGTGGCTGGCGGTCCCGGCTGCAGCGCCGCGCTGGAAGCGTTGAGGCGAGTCTCAATTGTTTTCGACCCTGGACACGGACGATTGTCGGAAGCCAGAAAACGTGAAACGGGGAGAAGAGAAAAGAGGAGCAAAAGAAGAAATAAAGCGGGGAGCTTGGTTTGACGGGCCGCGGGCGCCGGGCACCGGGCGTGCCATTTTAACGGTTAGGAAGACGATTGCAGGGGTCCAGGAGGGAGGGGGCGGCGCGGGGGCGGCGCGGGGGCGGCGCGGGGGCGGCGCGGGGGCGGCGCGGGGGCGGCGCGGGGGCGGCGCGGCGGTGGCGCGGGGGCCGCGGGGACGCCATTGGCGCTAATGGCGGTCCGTTTGAAGCTGCACCTGTGCACCGCTCACAGTTGTTTTTTCTCTTCATTCGCTCTCGGCAAACGGAACTCAAGGAACGGCAAAAAAAAAGAACAAAAATTAATAAATTTTTGATTTAACTACACTTTAAGAGGAACAGGATTCGATCAACCTAAAGAATTATTTGAGTTTTCTGAAAAAAAAAGAGAAAAAAACTTCCAATAGCAGCTACAAATTCCTTTTTTCTAGTGAAGAAAGGTCTCCTCCAGCGGAGTTCTTCGTTCTTCTCCATGAAGAAGATTTACGCCGGTATGGAACCATCCAGCGGAACTTTGTGCAGCTCAAAAGGGTGTGCGTCGCCGCGACTTTGTCGTTCGTTCTTTAGTTAGTTTTTTCGTTCCTTCGTTTGTTCGTCCGTTTGTCCTGAGGGTTGCGGTGCTGACGAACTCCCACGACCGCCTGTGGCGCGCGCAAAATTTCTGGTAAATGTGCTCGCTACCCTTCTGAAAATTCCTGATTGTTCGGACCGCGTGCGAATGATATAATTTCCAGCAGCAGCCATTTCCCACTCCAGCCAAAACCTCGCGATCTGCTCACAAAAAGTTATTTACATCTTATTTTTATTGACTCCTCCAGCATAATTACTGGGGGGGGGGGGGGTAGAAAAAGAAATTTCTGACGATTTTAATGTCATCGGTTCCCGAGAGGCTTCTTCCGTATCTCGTTGCTTTCTGGCCATGAATCGACGTTCTCCAGCTGATAGCGGGCTAGGTGGGGCACCGGGGAGAAGGGGGAGGGGGGCACCCCTCTGTGAGAAGTCTCTCCCCCACTTCCCTCCCTAACGCAGTGTCCCCGCCTGTCGGACTCCAGCGCTCTAGCGCGCGGCCCGGCCGACTCCAGGACAGAGAGCTTTCACGGAGAAAGAAGAGGCATCAGGAAGAAAGAAAGGACAAAACGGTCGGGGAAGTGAGCCGAGAGAAAGAGAGACAGAGCGAGAAAGAGACGTCAGTGGGGACAGAATGATTCCGAGAGGTGGCTCTCCTAGTGAGTTACTGCCCAATTACTTTTTTAAAAGTTTCTCTCCCCCTATCGGCACCAATTAATTCTTTGATGTCCAGCTGAAGCTTTACTTTCCAAGAGGCGGCGGGAATCAAAATTTCTGAAAAATCCTTGACAAGCTGTATGGAAATCGATCCAAGCGGTGGATCAATCAATATCAATTTTTCCTAAATAAATAAATTTTAAAAAAATGGCGGGGGCAGTGGCAGTCGATTGGGAAGTCTCTAAAACAGGTATACGGGGGACGTGGAAATCGCAAGGTTCCACGCCTGGAGTCCGTCAGCGCTGTGCCGGGCAGTCTCCGGCAGCCTCCAGCAGCCTCCAGCAGCCTCCAGCTGCAGCCTAATTGCGGCTGGAGCGAGGCTAGCTGCTGGGATCTACGAATAAGATAATCACAGTATTGGCCAGGCGCAGCAGCCTAGGCCTTTTTCTGCTGGGCTGTCACCGGCCGTCAGGAGAGCCCCGCCAGCCCCGGAAGAAACCGCACGCACACACACACACAGACGCTCTCTCTCTCTCTCTCTCTCTCTCTCTGGCACGCACGGTGGGTGGGGGTGCAGTTTGCGGATCGACTGTCCGATACGTCTGCCTGGCTTGCATGTTGTTTTTTTTCTCCGCCCCCCCCCCCCTCCCCCTTCCCAACACCTGCTGGCCTAGCCGCTTCCGTCTGATACGGGCCCATGTCCGGGCCGCCTAGGCGCGCGCCTAGCCCGGCCTAGCCTAGACCAGCCCGTTGCGAAACCACCGCGAGCAGCCTGGTGGTGGTGCCGGGCCGAGAGGAACCTCACCACGACCCGACCGCAGCACGGCGCGCACCAGCCGAGCGCTTCCATGCCACTGTCCTCGTCGCACTCATGGAGCACTACCCTGGCCAGCATAGGGCACCGCTGTGGGTGCAACAAGGACGGGGAGATGAGAGCGCTCTTCTGAATCAGTCGGCGGGCGCAGGCCAAACCGCGCGCTGCACATTTGCACGACGAAAAATGTCGGATCCGTGCGAGGCTCTGCACTTCACGGCGCGGGGAACTCAAATGTGTGAGTGCCACACACTATAATAATGCGTGAATGTTAAACATTTGTAAGTGTGTGAAAGTCGCACACTTGCTAGTGAATGAAAGTCGCACACTTGCAAGTAAATGGATGTCGCGATGCATGAAGGTGTGTCAGTGTCGCTCACTTCTTGTAGGTACGGGAATAATGCATACTTGTACATGTGTGAATGTTGCACACTCGTAGGTGCGTAAGTGTTGCACACTCAGAAGTGTTTGAATTTCGAGCACATACAGGAGTGTGAATTTAGCACACTTGAAGGGGAGTACATTTAGAAAACTTCAGAGTGTGGATATTTCACACACTTGCAGGTGTGTGAATGTCAAGCACTTGAAGGTGTGTGAACGTCAAGCACTTGTGAGTGTAAGGATATTCATTTGCACACTTACACATAAAGAAAGAAACATTAAAATATTCTCTGAAATTTAAGACATTTGGAGCGTGCGAATTAAAGGAATCAAAATTCACACTTTTTCACACACCTCACACTCTAAACTTTCTACAAAGAATTTTTTTGTAGAATACAAAGAATTATGTGCAACCGTAATATACAATAAACTTTCTTGTATTACAAAAAAGTTTTTCTTTGTACTACAAGGAATTTCCTTTGTATTACAAAGAAAATTTTGCTTTGTATTGGCTTTGTATTAAGGTTGCACAGAATTCTTTGTAATACTATGAATTATTTCTTTGTAAGAAGTTAAGAGTGCAAACGCCCTCTCGCTAATTTTGTTTCTCTCGCAATGACTGCCACACGCTCGCTTCTGCTTGAGCGTGCATGCAGTGCACCTGAGTTTCCAGAGCACCTGCGGGCGTGGCGTGGCGTGGCGTGGCGTGGCGTGGCGTGGCGCAGCGTGGCGCGGCCGCTAAGCGTTTCCCCCGCGCCACCTGCCAGCACGTGCTATACGGCCCGCCCGGGGCCTAAGTGCTCGCTCGGGGCGCATCAGCGGTAGAAAGTGAGAAGGTCACACGTTACCGGGTCACCGAGCGTTAGACAGTGAGAGGAGGGGGATAGAGAGGCTGCGCTGCTCAGGCAGTCGTAATGCGAGAAGCAATGCTGCAGCGAGGGTGCGAGGGTCCACTGTCACACGCCCGTAGGTGCGTGAATGTGGCATAAGCGTGTGAACGTGACGCACTTGTACGTGCGTGAATCTCGCAGACATGTTAGGTGTGTGTGTGTGTGCCGTCACATATTTTTGGGTGTGTGAATTTTACTTTGAACAATTCAACTAGAAAAGGAGAATTTTCTCAGGACACGGTAAAAACAATGTCTGATTTTTTGAGAAAGAAGTGAAAACTTTGAGGCTCTTCCTGATTTAGAGGAAAACTCCTCATATTTCGAGGAAGTTTCCTTAAAAAATGTGGTAAATTTCCCTATATTTTGAGGGGACTTCCTCAAAATATATGGAGTTTTCCTCACATTTACCGAGTGCCTCAAAGTTTTCCCCTTTTCCTCAAAAATTTAGAAATTGTTGTTACCGCGTGGCATTACACAATAGAACAAGGCATATATAAAGACGGTCTGCGGAATTAGCACACACTTGGGTTTCCACGTGAAATTTCCTGTAGAGTCAAGGGCAGTCGAAGTTTTACACCTTCTTTCACCATGCGACTACGCATACGAATATGTAAAACCATCCGAAATAAAGTGTTCGAAAAATAATCGGCCGGGTGGGGAGAAACAGGAAGTGTTGAACAATAAAGAGAGCATGGGGCGTACATACTAAATTTCAAGCAAACGCTGTAAATCAAAGGTAAGACCCTATCTCGGCTCACCTCGAGGTCCCGGCCGCGGCGTGTCAGCAGCCGGGCGCCAAGCTGACGATGGGCGGGGCACTTAGCCTCCTTGGGGCCCCGCCCCGCCCCGCCCCGCCCCGCCCCGCCCCGCCCCGCCCCGCCCCGCCCCGCCCCGCCCCGCCCCGCCCCGCCCCGCCCCGCCCCGCCCCGCCCCGCCCCGCCGCCGCGCTATCTGACCCACCCGTCGGGTTGAGTAACACATATCCTCCCCTGAGCTGCACCCAATTTCTCTCCTGTCACCGCGCGACGGTTAAGTAGCGGCATGCCCGGGTCCTGCTGGCCTGCTGCCCCCGCCGCGCTCCCCCTGTTGTCCTGCTACCTGCAGCAGCAGCCGCCGCCGCCGTCGGCAGGAAAACAGTAAAAAGTAACAGGACCGTACGCGGGCTGAACGACAGCAGCGGCCCCGAAAAGAGAGCCGAGCCTCGTATACCGACACGAACGGCCGGGACAGGTGCTTTGATTTAAATATTCAGAGAGACAAAAAGGAAAAAGGAAAGACATTAAAACAATAGAGAATACATCGAAATAAAAAGGGCAATCGAGGGGGAAGTCCCTTGAAAAAATCATTTACGGACCCAAAAGAATAATTTTAAAATATTTGAAAAAAAAAATTAATCAAATTGAAACAAATAAGAAAAATACAGAAAAACCGAGAAATAAATGAACAAAAAACCGAAAAAATTCAAAATCTAGGGTAAAAAATCAAACTTTGTCAAAGAGTGGCAGAAATTTTCCTTCAAAAGTCAAATGAAAAATCAAAACAAAAAATCAAATAAATCAAAATATCAAAAGTCAAAATAAATACTAATTGCTCACATTTTGTATGAGTGAACTTCCCCTCGAGGGCAACACGCGCGTATGAAAACCTGCGTCACCGCTACACGGCGTTCGCGTGCACCACACTTACGCGTGAGGACATCAAGAAGTGCATGCCGCACTAAAAACTTTACTTTTTTTCCCCTTTTTTTTTCTTGCGCGTGTGACTAGCTCAGAAGCTGGCATAATACTGTTACAGAGATTTCAAGTTGCAGTGCAATATAATAATGTTGGTATCTCTTTGCCCCAGCAAGTGACAACACTGCAAAAACGAAAGTCGTTTATCGACGTTGTTCGAAGGCAATTTTTCAAACGTCTTTCTTGCTCGGAATTCGGTTGTTCAAAAATTTGTTTCCAATCTGAATGTATCCAAATGACGCACCTTAAATAGAAAATGTTCACTGCGCTTATGGTTTTTCAGGTGTTCGGCTGTGAACTGATCCGAACCTAAGGTAGCATCGAAAAACGATTTAAGTTTTCACAATGAACAATTTAGTACAATTTTGTAAGATTTTTATTCTTTCTTTTTTTTTTTCTTTGAGTTTGGCTGTGCACCCCGGCGTGCACCAGCTCCCCGGCTTCCGCCGCAGCTACGCCGCGCCGTGGTCCGTTCTGCCTTTCTTACTACACTTTTCGTGATGAAAGCAATCCATTCTGCGAGGAAGTAGCCGCCGTACGCTCTGCGGATACTTCCGCTCCGCACGTCGGACCGTCCATTGTGCTCTCTCTCTCTCTCTCTCTCTCTCTCTCTCTCTCTCTCTCTCTCTCTCTCTCTCTCTCTCTCCCTCGCTCGCAGCAATACAGTAGGACCCCCGCAGGTACGGATAAGGTGCCATTCACAATGCAAACACACTTTCGGTTCTGACTTTGACTGGCGGCGCGGCAAAGGGAGGGAGAGAGCGGGGCGGGGGAAGAGAGGGAGGGGGAGAGAGAGAGAGAGAGAGAGAGAGAGAGAGAGAGAGAGAGAGAGAGAGAAGGGGGAGGGGGGAGGGGGAGGAAAGGAAAAGAGAAAGATAGGAGGAAAAGAGAGAGGCATGGTGCTGCAGCTATAAGGAATTGACTTCGCATCTGATAAATCCTTACACGGCGATTTGCAGACACACGGCAACGGGGTCATTTGTGGAGGCAGAGAGTCCTCGGCCGGGGCTGCCTATTGACCTGCCAGCAGGAACTCCTTTTGCATGTTCGTGTGTGTATGTGTGTTCTTTATCGCATTTCTTTTTAAATTTATTTTATGGAGAAATATGTCCAAATAACCCCGGAGAGAACGGGAAATTTAAATTTGTTTAAAAAAAATATCTATTGGGCGTGGCAGATCGAAAAGTGAGAGAGTCGGAATTTTTCGTGGATTACGAAAATAAATTTAAAAAATTTTAATTTTATTCCACAGGAAGGAAATTAAACAAAAAAATTACTGTAATTCGTCTGGAACGTTAGTGCCGGATATTTTAAAGGTTGGATATTTCAAAAGCTGGATTTTACCAGTGTTACGTATATTTTTCTCACAGCGGTCGAACTCCCCCGGCGGCGGCGGGAGTCTTACTTGCTTGGTCGATACGGCGGCGGCGTAGCAGCATGGTCGCCTAGTCGGCCGCGGGCGCGGGGGTCGTACGCGTTTCGAACGCAGCCTTCCCTCTCCCCCAATCCTTTCACGTGTCGCCCAAGGACAACCCCCCGCGCCCGCGGGGGGGTGTTTCCGAATAACGCGGGCAGGTACCCTACCCGCCGCTCTCGTGGGCGGGCGTCGCGTCTCCCGGGCGCGGCTGGCGTGGCGCGGCGCGGCGCCGAGTGAGTGAGTAAGTCAGCCTGCAGCGCGTGGCCTGTGGCCGCCGCCGCGGGGCTGTCTCCGAGTCGCGCCGACACGTTTTCGGACGCGGCCGGGGCGGCGGCGCACGTGCGCGAGCTCGGCGCTTGTTAGAGGGCCGCACACATGTTGCAAATTGCTCGCAGGAGTGCAGCAGGTCTGCAGGGCAGCAGGACGAGGCGACAGGACTGCAGGAGAGCAGCAGGTCTGCAGGGCAGCAGGACGAGGCGACAGGACTGCAGGAGAGCAGAGCAGGTCTGCAGGGCAGCAGGACGAGGCGACAGGACTGCAGGAGAGCAGCAGGTCTGCAGGGCAGCAGGACGAGGCGACAGGACTGCAGGAGAGCAGCAGGTCTGCAGGGCAGCAGGACGAGGCGACAGGACTGCAGGAGAGCAGAGCAGGTCTGCAGGGCAGCAGGAAGAGCAGGCGACAGGACTGCAGGAGAGCAGCAGGTCTGAAGGGCAGCAGGACGAGGCGACAGGACTGCAGGAGAGCAGCAGGTCTGCAGGGCAGCAGCACGAGGCGACGCAGGAGAGCAGCAGGTCTTCAGAGCAGCAGGACGAGCAGGCGACAGGACTGCAGGAGTCGCCGTCGCGATGGAGCTGGTTGCCCGCGGATGTCGTCGACGGTAAAACTGGCGTCCTGGTTTTCAAGGTAACTTTTCTTGATTTTCAAGACGTTTTGAAAAAAAAAGAAAAAGAAAAAAAACAAGACCTTTCCGATGACGACCTGAAAACCAAGAAGATTTGCACCACATGTCCTTGGAATTTAAGACGTCGTCTTGAAACGGTCTTGAAATCATTGCAATTTTTCAAGACAAAGTCTTAGTATTAGTCCTGATTTTTCCAAGACGTCCTGAAAACCAAGACGCCGCAGTTTTACCGTGATCGGAGCGTCTGTCCCGCCTGTCACGGTGGTGTTCTATGCGTCTGCACTTAAGATAAATCACAAACGTACAAACGTTGCGGTGCACACCTGCAGGTGTGTGAATTATTTCCACTCGAGCGAGTTTAACCTGTCAACTTTCCTGGGCTTTCAGACAGCGAGGTCGAAGGATCTAGCGCGACAAAGCATACCACCTGATACGAAATGGACACACACCAAGCAAGTGTGATAAATTAAGAGATTTATGGGTTTTCAGAACATCCTGTTCACAGCAGGTCTCATCATTTTGTTTTCCACACAAACACGAATGCACCACAACATAACTATTTTAATTAAATTTTGTCTGACAGAAAAAAAAGGCGCCTATATAAATTTCGAGGGGGTATTCACTTCTGTAATACCCTCTGACTGGGTATTATTACACAGTATAATAACGCGTAATGTATCACAAAAAATATCAAAATATGCTCTAAAATTGCAAAATTTTCTATATAATACCGGTGTAATACCGTGTAATACAGTGTAATACGGAGTATAATCTGTACAATAAGTTTTCTCGGAGTAAATACCACCCTTCCCCTCCTCTCTCTCTCTCTGTCTCTCTCTCTCTCTCTCTCTCTCTCTCTCTCTCTCTCTCTCTCTCTCTTTCTCTCTCCTTTCGCGGGAGGAGCGGGGAGGGCGGGAGGTTCCGCATTCTCGCGCCCAGCCCCGCCCCGCCCTGCCCGGCCCACAGCCACTCCAGTTTGGCTTCGTCTCATTTCATTTCACCTTGGTCTGGAACCAGTCCGCGGCCAGCACAGCGCCGGGACGCCCCGGTAGCAGCCCGGCCCAGTCAGGACGGCCAGAAGTACAGGGGCTGCCAGGGGCTGCCAGGGGCGGACCAGAGAAAGTCCACCGCATTTGACCCTTATATCTTTGCGGACACGCCGCCCAGCGCCGGAGATACACAGGGAGGGAGAGGGAGAGTGAGAGAGAGAGAGAGAGAGAGAGAGAGAGAGAGAGAGAGAGAGAGAGAGAGAGAGAGAGAGAGAGAGAGAGAGAGAGAACCTCTAAGCTACGATTGTATTTGTTTGATAGGATATCAGCTTTGTAAAAACCATCGCGTAGAGAGTATTTATACGGTGCAGAATCGTGCATTTTTCACGGATTCTTCACGTTTAAGGACAACTAAACAGAAGAATGATTTTAAGTCGAGGAGAAGCGCACTCTTGAATTTCTGAGTGCATAATACATGTATTTTTATTTTTTTGGTAAAAGAAATGTGCATCTTTGCACACTTAAAGTGTGCTCTTCATTACTTTGCACATTACATGGTGTCGAGTTTTACAAGACATTGCAATAACGTATAAACTTTAAACTTCTCGCAAGTGTCGAATGTGTGCACACTTAGACACATGCACCAGCTATTGGGAAGTCATAACAGACGTCGAGTATTTGCACAATAAATGGTGTGCAGTTTATAGAACGTTTCGGAAGTGTCGAAACATTGCACACCAAATGACGTTTAGTTAAGCTCAACATCTTGAAGTGCAATGTTTTCACATTTGGAACTCACCATTAACGTATTAAAACTAAACACTCGTTTTACCAGTGTTTATCTTGCATTTTTAGAGGAATTTGATTGCGTATTTTTAAGTATTTTGCTGTAATATTCGTGTATTTTCGAGTGTTTCAGTGCACGTGGTGTTCTCGAGTTTACCGCCCCTGGATTCAAATCGTTACTTGCGAACGTTTGTGATGGGCAATTCTATTTTTTTCGCAGGCATGGATTTTTCTCTGGACGACAAAACCGAAGGTGATGAGATGAGTTTGATTCTCCACTGCAGTTCGGTGAATGTGTTTTGCAGTGTACAGATTAAAAAACAATGTCAAATTTTTTGAGGGGAAAAAAAGGACAAATTTGAGGCACTCAATGATTTTGAGGAAAACTCAGATAGTGAGTAATAAAATTCCTTTAACAAATGATGAAACTTTCCTTTTCTTAGGGGATAAAGCCAAGGATAAAGCGACAAAATCCGGTGGGAATTTCCTTGAAGTTTTCTCTTTTTCCTTGGAAGGAAAAACCAAGGAATAAAAAAACAGACATTGGTTTTTACTGTGTACACGGCTGCAGGCTGCTCGAAGTGCAGCGGCAGCACTGGATCCTGCAATGCACTGCCGTGCACGCAGCCGACTATACAGATACATGAAGGTCGCGCGGGCAGGCACCCACGCCACGCTCGCCCCCGCCCCGCCCCGCCCTGCCCCGCCCCGCCCCGCCCTGGGCAGCCGGACCACTCCCACTTTCTGCTACGGACAATACCGCGCGCGCGGCGGGTTATGAAAAACAGAAGAAGAGGGAGTAATCGCCATCAGAACAAACACTCAAACAATGGGCCGCGCGGCTAAGGACACCCACTACTACTGTACACCACCTCCGCCGAGGGTCATAACGCGCGCCGGACACCATCACGCCGCCCAAGTGTGCGAATAATGTCACACACCTGCACGAGTGTGAGACTTTCCTTGGTAGTTCACTTTACACAAGTAAAAGTAATATATGTGAGTCCCCGCAGAGAGATTTCACACGAATGCAACGGTGGAAAGGGTGCGAATAAAAAATAATAAAAAAAGACACACCTACAAGTGTGTGTCATTCGCACACTTAGGTTTACGGTGCACATGCATATGTGTTAGACTCGGGCTAGTGTGTCTGTGTGTGTGCGCGTGTGTGTGTGTGTCTGCAACATTCCAGATGGGGGAGACAGGCTTGTTAGGTCCCGAGCACGCACGCGGTCGCCGCTCCACGGGGTCATGCTCCGAGGACAGGCAGTACTTACGCGCCTCCCTGTGGACGTCGTTCTCCGCGTACGCGCATAAAAGACACACTTTCAAAAAAAAAAAAAAAAATTAAAAACAGTATCCTGCTACGAAAGCTCCGTTCCGTTAAGTTAAGCTATAACACAGTAAAACTGGCGTCTTGGTTTAAGGTAACTTTCTTGGTTTTCAAGACGTTTTGGAAAAACCAAGAGCTTTCCGATGACGCCCTGAAAACCGAGACGATTTCCAAATCATACCTTTGGAATTTAAGACATCGTCTTGTAATTATTGCAATTTTTTTCAATTTTTTAAGAAGAGAAATAAGATAAATGTTTTGGATATCGTGCTAGTCTGTTCTTTTTTCAAAACGTCTTGAAAACCAGGACGCCAGTTTTACTGTGAACATTGTGGGAGGGAGAGAGATACTCTCATTGAGAATAAGAGTGGAAAAAATACAATCCTATTTATTAGACCCATGTTTGATACGGTACAGAGGAAAACCAAGAAACAATATAAAACAGAATGTCAAGATCGCGGAAATGTCAAGAACTCGACTATACCTAACTTTCCTGGAAGGACAAATGCTATAATGCGGCTCGTACAGAGAGGCACTACAATGATTAACAGAGAGGCGTTTCTTGGCAGTGTATATTACCTCTGGAGTCTTTATATGGGAAGGGGATCGATATGGGCCCCTGCTCAAGGGGCTCCCGGTCGGCTCCTCACGCGATGCCCTCCGCCCCCCCCCCCCATACACCCCCGCAGGCCCCCGAGGGGGTGGGACCCGGGGCCCCGCACCGCACCGGGGGTCGCGCCGGGACGGAAGGCTCGGCGACGCTTTTTTACATAAATCGCACATTATCCGCCGGCCGTGGCACGAGAGCACGCAACCCTTTGCTTCCAGAGTATACACTTCCAACAAAGGAATCAGATGATATAATACCTGAGTTAACGATAATAATATCTAATTGCACTCTAAAATTCATCCGTAGCGTTTTTTTTTTGTTGTTGTTTTTTTTTGTTTTTTTTAAAGGCTGTTTTCTTTGTAATACAATAAGGAAAGTCCGTACAGTTGTAATATAAAGAAATAATCTTTGTAATAAAAAAAACTAGACCCACATGTTTTACAAAACACTTTCTTCGCGTAACAAAAAACAGTTTAGCCCTTTAGATACGTCAAAAACATTGATGAGTTGTAGTAACATACAACGCTCGAAAATCGGTTGTATTACAAGGACTTTGTTTTGTAATACTCAGGCCAAGTTTTGAATTACAAAGATTATTTCTTTATGTGGCGACTGCACAGACCTTCTCTTGTATTACAAGGAAAACAGACACTTTACAAAGCACTTTAAAAAAAAAATTAAAAAAGATAAATGCATTGTAAGACAAGTAACCAGTGTGGAAGCACTGCTTCGAATGTCCTACAAACAAAACGTGTTTGGTTTGAAGCGCGGCAACTGCGTTAAGCTAACTTTAAATGAATTGCACCGTATACGTACCGGAAAAAAATTGTCATATTTTATTCAAGTCAGTTATTGAGCTGTTGCTTTTCTTCGCCCTGCATACAAGTCTCCCGTGGAACGGACTGAGTGACACTGTCTAATCAGACGTGTTCGCTCGATCAATTTTTTTTCTTCGTTTTCCTTTCTTTTCATTTTTGTCAGTATACGACAGCGGTGGCTTCTACAGGCTGGTTGGTGTCCGAGAGGAGGTGGGGGCGGACCGGGAGGACAACATCCACCCCGTCACCGTGCCCATAGCACCGGCCCGGCCCGGCCCGGCCCGGCAGGTCCCAACAACAGCTTCCCAAACTCAGGGGCACGAGGCGGAGCGGGGCGGGGCGGGGCGGGGCGGGGCAGCCAGAGTGATTTGGCTTTTACTTTCGTCCACCAATCTCATGCAAATCACGCACGCGCGGAGGAAGGTGAAAGGGACGGGGAGAGAGACAGATACAGAGAGAGAGAGAGAGAGAGAGAGAGAGAGAGAGAGAGAGAGAGAGAGAGAGAGAGAGAGAGAGAGAGAGAGAGAGAGAGAGAGAGAGAGAGGGAACGGAGAGCCGCTCGTACGCCCCTAGCGTACGCTCTGTTTTATGACAAAAGCCAGGCGATTCCTATTCAAATCCACACGAGGAGACAGTCGAGGAGAAATGAGAGGATGGCTGCTCTCGCGCGGGTCAACCTGTCCGTCCGGGCGCATGCACGACCAGGGACAATGTGGCACTACGTGGCCAGCGGGCGGAGCGTGGCGGAGCGGCTCGGGGGAGTGCAGCAGTGTGTGTGTGTGTGTGTGTGTGTGTGTGTGTGTGTGTGTGTGTGTGTGTGTGTGTGTGTGTGTGTGTGTGAGGCAACGTGTGATTTTACGTCCCAGCGTGTATGTGTGTGTGTTTGTGAGTGTGTTTGGAGGGATTTGTGGCCCCTGCCCCGCCCGCGTCCTGAAGGCTGTCTGCACATGTGTGTGTGTGTGTGTGTGTGTGTGTGTGAGTGTGAGTGGCGGGTGAAAATGTAGGTCAGGTCCACGGTCAAGCCTGACCACACCCGCGCGGCCTGTAGCGCTCTCACTCTCCCTCTTTCTTCCTTCTCTCTCTCTCTTCCTCTCTCTCTCACTCGCTCTCCGCCCAAATTAATCATTGATATAAATCAAAGTCCTACAGTGCAGCGTCCATCTCGACCCGTATAATGTCGCTATCGCTGACGGTCGCGGCGCGGCGGCGCACCTTCTCCGCAAATGTACCGGCCGAATTAAAAAAAAAAAAATACAAAAATCAATAATTCATATTTCTTGCAAGATTGCGAGAGTCGTATTTTCTTTTTAACTTTTTTTGTTAAAATGTTAAAATGTCTTTCCCTAAAGAAAACAGAATAACAACCAAACACCGTGAGAAATCATCGTACAGAGTTCAAGAAAATTTTCCATAACATGATGCGGTAAATGAACATGCAATTGCGCATCAGCGCATTGACATGACATCTAATGACGAGACATGTACAACACAAGGTTAATTACATAAATATATCGTGAAGGTACGAACATTTTTTTTTTTTTACAGTGGAACAACTGATACGGCGCGTGAGCGGTGAGCCGCGACCTGCTCATCACGACGGGCCTGCTCATCTCTACCCGCCCCGCCCCGCCAACGCACACCCGCGCATCGCACGTATATACTTAGCGAAATTTGATCGATCCGTAATAATACATTCACACACACACACACACACGAGCATTACGAAGGTACACGACGTGGGCGCGCGTGTCCAATAATACTCCTCTCTCTCTCTCTCTCTCTCTCTGATGCGCCCTGAGCATGGGATGAGCGCGTGATGTCGTCATTTCAGCATACACCACCGACCACTCCGGCCTCTCATGCAGACTTCCGCGCGCCCCCGCATGCCCACGCACGCACGTGTGTCTGTGGAGCCCTCTCTGTCAGCTCGCTCTTCTCTCTCTCTCTCTCCCTCGCTCTTTCTCCGTCTCTCTCTGTCCTTCCCTCCCTCTCGCTCTTCCTCGCTCTCTCTCTCTCTCTCTCTCTCTCTCTCTCTCTCTCTCTCTCTCTCTCTTCCTCCCTCTCTTTCTCTTTCTCTCTTCCTCTTTCTCTCGGGCCTCCTTTCCCTCTCTCTCTCCCTCTCTCTTTCTCAGGCTCTCCCTCTCTCTCCGCAGCTTATGAAACGCGCCCTCTGAGCGCGCCGTGTCCCTTGTATAGTCTAGATTGCATGGCGCGCTGCTGTCCTTATCGAGCTGGCCCGGCGGTAGATGCCTGACCCGCGGGCCCTGCTGGCCCTGCTGGCCCGGGCTCGCCGCAGCAGGAGACCTGCAGGAGACGCCAGCAGGACGCCAGCAGGACGCCAGCAGGGCCCCCACAACAGGACGCGGCCTGGCTGTGGCTGCATCTCACTGTATATAAAAAGAGCGCGCGACTTGATTCAGACCAGCTTTAGAGCCGCAACTTCGGCGAGACATAGTTTTGCTGCGGGAACCCTAAGCGTGTGAATGTCGCACACCTGTACCTGTGTGAGAGAATAGACTTCATTCCCAAACTTGAACGACAGGTTAACGCTGCCTACAGTCCGAGGGGGAATCCAAAATCCGTTTTTTGTAGAATACTGAAAATCACAAAAACATGCCGTTCATTTATTGAATCTTCGTGCGTAATGCCGGTGTGATACCGTGCAATAACACCTCGTAGAAATTTCAAAACACTTTCAAAGGAACAAGAGTACGGATGTGAATCAACCGAGGAGGAGGAAACTCCGAAATTGTAGACAACCTCGTTATCCAGAATAATTTGAAAAATGTTTCTAAAAAATGAAAGTTTAGTTAAATTCAAAGTTTACAAAAATTCAAAGTTAAAAAAAAATCAGAGATTCAAAGTAAAAATTATGTCATAAAATGCGGAGAAAATCAACAAACAGCCTAAGTGACCCAACATTGAAAAATCCCTCCCCCCCCCCAATAAAAAATAAAAAATACGACACATGTGCACGAAAGTTCGTAGAGTTGTTTCCTCCTCGGCATAGACACAACTACAAGTGTGCGACATTCACACACTTCTCGTGCTTCCACTGCATTCCTATTACCGCTGCGAACGTCGCGAGCGGCGACCACACGCGCCGCGCGCGCAGCCCGGTCGGCCGGCCGGCCTTTCGCGGTACTGTACAGGGATGGAGCGTGTCCAGACGGACCGCGGCGGGGCAGGGTGGGGCGGGGCGGGGCGCGGTGGGGCGGGGCGGGGCGGGGCGCGGTGGGGCGCGACAAACACGGCAGGTATTCGGTTTCACGGTGCCTGACCGCTTGCCCTGTCCCGTACCCGCGCCGCTGGTACTCGTCGGCCGCGCGCTAGAGACGCGCCATCTGCCTTCAAGAGGTTCTCCGACCAAAGGGGTAAAGGGGAGGGGAGGGGGGAGAAAAAAGAAAAAGAAAAGACGGCTCCCTGGCTGCCGTCACAGCACTACTCACCCGCCTTGTGAGGCCGCAAGTCACGGGGGTGAACTTGAGATCTCGAAAGGTATCACGCTGAAAAGTACCCCTTGCTTCTACTCCACCAAAACCGAGGGGGGTACTCACACAATATGTGTCACTTACAATGATTAAAAAAAAAAAAAAAAAAAAAAAAAAAAATTCTTTGGATTTTTCAAGGAACATTTCCGTCACTTTGAGATAAATTCTGATCTTGTACACTCTAAATGGGAAAGGACAATATTGTATCCAGCCAAGTTGTGCCCTTGTGCACATCTAGAGAAGATATAAATTTGTTTCCAATCTAGGGACAAAATAGGCTAAATTGTACCTAGATTGGAAACAAATTTATATCTTCTCTAGATGTGCACAAGGGCACAACTGGGCTGGATACAATATTGTCCTTTCCCATTTAGAGTGTACCCCCATGTCTGAATTTTTGCCAATTTAAATGTAGGTTTTTTGTTTATATTTTCTCCATTTTTCGGAATTTTCTGTATTGTTCTTCTTGATTTGATTTTAATTGTTTAGATTTTTAAAATGATTTTTTTGGGGGGGCTCTGTACAATGATTTTTCGAAGTGAGCGCCCCTCCCCCCCTCGACCAGAGCTTCCACTCCCATTAATTTCCAGAATAAGACATTATCAAAAAATCAAACAAAATTGGTATGAACGTCATAATAGGTGAAGCCCATTCTTAATTCGTCAATTCGAAGTTGAAACCGCCATGGGGCAGATGAACGCGAAGAAGGACTCCATACACTTCTGAGCAGCGAGCCCGCGGCGGCGTCATCCCCGCGAGTTCACGACCCGCTCAGCGCACAGACGCTGTTGTTGACCTCTCCGACGGGCCTGGCTTGAATATTCACAGTGTTGCCCAAGACGGTTTTTTTTTTCGCCCCGCCTTGAAATAGATCGTGCAGCCTGATACCCCTCCCTCCTCTTCCTCCAGGAGGTCTCCTTCTCCAGCTCCAGAGCCGCGCGCCGCCGAGACCGACATCTGCCGTCTCGGTCCAGTGGCTCGGGGCCGGGCGCGTGTCCCGGCTGGAGTCGCGTGGCGTGGCGAGGCGAGGCGGGGTGGGGCGGGGTGGGGTGGGGCGGGGCGGGGCTCGGGCGCACGGGTACGGCTATAACACACGCCATCACCCTTGCTCTACAGCCACCGCTCACAAACCCTTTTTTCTCACTGCCATGTGAATTTCGACTCACGACACAGAATTAAATCGCAATGTGAAATCCGCTTCATAAACGGTAAAAGTCTCTTTTTTCCATTAAAAAAAATAAATCAATAAAAAAAAAGACCTTAAAACTATTGACGGAGCCTTTACAGAAAAAAAAAGACAAAATTGGATTTGAAACAAAACGTAATCAACGTATATAGATTATTTTTTTTTGCGAGCGCCGCCCTTGCACTGCTGGCATCTCAAGGCCGGCTCAGGTCGGGCGCCTGGCCTGTGACGGACCGACTTCGTGACAGCTCATATCCATCATCGTAATGCACTGCTACCCTTCCCTTCCCTTCGCTTCCCGCCCCGCCCCGCCCCGCCCCGCCCCGCCCCGCCCCGCCCCGCCCCGCCCCGCCCCGCCCCACCCCGCCGCGGCGCAAGACTTCAGTAACCGAACATGGCGGGCGAGCGGCGCGGCGCGGTGGATGTCCGAGCCATATCGTTTGTTCAAGTGAGTACGTATAGAACCGTATGACTGATGACTTCTTGTCGTGTCTTCTGCACGATTCGCGACGGACTCGCGTCGTAAAAGAGTCGAGGGGTCCGTCTCTCAGACACAACGCCGCACAAATGAATAATGCGGCACTACTCTGGCAACCCAAAAATGTGAATCTATCGCGCGTACTTGAAGGTGCGTAATTCTCCATTCGTTCCCTTGGCCTGGAAACGAGTTCAGTAAAAAAAATTAACGCCTTTTCTAGTTGAAGTGTACGAGGAAACAACCAATATACCACTGGGATAAAATTTGGAAGTGGCGACATGCGAAGTATCTTAGGTACCCCATTGAATTTGCGAAAAAGAATCTTCTCACTACATACTTTTGTGATTTTGTTTTTTACCTTACAAAAATATCTTATGCCCGCGTCGGTGAGCGAGGCGGGTTGCGCTGCCGCTGCCACGCCGCTGCGCCCGACCGTGCTGCGACTCCACGGCGCCAACCTCTCAGGGCTGCGCTCGGGTATGGCGCGCAGAGCGGCACGCCCCGCAGGAATTAATGAAACATTCCTCCGCATATTTCACCCGTGGAGTGGCGTTACGTCACACTGCACTGATACTGCCGACGCCCACGCGCGCGCCCGCACAGAGAGAGAGAGAGAGAGAGAGAGAGAGAGAGAGAGAGAGAGAGAGAGAGAGAGAGAGAGAGAGAGAGAGAGAAGGACTGAATCGTTCTCCTCGACGGTGGTCATGGCTCCGTGCGATATGGCTGGCGGGAGAGCGAGTGGACCATGCAAGGGCAAACGCCGCCGTACGTATGCGAGGCGGCCATAAGAAAGATACCTTTTCATTTCCTTTGAAAAAGAAAAAAAGTAATATTGCTACACACGACGGCAGTTTGTGGGAGTGGGAATTGAACCTTGCGGCCACAAAAGAGAAAAAGTGCACACTCGAAAAATAAAATCCCCTTGGCTCGAAGAAATTCAAAATATCAAAAAGTTGAAAATACTTTCATAGTGCGGTTAATTTTAAGGGTAAAAAATAAATATATAAATATAATATCACAGAAAAATGTTTCAATGACTCTTTTTTCTGACGAATAATTTTTTTAAAGCCGAATTTCTTCGAATTAAAGTAAAAACTATTTCCAGTTCTTGTAGCAGACACTTTTTTTTCGACAGCGTACACGGTAAAAACAATGTCTGATTTGAGTATTTTACTTAATTAGGGGAAAACTCCTCATATTTTGAGGAGGTCTCCTCAAACATTGAAAGAAGTTTTCTCACTTTTTGCAAGAGGCTTCTCTCAATTTTTGAGGAGACTTCCTTAAAATATGAGTAATTCTCCTCAAATGAAGTGGGATCCTCAAAGTTTTCCCTTTTCCCTCAAAAACTCATAGACATTGTTTTTACGGTGTGGTAGGGACCACGGCAAGGCAAAGGTCACCGCGGAGACAGTCCTGTCCTGTCCCGCACCCGTATACACCGGCGCGGCCGACTCAAAGTGGACGGCCATGTTTGGCGGCCTGCGGCGGGCTCCCTGTAAGGACTCCTGCAGGACTCCTGCAGGACTCCTGCTGCCCTG